>OX393563.1:10004082-10146660 GCA_947652115.1 Blastomussa wellsi
ACCGATTGGTAACGTACCACAATTCTAGCTAATTATATCGATTGCCAGTTACGGAGTCCAAATTACTGGGTCGTAGCGAAGTATGGTTTTCCGTCAACCTCGTTTTTGTTTCGTTTCCTCAGAAACGAAACGGTATCATTTTGGCTTCAGGGGTGAACTATTTACATAGCAGTTACACTAGATCCAATCAGAGAAAAGTTCGTACTTGGTAATGTAAACATGTTCCAAGTAGACAAACAAACTGCTGAACACGTGTTGTTCAGATATTGTTAAAATTATCGTCAAGAGCGCAAGGGAATTAGAATGTGTCAGAAATTGAAAGTTCTTGCGACTGAAGTGATTCTAGGATATATTGTAAGAGGGTCCTGAAGGGATAAATGGGAACTGGGATTGGCCTGTTTTTACACAGGGGAAATGGGATTTGGGTGTCCAGGTTTGGGATTTGGTCACTGGGAATGGGAAAAAATGTCAAAAATGGGAATGGATCGAGAAACGTCAGAAAATTGTTCAAGCGCCTTATTCGTGTCGATTTTTAGTATGTTTAGCTAGCTCATTTTATTTTCCTCGAATTAGCGGCCTCGACTAAATACTATTTAGTTTTTGAAATAGCTCCTTGTTGGTCTAAAATTCTGATCCATGACTGGCACCAAAACATTGGTAAATTCTGATTCCCGATCTCACCAAAAATATCTGATCCGATATCTAGATTTACTGATCCTGATCCCTTGGCATACAACGCGCAACTCCATAAATATTGTTCCGGGCAGAACCAACTACCCCTCAATTTTTGCGCACGCCTCCGGATCTTGTTGTTCTGTGTCACAAAGAATTGGTCAGAATTCATGATCTCACCCAACCCAACCAGCAGAGCTGGCCACAAAACCGGGAACTCCATGCCCTACTCTTTGCGATGAGTGCGTGGGTTCTTTAACGTCTCCGGCTGGCCCGTAACATTAAAGATGCAGGAGACGGGACCTACGATTTATCGTCTTTATCCGAGAAGACTAGAAGACTAGAACGTCCTCAGTCTTCGGTCTTGGGACTCGAATCCGAGACCTCCAGCACGGTAGTCCGGCGCTCTAGCTACCAACTGAGCTAACCTTTCGTATGAACCTTGCATATTCATTTCCTTTCAAAGGAAACTCATTTTTATATGAATTGCTGTGTGCCAGGACTCATTTTGAAACGGAGATAAAAGGCAACTGGAAAATGGCTTATAGATATTCGTAAAATGACAATTCAAGTACTTTTAGAAAACAGTCCTAAGAAAATACGCGCGTTGATTGGTTAAAAATCGTGTTTCTATACCTCGATGGAGACAAAGAACTAACACGAGCTGTTGACGTAACGATGGCGCGAGCAAAGAGAATTTACATTTTGATAATCAAAGTTAGCAAGTTGTTTTCTTTTTTCTCGTCGCGGTGTTTTCTAAAAGAAATAGAAAACGTGTACTTCGTGTTTCTATCGAGTTATAGAAACACTCGTGAAAGTTTGGGAGAACTCGAAAAAGCTGTGGAAACACTCGCCTACGGCTCGTGTTCCCACAGCATTTCTCGTTCTCCCAAACTTAAGCTTCCACCCGTGTTTCTATAACTCGATAGAAACACGGTACATGTTTTCTATTTCTTAAATGCTGGAAGGTGAGGGTGAACAGGTGCTACTGTAGAGGGTGTGGCCTTGTTCATTAACCTTAAAGAATTAGATTAGTTGATTTTAATCCTACGTAATTAGCTTATTATGAAATCGAGAAAGGCTAACACAAAGAGAAAAAAAGTACGACGCAAACAGGTTTCTTACGTTTAATTTGATTTTCTCGATTTAAGTTAACAAAAGCTTAGGTTAAAAGCTAATTGACAGGTGTTACAAGACCATCCATGATCTTGGCAAATGTTATTTATTTTTCATATACTACTCAAGAAAGAAGTTTGCAGACCGTTAAAACACTTAACAAGAAAGACGAAAAAAATCCCCCTGTGGCTTTGTTTGAATATTTGCTCCCAAGGTACAATGGCTTTTGCTCTTGTTCGAGAGTACAAAGCGTTCTTCTGTACAAATCAAAACTTCTTTCTTTTTCAATTTTCCCGGAAATCCAACTCTGTGATGCAATCAATGGACTGATCAAATTAACTATTCACTCATGAGTCAAAATGACCTCAAGTTTTGACGATTTTCATGATAAACCTGAGGGAGGCCAAGGCGAGAGTGGACGTTACCTCCATCAAAGGAAGCTATCTGGACAACGTTACAAGAAGAAGGTAAAGTTATCTCCTGTTTAACTTGCTTAAGGAGCATGCGATACTGTTCAGTAACAACCGGCTCTGAGACTAAGCGCACAACCTTGAGACAAAGCAAACAATGATCACTGTGCTCTTTAAACCAAACAACAATGCGTACTGTAACTAGAACGTAAACTAAAACTCATTAACAGAAAGCAATTGTCTTACATTTCATAACTTATTTCGCTACTGTCAAGCTGAAAACATCTACTAGTAAATAAGACAATAGCATGTTAAAGTCAACCGAAGCGGCACCTGCTCGGAGCTAAAATGAGATTTGATTTTATTCAATGGATATCAAATTGGAAGAACACGGTAACATCAGATTTACTTACAATACGATCCCAAGTCAAAATGCTTATGACATTCGGATATGAACGCGAAAGATAGGTTACATGTACTTTGCTATCTTCCGTTGCCTTTTCTGTCTTAACAGCTAAACTCCCACGAAGCCGTTTGTGGGCGGAGGCGTGAAATACGATTCTGTACGGGAGGCTATCTCAGTCTTCGATTCATATACCTTTTTGGACGTTGTCGTTGACGATATTGCCTCCAGAAGAATTTAATATTGATATATCTTTTGTCCGAACTTATTTTTTAAATTATTATTATAATATTTCTGTTTGGTTTTGTGTTGGTTTTTGAAACGTTTGAATGCCTCGTATACGGATTCGCTAAGCCGTGGTACTGAGGGCGTTTACCATTAGGCAGAACTGACCGACCAGACTGGTCCATTCAGGAAGAGAATTCCGTTATTGGTCAGAATTGTTCGGCTAGATCAGTCAATCCCTAAATAATTTTATTCTCCCTTCTGATGAAATTTGATTACAAATAGGGAAAAATCTCAAAAGAAAGGTCTATTCACTTTTAAATATACTGATCTGGCCGGCCATTCCTATCTGATGGTAAGAGTCCTAAGTTAGGGGGTACTAAGCAAAGCGTAAATCAATACTGTTACTAAATGAGAACCAACTGTCCCTCTCCAGTTTGCCGATATGCCGATAAAATAATCTCAGTGGTCTGGTGTGAAATAAAAACGCAACTTGTAAAGGTTTGAAATTAGGTGAAAGTCTCAAACAACGACACAAAACGTACAGATTATTATTCCACTTGAAGATTGTTTTACAGAAGAAAACGAGGAGCGAAATTGTTTGTCTTTAACTATAACTATATAACTTAAACTATAACTATGACGATACGGTTAAAATGCGAATGCAGCCATAACACTACTGGAACAGAGACTTGAAAAGAAAATTTCAGGATTTGAAAAGGATTCGAACCCACGGTCTCTGCGTTACCGGTGCAGTGCTCTACCAACTGAGCTATCAAAGCCACATGAGAACGGCCGTATGTGGGTTAGCCCTTAAAGTGGACGAAATATCTGGCGTTGTTCCAGTAGTGTTACGGCTGCATTCGCATTTTAACCGTATCTGCTTAATTGCTACTGTTGGACATTATTTAATTTGTTATGTAACTATGACATTTCGTACTGACATGCAAGAAACTGATGAGTAGTGCGACTCTAACATTGTTTGTAATTTTTCTTTAAAGGTATTACTCGGTGAGATAGAAAAATGAAGTCCGTCCTCTTTTTGGCGGCCATTTTACTTGGTAAAGACTAAATAGTTTTTTAATTCACCACTTGATCATGAGAAAAAAGGCACATAGGAGGGGAACAACAAGTTCCCTTCGTGTTTTCATTTAGTTTGTTTTGACAATCTTCGGATTTTCACAGTTTTGTATTTTTTTATACAGTGACTGTATCTGGTATCTCGGGTAAAAGCATAAAACACCCAAAACATCACAACAAATCAGAAAAGAAACGTCACCACGACGATGGGCATCGCCGGCAATCAGCTGTGGTGCCTCCAGCTGCCGCTCCTGCTGCTGCCACCGCTGCACCAGCACCTCCAGCTGCAGCCGGAGCAGCAACTACTGTAGCACCAGCACCAGGACAGGCACCAGTTGTTACTGCTAGTGCTGCACCTGCAACCGCAGGCGGAGCAACAACAACTACAGCACAAGCTGCACCCACCGTTGCACCTGCTGCTTCCCCGGCTGCCGCTGCAGCAACAGGCGAAACAACAACAACAGTAGCACCAGGCGTGCCCACCGCCGCACCTGCGGCTACTGTTAGTGCCGCACCTGCAGCTGCGGGCGGAGCAACAACCACTGTAGCACCAGGAGCACCCACCGCCGCACCTGCCGCCTCTCCGGCTGCGGCTGTCACGGTAGGTGGAGCAACAACTGCAGTAGCACAAGGCGCCGCCACCGCAGCACCTGCCGCCTCTCCATCTGCCGCTGCTGCAACAGGCGAATCAACAACTACAGTTGCACCAGGCGCCGCCACCGCAGCACCTGCTGTCTCTCCAGCTGCCGCTGCAGCAACAGGCGAATCAACAACCACTGTTGCACCAGGCGCGCCCACCGCCGCTCCTGTCGCCTCTCCGGCTGCAGCTGCCGCGGTAGGCGAAACAACAACTACAGTAGCACCAGGAGCACCCACCGCCGCACCTGCCGCCTCTCCGGCTGCAGCTGCCGCGGTAGGCGAACCAACAACTACAGTAGCACCAGGCGTGCCCACCGCCGCACCTGCAGCTACTGTTAGTGCCGCACCTGCAGCTGCGGGCGGATCAACAACCACTGTACCACCAGGAGCACCCACCGCCACACCTGCCGCCTCTCCGGCTGCTGTTGCCGCGGTAGGCGTAACAACAACTACAGTAGCACCAGGCCCACCTACCGCGGCACCTGCTGCTACTGCTAGTGCTGCACCTGCAGCAGCCGGTGTAACAACAACGACAGCAGCACCAGGCGCGCCCACGGTTGCGACTGCTACCGCCACTGCTGCCCCTGTAGTTGCAGGTGCACCAGCAGCTGCAACACAGACAACCGCTAGTGCTGGGCAGCCAGCAGTAGCAGGAGCATCCACTACTGCTGCACCAGTGTCGGCTGGTGCATCGATGGGCGTACCAACACAGCCTGCTGCTGCAGCCACAACCACCGTTCCCCCAGGAAAGCAGCCTGCTCCTGTCGTGGGTGCACCAGCTGCTGTCACCGCCGTCGCCGCTGCCGGTACTAAGCCAGCAGCCCCATCTGCAGCCCAACCTACCAATGCTGCGCCTACAGGTAAGGTCCAAATTGGTATTTATTATCTATTAATTTCTGTACACTGATGTTGAAAAGCCATAAGGAGAGCTGATTCTAGTTGTGTTATTTTTCCCCAGCTGCAGCTGCTTGTGTAAACGTAACAAAATCCCGCTTCCGAGATGGACTGATCCCCCTGAAGTTGCTAAGCAACACGACGTATTTGCTCACGTGATTACTTTCGGTCTCTTCGCGAGCTCTCGCGCAAGTTTTTGATTGGATAAAATAAGTCGGAAACTCCTCGACTGCTGCAACGAGATTTGCCAAAACTAGCACTTCTTCCCCCGACAGATTTGTAAACCTAAGTGAGTTAAAAATTAATACAAACACAGAAGCACTTTCGACGATCAATCGGTGATCTCTATAAACAAAACCAACTGACGTTTTTATTTTATTTCAATAGTTCCTCCTCAGATCACCCCAACAAGCTCTGTTCCTGCCAAGGACAAAGCAAATGATAAGAGTGAAGAAAAGGCGCACGAAAAAACACAGGACAAGACCAAAGATAAACCAGAATAGAAAGAGGACAAATCTACGGAGAAGAATAAAAAGGAATCTGAGAGCAAGGCCAAAGATGAATCTGAGGAAAAAGTAATGGAAAAATCTGAGAAAATAAAGGATAAATCCGAGAAGAAGATAAAACACAACTCTGTTGAGAAAAGCCAACATCATCGCCGTCATCAGGACGAATAGATAAAATCAGGAGCGATGTTCCTAGCTTGGACTTAACAACAACTTAAGAAAAATCAATAATGGTGCACTTTTTCTAAATTTTCCTTTTTGTTTGTGACCAAACTAAAGGGGAAGGAAATATTTATTTTCGATTAGAAAAGAGTTATAAAGCACAGCATTAGGTTACATATAATCGGAGTTAAACTACTCATAAAAATACAGCTGAGTGCAATTTAAGGCCGTTACACTTTCGAGATCATCAGCCGTATCGTAAAAAAGTAATTATTATAAGTCAATCTCACCAGCAACACTCATTTTCTGTAATGAAATACAGTACATTTACTGATGACTGAGTCCATTTACTTATACAACAAATAACAACAAATAACAAAGTGGGTTAATAAATATAAGATTTGTTAAAAAAGCAATAATAACGTTATTAGCGTTTAGCTACAACTTTCTTTGTTCGTTTATGGTTGTCATAATGTCATTAGAAATTAGCATATTATCTTATGCGCATGTGCATATGTAATAATTACAGACCTCGTGCTTTCAGTGTATACGTGCTAGAGTTCATGTTGTAGTTTCGCTTTCAAAGCAGAAACCAGTTCGAGATTAAAAGTTGTGTTTATTACCTTGACATGGTGGCAGCGGTAGAAACGACAGCTAAACAATGTTGAAGCTTGATCCTCCGGAAAAGCTCGACTTTTCAAAGCCGCAAGAGTGGCCAAACTGGAAGCAGCGTTTCGATCGATTCAGATGTGCGACGAAACTGAACAAAGAAGACGAGGTTCTACAAATCAATGCTCTCATTTATACAATGGGCAAGGAGGCAGAACACGTATTTAATGCATTTACGTTTGCAGAAGGCGACGAGAAGAAATACGCCGTGGTGCTAAAGAAATTCGACGAACATTTCGTGCCGAAGCGAAATACCATTCACGAGCGAGCGTGTTTTCATCGACGAGTACAGAAGGACGGAGAAACGGTCGAAGCCTTTATTCGAAACCTCTACGAACTGGCAGAACACTGTGAATTTGGTGCACAGAGGGACGAACAAATTCGTGACAGGATTGTGATTGGAATTTTGGACAAATCACTCTCGCAAAAGCTGCAGATGAAATCTGACCTGAACCTTGACACAGCTATACAAATGGCGCGTCAATCGAAGCAGATAAAAGTTCAAGTCGCAGGTCAAGTAGACAACAAACACCTTGGAGAAGTGAATCGAAAGAATCCGAGGCCCAGCGCAAGTCGGAGACAACGTCCTGCTCAGCGTGGCAAGAATTATAGAAGACCTGGTGTTCCTTCGATTCAGCCGTGTTCGAGATGCAACCGTCCTCACACATCTAACGAGTCATGCCCAGCGACGGGAGCCAAATGTTCTAAATGCAAGAAAAAGGGACACTTCGCTGTTGTTTGCCGAACGGTTGTGGGAGAAGTAACGCGTACTTCCGAAGAAACCAGCCAGCATTTCTTTCTTGGAGCTATTAAATCCTGCATCAGCGAAGAAGAACCATGGAGTGTCACATTACGCATTAATCAGAAGCCTGTACAGTTCAAGATTGACACCGGAGCCGACATCTCTGTGATGTCCGAGTCAACTTATCAAGCTCTTCCACAGTGCCCTGAGCTTCAACCTTCAAATGCGATCTTGTCCAGCCCAGGAGGAGAGCTGAACTGTAAAGGCAGGTTTACTGCTAACATTGTTTTAAAGGAAAACAACTACAGTGAAGATATTTACATAATTGAAGGTCCATGTGTAAACAATCTTCTTAGTCGACAAGCAGCATGTCGGATGGGTCTAGTGCAACGCGTCAATGAAACCACCGCAGATGTCTATGGAGACATTGGTCTCATGAATTGTGATCCAGCAAAAATTGAATTATCAGATGATGCACAGCCCTATTGTGTTAATGCGTCAAGGAAAATTCCCTTTCCACTTCTTCCCAAAGTAAAAGAGGAACTTTCTCGCATGCTGGAAGCGGGAATCATTGAAGAAGTCACGGAACCAACAGATTGGTGTGCTCCTATGGTTCCTGTTGTGAAGCCTAACGGAAAAATTAGAATCTGTGTTGACCTGAGGAAACTCAATGAAGCTGTGAAGCGAGAGAGATACATTCTCCCCACCTTGGAAGATGTGGCACCAAAACTGGCTGGGGCAAAAGTATTCTCCAAGCTAGATGCATCCAGTGGTTACTGGCAGATTCCCTTACACCCTGACAGCACAAGGCTCACAACTTTCATCACCCCGATGGGTCGTTTCTGTTTTCGACGCCTGCCATTCGGGATAACCTCAGCGCCCGAAATATTTCAGCACAGAATGACGAGTCTACTTAAAGATCAAGAAGGCGCAGCAGCTATTCAAGACGACATCATAGTCTATGGGAGAAGCGTAGCAGAACATGACAAGAGACTGCAGGAAGTATTCGAGACCATTGCCAAGTCAGGCCTGAAGCTCAATGAGAAGAAATGTGAACTCTGCAAGCCCAAAATCTGCTACTTTGGAAGTGTTATCAGTGAGCAAGGAGTCAGCCCAGATCCAGAGAAAGTACGAGCAATTCAGGAACTTTCACCACCACAGAATGTATCCCAATTGCGACAAGTGCTGGGCATGATCAATTACCTTGGCAGGTTCCTTCCAAACTTGTCAACAGTGATAAGTCCTATGAGTGAGTTGCTGAAACTAGATACTGCCTGGACTTGGTCCCATGTTCAGCAACAAGCCTTTGAGAAAGTTAAGGCTATGGTGACTACTACACCAGTACTAGCCTTCTATGATGTCAACAAACCAACGGTAGTCAGTGCAGATGCCAGCAGCTATGGCCTGGGTGGTGTCCTTCTTCAGAAACATGGTGATCAACTACGCCCTGTCGCATTTGCCTCTCGCACAATGACAGATGCTGAAAAGAGATATGCACAAATTGAGAAAGAGTGCTTGGCATCCGTGTGGGCCTGCGAAAAGTTCTCGCGTTATCTTTGCGGTCTGGAGTCATTCAGGCTGTTTACTGACCACAAGCCACTAGTACCCCTCTTCAACCGCCAAGATCTGGATAAGGTACCTCTGCGATGTCAACGTCTTCTTATGCGTATGATGAGATTTCACCCCAAGGCTGAACACGTCCCGGGAAAGGAACTTGTAGTCGCAGATACCCTCTCCAGAAACCCACTTGTAAACGTCACTGAGTCTTCAGAATCAGAAGAGGATGTCAAAGCGTATGTTGATGCAGCCGTAATGTTGCAACCAGTCTCACTCGAGAAACTTGAGCAGATCAAGCAAGCTACACTGTCCGACCCACAACTCCGCCTTGTACTGAATTACACAATTAATGGATGGCCAAAGTATGCGAAAGATGTGCCCCAAGAAATCCTTCAGTACTACACGGTTCGTGGCGATTTGTCTGTGGTGAACGGCAAATTAATCTTTTGCAGCTGAATTGTTGTGCCTTCAGCGCTACGTCCAGAAGTCTTGGACCGTATCCATGATGGTCATCAAGGTGTGGCCAAGTCCCGTGAGAGAGCCAATATGGCTGTATGGTGGCCAGGCATAAGCCGTGACATCCAAAACAAAGTGTCCTCGTGTGAATTCTGCCAAGAGAATCTACCCAGCCAAAGGAAAGAGCCATTATTCACTACCCCTCTTCCTGAAAGGGCATGGAAGAAGATTGGTGCAGATCTCTGTGAACACAAGGGACAACAGTTCCTAGTCGTTATTGACTATTACTCAAGATTTCCAGAAATTGCCTATATGTCCAGTACCACAAGTGATCATGTGATCAACAAACTGAAGGACATTTTTGCCCGATGGGGAATACCCGAGGAACTCGTGAGCGATAATGGGCCACAGTTTTCTTCAGAACTTTTCTCCAAATTCAGCCAAGAATACGACTTCAAACATGTCACATCAAGCCCGTATCATCCCCAAGCAAACGGTGAAGCTGAAAGCGGTGTTCGTATTGCCAAGAAGATCCTTAAACAAAGAGATCCATTTGTTGCCTTGATGAGCTATAGAGCTACACCTCACACAGCCACTGGTGTAAGCCCTAGTCAGCTGATGATGGGAAGAGAAATCCGAACTCTCCTCCCTATGTTGGAGTCTAACCTGAATCCAATCGCAGTAAATTATGAAGCAGTTGCTGAAAGAGATGAGAGAAGCAAGACAGCTTATCGTCAGTCCTTTGACAAGAGACATGGAGTGCGAGCCCTGTCAGAACTTCAGCCTGGAGATGCTGTCCTCATGAAACTAGATCAGCAGAAGGGATGGAAAGCACCTGGCGTAGTCATCGCCAAAAGCTCTATGCCCAGATCCTATGCCATCAAAACACCTCAGAGTGTGGTGCGTCGAAACAGGAGACACTTGCGCCCAGTGACAAGCCCTATGGATGTTGAGAAACTTGCAGAACTAGAACCAGAGATAGAACCAGAACAGGATCTCAGTCCTAAGTCTTCTACTGCGGATGTACAAGAGTCATCACCAATTATGACTCACTGCAAAGTGCCACTGGTTACACAACCACACCCTGATATGATGAGTTCTCACCAAACTCTTACTGAGCCGTCTGGAACAGTAGTCAGAACCTCGAGCGGTCGAGTCGTGAGGAAACCAATCCGCTTTCGAGAGGACATTTGATCTTTCGATCATTGTTTAATTCAATAGAGACATTGACAAGAAAGAACACTTGATTTATTGTTCATCGTTTGATTCATTAGAGACAATAACAAGAGAGAACAGTTGACTTATTGAACAATGTTTATTCATGAAAGACATTTAAGGTTTCATACAAATGTTGTGATTGTTCAGTTTATAAGTTAGTATCAGTTATTACCTGCTCCCTATTCGGCTCATGGAGGGAGATGTCATAATGTCATTAGAAATTAGCATATTATCTTATGCGCATGTGTATATGTAATAATTACAGACCTCGTGCTTTCAGTGTATACGTGCTAGAGTTCATGTTGTAGTTTCGCTTTCAAAGCAGAAACCAGTTCGAGATTAAAAGTTGTGTTTATTACCTTGACAATGGTCATTCCCCCGAAATAGAACTGACAATAGATTTTCGTTCAAATTTTACCTATTGGTTGTTCGTCTTAAGGGAATTTAAATTTTGTAATAAAAAAAGGGTCCCCAAATTCGTTTAGGAGCAGGAGGACCTTGATAATTATCCCATAATTCGTTAAAATATCACCTCCAGAAACGTTATTATTTGAATAGTTCATGCCACGTCTTGTAGGAGGGGAAAAAAATAGGGAGAAAGCAAAATAAGAAATATAACTTTTTCAGCGATTACTAGTCTCAGAAAAAGAGAAAATAAATATAGGTCACCAGACACGTTTACGAGAAAACGACGATTGATCTCTCTCACGTGCCAAGCCGTAAAGAAAACGCCGCCATTTTCTTTACGTGTACGCGCTAATGACGCAATAAGTCGTGCGTAGTAATGATGCACAATGCAATACAGGGGGATGACCTTAAGTCGACATAACCTTCCCTATTTATTTTCCATTTGTTCAGTGCCCTGACTTCTTTGTTGTTTTTGTACGATCTTGGATATTATTATTTTGGATTTCCTTCACTGAATCGAATCAAAAGCAATTTGTGTACAAAAAAAATTGTCCTAGAGTATCGTGACATACTAACGATGCTTCTCAACTCGCCAGCAAATATCTCAGCAAATCGTTGACCGGGAACGAGCTTTTCTTCCAAATCTCACAAAACCGATGCAATCATTGGTTATTTGCTTTTATAAAATAACTGAGATACTACGCGCGCTCTCATTGGTTAATAGGTGTGTATGGATGAGAGTATGTAAACACGGTTGTGACGTTTTAGTTTCATGCGCAGAAAGAAAGAAATATTTTATAAAAGCAATAGAGAACTTTTTCCGTGCTTACATAGCCTCATTTAAACACTCGAGGGTTTGGGAGAATTCTCTAAAGTTATGCAAACCCTCGACTGCATCTCGGGTTTGCATAACTGTCTCGAATTCTCCCAAACCCCCTCGTGTTTAGATGAGGCTTTGTAAACACGGTAAATGTTCTCTATTGATTAATTGATTAATTAGCTTTAATTGTTCTAACAATTTCGCTACAAACTCGAATTTTCTATGATGGTACCTTGTATTCTATCGCCGGCTCACATGGTGACAACGAGGAGACTTATTGTTTAGCACTGTTTGCATCAGCAGAAGCTTTTTCCCTTATATATTCTGCCGGAAAAACTGAAATTCAGTGGAACAGAGTCGTTTCTTACAAAAGCGAAAATAGATGCAATCTATGTATTCGCAACAGATCACGGAAAGCGTATGCCAGTAGTAAATTAGCCGTATGTCTTCTTCTTGGAGGCGTGGGTGGCCTAATGGTTTTTTAGTGCGCTGGACTCCGGATTGAGCGGTCCGAGTTCCAGCCCTGGCCGGGGCACTGCGTTGTGTTCATAGGCAAGACACTCACAGTTCCGCGCTCCTCTCAGGTCTACAGATTTGTACAGACGAATTTAATGCTGGGGGGGGGGGGGGGGGTAAGACGGTGTGGAAATACCCATGCTTAGATGGTTAATGGTACGTAAACTAGGATAAGCTCCGGCCTAATGAGCCACTATGATCAAACGCACCAAGTTTGTTAACACTGAGCAAGCAATAGGCTGGTCTGTCCGATGGCAGTCGATCGGAAACTGCTCTATCATCCCGCCCTCCTCAACTGCTAACTCCCCTCCTGTCAGGGTGCTCTGTTAGCCTGCTCTCTGCTCTATTTAGCAGCACCCTTTTCTTACTCCTTTGGCTAGCGAGATAGAGAGATAGCTAGATAGTTTATTGAATACAATTTTGCAACCCGAGGGTTGAATTACGTGAAGTTTACAATAGCCTCATCCCCTCCCCTCACCCCTCCCCACACGCACACAAACATCAATAGAATACATTTTTCTTTGGGGGATCCGATTGAGGAACATAATTATATAAGTACCGAGTTTATCGATAAGGAATGACCTTGCGCTGAAAGCTACCGGTATATGATGTTAATTAAACTCTCTACTTATGACCCTTCAACCTTTAATGTTTTCCACTTTTGAAACACGTTTACTGTTATTGCTAGGCCTAGTTGGTTTGTCAGATCGAGACAAGCGCTTCACGTCGATTCACCCGCCGATGAAGCGACCAGGGGTAATTTTGATGCTTTCACTGGAAGGGGCGCAAGTCCGCCACAGGAAGCCCATGTAAAAATGACCTACAATGCTGACTTACCAATTTTGTACAAAAGCTCAGTTCTGCTCACCGAACAGCTCCGCCTGAAAACCAGCGTTTACAGATGAACAAAAAAAGAATAGTTCAACAGAGAAAACCCGCTCACTCATATACAATATGACACAGCAACCCTACGTTTGCAACCTTGAGGCTTTCTTGTGTTCAGATTGTCTTACGACAGAGTCGGTCAAACGGATCACCAATCAGGACAGAGAATTTCTGATCAACTCCCGCTCTTTTGATCATCGGATGCGAGGGAAATAAATCGCGTTTAACGGAAACTATCTTCAATTGTTCTACACAATCAAGTAGCCAAGCAACACGAAACTTATCGAATGACAAAACTCGACAACCGGAATTAAGGTACAGAAGCTGGACAGTGTGATCAGTTCTTCTTTTTATTGTCCTAATTAATCCATTCTGTAAATCGACAGCGTGTGTTTTCTTTATGGATAGCTATTGATTTCTTTTGCTCAAATCATAAATGTATATCACGATATTGCCGCGTGTGTTTGTCTGTTTCTTTCACAGTTGCGCAAGAGGTGTTCAAAACAAACATGAAATCCGCGTGTGTAGTTTTTATTCTTTTGTGTTCATTTCTTGCTTTAGTAGGTGAGCTGTAATAATGACTGTATTTATGTGTTTAAATATTGATTATTGTTGGGTAGAAATACAATGACCGACAACAGTTTCACTGCAAGGTACATTTTGTTCAGTTTAAATGACTGAAAAGGAATGACAAAAATAAATGACGCTATGTGTTAAGCTTGGCGGAAATACGTGAAACCGGGTGTCAAACAGTTAGTGACAAGAACCACAAGGAATTCTTTTTGAGTTCTGATTCAGATTATCGACATTATTACGCTAGTTTTCTAAGAATGGCGGCGGCGAACAAAAGTTTATGCCAAATCAATTAGCTTGCAATTGTTTGACTCATATAACCAGGCCTTATGGCTGAGATGGGATTTCACGGAAAAGAAAAACTATTCTGACAGCAGAGGGACAATTCCATTTGAGATCATTAATCAGCGCTTTTTGGTTATGTGCTGCGTCATGTAATATGGCGCGCCGGACGATTTTTAACGCAACGTTTTGTTGCGGCAACATGTTGCAGCAAATTGAAGGCGATTCAAAAACCTGCAACATTGTTGCCCGAATTTTGCACGCGCCCGAGCAGTATGCATGCTCAAAATAAGGTTGCGTTAAAAATTGTCTCGTGTAACATACCGTTGCGCATGTTGTTGCGACAATGTTGCGTTAAAAGTTGCCTCGTGTAACATGGATTACAAATCGTCTTTAAAAATCGTCCAGCGCATCACCTGTGTACTCTCAGTACACTGACAAGCCTGCCAATTAGAATGCCTCTTTGCAGAGCGGATTGGAGATGAAAGGAAAAAAATTGTGGTTGAATGTTACATTGAGTACCAGCTAGGTGTATTTAAATAATAATTTCCTTTTATAATATCTTTCTTGTTTTAGATTGCCGTGCTGCGCGCAGAGGTAAGAAGGAGAAATATTAACATGGGAATACAATTTCAACTAAGTTAAAGATTGTAATGGTTTAAAACCAAACGAATCTCAGGAATACTTCTCTGGAATCGGAGGAGTTTGAGGCTCATAATCTACTTGTACCCAGTCGCTATTAACGGATCGAGGCACACGGGGTATTATGGGGAGGGTAGGAAGGCCCCATGACACCACGCGCGCTTCAATTCACCCTCGTATCCAGCCTTTTCGCAAACTGTGAAAAAGGTAATCCAGGAAATAACCAAAATAGTAAAATAACAATTTAGAACGCCAGGCAAAAGCAGGAGATCTGAGAAAAGCGCAGGAAGCTTTGCATAAACCAAATCATTGCTGTAAAGAAAACAGGGCATGTTGATCAATCAAGAACTGTATCAAGACAACCTCTTTCTGACCAAAACAATCTTCCTTGATTGGTTGGTTTGTTTTGTAGATTGCCATGACAAATTTCAAAACTGTGACACGTGGCAAAGATCTGGATTTTGCGGAGCTAACTCACACGCGTTCTACATGAGGAATGGGTGCGCAAGGACTTGTGGGTACTGTCAAAGTAAGTCACATCAAGATACACTGGCAAGCAATATTATTGGAAAGCATTCCCAACTTTTAGTTTTAGAAATCCAAGCCAAAGAATTCGGTGTTTGAACATGGTACTGGATACGTGATTACTCCGTTGATGTTTTCATTTTGTTTATGAAGTGAAGGTAAAAGAAAACAATTCCTAATTTCCTATGTCTAATGCTAGCTTAGTATTCTCAAGTTCCTGTCGCTCCTGATTAAATTACGTACAATTTTGACCTGTCAATAACTGGTACTGTTACTACTTATTTATATTCTGTTTTTTCTTTTCTTTTTTTCCACAACCCATTTAATAAAGTATTGTAATAATTTTTGTAACTACTCAGCTCGTTTAGGGTTTGCTATTCTGAGTAGTCTTTGCTTATTTAAGTTTATTTTTTGCTGTAATGATTTCTATATATCTAGCAAAGTTAAATGGTTGTTCTTGTTGTTGTTGTTGTTGAAGGCAGAAATATTTATAAATTATGAATTAATTTGTTCCCGAAGGTAACTCTCCACTGACTCCTAGTCTACATACTGTTCAAGATGCTCTCCACGAAGCACAAAAAATCGGACAAAAAACGCCCAAGGGCAGTCTTATAGCTTCTCACAAACAGAACGCGACTGCTTCATTGGGTTCCCTGTACAATCAGAAGCTTCATACTCCACCACAGTTCTCCCAGCACAAAAAGTCTTCAGACGAATCAGGAAAAGCAATACCAGGTAAGTCACTGTGCTAATTCCTACTCGTGTCAATCTTGAAAGGTTTGGTAAAGGTTGGGATAATTTCACTCCAAAGGAGAATTGAGACTGAAAATGTCAGCTTCAGGATAGATAAACTCTCTTGTAAAAGACACCTCTGCAAGAAGAACACTCTAAAAGATGGACAACTGGTGTTGGTTCCTGTGCGCTGTATTTTTAATCATTTTACTGTGGCCGACATTAACTGTCAGTCTTAGAGAGAATTGACTGTACTCACAATTAAAGACCGTGAGTGTCTGAAAGTTGAGTATTAAATCTCACTTGATCACCCACGTCTATAGTTAATCATGATTTAAAACTGTTTCTTCATAACACTTGCTCTGGTTCCTTGCGTTATTTTGAAATCGCAAGCGGGGTATTATTTTTAATTGTTATTCAGTTAAAGTTTCAGGGAGGTGTCGCCTGTAAGAAGGCCTTTATCGGGAATCGGGAGAGACGGGACAATTTCTGGGAAGCATGAAGTAAGATAGTTGAAATTTCGCATAAGTTTGCGCGTTTTTTATTCGGTGTGGCGACATTCCAAATTTCCGAGACGACTTTCATTTACAAATAGTATTAATCAGGTATTAAGAGCGTTTGTTAGAGTTGTCAACACGTTTGACTAGTGCAAGCAAAGCTGGGTATTTATGAAGACCTGTTGTTTTCACCTGGCACAACCTGTTTACCTAACTACAACAACAAGGCCTATTCACTGTGATCAAAACGTAATTTCTTCCTGAAAAATCAATGCATTGCAAGCAGATATGTACTTAGTGTCAATGAAATAAAACAATCAGCTCAAAGCTAATCTTGATGTACAACGAAATTCTCAGAACTATTAAGTATTAAATAAACGTATGATAATCCATCAGTTACACAACTGAATTTGAAGTAAGTAAACTATTAAAATACTGACAGGTGTCGGTTAGGGTCAGGGAAACGAGACTGTAACGTGTCTTGTACCAAAGCAAGAGAAAATGAGAGGACAGAGAGGGAGAGATTGAGGGATCCACAAAAGTTATTTATAGACTGGCTCTGGAACGGAAGTCTGTTTCCCGTGACGTACGCAAATGAGCATTTTCTTTCTTTTTGGAAGTCATTTTCCTCGACAAAACTTATCTCCATTACATCAGTGCGAGGTTTCGTTTTCCTTCGAAAGATGCACATCAGATCGAAGTTGTCCTTTATGCAGATGTCTCGGGAAAAGACTTCCATTCCAAAGGCCAGCCTGACTTTAGTAGAATTGGAATTCCCAAGCCTGGACTGGGAAGGTCCCTCTCTGTCACCTCATTTTCTCTTGACCAAAGTGATAATTTTCCGGTTCCTCTCTTGTAAAGGAGGTCGGATGTAAAACCCGTAGCACTAAAAATAGTTTTCTCCCCTGCTTTACTTTCTATGGAATTCAAACGTCATTTCACGCATCGTTTTGTGCCTGGGATAGTTTCTCTTAACCTTAACCACCCGCTTTTACCATGCTTCCTTTCTTGTTACATGCAATTATTTAACGCGATAGAGCGATTTTCGATTGAGTGTCTCAGTAAAAACAAAACTAACGTAATCACTCTGAGCAAACACAAAGGACAAAGACAATCCAGTGAACCAATCAAAACTCCAAGCAATTATATGTGGCCGGCGCGAAGCGCGGGAAAACGTGTGCAAGCGCGCGAGTCAAGATTGGTTCTGGTTTTACTTCTTTTGATGGGTTTAGAAAAAGGCGGGAGTTTTTTAACCAATCACTGAGCGTAGTAACCCAAACGCGTGAAAACGCTCTAACCTTTTGTATGCGTTCATTGTTTGCTTGTCTTTTTATTACACGCCTTTCAAAGATTGCACGGATAGATTCGTGACTCAGACTTGTAAGAACTGGAAGGATGCTGATATTTGCATGGATGATCGATACAGGAAATACTTAACTTACGGCTGCGCTTTGACATGTCGCTTCTGCAGTAAGTAAAGTGTCTTTGTTTTAATACTGACTAATTGATACACGTAGTTTGTAAGATACATTGAATTTGTTTCAGTCAATGTTGAATCATTACAAATGCCGAATAGCCCGCAGACATGCGCGCCTTACTGTGGCCACCCAAGAAACCAAACAAGTTAGCCAATCATAATGCGCGAATTTGACTGAGTTTTCCTGCCTCTTTCTTAAAAGCGAGACAGGTTTCATGACAAGAGCTTTGAACATTGAAAGTAGGCGGTATCGCGCTTTCTGATTGGCTAATTATAACTTGACAAAAAAAATACTAAATTAGAAGCGACAAAACTAACGTGCAAAGCTCCTAGCCATCCAGAGTTAGCGCGCTTGCTATATGACTTTTATAACCATAGTATTTTGAGCTGTAACACCGATTACTTTCTTGACAGATTGTCGCGATACATACAGGGAAAACCCATATTGCGCAGAATGGAAAACAAGAGGATTCTGTGAGACGTACAAAGATCAGCTTGAAACCTACTGCCCTAAGACGTGTGGCTTCTGCATCAGTAAGTATATCAAATCTTAGTATATTCTCAGCTCCGACTATTGCATTCCTAGCTTTTTGATTGGCTAAAAAACTCCGACTATGAGCCAATAGTCGGAGTTTTACGTCATATGGAAAATAGTGCGCCAAAGTTTTTATTTTACGCTTTGTTAAATTGTGGAAATAAAAATCGGCGGCAAAACCCGGTTTGAGAATTTACTAAAACAATTATTCCATTCGCCCTTGTTGGATATGAAGTGATTATAACCAACTCGCGCTACGCGCTCGTTGGTTATTTTATCACTTCATATCCAACGCGGGCTCATGGAATAATTGTTATTTAGCTAACAGCCTGCGATCGAGAGAGACCCTCCGACTGTGGTTATAACCGGGCAGTAATGTTTTTGATAGCTACAAGGAAAAAAAAGGGGATCGAAAATAAACACTGTTATAGAAAATGAGAGTGATGGCAAATTTTCAGCTCGGTAAATTTAATGTGAAAGATTAATTAATCAACATGACACGAGCGTGGGAAATATTCTGAGTCCCCGACAGGAATCGAACCCATGACCTCCCGAACACCGGGCGGGCGCTCTATTCCCTGAGCTACGAGAACTCATGGAGAGCGAGGTCACATAACAACTCAGTAAACTCAGTACCCGTTTTTGTTGAACGCGGTGTCAAATTGTTGGATTGTTTTCGCAGATCATTTGTAGCTCGATGATCGAGGCTACAGCTTCTTTTTAAGCGTGTTTAAGCTAGGTTACTGTTACACCAAGAGAAGTAAAGTATAGATTACTGCTTGTGGCATAAAAACTGAATTGTTTTAAAGGAGCTACATCACGGAAACTCATCTTGAAAAAACTGGCAAGTTTTTTAAAGTTTGTCGTTAGTAATCGGTCTATATCGTTATCATTCGAAACAATAGTTGTATAATTTCAGCATTTTTTTATCCCGTTGGTGTTTTTCGGCATTAGAAAACTCTTACTTTTAGATTTCCTTCACTCTGAAAGTAAATGGGAAAATGACTTCAAATGCCGTGACACTGGTCCTCAAAGTGGCTTAATGTTTAGCGCGGCGCCAGACTCCGGATCGACCTTTCCGGGTTACTGCCTTGGCCGGGGGGAGTAGAAATACTCCCATTTGTTTCATGCTAAGGAAACCGGGATTAGCTCCGGTCTGATGGTTCACTAGGCTTGCATGTAAACTCCCTTGTTTTTCCATTAAAAAGGTACAAAACTGAGTTTTAGAAGATGTTCTTTTGAAATCATTTAATCCAGCTTATATGACCAATTGATCAGAAAGAAAACCTTAAAATAACTTTACACTATAACGAATACAAATAAATCGCAGTAGGATCGCGTGATAAGAAAAATTCGTATTTCTTACCAAGATGCAGAATATGTTGAGACTCCGACACAGAACGCAACAGCAACAACCCAGAATTCGACAGCTAAGCCAACACCGTCCCAGAATTCCACAGCTAAACCCACAGCTTCCCAGAATTCCACAGCTAAACCGGCAAGTGACAGCGCGAGAGCCAGTTTTGATGTTCCACTCATTGGTGGTCGGCCGACTGAATTTGCAGAGAGTGGAAACACAAACTTGAAAAGAGGTTTGCCGCTAGTCCCCGAGGGGAACTCGCCGTTGTGGTCAGTTAATGCTGATCCGCGGTTAACTTTGCCTCAGCCTCAGCAGTATGACGATATGGGAGGTAAGTCAGCGGAGATATGTCGTTATTTCATATCTTATAAGACGGAAACAACAATAAAAGTGAAGATGTAAACGAAACCGTTCAAGTACCACTGAGCCCATCCCTACCTCCTCGCCGCCCCCAACGTTCAACGTCCTTACATAGCATAACTTTGGAAACTGCTCCTTCCACTTATAAAGAAAAACTCAAAGTGATCGTCTATTTCATTTCTGTTTCTGGCTATTTTATATGTCCACCCTAAATTATATGCGGGCCGAGTTTGCTGTTGGTTCTCGTCCTTGCTCCTAGGGTCTAACTCCGGGTTCTCTGGCTTTCCTCCCCCCACGAAAACCTTTACTTCTAAATCCCAATTCAATAGGGAATCTGCGAGCCACAGGTTTGTTAGGCGCAAGGCTATTATATGCAGCCCTCCTTAAACAAAGTAGTTTGATTGATTGATTGTTTTAAGGCGCTGTAAGGCGTCCAATTGAAGACGGTACGTACTTCACTCCCGCCAAAGCCAACGAGAAGTTTGACTACTTCACCGAGCACTATTCACCAGATCCTTTTGTGGCGGCCGCGCAGAGAGAAGAATGGATGAGCTCAATCAATGGTGTCTCGCCAAGACCATCACTGAGCCGGAAGTCCAATAAACCGGAAGTAAAGGATGAAAAGGAAGCCGTTAAAGTGTTGAAGAAATCCAACATAAGGCAAGGCAAGCATACCCACAAGAACCCTAAACATTGAAATGAAGTCCAACTTTAGTTTTACTGTTGTCCATGTCCACGTAGAATCATCATTAGAGCAAAGAATTAGCTAGAGGAAGAAATTGTCACAAGCAAAGATGAAAGTTCAGTAGTAAAGAACACGATAATCAAGAGAATGGAGCCAGATTCCATCAACTCTCGTTCACAGAAGATCGCATTCTGCTTTAAAGGACAATCTAGTATGGCCTACACAAAAGACTGCCCGTTTAAACAGAGTCGACTGTACAACTGTGCTCCAGACTCATTCGTTACGCAATCTAAGTAGGGGTTGATTGGGTATACTCTAACTTGTAATTAATTTTAAAAAATCCCAAAGCACGGATAAATGAAAAGCTATTCTATATATAAATGCGTGACATTGAGCTGTTTGAAATCACTGCAAACATTATTTGTGTATCAAAACCAATGCAAAGGTAGGCCATTTGAATTTTAAAAAGCAATAAAAGACTTTAACCAACAAAGTCTTAATTCAATTGCTTGCTCTAGTTAAGAAATTATTCTTGTCTTCAGAACGATTATTGACCAGAGGCCCGCTGAAACTTTGCAAAGCGTAACTTACTTTTTCATGTACTGAACACGACATGTCTGCAATGATTACAAATGGAATTCGTCACCTTGCGTTTGATGTCTCCAATAAGCTAGCTTCTATAACAATTAAAAAGAAAATAAAACCAAAAAAAATCGTTTTTCAACATGCAAAATGCAAAGAATAGAAGCATTTGATCTTGGTGGGGGGGGGGGGGGGGGGGTGGGGCAAGGTTGAGCGGTGCGCCATTTGCTGATAGTGTTGATTGCAACTGAGCGATGTTTAGGCAAACTTCGTTAACTGAGCTGGAGTGAATGGGAGCTCTAATTCTTTGGCTCAAAAACAGGTTTTTAATACCTTGGAAAAACGTGCGGTTATTTTGCGAACTGTTTGCACCTGTAGTCAGCAGCTTCTGGTGGCAAACATGCATTTTTAAAACCCCGCTATCCTCGCAGTGTTTTAAGTTATAATGGAATTTTTATTCCAAAGGGAAACAAAAATTTAAAGAATTTGCGATACGCTCAACTTAGATTAGTGTCCAGGTGTTACATTGACGTTGCACTGCATTCTTTTCCTTATTTTCGGAGACCTTTTCGCGCTAGATGCTAATAAAGTCATAAAATATTAACGACTTTTCTTTTATCGGGGAAACCTGAAATCAACTCAAGGAAAACGATTTGTTTATTCATCGAATGCAGGTAATACGACCATGTTTTTGTATTTATTTGTATCAACAAAGGGATCACAAACGCTAACAACTTAAACCATTGCCGCACCTCAAAAGCGTGTACAAAACCCAAAGGGTAAGTCGTCTTTATTTTTTTATTATCCTCGCAGCTAGGGATCAAGAACTGTTAACCAAGACAGATAATTATTAACGGGTAATCAAGTGGCGGGCAAATGCACACTAGATAACTAACGGACCAACTTGTTCTAAAATCGAGGCTTCGCTTGTCTTGGAGCGGCATCCCAAGCAATGAAGGCTCCGTGAACCGATTGTGGACTGTCTCCTTGTTTAAGGCTAAAAAAACATTCTGTGTTTTATACTGTCTATTACAGTATTTGATTTGTCACATAGCGATTCCTATTATTATCTAAAAACTGTAGGAAAATTGTTATCCAAACTTTTCCCCAACTCGATCCGTAAGTCTGCGTGTCACCTAACTAGGTTGTCGTTGTTGTAGGCTAGTTTTCTTCTAGCAGTCAGACAAAGCCTCGAGCGATTGATTAATCCTGGACAGAAGAAATGACCGCGCGTAAACTGGAGGCGAACACAAGCGTACGGGCAATTTTTTGTCAAGGGGGGGTGGACTGTGATTTCACGCGGTCATTTTCTTCTCGCGTGTGTTTATTCTTCTCTTCAGTCTTGAGGACCAATGATAAAAACGAGTGCGCTTGGTCTACCGCCACGGAATTACTGAAATTTATTGAGAATCAGACTATCTATACCAAAACTATTTTTCTCATGATGTTTGCGTCCAGGAATATTAATATGGGTACCATGTATGCATTGTTGTATTGAATGAAGAGCTGCTTAAGTTGATAACCTAGTTTTCATTAACAGTTTGCTGTTTTCCATGATCTCATGATGATTCTGTCCCCTTTACTGCTCACGTGCTGTGCCTTGCTTTCGAAAACTGGTACGTAATGCATTCTTGACAGTTTTTAATGAGCTTCACTGCCTTGAATTCATCTTCACAATAGCCCCCGAGCAGAATCACGTTTGGTGCGGGTGTGGCGCCTCCGCACCAGACTCCTCTTGCTCGCATCGTTCGCGTGCTTGATCCGAAGCTGAGCCATTTCGCAGGCTATCTTCCTGGCAACTTACTACCACGCACTGTTGTCTACCATATTTTATTTCTCAGACGCACAGAGCAAGATCTTTCGTCGATCATTTATTGGAGAAACCAAAGGTAAATATGACTTTAAAATATGACAACAACAATAATATTTCAAGTTGTGTTAAAGCCGGCCGCGTGGTGTAGCCCCAACGCGTTTGCTGAACCTCTCTACAAACTGAAAGCCACCAACTGTTTTAGCGAAGTGGATGTTACAATGAGAGAAGGGGTGAAAAGAAGAAAGTTTGCTATAGAATATTTTGCTCAGATGGGGCCCAAAACATCCCGGCCGTTGTAGAAAGGTAGCCACTATGGAGAAGTGGTAATTTCTGGAAGCTCGTCTTTGCTGGAGTCCTCGTAACTGTTATTTCAAATTTCGACGTCCTTGATTGAAAATCTTCCAATACTGAGGTGACTCTGCGGTAACCTTGTGAACTGCGTGTAATATAAATTAGATGTGTGATGTCTCTCCCCGCCTTTAAAGCAAGAAAATTTCAGTAACTGTGGTTGAGGGAGATCTCTTAATTACAATTACCCCTTTCTTACATTCATTGTTTTTCAAGGTTGTGATCAGGCTTGTCAGAAAGAATGCATTACGGTTCATAACAAATACAGAGCTAACCATGGTGCACCGCCGCTGGTGTTTGATCAGAAGCTGGCGGACGAAGCCCAATCATTGATTGACAAGGGAGTGTTCAAGCATTCTGATTGGGTAGAGCTGAAAAATAAAGGCGCGGCGTTTGCTTGGGGATCGCTCTTCCCAACATTCACTGCGGTCATAAAAAATTGGCACGACGAGGGAGCTTACTACGATTACCAAACCGGAGCAC
The DNA here is from genome assembly GCA_947652115.1 of Blastomussa wellsi. Taxonomy (NCBI): domain Eukaryota; kingdom Metazoa; phylum Cnidaria; class Anthozoa; order Scleractinia; family Plerogyridae; genus Blastomussa; species Blastomussa wellsi. Next base: position 10,028,355 of record OX393563.1, read on the forward strand.
CAAAGAAACAATCACAGGTATATCAAATAGACACGCCAACTATCAATCAAAATCGAGGAGATTAGTCTCAAGTTTAGGCATGATTTAAAGCATTTGAGGGAATGCTGATGCTTAAATTTGGAAGCTTTATTTTACCGAGCTATATTAAATCGTTTAGTTCTCAATTATACCTTCTAGCATAACGTCCTTTTACTATCCAAGTTCTCTCAGTTGACTACAAATAACGAACCCACCAAATTTCTTTTTACAATAACTGGATTAATTCTGCGGTGCGTTAATTTGTCAAGAGAAATTGTCAATATGAGAATAGAAATGACACAACAAGTGTCGCGAAGGTTCCTCAAATTTGACCTAGGAACTAGAAATGACCCAGAAGACGTGACTTGAAGTCTACAGGCTTGGCGAGTTGGCGTGAATTGTTACTTGAAAAAAACCCGAGGTCGAGCGAACAATTGACATTGAATATTGGGCATTTTTGCTTAACTTTTTGCAATTTTAGGAATTGTTTCTGTTGTGTGAAATAGCAACGACTCAACGAGTTAGCTGTTCAATGTTGTTTTAACATTTCAGGCGAAATTTCCTTTGAAAAGCTCTCTCTACATAAAAAAAAATCCAACTCAATTACATGTAATAGCTAATGGAAAATACTTTCAGGTTGTGGATCACTTCATGCAGATTGTGTACAAGAAAGCTCGTAAAATCGGCTGCGCGCGTGGCGGGTTGTACGGTGAACCGTGGTACGTGGCTCATTACGACAAGTCTCCAACTCCTGGAGAGCCAAGCACGACAACCGATATTAAAAGACCTAAACAGGTAATAGGTCACTCACAGTGCGGTGTGAATGCATTGTGATCAACTGTGTACTGCACTGCTACAAGCTCTGTATGATCGTATATTTTTACCTTATCTTCGAAAATTCAAGTCTCTTCTTGCGCGGCCAGGTAAAGTTAAGAATAGTTCCGCTTGATTCAGTTGGCAAATGCTGAATCTCACACTATATTCAAATGCATTAAAATAGCAACAGCTTTACAGGGTCATCTCTTTGACCAATGAAATACGAATCAAAAGTCTTACCGTAAATCCTCTATTAAGCCACCCACACTCATCGTTTCGGGAAAATCCTCACCGACCCCACCCCTAACACATGTTGCTACACTAAAGTCACAAGTCACTGAGAAACATGAGGGTGGGATGGGTGGGGGCTTTCCCAGGCACCATTTATTTAAGGTACTTTCGAGGGGTGGCTTAAAGAGGGAGTGGAGGGCGAGATGCAAGATGCAAACTACCAGTATCAATTCATTTCCTCTTGCCAGGATACAATAGCATATGCTAAATTTATTTAAGCATTTATCTGTGATTTCTATACACACTATCATTCACCCAAGAACTGATATCTATAATCACGTTACTGACTGAACTCCCGAGACGTAAATAAACCACACGACTTAAGTGACATGGAGGGTATTTTTTCGAGGGGGAAGGGTGAAACAAAAATAGATTAATTGACCTTAATTGCTTGACAGAGTTTCTCTTCTAAAGAGGGAAGGATAATTAGAGGGGGTAGCTTATTAGACGAGAGGCTTATCGGAGGATTTGCGGTATATGCTATTTGCTTCGGTATATGATTTAGTAAATGAAAAATCTCTGTGACATTAACGTAGTTAAGGTGGATTTCCACTGTCGCGTAATTGTTTACGTGCGTAAATAAAATTCGAGACGATGTATGGAAAACTTGCGTACACGTTTACGCAAGTCGTTCATACATTGTCTCTAAATTTTTTTACACACGTCAACGCACGAAAAAAAATACGCGACAGTGGAAATCCACCTTTAGCCTCCTTCGCATACCTCCTTTGGGTTCGTCACGCAACTTCTTCAAGAATACCTTAATTAAGGCCTACGGGCAATTTTTTGCCGTGGGGGGGGGGGGGGGGTGAACCATTTGCACAAAAAATTCTCTCAAGTTGCCTTGCCCAAATTTTCTCATGCTGCCCAAAAAATGTGATTTGCCCAAAATTTTGCCCCCCCCCCTCGCCCCGTGCGCCTATACGACAGACATCAGAAGATCACTCTTTTAAACTGTCCGTTGTTTTACCACTTTTCATTCAACAGGATGACAGTGAATGGTTCAAAGATGGTTCACCGTTTACTAAAGAGCTGGAAAATATGCAGCCAGTTTAAAACAAAATGGCAGCATTTGGAAAGGAAGATAGCGGCTGCATTAAATAAAGTTTAAAAGCAACGAAATGTTTATATAGACCTATATATAACAAATTATTGAAATAAATATACTGTAATTATACTTTAAAGTAAAATTATTTTATAACCATAATATGACTTCAAATCAATTTTTGCCACTGTCTTCAATTTACCGCTTCAAAGCTTACATGTATAACAAGCCTTGCCTTGGGGAAATTTTTTAGAAAGTATGGGTAAATAAAGCCAAGAAAAATGCCTTTTCATGGTGCTTCATCGGTACATAATATTTTGCTTATTTTCGTGATTTTAATTTCATTGTCACTTTCACTGTAACTCAACATTGGTGAGTTATGCACCATATTAACGATATTGGGATCAAGAAAATTGCTGCCATCCGTCCGTGTCGGGAGACGATGGAGTTTTTCTCTCAGGTTTAGTCTCTAGTAGGGTGCAGCGGCTGCTGTGGCTGAACAGCCCTATCCTTGACCGGCATGCTTTGTTGCAGTTGCTGCAAGTGGAACCGCCGTCGTCTAGAAAATTTAATAAACCTAATACTTAAGTTTTAGAAATTACACATTTACAGGAACGGATGATGCAGAATTTTGGGTTAGAGATCGAGATGAAGTGCAACGAAGTTTCTGCCAATGTGTTTTCGCCAGTGTCTCTCAATAGTTTCACCTCGTTGGCACCTGTCCCCGCTGGCGCACGGTACAACAACGAGCCCAAAGTTTGGCCTCTATTACTTATTTCTCAGTTTCTAATCAGAATCCAAGCACAACTTTCTGCTTGCTTCCTCATTGCTGCAGAACTCGCGTAAGATTTACCACGCAGTCCAGCAGCATTTTCACTTTTTCCGCATTTGTTGATTCAAGCACGTAATGACAATTTTTTCAAATGCGATACGAGATGTAACCACAACTTAAATGGACAATCTCACAAACTAACTACCGATTTTTGTGTCCCAGCAGGGTTACACATTTTATCAGTTATTTACGATACAAGTTCTCGGTGCCACCCTTCTCAGCTTTGAGTCCTTATCACAGTATTCGATGCTCGATGTTCTCGGGAATGAAGTTCTTTGTCTGCATCTCTTTCCAGTATGGTGAACTGTCCATAAACCACATCAGATCCGGCTAGTGGATAAAGAAAGATTGTTTTCTTGAGCTAGTGATTTTAACGCTACAGCAACCATAATTCTAATTAACCCTAGTCTCTTCCGCACGTTGGCATGGGAAGATATAAAGTAAAGTAAAGTCAAGTCAAGTCAAGTCAAGTCAAGTCAAGTCAAGTCAAGTCAAGTCAAGTAAAACTTTATTGCCACAGGGTAGCCAATTCAGCTCAAATTATTTACATTAAGAATTTCTATATAACATTTAAAACTGAGCCTAAGAATTCAATAACAGAATTTAATACTTTGCCTTTACTATTACTATTATGGATTCGAATGGATCGCTTTATCGTGGCATATCAAGACTTTTTTAATGCTCGTTAATACATTTTAATTATATTTGAATGTGCAATCACACTACGAGGGGCAATCAACATTCTCCATAATTTATCGATTTTCCATTTTTTCTGACTTCTATGGGACCCGTCCCCTCCCTTCTCCTCCCCTCTCGTCCCTAGATGGTGAACAAACTGCAGCGTACCTCTTTTGGCTCACCCACGTTAGACTTGTCATAACCTGGCACGCCCGCTATGACTCCTGGGGTATCCATTTGCGCAATGTAATATGGCTCTCCATTAACAAATGTCTTGCCACAACCAAGTAAATGTGCTCCTTTCCAGACGACCTACACATACAAAAACTCAAATAAATCCACACCTACATGCAAATAAAAAGTATCAGGCCGGTGCCTTTCCACTAAATACTCCAGAGATCGAAATGGAGCAATTCCTTTATTTTTTTCGTGGCCTACCACTTCTCTTCCCTCTCAAGGGTGCATTTAAGATAAGGCAAACACATGCACTGTTCGAATAAAACAGTATTGAGATGAAAGAAATGAGATAGAGTAAAATTTTTCTCCCGTTTGTTGGTGTAAATACTGTAACTTCCCAGTGGGTTCTACGGTTGGACAAAGACTGATCAATTCAACTACCAAGAACTTAGATGTAAGAAATCTTTGAATACAGGGAACCACACAACGCAAAGTAATAGTCAGTAGTTCTTGTTGCCGGATCTCTTTGTAGAGATGCTCGTACCAGACGTCACTGTAACGTGTAGAAAAAACAACTGAAACTGTAATGCTGGCACTACGACAAAGGGTACTTTTAATGGGCCAATATTTCGAATAGTAAAACTAGTCCAAACCTGAGTGAAGTGACTGATTTTCATGTCTCTATTGCCTGTGCCAGTTGACCAATCATAATCCTTCTCCTCATCGTGCCAGGCTTTTACTGCCGCAGTGAACGTTGGGTAAAGGCTTCCGAGCGCGATTGTCTCCCCGCCCTGCCCCCCTGCCCAGGGAGAATGTTTGAACACTTTCTTGTTCGCCCACTGCTGTGCCTGGTCTGCTAATGTTTGGTCCAGCATTAGAGGCGATGCGCCGTGATTCAAACGGTATCTGTTGTGAGCCGCGAGACATTCCTGCTGACACGAGACGTCGCAACCTCAAGAGAATAATAATATACACGAGAAGATTGTCAATCAGTCGGCGATACAAGTACCTCAGATTTTGTTTTCGAGTTTCGCAACAACAGTCCAACTTGAATCCAACTTATGACCGTCCGTTCACGATCGGACGCGCTATAGGGAAGTTGTGGGGTTAGGCCATACAACTAGGAATGTATTTTTATTCTGATCATGATAAAGACGATGATGATGATGATGATAATGATGATGATGATGATTGCTATCATTATTACTAGGCTCAATGTGGCTGACATAATTGAAAAAAATGGAAAAATATAATATTCAAGACTTCAATAATACACGTACGTTGAAAACGGTCATTTTAACCGGGCAGGTGATTTCATTAAACGGATTTTTCCATAATAGAGTACTTCAGTAACCTTCAGAGAATAACAAATAGTTATTTTACTTAAAGGGAATAGTACGGATTGAATGTCAAAAAACATTTTTAATGTCAACCATTCGACTGCTGTAAGGAAACTTTATATTCGATCGCTTTAAAATCACAGAGACTGCACAAATGGCGCTCAATATTTGAATAACAATACTTTGTACATCCTATGCCCCGTTTGGATATTTATAGTGTTTTCACATGACGTCACGGCGGCCATATTGATGTCCCAAAACAAAGAAACGGCGGCCATATTGGTGTCCCACAACAATCCTCCGGGAATTGAACTTTACTGGTATGAAAATATAATCTTTTGTTTCAGCACTCCAATGTGGCCGCTTGTCACGTGTGTGAAAATAATCCATAGACTAAGGATTTTTTAACGAGAATGTGAGGATTAGAATGTTTAGTATTGTTATTCAAATGCGGACGCCATTTATGCGTGTCTATCCCTTACCAGTTGTCGATACAGGTTTTTCCGCAATGTTTCTTGTAGATGACAAATCAGGTACTAGATGAAATAAGCAAGGACTTTAAGTAAGAGAACATAATGTGTCAACTGTTTTAGCTAAATTCTTTAAAATATCATCTCAATGAAAATTATCACAGTGGTCAGTTAATTTTCTTCAAAACTTACATAAAACTAATACCTTCACCATCTATCTGTGTACCGAGGTTTTCTTTTTTAGACCCAACGAGTTACTATTCAGAAATTCGTTATTAAATTTCGGCTGAAAGCAAAACGCCTTGTGAACTAAAATATCCTCTCGTTAAGACAAAAATAACAATTATGGTTTGTTACCCTGGTTGCCGATTGTCCCTCTAGTCTTTGCTTGTTGTGTTTTTACTTTCTCTTTACAAAGACTCTCTTTGCATCCTGCGTTACTTTTCGCCACCGCACTTATCTGTATCGGAGCTTGCAGTTTGCGTTGTAGAGCAATAATACCGTCCTGTATCGTTTCGTCCTCTTTTTCTGAAGCAGAGTTTTGGTTGGAACCCTTCTCGGCAGCCGAAAATGGAGACAGTTGAGGCTTTGATGGATCTAAAGACGTCCAACCACTGTTAACCGATGCTTTTACAAAGTTATCGAGCTTTTTGGCCATGCCCTGTCCACCTGGCAGGAAAGTAGATGTTTTAAGACCCATCTGATCTGGTATTGTTGTTTGATTGTTTTCGCTCATCCTTGATTCGAGTGTCGAGTTGCTGAGATCCTTTGAGTCAACTACTTCTGGTTTTTCATCCGATTGTTTATTGGGAAATGTTTGGGTTGATATTCTAGATGACTCAGTTGAATTCTTCAAACTTAGGCTCGCGTTTCGTTTGAGTGCTGACTCTCCGAATGGCTTGTAAACCTTGAGAATCGACGATATTGGAAGCTTATGAGCGTACTGTAGAAGTGATACCTTTGGTTTAAGTGGGGAAATGTTGAGCATTTGTATACTCGAAGAGGGAGTAAATTTCGGTACACTAATTGGCATGACGTTTAGTTTGGGTTTAGGCAATGTAGATGAAAATGTTTTTGACAGCAAAGGACCTTGCAATTCATCGGTGTTGTTGCCACCTATTTCAGGCCCGGTTTGTGGTATTTCTGGTGAAGGTTGGGATGCGGTAGAATATCTTGAATGTGCTTTATTTCTCGCTGGAACTGAAAAGTAACCAAGCAAATAGATTTCAACTATCCACCTAAATTGTTCTATCAAATTTTCACAATGCCATGTTTTCCTGTTTGACGTCTGCGTTTTTTTTTTCTTTTATGAAAACCCGTTCTGAATATAATTACTGTCATAGCGCCGATGCAGATAAGAATGAGACATCAGTTGTGAGGGAGACAACTGTTGACCTGAGTAATGACAGGGGTCGGTGAACCAATTGCCCAAAAATTTCTCCCAAGTTGTCTTGCCCAAATTTCTCTTGCTGCCCAAAAAATCTGAGTTGCCCAAAATTTGGGGGCTGCACCCGCCCACCACCCTCCCCCCCTCCCGCCCCCACCTCCCGGCTTGAACGCCTATGTGTAATATTTACATTACTATGATACAGGGGGGGGGGGGGGGGGGTAGCAATTCTCCCTGACGCTTCATGCCGCGTACTAAAGGTGGTTTAAACTTTGACAATCTAGGCCACTTCCAGTGGGGGATCTATAGGGCAGGAGCCCGGGGGTGGCCACCCCGTTATTTTTGGTAATGGCCCACGTATTCGGCGTCGCACGTGACTCGCCACCGCTACCCACCAGGCGTAATAGCAAACTTGAAGTGACTACCACCTTTCTGTGGACATGATCACTCACAAATCCTCGTCGAGCCCATGAGGACTCCTGAGGCTACATGATCACTGATCACTGGGACTCAATAATTCTTCACTCACCACAGAAACGGCATGTTTTTCTGCAGACTGATTTCATTTCTTTTTCCCTTTTTTCGCAGTAGCCTTGAGCTTGCCATTTCGGACAACTAAATTCATAATTAGTCGCGTCTTCGCAGGGTTCTGCAAACAAAGAAAAGGCGCAAATTCCAGTGAGCTACGAAAGCACGGCCGAATTCCTTTGTCAGATAAATGACATTGAATTGAGTGTGCGTAAAAATGTGAAGGTCGCAAAGTTGTAGATGAAAATGCAATGTGTCAGAAAACCGCGAACAATTTCTCGTCTCCAAACAAAACGATTTAACCTTCAGTTTGCATGGATGTCCTTTTCGATCCAAATTCAAACCCACTCGCCTCTTTCTTCTACTTCTCTTCATTCGAACGAAGATTGAAAAGAGCTGTGTCAGAATCCGCCTCGATGAGCTCCTTTTCTAATCTATCTTTGCTCTTTGTTTTGTTTACAAACTTTGGATGTCTTTGTCTGAATTTTCCGCCGGTACTTTTTCACATCGCAAAATGACTTTAGAAATCACGAAGTGGCACTTCTAACTGCACTTACCGTCTTGGGCTACTCTATGGGTCTGTATATGGTTTTCGCTTTGTTTGATGACGGAAGGAAGACCTAAAACCAAAAAGTTTCGAAAATCTTTTCATGTTACAGCACTTATATGCTCGCCAGCAATTTCCCAACTAGATTTGACATACAAGAAACCCCCATAAAGAAATTAGATTAATATAAACCAATCTTTGACCGTGGCTAACGGATCTCAACTTTTCAGCAGCCACAATTACTGCCTCCAACTTCTAAACTTAAAATCTCATCCACAAAGTATACTATAAGCGGAGAAAAAACTTGTATGGCTAGCCGCTAGCAAGATGCAAACACTGCTGACTTCATGCAAAGAAACCCAAAGTAGATTGCGAGCAACTTTTAAGTAAGGAGCAACCTATCATAATACCTAAAAAAGGAAAGGTTAGATGTAAACAAAGCATATATTATCAAAATGTAAAACCTTGTATAGAACTATTATCTGCATCTGTGCTTGAAAGATACCCTTACCGCAATATCCGCAGGTAGCTTTACAATGTCTTTTCATAAACTCTGCGTACGCTATACCTTTGCAGTGCCCATGGTGAGCCCACAGGAGGCACTGTAAAGTGTCATCGTGGCATTCTAAAGGAGCAAATACAAACATGTAGCAGCTATGTATTCAACTTTGGATGCGCATAACTGTAAACATGACCTAATTACACGCACGCAGAATCAAAGATTATAGAACAAAGTATCGGATTCTTAGATGTTACCAAGTTGTACTTGTAAATAATATCACCGCATAAGAATTCTATTTGTTCGAATTTGTATTAATTGTTTTTAAATTGTTATCTCAATTTTGAACATTAAATCGAATCTACTTTATCCGTAATCACAATACACGCAGATATACTTTACTTACCTTCATCATTCATTTTATTTGCGAGATAATCAGCCGAGACAGGTGTCGACTGATAACCAGTCACAGTCTCGGACCCAGACACTGCAGCATTTGATGACATCCCATTCGATTTCATGTCTTGAATATGAAAAACAAGCTTGATAGGACGGTTGCTAGCACTCGGCAGTGTGATCATTGCCGGGGAGGACACATGATGTACATCAGAAACAGCATCACTGGCTTTGATGGGTTTCGTCCAGCTTACTTGGCCACCTGCTGACACTCTGTTCTGTGCAAGTGTCGAAGTTTCATTTTTAAGATTCCCTGAAGCAGCAGATATCGGATTTTGGTTTACTGTTGGTGATCCGGATTGCTGTGGTCGTTCATTTTCCGCTTCCATGTGAGAGACATCTGGGGTTTTTTCTTTAGGTTTTACAGACACTCCTGGCACTATCATATCTGTCAGTGTGAGTCGTGACTGCGAATTTGAATTTATGGGCATTATGCCAATATGCTGCTGACTAGATTTTATTTCACCCTGGGAACTCAACATTTTTGGACTGGAAGTCAGGTTTGCACTTCTCATTCCACTGATGCCAACTTTGGAACTTATGTTGGGTGAACCAGATGGAGCTGAGCCACTTGAAAAGCCTGATTCTTGTATTGTCGTCGCTTGATTCGCCATTTTATTGTGGCTTAAAATGATCGATTGTGACCCATTTGCGGTCATCGCTTTGTCATTTTGCGGAGACGAATTGTTTAATGGTTTCGTCGCGGCACCAGTAGCTTTATCTCCTTTCTGTTCCATTTTAAGACTTCCATTTGAAGGCGATCCACTAGGAGCTTTTTGGTGAATGTTCATCGATGTCTGATTTGTCATTTCATGGCCAGGGAGGGAAGAACTGGAAATATCTCCAGATGATCCATGAGAGGGTTTGTCATCTGATGCTGTTGATTCATTGACATGATTTGGATTGTTGCTGAGAGCTATGCCTGACGCATAAAACGAAGCAGGATTTTGCTTTTGTTGTTGTTTTTGTCGTAATTGCTTTGCAGTGTTGGTACTATTAATGAGAGATTTGTTTGAGTTTGCAATGGGCGGATTAGATAAGCTGGTGGTCATATCATTATTTGACACCACAGTGTTTGTGTTTACATTTGACGCTCCTGATGGCGCACCATCAGCTGTGTTGTTTCCTCCTGAAGATTCCTCATCATCTTCCGCTCCTTGACTCTGTATCATGTCATCTTCTTGTTTCATCAGAGACTGAATATCAGCTGCCTGATCTCTTTCTGCTCCTTCTCCAAGCTCGTCGCCGTCGTTTGCTTCCGAGGAGGGAGTTCCATTGTCATCTCCTTCATCCTTAGTCAGCATGTCGTCGTCCTGAATAACCTGCGACTGGAACCTCACCGCTTCTTTGCTGTCTTCCTCTTCTCTATCCCCAACTGGATACGACGTTACCCCACTATTAGATGACGCATGGGTTGCGTTGATATTGTTCTTTTCCAAATGTATGAGACTCTCCGAACCCTTCTGCCAATTAGCGTTCTCCTCAGTGCCAGGAACCACGTGGTAACTGGCCGTTTCCTTATTTTCGTTCAAAACCACGTTGTTAAGGCTGTCATTATACAGGTATTGTTTCAACAAAGCATTACTGTTCAACACTCGTTGTTCCTCTCCCACTTCATTTAAATCAGGAGAATCAGTTGCTTTGCTTTGTTCACTCCGAGTTCTTCCCGTACTTAGTACCACCGGTGCTAAAGGCTCGACGTGGGTCCTTGTGGAGGAGTCTTCGTCCTGTGCTTTCAAAGGTGCCAAATAAGTAGGTTTCATTTTAGAGGGTTTCTTTGCAGGCTCGAACCAATGAAGATCCTCCTAACAATTATTAATTGGGTGAATTAAAAAGTGGGTAAATCGATTGTAAAATAATGAACAAAGACGTGTAAAAATGGGATAATGCTATCATCAAAACGTGTTTGTGTTTTTTGTTGAAACGTAACCTACAAGGTTACCAACAGAGAGCCAATGTACGGAGTAAGCTTCTGTGGAGCCCCTGGCAAATTTCTTTGAGAAGCTCTCTCTTGTTGCTAGCTTTTTAACAAATAAACGTGAGCTTGTTAGTGTATATCTTTTAATCGGCCATGAATATCTTCATCACATTGTCAATTTTGTGTGTAGACTTACTTGGCTATCGTCTCTTGAGTCTTCAACAAATTTGACAATGTGATGAAGAAATTCATGGTCGATTACAGGCCGTATCATAACAAGCTCACATCTATTTGTTGTTTTGCCATAACAAAACAAATCCAAAATAGCGAAGGCCGGCTTGCTTTAACGACGTAAACGTGCGAGTGAACCTGAAATCTGAACTTCTGAAACTTACAGAATCACAAACTTCAAACTACGTAAAGTTGTTGTTGAAATTTTTCAACAAGCGAGCGCATTTTTATGTCTCGATGAATTTTCGACAGTGAATATTAGCCAATGAGCGCGCGAGAATTTCTGCAGAGTTATGGGAAATGAAATCACTAAATATACCACACTACCTTTTTATAACTTTTTACCAACACACCTTTTCTGGAGACCCAATACTCATTTCACCAACTTCCAGCTTTGGACTGAGAACACCATCAGAATCCATCCACACTACGTAATACTTTGAACCGAAGATTTGGCTTTGTCCGCAGCCTGCCTTTGTTGCCTTTTTCCATACGATCTGCGTGAAATCGTGGAGCGTCTTTCCAGTCTTTGATCGACCTGCTGTAAAGTCAAAATCCCTCTCCTTGTCATGCCAATGTTTTATTACAGTTGTAAAGTTTTGAAGCTCATCTTTGACATCCCACTCGATCAGCTGCCCGTATTTCCCTCGGGATTTCATGTCGTAACCGAATCTTCCACCGTCCGCCCATTTTTGAGCCTTGTCGGCAAGAAACTGGGAGAACCTAACTTTCTCTGCGTGATGGTTCAAACGATATTTGTTTATGACCTCAATACACTCTTTTTGGCAATCTGAGTCACAACCTGTTAAAATTAAAGAGAGGAGCATTCTTACAGAAGTTATATTAATTTCAGTTCTAGCAATTTGCAAATATCCTCGTTTAATAGTTCAGGCAAACTTCTAAATTAGCCAAACCTTTTTGGTTTGAAATGTAATCATTCTCATTTTCTCGTAAGCGTAAGTTTAAACTATCGCTCATTTTGGTTGCCTTTTGAAACCCTCTGTTTGCGCTAAACCAACTTAGTTCAACTCGTCCCAAATGGAGCAGTTTCCTAAGGATTCGGTAAACCACTCCAAACGCTCACAAGCTGCTTTCATTGGTCTTCATTGAAAATTATGCGCTCACGAGATGAGACAGACAACGTATCACCCGTCAAAAGCACGGGTAAAGTACACATTTGCTTGTTATGTGAATCATTTTCTGCGTGCATTGAAGTTGTTTTCAGAATGAATACAACATCTGTTTCAACGTGGAAAACTCACCTCTAGTTGAACCAAACGATGACACGTTATCTGTAATCGAAACAAAGGTTTTAATAGAGTAGTATATGAGGTATGTGTATAAAACAATTTTGCATAGCAAGAGAATATTGCCATTATGTCTTGCGTATACACAGGTTATCTTCGTCACTACCACTAGGAATAGCGAACGATTTGTGGACGATAGTTTGCCTCGGCACACAACAGCTAATATTGTTCTCAATATTTTTAGAAACATTTAACGTGTTGGTGTCCATGTATCGATTGCTTGCTAGCCAAGTTTTTCAGTCTTTTCCCGATACCAAAAATAAAGCGAATGCAACTGAGTACATGAGAGACATGGTACCGAATAATATTCGATCTGGGTCAGCTTTGAACATTTCCAATCAATTATTCGTTCGACAGCGACAAGTGACCACAAATATTGACTTAACTTCCTTTCTATTCGCATTGATTATTGTTAAGCCATAAAAAGGAACAGGGCCTACAGTGAGTGTTGTTTAACTTACAGGCGAATACCAAACTTAATCAACAGCAATATTCAAGAATGGATGAAGTCGGTACTGCCAATGAATCTATTGTCAGAACTCATGCTACGATCTTGTCTGGCTGCCTGGCCGCGGTTTTATGAAAACAAAAAAAAGGAGAGGAAGAGCGATAACCAGGTGCCTGGATTCTTTTGTTATAAACACTGTCGTGTCAAAGTTACCTGCTAGGCAATGCTTTATCATCAGAAAAATGAACGCGGAAGGGAAGATAGTTGAAATCATTTCTCCTTTTAAACCATCCACTTAACATTCTAGTAAACCTGTCAAGAAGAAACGAGGGCCATTAAATAGCATTCTCTTGATTTCCTTGATTTGTCGTAGTCTGCAATGTAAGCATTTGTTTTGCAATTCAGACAATTATAAATATTTCTCAGTCAGGGCGTAAATTCAATTGGTATGGATATGTTTTGTAACTACATCACTATAAACTTTCCTTACCCTCATTTCCTCAGATTCTCTTCATTCAGCTGCCGTTAGAACGAAACGAAGACATTTTCTACAAATCGCACAAAATTAAATTCGCTTTAATTTTATAGGACCAAAAAGATCTTTCTACACTTTAAGTGAAAAACTTTTTTCACTTCAATGAATGTCAGTCATTATTAATTTACAGTAACAGGTCAGGTCTTAAAAGGTTTCATAGCTGTGTTGACAAACCAGTCACTAACTAGGTGATAAGTGCAAGGTTTCACAACCAATAAGTCCCTTTACGCTAGTATAAACTGAAAAACCGTTCACGGCAAGTATTTCATTTCTGGTAAGTGAGACCAATGTCGTTCCCAGGGCCCTGTGGGAACAAGGTTGAAGTGAGAAGTGACCGAAACGAAAAGCCGAGCGAAATCAAAGGAGACAGTACATTTTTCAATCTCTCGTGTTTCTTTTACTTCATGAAAATTGGCTCTTCTGAAAATGTCGTCCTGAGTTTTGCATTTGCTCACTCTTATTTCGATTTTCCCTGTAAAGACAGTGCACTTTGTAGCAACGTTATATGTAACCTTCGCAAAAAAAATAATTCGATGTAAATTAGTGCCTTGCTATATTGTTGGAGTCGTACATAATGCGGGTAATGCATTTCAATATTTGAATCGCCCGGGAAAATTGGTGTCTGACAGATTAAGACATTGGAACTGATATAAAATTTGCGTGCTAGCTAATGTTGTTTGTCAGTTTAGGTCAGTAGAGATTACATCAGTTTCATAACAACAAAAGAAATTTTAAAGGCATGGAGTAAATACTTGATGAATGATTACAATACATACTTGTTTCACTCAGGATTTCAAAACTTACAAGATAACCGGCATAAAACTCTGTCCTTTCATGTATTCAAACAGAATTGTTAGGTCATTAACAACATAAATTTATGAAGTTAAATCTTTAACTTTAACACAGCCCATAACAATGAGGTAAACGGTTATTTGCTTGTACCTGCCAAACGGACGTGATGGCCAAATGAATATGCGCTGGCCGGAATGTGGACTAAGCGGGATCCGGGTTCGAGTCCAGGCCTGGGTAACTACCTACATCTTATTAAAATCAAGCGCGAGCGCCGTGCTGGGATCATCCAATGCTGAGAAAATATTGGACCGACAGCGGAGCACCCTGATTGGCTGATTTTCCAGAGTACTAAAGTGTGACGTCACAAATATTTAAATTTTAGAAATTATGGGAGTCATTGAGATTTTCAGAAAGTACATGATGAAGAATGCCCACTTGCCAAAAATCAGCATCTTATCAATATTGGCCCCTTCATGCCTCAATGACTCCATACAAATTCTTGTAATTTTGTCTCTGTTCTAAACGGTTTAGAACCAAGACAAAATTACAAGGATTTGTATGGAGTCATTGAAGCATCAAGGGGCTAATATCTCACCCCCAAATATAAATAAGATGCTGATTTTTGGCAAGTGGGCATTCTTCATCATGTTCTTTCAGAATATCTTGGTAAATCCCATAATTTCATAAATGTAGTTTTTGTGACGTCATCACTTTACCACTCTATTGGCCCTATTGAATACCTTAGTTGTGTAATAACTTGTGTTATCAGGCAGGATAACACACAATGCCATAATGGGTACCGGGGGTAACCCTGCGATGGATAAGCATCCCATCCAGGGGGGTTAGGTATACTCCTAGCCGCTTAATACGAAAGGCAGGAAAAGCTCCGGATTGATGGGCGACTAGGCTCGTAAGCAAACATTGGCCTTCCCTCCTACACATGAGAGTCGGAATTGAAGAAGCTAATTAGTGCAAGTGGAGGAACAAGATCAAGGCTGGATTAAAGAGGACTGAGCGACGGGAGAAAAATACTTGGATGACGAAAGTCAGTGTGGAAGGAAAAGGGCAACACAAGCAATAGCTATATAAGTTATATAGGTCCTATACAACTCTACAATTCCCCCGCAATAATTTATGGGTTAACCCTCCTTATCAATAAAGGGCAAAATTACTGAGCGCTGATCGGTTGAGAGAGAGGGCATTTTTTCTTAATCGAGGGCATTTTTAGTAATCAAGAGAGGGCATGATTACCTGTTAATGATTGGCTAATCCGTTAATTGCCGTAGCGCTAAACATGCTTCCCAGATAAAAATAGACTGCGCGTGTGATTTTCCTTCGTATAAATTTTGCCCTTTATTGATAAACAAGTAATCCCATGAGACCTCGTACTATTAAGGATTAATTGCACGAGAGTTTTCAAAATTTTCCAAATTGCCCTCGTCGCTTCGCGACTCGGGCAATTTTGGAAAATTTTGAAAACTCTCGTGCAATTAATCCTTAATAGTACGAGGTCTCATGTGATTACCTATACAAAACAGCCCACGTTACATATATCAAATTGAAACATGGCACCGACGGATCTGGTAATTTTTCATATTTATTCTTGTTTTCATTGCATCAAGTCTCTTATGGGAATCTTAATACAAATCCGAATCAAACAAGAATTCTGAATAACAAAAATCTGGTAGAATTTTCAACTTCAGCTGTTTACAGTGACATTTCCCCATTGGCAACCTGTTGGCATAGATTCATTTCAAACACGAAACATGTTCAAAGGGCGTGCACTTGTCGGTGGTCACAACCCATTTCCCAACCAACCAATAGCTTCAATTCTAGTGACATTTGACTTTTCTCTCAAGTGCATTTAACAAGTGTTGCTAATCGGTTTCGCGAGGGATGAATTTTTAATTGAAACACCAAAGAAATCGTCTACTTTTACGATAATTTAGATTCTTTCTGTTTTCGGAATTCAGTTAAAATTCTAGTTTTGCTCTGAAGAAGTTCAACAGCATTTTCAAGCTGCATTACAACACGAGCGTTATGGAATACTCGAAGGCGTTGATTTTCACTTTTGGGACAAATACAACTTTCTGAAATTACAAGAAAAATCTTGCTCGTTTTACGGTTCCCTCGAACAGTAAAGGACAGATAAAGAGATGTGGTCGCTGTGAAAAGAGTTATGGAGCTTTTACAGAACGTTCGATGGGAAAGATGGATTTCGTTTTTTGTTCTTGCTTGTGCCGTCCTCGCCTACAGAGGTAGTTACCCTATGACAGTTCATTTCTGTTACACCGTAATGTAAAGTGGACGCTAGGTACACTCAAGCGCCTAGTAACTACGTTCCAGGTCATTTAATGTTATTATATTCAAGCCCCATCTCACTTGGCACTTTGTTTACCACTTAAGAGCTACTTTACTTTTACACATGAAAAAGTAAGGTTGTCTTTCCCTGTATTGTCGAAATCGAGATTGTAATCCTCCTGCCTGATATGATTAGCACAACTTAGTTTAGTTTCAGTCCGTCTGAGAAATTGGTAATACATCAAAACGGTATTGTGGAGCCAAATCTTTCTTGATTGGACATAATCGAGTTTTTCAAGGACAAATGTACAAATGACCGCAAAGTACCTATTTGCATTTATCCAATAAAAAGAAACGCAAACAAGAACAAATAATATGCTAACTTTGAAAACGGGGATAGCGAAAAATTCTCTTCTCCTTTTCTTCAGTTGCTAAATGCATTTTATCATCTGACTGCTGGGGCTCCATTATTCGCGCGGCCATGTTTATTTGTAGCGCTTCAATAAGGCTTTACGCTCATCTTGTAACGGTCTTTAACAATTCAAAAGGAACCATAGTGACTCTATGTTTATTAACGCAGGAGGTTTTCACAATAATACATTTTTATTTTCGTTTTATGTGTAGAAGCTATCCGGGGAAACACAAGACAGTTCATTTCTAAAGTAAATAATGATTGTCGTGACTTCAAAGGGGTGCTGAATAGATGTCGTGTGTGGAAAGATATGGGTTTCTGCTTCAAATATCGACGACAAATGCAACATGTATGCAACAGAACCTGTCAGTACTGTGGTGAGTATATTGTGTTCCACGGTCATTGCAATCGTGTGTGATGGATTATATAGCACCTCCGGCCCTCTAAGGGGGGAGAGCGAATAGAAATTCTCCTGGTCACAACCGAGATAAGCTCTGGTCTGATGGGCCTGGTGAGTTAAAACTGCCTTACCATTTCTGTGGTGAGAAATTTTCTCTTCTTTAGCCTTGGTCTGATTTGTAAAACAGACAAATAATGTAGCAAGGCAGCAAAGAAGTAGTATTAGCAACGACTGCAAAGAGGTCATTTCTATGTGTTAAGCCTTGCTTACTGAGGTGTCTCAGTACGGTCCAAGATGAATTTAGCATTGTTTCATTTGTAAATATGCATTTATAATAAGCTTTGGAAATGCGTTTTTCTCTCGCCATACGTTCAATTACATATTTTACTATAACTCGAGATTGAATTCAGCTGTAAAAGGGAAAATGCCAAAGTTTAACCACGGCGCGAATTCGGTGAATTAAATATTAATTTTTGCCGTCTACTGCCAATGCTGTACGAGTGGAATGCACTTTGCAAATAATTTAGCGGGTTTTGAATTCGGTTTCTACATTTTGTTTTTAAGTTACTTTACGTAATTTGACGTTTGCGATGTTATAAGCTTCAAAATCATGTTCGTTGAAAGAACTTCAGGTTTCGCTTGCACGTTTACTTAGCGAAAGCGAGCCTACTCTGAAGGTGTCTGAACACAGTTTTGGAAGATTTGAGTACATCTACTTCATCATGATCTCACAACTAAATGCTAAAAGCTGATGAGCCCATATTTGGCATACATATCACACAATACCACTGAAGTTTATTTGTGAAGTTGTTTTGTGAAAGTGGGCCGTTTCCATGGCAACGGAATAGATCAAATTCCACCTAAAAGATCTAGTTTTTTTCCATTTTGCGGAAAATCCACTCATTAAATTTTTATTTAAAATTGCCCATGTGTTTAATGAGACTGTGATATCTCTATGGCAGGAACTTTACGCGAATTTGACAGACAGCTTTTTTATTTATTTACAAAAATTATGTTCTTTTTAACTCTAAGCGTATTGCTGATTTCCTCTATCAGATTTTTATTTTTATGCTTCAGGTGTTTGAGTCTGAAAGCATGCAAAAAAACATAAATTTCTAATGACTGGATTTCGAGAAAATTCAGTTTGTTTTCATAACAATCTGCTCACAATTTTCGAACGCATTGCGCATTCGCCGGCCGTAGTTTACCCTTTTTGGCATTACAGAAAACTGTAAACCACATTTTACGAACTGATGAGACGTTTTTGAGATATATTTGCTGCCGACTTGGTCAACTTGTTTGCTTTTATGATTAAAAGCCACGCCATTTTTGACTGTGTTCAGTCACCTTAATCGTTTTGGATTTTAATGGTTGAAAACAAATTGACATCAGTTTTTCATGCGTCTATCCTGTTACTGACAATGAATTTTTTCATAACAATATCAAATTAATAGAGGGGGTAAGTTTCAAAAGAAACTGTGGTGCTGCGTCGGTGGGAAGTATAACAATATAATTTGGTTTATCAACTGGGTTGATAATGTGAATTGGCCACCGTAAAGAGATTCAAGAGTTGACGTTTCGAGCGTTAGCCCTTCGTCGGAGCGAATGCGACCGCCGAATGCGCAGTGCGTTCGAAAATTGTGAGCATATTGTTATGAAAACAAACTGAATTTTCTCGAAATCCAGTCATTAGAAATTTATGTTTTTTCCGGGTCTACTCTGCTATCACGTCGGGGATCCACAAATACTTTCACAATGTTACGACAAGATTCATGACCAATAACAGAACTGACGCATGAACAACTATTCCTTTGTTTAGAAATGTTGTTTGCTTTTAGTTCCAGGCCAGAAACAATGGCAAGTGATAGATGTAAAGGGAGTGTTGGGACAAGCAAGAAAATCAGCCCGCGCGCTTGGCCTGTCATCCGCGCCGCAGACCAAGGGACCAGCGGTGCAAATTCTGGGGAAAGAAAGAGCGCCACAAGTGGACGATGCAGCCAGCGCTATAGCAACACAATTGGAAGATGGAATTGATCACGACATCTCAGGTATGTTGGCCAGTCATAATCACGGCATCCATGAAAGAATTTAACAAAGTTTGTATCAGTGCCATGCGGCAGGGACACAAAATGGCAGCTATTGTTGAAAAATCCGATACAAAGTCGTTGCCGCCCCAGATTTGATCTTTACATCTGTCTCCGCGTAGAAATAACACCAAAAATGATTACTTTTTTTTCTGCATAAAATTTATCTCTTTTTCTTCGTTTGCTTGTTTAGCATCGCCGAAAGTTCTTGGCCAGCTAGCCAAGTTTCATATTGGCATTCAAAATACATTATCACCCTCTAAGACCAAGGCAACGACAAGCGATGAAACTAAAGGAAAATTGTCCACAGCTCAACTAGTTTCACCAAACGAACAAGAACATAAGCCGTCGCCAACCGATGGTCCTTCCATTAGCGGCAAAACACAGGTAGGCGAAGAGAGTAAAGAAATGCACCCTGTTATCGTGTTAGTGGGATATGAACTCGGAGAAAAGTCAAGTAAGAGAGTGAATGATGTTCTGACGAACGATGATTCTTTTCACCCAACTGATCCAGGAGTTAGCAATAATATAGGTCCGCAAGGCGAGTTTACTAAGAAACTGTTAGCGCTTAGAGAAAACAGCACTTCATATATTGAGGCCCCTAAGGAACACAACTCAACTGGCAGGATTCCCAATGAAGAATACGTCCCTGAGTCAGACTTACAGCAGATCTCGGAGCCACTAGACAATACAGCATCCGCTAGCAAGCGCTTGCCTAATAATCAATTTATGCATGAAGAGACAACTGAACGTAATGCTGATACAAATGCTTTGCAGTTAAAGATGCATGCACCAAGCTTAGGCACTCAGTTGATGAGGGCTTTACAAAGTACTGTGAAGCACGACGCCGGAAAACGAAATCCAGAAAGTGTCTTGCCAGTTAGCTCTGACGATATCGTGAACCAGCACGCTATTGAACAAATGACAATGCATGCGCAGCGAGACACGCCAATGGTAAATTCAACAAGTACAGATGACACTGCCAAAAAGCTCCATAGTGTAGAAGGCATGCCGTCAGATTTAGCAGGGATGGTTGTGGGTAACAAGCATGGAGATATCAATAACCCCATCGAACAGGTCAGTGCATGCTGATAAGAGTAAAATGCCTATAGTTAAAACGGTGACACGCGAGTTTGCGTGTAAACATCGGTTAGTCGAAACGGTTTCTAAGTATCAAATGTATCTGCGCATGGCGATAAGCTGACGTGACAATTTTTTCGAGTGTACAAGTGGTGCTTTCTTCTGACTGGATAATAATAGCAGTCGGAACCTATTGCCAAGGGAGCCTCTAGCGGAATTTAGCAGAAAAGGCCCGGGTGGGTTATATGTAAAATAAACTAGCTAGTAAATTATCATCCTGAATCTTTTTCTTTTCCTTATCAGATGAACGGCAGACCTTTTCGAAAACCAACTTTTCCACAATCATCAGGGAAGCAAGTAACACTCACTATCAATGAGAAGCCTGGCACTGGTGAAGCGGTATTTAAAGTACAAAACTCGCCTCATTCCACTGGGTTAAGTTACACGACAGACGGACAACCAGGAAATTTGCTTCCGCCAACGTATCTCCTCCAATCTGAACGTGAACAGGCAAGAACTAAGTCAGATGAAGAAGAAACAAAAATCAGAGAGGCCACCAACGCCATTAAAAATGTGATAAAATTATTCGATAGAGACAACCGACATGGTCACACTAGACTTATTCAACAGGTAAAACAGGATTTTCCGGGAGATTCAAAGTCACTGGAAGCTGGTCGTGGATTGGCGGGGATCCAGAGTGAATACGACGCACAAGTTACGCAAGCGCAAAACGAGGAGCGTGCAAAGGCTAGTGCCCAGGCTATTTCACTGCAGAGCGGGTCGGAGTTTAGTCCAACTGAAGTGGGACCTGGAGCACCACCGCCAAACTACGCTGTTGTCAGTACAAGTGATTCCAAGGAGTGGAAGAACCTAGCTCACGTGCTCGCTACTCAATTGAAGCACGTTTTGAATCATATGGAGGACCGAGAGATGGAGAGCCGCTATGAGAAAGAAAAGGTACAAGAAGAAATGATGCTCATGGCCCAGCAACAGATGATGGGAAGAGATGAAGACGAAGGACCGGATGATGAGAATGATGATGATGATGACGACTATGGTCCGTACGTGAAGAAACGCTCGGAAAATGTCTCAAAACACACAAAATTGACTACCGACAGGAAATCGTACAAACCAAATTCAAGCAGGAAATTTAACCAACATGATTTGATTCACAGAGCAGTAACCAAATTATCACGATTAGAAATGTTACATAAATCTACGACACAAAATCGTCCACTGGTTAAGTAAAAAAAATCGTGTAAAGAGACAGTGACTCGTCAAGGCATTTCTTGTTTTGAGTATTTTCACACACGTGACAAGCGGCCATATTGGATTGCCGGGACAAAAGATGATATTTTCATAACAATAGAATTCAATTCCCGGAGGATTGTTTTGGGACACCAATATGGCCGCCGTGACGTCATGTGAAAACACTCAATTACCCGGACAGTGTAGCACGTAAATTTTCCGGCTTTTAATTTTTGCGAATTAATGGCAATCAGAAAAAATAAAATCCCACAGGAAAAAAACTCCCGCAAAATAAAACATCGCAAAAAAATTTACTTCCTTCAGTCCAATGAAGTGCTGTGCCTCCTTTTTTAATAAACTTTCATTACTGGGGGTGATATCAGGAGTAAACCACAACAGCCGGAGTTTTGTAAATAAATAGTTTCCAAACTTCTACATGAATATCAAACTCGTCCTCTTCTGATTGTGTTACGCTGTCATTGTTCAACAGGCAATAAAAGTTGGAAAAATAAGATTCCTTCCTTTTTAATGTTCTACTACGAGTTCAACTGAAAATCACCAAAATTAGTCCCCAGCAGAAATTTTAGTCACCTGGAACCGCAAAAAAAGTTACCGTTAATATTTCCACGTTTACATAATTTCCATGGTTACACAAAGTGAAAACACCAAAGGAAATATCTGTATTTCCGTCAGCGCAGAAGGAACAGCGCGATAAGGTAGAAGCTGGTCTATTTTCGTATCACCGCAGAAGGAACAAAATATTCGGTCTCAGACCCCTTTAATCTTCTTATAGGAGCATGGTCTGGGAAAAGTATAAATTTATTAGACAATTATAGCACTAAGGACATATCTGTACTTATAGTTCACCACTAAATTTTCTCCGATTCTGATTGGTCTAAATTGATCACGTGACGCGATAGTGTTCATCCGCGGAGGGCACTATCAGTGCATAGTGCCCGTCCGAGGAAAATACCCGGATGGATAGTATCGGTCTGATAGTTGCCCCTTGGAAATTTGATGTTCTTAAAACTAGCATACTTGCCGTCGAAGCTTCGCTTCTCGGGCAAATATTTGTTTTAAGAACATCAAATTTCCGCGGGGCAACTATCAGCCGATAGTTCCTCGACAGAAACACTCTATTGTTTAAATAGTCTCCTACGCAGCCGTTATTAGGGGATTGCGTTACACTCGTCCCGAGTGGTAACGCAATCCCCTAATAACGCCTTCGTAGGAGGCTAATCTGTAGATTGCCGATCAGAGTTTCAGGTAAGTACACCGGAGGTTGTTTGAATGGCGATCATGAATTCTGCCTTTAGGTTTACTAAATCTGTAATACCTTCCCGCTTAGCGGGCAAACACAGTAAGTTAATTTAATTTTGTTGCATTCAGTTATCATTAAATCAGTCAGTTCACGGTGTCCCTTTGATAAAATTGCTTATATTCATTTTCTTGCATCTTCGTGTACGATGCATGCGACTTTATCATTAAAACAAAAAAATGTACAGCGTTGAACTCATCGTTATAAAGTGTTATTTCTTCAAAAATGATTTTTTCGGGGCTAAATAAAGAGATGCCATAATTTCTTTCATGATTCCAATTCATAGTCTGTCTTCTGGCTATAAAGAAAAACTTAAATCCGACAAACTCCAAGGGCTGAATTGACATATTTTTTTGGCTGAATGTAGATTTTTGGAAGAATTAAAACTGGTTATGTAAGTTTAGGAGAAAATAACTGTCTGCAAAAGGAGATGGCTCCATGTATCATAGCTTAGATATTTCGTTAGCCGATGAATAACCAGGACCTCCACCACCCCCCTGGATCCGCCACTGAGTGAGCACATATGAAACTATTCAAATAAGCCAAACTGACAAACGCGAACCTGTAATATTTAATGGTTTACCGAGTTCATTGACGAAATGATTTTTGAGTTAGTTGGGGCTAATCGACTTCAGGTTTGGGGTAGTCCAGTCATTGAGATGTCCCTTCCACGCGCCCTATATAGGGGATGAGCCCTGTCGCAAGAGAAGAGAGAGGACTCTCTCTTCTCTCGCGCTTTGGTTTAGCCGCTATAAGAGCGCGAGGAAGGGAAAGTTCAGGACTGGACTAGGTTTGGGGCTAATCGATTTTAGTTGGGGGCTTATCGACTGGGGGCTAAAAGAATTGGGGGCTAATCGACCGGATAAGTTTTGCTCTCATATTCTTTCATCAATAGTCAGCTGTATACGTAAGTTTGCGTTTAAGAAAGTAACTGCCAGGTTAACTAATAGTTCTTTTAGAGACCGTTTTCGCTCTTTCTTTCTTTAGCATCACGGTTTTTCTGTTAACCCGCGAAAACCTCAAAATATGATCACATGACCTACTCTCTGCCATCACGTTTTGCCGTTCGAGCGGTAAGTGAAATGCGGCAAAGTATTTCGGCCACTTTAACGGGACAAACCCGCGTTTAAGACTACTTGAATTTAAGATTTTAGCATTCCACGGCTGATAGTTTACGAGTTTTTGGTGTTTTTATTGAAGTAGTCGGAGTGAATGAAAAAAATAAAGATGGCGCAGCTAAACTTCACACTGTTTACAAAAGGTGTCGACTGCAACAGTAGTACAATTGTCCCGTTTTGATTTTGGATCATTTTGCAAGCATTTTATTAATCTGTCTCGTGGTCAAATCGATAAAATTACCCATGAGCCGCTTGTTTTCACGGTAAAAAGAGAGACGCGTTGCTAAAGTTGAAACTATCGTAAACCTCAAACGGCAAACGTCTAACCTCAGACTGCGGTGCGAAAAACGCGGTGCTGAATGTGTCTAATGTGCGCGGCTTCCCGTCAGGGACACTGCGTGACATTTCCGTGACATGATGTTTGATATTTTATTTCCGGTCTACTAATTTGCAAAGGACCATGGTCTGTGAAATGTGACAGCAATTCCTCTCAAATCACCGTGAAAATCGGTTACTTATGGCTGTGTGTTGTAATTTATTCTTGATTACTCTTTTCTTTTCAAGTTTACAGAAAGCAAATGCAGACTCAAAGATCACTGATGTTGTTTACAATCTTTCAAAAGAGTCCGAAGTAAGAGAACCCAGCGTGTTTTTAGCGATCATAGCCAGAAATGCTGCTCATCTACTTCCGAATTGGCTCGGGTACATCGAGAATTTGGATTACCCCAAAAATCGAATGTCTGTCTGGTAAGTATTCCTTCCTGGTATAATTTATTGTTCTGTATTAATGCATCTTTGAGTTTTAATTGTGCTATCCTCAGGGAAGCCTTATTTGCTTGGTAAACAAAAATAGTCACAACAAGAACCCGTTGTAGACTGAATGAATTGCCGGGCTTGAAATTCAGTGACTGCCCTTGACATAAACTACATGTAATTGTTTTTTAAAACAGAGATCGTTGTTTCCTCATGACCACTGATTGCAAAATAGCACGATCTCACTGTAGCGAAAAACGTAACCGATGGTGAAAAGGCTCATGCTGTTAAAAAATAGTCACGATAAAATTTGTTACATTCGTCAAGATGGTTTATAAATTCGACTCGTAGCCCTTGTCAACGTGTCATGACATTCCTGAGATTCCGGCTCATCTTCGGTGTAAAGAACCTGTGAAACTCACCAGTGACGTAAAGACAACAAAGAAGTCAAACAGTTTTGGGCTCATTCTCGGTGTAAAAACCTGTGAAACTCACGAGTGACGTAAAACAAACAACGAACAAGACAACAAAGAACTCAAAGCAATATGGAACACAAAAACAATAGCTTAAAAACAAAGAAAAAAGTCACAGGTCTTACTGAAGTATGCACAAAATAAGGACTTACTGAAGTAGGCTCAGTTTCCAGCCATTCAGGGATTAATTAATTTAAAATATGAATGGGAAAGGATTATTTTTTCTTGAAACTTATCTAGTGAGTTTTATTGAGAAACAAGATTAAAACTGCAGGACCTTGATGTTTAGAGCATGTACTTTTCACTTGACTCAGTGTCGAAAGTAATTCAAGTTTCCTTTGGTTTTGCATGATTGGTTGGTTTTAAAACATGCCACCTCTTCCTCAGCCAATCAGAAGTACAACCAAAACCAGTTGCTGTAACTTGCTCGCACAGGTTTTTCCACAGTTTGTGTTGGCTACATGTATTTTCTCCATGTTTTGATTGTTTCTTTGGATTGTTTACGTCCTTTGGGATTGGCTTAGAGTGATGACTTTAGGTTTGGTTTTACGACGCTCAAACAAAGACTGTTCTAATTTTAAACTGAATTCTTTCTTATAATATTAGGTGAAAACATGGAGAACAGTCACTATCAGCCAGATAGATGTCCTGTGGACTGTTAACCTTATCCCAGTGGATAGCGTTATCCACCCTTTTAATAATAGACTACTTAATTTAATTGATCATTTTTTTGTAATTTTGGCAGGATCAGATCAGACCATAATGAAGACAACACATCACAGATATTACAAGAATGGACTCAAAATGTGAAACATTTGTACCACAGGGTGTTAATAAATGTATCCAAGACGCCCAGCCAATATGATGATGCAGTAGGACCAGGGGACTGGACAGAGACCAGATATCGGCAGATGATGTATCTTCGACAAAGGGCTCTGGATAGTGCAAGAAAACAGTGGGCTGATTATTTATTTGTATGTTTATTTGATTATATTTGAGTCATACATTAAACAAGGCTCTAAAATGGTTGATCTGATTGCACTCCCTTTGTTTGATTGACTAGCCAATCAAATCACGTGTCTCCAAAGCCATTTGTTCCTTGTGCAGTGACAGGACCAGTCAGTTAAGATGGACAAGTGGCTCTCAAGGACGAGATCAGAATGATTTTTCTTCGTCCCACATTCATAACAAATTATCTGAGCTGAAAATTCATTATCACACTCTTGTTACTTTCGACATTGCTGATCCTAGAAGTATGAAGGACAAACGTCATTATAAACCTAGAGAATGGTCTTGCTCAACAGGAGTTCGCAGAGCTGCTCATTTGGTTATATCCAACTGGTATCTGAGCGGTCATAGCATATCCTGTCAGGGATTCAGATTTTTTATTTGTCCTTATGCTTGTGACAAATGAGAACCTCACAGTGGAACCCTGTTAGTCTGAGCACCAATTGGCCAAAAAAATCTTTCTGTATTAACAAGGTTAGCATATAATGTAGAGGTTGTATAATGACTGATTGATTGTTGGAAATGATTGACCGAGTGTTGTCCAGGCCAAAATAAAAAAGTGGCCACAATAACAAGGTGACTATTAACAAGGTGAGGTTTTGCTGTAGAACAGGGAAGAGAAAAAACAGGAGCAGGAGCATAATAAAGCTTTAACAAATATGCTCAAGATCTCACTTTCTTTGTCTTCCAGTTTGTAGATGGTGACAACTTTTTGGTTAATCCTAAGACACTGAGACTTTTGATGGAGGAGAAAAAGTAAGTCATATCACCCCATGGAAAATTGAAAATTCAGAGGGAGAGGGCCTGGGTTCCCAAAAGTAAAATATAAAATATTTTAAAAGAAAGTATGAAGCCAAAAAGGAATCTTTAAAGGGGCTGGTTGGTGTGTGGGGGGGGGGGGGGGATTACAACCAAAACACCTTCCATGGTGGGGTTAGATGTGACCTACCATGATCTTTGTAATTATAGATAATGCTCTGCTTGTTGAAGTTATAGAGATACTTATACTATTATGTAGGATTGGAAGAGAGAAGCAAATATCTCTGGGATATTGGAGGGTAAATGTGACAGGGAGATGGCAAGGACTAGATGGAGGTGGGCTGTCTGGGGTGAACAACATAAAAATTATATTCTGTGTCTGTATTTGTAGGGGGCATTTTAGAAGGCTTGTCATTAAAATTTCTTAAATATAAGATATCTTATATGGTTAAATATGACATATTTTTACCATTTTTAATTTCCTCGTTTAGGACTGTTATTGCACCAATGATTGAAGTGTTTGGTGGGAAGGCTGCATATTCCAATTTCTGGGGTGGAATGGATGAAGAGGCAAGTCATGTTTTTTTAGTCTTATATATCTTACTAAATGAAAAATAATGTTAACTTTAATTAACCCAGGCTACAGTGCTGTACACTGTAAGCTAAAGGTTGCCCCAAAACAAAGTTTTTGATGTAATGTATCAAAGAAGAGAATGTTTCCATCAGAAAGCTATCAAAAAGAGGTCAAGAAAGGCTAAAAATTATTTGAAAACTTTGTCTGATGGAAATGGTGGGTCTTGTAGCACTATATGTAAGTGGTGAAGTTTTTAAACTTCTTGTTTGTGTTGCACATTGTACTCAGTTTTAGGTTTGCTTCTCTCTGATACCATAGGGGTACTATGCAAGGTCTGACAGATATTTTCCGATGCTTCAACGAGAGGAGAAGGGCTGTTTTGAAGTACCCATGATCCACTCGACCATCCTGATAGACTTACGGAAAACAGTGAGTGAGAAGTTGAGGTATAACCCACCTTTAGCAAGTTATCAGGGAGAGGAGGATGATATTCTTGTGTTTGCACATTCAGCAAGGAAAGCTGGTAAGTAAAAAAAGTACTTTCCTTATGAAGTGTCCGTGCCTGATGGACCACCAGGCTCTAGTCATGGGCCTCCTGGTTTCCTTAGCATGATGTGACTAGGACTGGATGGGATGCTAGATTATCACAGGGTACACCCAGCATTAAATTTGCCAGTACCCACTAATACTCCTAGGTGACAAGAAGCACTGTGAGAGTAACCATTGAGGCACTGTACCTCCCACTCTCCCACAAGAAACTACCCCATAAGAATAATAATGGTAATTATAGTAATAATGATAATGATAGTGACAATGACAGTGATGATAACAATGATAACAATAATTAACAATTAGATTATGAGCTTGAGATTTCTATGAGGTGATATCAAGAGTGAATAATCTAATTGTTTTAGTAAAAATCATAATAAACGAATCGTTTGTCGGTGAAAAAGTTCTAAATCTTACTAAGAAACTTCGCTAAAGCGTGAAGACGTCGCCATTTTGAAGACAATCTTCAACCACTGCACTCTAATGGCTGACAGTATGCAGTAGCTCAGCCAATCAGATTGCGGCATTTGCATTAGTATACTAGTAGATTTTTACTAATGATGATTATGGTAATGATAATGATAATGATAACAAGATAATAATTAAAGAAATTCATATCGAATGTTAAGGACTGAAGGAATGCATTACTTTTGCACAATTTGAGTCAAAAATGTGTTAGCTATTAATGCAACCAATTAATAGCTCCTTTTTTTACAGGAATATTACTGAATCTTCTCAACAAGGAAGTGTATGGTTACATGTTGCACCCTTCCAATGTTAATAACACCTTAGAGGATTTGAAGATTTACTTTTCCCATGTAAAGCTTGAGTGGTTTGGTAAGTGAGTAAGTGATCACAATAATAATAATGATAATGATAGATGTAACGATAATGCTGTGCCTACATGGAACCAACAGACATAACATCACATGTTTACCTGACGGGTAAGCTTTGGTTTTACTCGAGTGAAATATGCATAAAAACTAAAGCTTTCAAGTTCTGAAGTGAAATTATACTGCTAGAGATCAAATACATTTTATGGGGAGTAGAGATGGTGCAATAGTGAGAGCACTCTGTTTAACTGCCGACCAGTTAGCTCAGTTGGTAGAGTGCCGGACTGCCGTGTGGGAGATCGCAGGTTCAAACCTTGGCCGGACCAACACTCAGGGTCTTTAAATAACTGAGGAGAAAGTGCTGCATTGTCACGTCGTCTGCAAATGGTTAGACTTTCTAGTCTTCTTGGATAAGGGCGATAAACTGTAGGTCCCGTCTCACAATCCTTGTTCCTAATAACTCAGTTAAAGAACCCACACACACTGTTCGCAAAGAGTAGGGCATTTAGTTCCTGGTGTAGTGGTCTGGCCTTTTTGGTCTGTCTGGGTGGGTAGGGTGGGGCACCTCGCATAGGACCTGGAGTCCTGTTCATTCTCTTTCCCTCTGGGCAGCTTTGCGCAGTAGATTGGTGAAAAACAAAAACAAAACACTCGCCTCCTGTCAATGTGGCTTGGGTTTGATTCGTAAGCCACATGTCATATGTGGGTTGAGTCTGTTGTTAGTTCTTGTCCTTGATATCAGACCAGTGGTTCTACATACATACCCAGCTCACTGAAGAAACCTTATTGAGGATCTTGTCAGGAATAAAAAATTATCCAAGCTGTTCACATAAAAATTATTTCTTTGCTTTAGAAATTATTAAAAGTAGTTAATTTTTTGAAGCATTACTGAGCTCAAGCTCAGGTGTCAACCTCATTGCAAGGGTTTTAATCTTGTCCAAATTTTGAAAAAAATAAAAAGATCCTATATTTTTAAAATAGATTTCTTTCATTTTATTTTCTTATTTCTATCACCTTTCTGTATTTTTTTGTCGAATTACTACATGTATCATTTGAATGTTTATGAAACATACCAGTATCCTTATTTTTTGTTGTATTAGTTGATCATCCAGAAGAATTGATGCCTGTTAGTTCACATATCTCAGTCAAATATACTTCTCCTGGAAAGCTGGGCTTCGATGAGGTACAGTTAATTTTGCATCTCAATACATACATCTCAAACTTACTGCAATCAAACACTCCTTCTTCACATTCAAACTGAAAATAAAATGAGGAACTATAGATCAAATTTAACAACTTGACCTTATTTTGGCAGCCAGAATATTCTTTGTGAAAATGTGACTAAAGGTAGATGGAAAAGAATCCATAGGCTGAATTATGCAATTGTTTACATACTAAAATTTATGAAAATACAATAAGAGTTAAAGGATAAAAAAGATGCTAACTACATGTATGTCTAAGAGGAATCTATCAAACAATAACCATTATAATAAAACCTCAATTAGATTTCTCATATTCGGAAACTTCAAAGTAACCGACAGTAAGCTGTTCAGCCTATGGTCTTATATTGGATGCAATGCTTTGACAAAGCTTATCACATATATAATGAATCAATGTGACCCACCATTGGTGTTATGCCTAGAAATTGGCATGCATTATTGTACGTAGCTCGTGCCAGGCATAGTAATTGAGATTGCCCGTTTTTCAATGCGAACGAGCTTGCAGCAAGGCATTATGAAATACCTGAATGGCATAATCAATTACGGACCTTATATTTACGCACGCATTGTAGAAAAGGATTAGATCTGTTGGCGGTAATTTTGCGCATTTAAGCTGTACTAGGAAATACAATCGCTTACTAGCTTTCTTAACTACTTCAATGTGCGCATTCCAAGTTAGGTAAGGTTGGCGCCTATAGTAAGTCCCAGTAACTTACACTGTAGCGGTACTTACAAGTTTTACTTCGTTTCTGTTGATAATAAACGCATCCAGTTCAACTGGATTATGGGCAAACGAGATTCAGAGCTCCTTGCATTTATCAGGGTTGAGTTGCACTCTATTTACATGAGACCACTCAATAACCTGGATAACTATACGTTGTGCGTTACTGGAATTCCCAATTTCGGATATTGTAGTGTCATCATCGTGTTGGTTTAAAATAATTCATGTAGAAAAAGGGACCTTCAGATCGGAGTATGAGCCTGGGGGAGGGAACTCCTCTATATTAAAAATGACGAGGGTGCTCACCTGAAATTTTGAAAAGAACCCCTAAAAGGTACTGATTAGTGGGCATGCCCCCCCCCCCCAAAAAAAAAAAAAAAAAATCAATCCTAAAAGGTACCACATAAATGAAAACTTCATATTCGTACTCCAATCTGAAGGTCCCTACTGTTACTTTATTTAGTTGTTGATTTAGGAAAAAAACAATTTTCCGTTAGATTTATCTGATCAACCTCAAAAGGCGGCCTTTGCGTAGGAGGAGGATGCTTTCATCTCTGAAAGAGTTGGGAATTAGTGTTAAGATGATGGATGCAGTTGATGGCAAGTAAGGCATTCCCTTCTATTCTTCATGAGTCAAACAGTCATCATGGGTCGCACAACTCATGCATTTGTCACACAGTCATGATGTTCTGTTTGCCACATTATTTCATTCTTTGTCACACAATTATAGTGTACCTGGGGCAGTAAGTACCTCTAGACTGTTTGACTTTATCATTAACCTATCAAAACAATGAAACAGTTGTCATACCAACCTGAGGGAGAAATTATGACCTATCTGCACTCTGCACTACCGGTAATTTAGTTGTCTGCACTTTTTTTAGGGAATCAGATTTTTTTCTGTTCTGCTACCAACCACTCAGGTTTTATTTTTTGTATTGACTGGTATTCACAACAACGTCTAATACATTGTCTCCTTGTATTTGATGTTGATTGTTTGTTGAGGTTTACTTACAATACATTGACATTATTTTGTCACCCTTGGCAGATCATTAACTGACCAACAAGTGAAGGACATGGGGATTAAGATGTTACCAGGTTACAGTGATCCATACGGCAAAAGGTGATACTACATTACTTGCAAAAAATTTCGGACGTTAAAATTTCGGACGTTTTATTTCGGACGTTTAATTTTCGGACACTTTTTCCCTCATTTCGGACAATTTTCGGACAAAAATTTCGGACAATGCGCTGAAACATGCCTAAAGTAAATTTAGGACTAAAAAAGATGAATTAGACTGGAATAAAATCTGTGAAAATGATAGTTTTACTGTACCTTCAAGGTTTTACAGCCGGATACACTAACGAGAAAATAACACAAACTCAATCAAGCTTATGCCTCAAGCAGTGTCTCAACTACAGAGTTCGGTCCAGAAAGGGAACTAAGGGCTTTGAAGCTTAATGTGGCTTAATGATATGTGATGCCGCCGCCCAGAAAGTACTTTTAAAGTTTTATACTATACTGTAAAAATTTCGGACGGTTTTATTTTCGGACACTACTTTTGTCCGAAATTAAAATCGTCCGAAATTTTTTGCAAGTAGTGTAATTGTCTGTCAGTACCGTTGTTTCCATTGTTCTTATCTATATTGGTCTCCTTGGAAAAGCAGCGGATACAAAAAAAAGACACTTAGAAGTGACTCAAGTAATATGCTTTCAGAAGCGAATAATATAGACAGTGGCAAATATGCCATTTTTTTCCAATGCTCCAAGCATCAAATGATCAATGGCGGATCTCGTCTCACTGAATGTGCCCGCAATCTGCCCCAGAAAGCCAACAAAGGCACACTATTAAGTTTTAGTTTTCAAAGCAAATCTCAAATGATTTTCCTTCCCACTTTCTTTTGGGAAAGAAAAAAACTACTGAGTGACAAATATGACATGCTCTGTCGTTGTTATTAATAAGGCGAGAAATAAGGGAGTGGAAAATATGGCAAAAAGCACCCTATTAGGTAACATAGAACTCACAACTGTATTTTACTATTTTACTTGAGCGAAATTTAATATCAAACTGACGGGTCAATCACCAGAGAATCAATAAAGAAAATTTTCATTCAAAGTATACTCTGTGTTAATACCGCATCAATTCTAAACTGATATAATTTAGACATTGGACTAAAGAAGCAAATATGATTTGGTTCGTGTGTGTTCTCTAGGCCTCTAACCATGGGAGAGATAGGATGTTTTTTGAGTCATTACCTTATTTGGGAAGAGGTAAGAACAGTATTGCGATACTAGCTAAAGTTGACAAAGTTGGAATATTGAATGTATAGAGACGGTATAATGGTCTAGTGTGATAACTGCGATAGATACAGGAAATGGATGAACATATGTTCTTCGCAGTGTACAAGCGTTTTATGTAACTGTTTAGCCTGAAAATAATGTTTTTTTAAAGGCTAAAACGGGGTTTGGATCCACGATCTTCCTCAGTAAACAGGCCAATATCTCGCATATGGAGTAGATAACGTAGAAAGATATTTATAGGCTCGGCGAAAAGGAAAACTGCTTTTACACTGCGAACATCATTTCACATGTGTCTGAAATACCAGTGTGGATGAAGACGAAAGTGAGAAATGATCTTCGTAGTGAATTTCCAATTAATTTTAAGCAAATGGAATAAAGATTAATTGACCTCGCTCCCAATGTGTCGCTTCATAGCTCGGTCGGTAAAGCATCGCACCGGTACCGCGGATGTCACGGATTCGAAATCCCGTTGAAGCCCTGAATTTTTTTTAGGCTTCTTTATTCCAATTGCCTTTTTTTTTTTTTTTAGGCTTCTTTATTCCAATTGCTCGTGGGAGGCGCAGTGGCCTAATGGTTAGTGCGCTGGACTCTGGATCGGACGGTCCGGGTTCGAGTCCTGGCCGGGCCACTGCGTTGTGTTCTTGGGCAAGACACTTTACTCTCACAGTGCCTCTCTTCACCCAGGTGTATAAATGGGTACCGGCGAATTTACTGCTGGGGGGTAACCCTGCGATGGACTAGCATCCCATCCAGGGGGGATTAGAAATACTCTCTGTCGCTTCATGCTAC
Organism: Blastomussa wellsi; assembly: GCA_947652115.1. Lineage (NCBI taxonomy): Eukaryota > Metazoa > Cnidaria > Anthozoa > Scleractinia > Plerogyridae > Blastomussa > Blastomussa wellsi. Next base: position 10,062,609 of record OX393563.1, read on the forward strand.
AGAAACCGGGATAAGCTCCGGCCTGATGGGTCATTAGGCCCGACTGCAGACTTACCTTACCTTACCTTACCTCATTCCAATTGCTTAAATTGGAAATTCACTGTGAAGATCATTTCTCACTTTTTAAACCTTTTGATTTTGTATTCCTTAGATGATTAACAACGGCTTAGCTCAAGTGTTGGTATTAGAGGATGATGTGCGATTCGAACCTGACTTTAGAAATCAGCTTCAAAATCTACTGAGAGAGGCGAACTCCCTATTGAACAAATACCACTGGGAACTCATGTAAGTTGCAACGTTTTCCTTTAGTCAACCTACAATTCATTGGTGCATGGGTTAATATAAACATGCACAAGAGAGGTAGAAACATTTCATAAACTCCATAGTGGCCTCGTCATCAATTGCCCAGAGTGACACCAGAACAGAACGAGCACCAGCACCCAGGAAAGCCCGTCCAATGCCGACCACGCCCTCAACTGTAACCTTCCCCTGAGCACTATGACAGCAGCTAAACACAACAAGCTTTGCACGCAGCGTGACAGCTTGTACATTGTGGTAACTACAAAAGGGTAGAGAAGGGTGGACTTTGGCAAACGGTAGAAACGCTGGTCAGATTTTATTTAACAAATAGATTTTATGTTGCCGTGTGTCTGTTCAGAAACAGATCACTGATGAAGAAATGGTACTTGCGGGACAAAGCGCGTAATCCCGAGCGGTCATTGCCCATACATTCATACACATACATACATACATACTTTATTTGGTATAGTAGGTTAAATTAAGGGCAGCCAGAGGCTGATGTGGACCCACTGTCAAACTACATTACAAATTGTGAAAAAGAAATAGGCAGAAACTATCTAAATATACAATTATCAAATTGGACCAAAACCACTATATTAAAAATATTTATAGTCTCGATTCTTATAAGACACCATGCAAGCTTCTTTCAGAAAGCCGTTAATTGAGCTAGTCATATAAAAATGTATGCTAAAAAAAACGTTTCAAGGCAGTCACTAGAAAAGACTTTCAAACATGTTAATAAAGTACTACATTTACTCAGGTGTCAGTAGTATTTATACAAGTCTTTTGCTTCTCTCTTTCATAGTTATATTGGACGCAAGCGTTTTCACAGCCAACCCGTAGAAATGGTACCGGGAGCCCAGGTATTGGCCTGGGCCGATTACACATATTGGACGCTGGGATATGCTATCAGTCTAAGCGGTGCCCGCAAACTTGTGTCTGCAAAACCGCTGGAGAAAATGGTCGCTGTGGACGAGTTTTTGCCGATTATGTTTAACAGACACATAAAGTAAGTTACAAAATGTCAGCAAGCGTGAGATTCCTGAGTGATCTCTTTCACTCTACAGGCGAACTCCCATATATGAATCACACGGGGAAGAAATTTGTGGAAATTTTAAACCCCTATTACAAAAGAAGACCAATTTGACCGTGGATCAAGCTTTTATTCACCCCTAAAAATACCTAAATATAAATCTGCATTTCTTGGCTTGCAACTCTAAACGAAATACTAACAGCTAAAAATTGCTGGCTTGACATTTTGTGGCAGGCCTAACGGTTAGTGCGTTGGACTCCGGTTTGAACGATCTGTGTTCGAGTCCTGGCCGGGGCACTGCGTTGTGCTCTTGTGCAAGATACTTTACTCCCACATACAGTTCGACCGTCGTCGGAGTATAAATGGGTACCAGTGAATTGTTGGGGCAACCTGATAGAATGCTGGAGAGTAACCTGCGATGGACTAGCATCTCGTCATATTCCTAGCCTGTTCCAGGCTCTCAGATAGTGGGGCACGCGAAGAAAAGATACGCGAGCGAAGCGAGCGGAAGAGCGAAGAGTTGGGGTCACCAAAATTTACACCCTTAGATGTTTTCTTAGTAGTTTCTGTTATATTCCTTTGCAGTTCAGAATGGAGTAGTCACTTCTATCCTCGGAACCTTGTTGCCATGACAGCAGAGCCATTACTACTGTACCCAACTCATTACGTAGGAGATGAGGGTTACTTCAGCGACACGGAGACAACTGGTCTGATTCCGCCGGAACTACAGCAAACCGAGACCCGTCTCAAAGCAAGAGTTGAACTTTGACGTTTTCTACTGAAGCGTTAGTTATTGCGGCGTAACAGAATAGAACAAGTCGCAGATAAGAGCGCGTCCCAAACAATGAGGCCAAAATGAGGCATAATATTTTAGGAGTAAAATATTTTCACCTTAAGGGTTTATTGTTACGTTATGAGAACGCAATGTTTTCAAGCTAATTGTCGCTCAGTTTTCAGTTCTATGATAAACGAAAAAAAAAGAACTGATGTTTTGCCTTCTTTTTAAACATTAGGCAAGGTGAAGCAAACATGCTCTTGATAAGCACGTATATTGTTATCGGTTCTCGGTTACCACTTGTCAAGTTCCATGCCAGTTGCCCAGTTCAAATGAAAAATTCATTCTAAATTAAACAAAGTTTAGGTAGAGAAATTCAAAATATTTTTTTAACAGTGCATGAGCCACAATTTTAAAAGTATTTTAGTAAACGTGCTTTTGTTATTAAAGTTTGCATATGCGCACCACATTCTGATCGAAAGTGATGGCTGGTCAAAACAATGTGAGAGAAAGAGAGGAAATGAACAAATTTAAATCTTTTATTTTTGTACTTTAATAAAGAAAATTTATGAACAATTTATTAAAGAAATTTTATTGGTATACGAGTTTTTTTTGTTGTAAAACCGGAGTGGCCGCCATCTTGGATTTGAATTCCTTGGGATAGCATAAGAACGAGGTCAATAATGCAGCAGCACAACTCGCTCTGTAGCCTCCTACGCAGGCGTTATTCGCTCTGGGGATGACGAGAATTTTTGACAATCTGGTTCCCAGGCTCCTCTCTCTTTCTCTTGTCGACAAGTGTAGGAGAGAGCGTTGGAACGAGGTTGGGGCTCGATACCCTGCGTGAAAACAATAGAACAAACAACAGGAACATTGCCTCCAGCCCATAAAAAGCTTACGAGAGCTGCTACACTACCGAACAATTTACTGCGAGCAGGCTCCGGCTAGACAGGGGTGGGTCGGGGGCGGTTGGGCATTGGACTCCTACTCACCCCCGGAGCCTGTTCACAGGCTAGTCCTGTAATCGACCATGAATTACTTCGTCACACTGTCAAATTTGGTGTGGACGCACGAGACGATAGCCACCCGCTCCAACGTTCTCGCCCCAATTCTCCTCGCCTGCAGTGAATCCTCGAACGATCAAAACAACCAAAACATGGAAATAATAATACTGAAAGGAAATACTAACAATTTCTTCACGGATGTTAACGCCACCCTGGTATCGGCCTTGCAGTTTTTTGATGGTGTTTCAGTCTATTTTTGGCTGATTAGGTCCTATGTAAGTTAGCAGCATTATCGTTCGCGGTCCTTTGCAGTTTTCACTGCTACTCATATTCTCGGAATCCGATATATAAGCGCAAAATGTTCCTTCTTCTTGCACTTATACTTATTTCTAGTGTAAACAGCATAAGAAGAATGGTGTGTTTGTTCTTCTCATGTGCTTATACTCAGTGAAAGCCAGTCATTAATGCACTAATGCCTCGTACCTGGAATAATGCGGTACATTTCTCGACTAGTACGCTGTCAATATTACATTGAAGACGCCCGCGCCTAGTGTTTGAATATCCTTGTGATCGGCACTGACAGTATGACCTTGGAAACCTTGGTTGATAAGCTGATATGAAATAATTTGTGGGACACACATTCGCCGACTGTCACTTCCAAGAAGCAAAAAGAAAAAAGAAACGTGGACGGACAATGTCCTTGAAGAAAGAAAAAGAAAAGAAAGCTGGTTTGTGTCCTATAAACCAAAATAGTGATATGAAGGAGCAGCCCTGTGGTATACAATTCTTTCCACGTTAAAGAGTTTTTGACCCAAGTCCCTAATAGCGGAGCTCCCGCGCGTGCCAAAGGAGCGCGCGAGCGGAGCCCCATAGCTTTGAATTTTTTGGAACCCATCGAGCTAAAAATTTTGGTTATCACGTGACTGTCCGTCCGTATGACCGTACGTACACACGGATTAGCCCTGGGAACGACTTTGCGTGTCGTGGGACAAATCGCACCTAGCAGAGATAGTTTCAAAACAACTGTATAGTCAACGTCTTTTCATTCTGAAGTTTTATGATCGATTGACAGCTGTCAAAACAAGGTATCCGCTGACCAAAATCACATGACCATATCGCGGTTAGGACTCATCGAGGTCACATGTTTTTGGAGTTGACTGCTGACCAGATAATGGTTTTCCATTGTATAGCGGCTCAGGTCCGATTTTTTGGGGGGATTTGTAGTTTTTCAAGGCCATCCTCAGCGGGAATTTCTGTGATGGGAGTTAACAATTCTGATACCTGGTCAACTCTCATAATTTCACGTCTTTTTTTTCGTTCTTTTGAAAATGCTTCAAACTATTAAAATCTAGTCAGGAATATTGTAATTCCTGAGTTTTGATTGGCTTACAGGGCATGGTATATGAGCAGATATAACATGGAACACTGTACGCTGTCCTCAACGAGGACAGCCAGGGTGCTCAATTATTCCACTCCTGCTTGATATGAGATAGTTATTTAATATCCAATGCACGCTCATAGAATAAAATTTAATTAAAGTTAAATATGGCATGGGATTTAGTCCAAGGAAGTTTATAGTGAAGTGAATGTCAGCTTGATAATGGGAGTCCTTGGGAACGAAGACCAAATGCAGGCTCGTTTTTTCGCTTTTAGCTCCGAGTCTCAAAACAAATAGCCCGCAGGGCATAATGCCCTTAACCCGAAAACAACATAATTAACTAAAGATAGCTTAAAAAGCAAAACAAAAGAATGGAGGATCGCAGAGTTCGTGGCTTCCTGTAAAATTGTGTTATTTAGACAATTCAAGGAAAAGTTCAACCGCTCACTAGGTGACTAACGCTGTTAATGAGAGTGACTTTCCGTGTTTTGTACAACGATGATTATGATGGTGTTAATAAAAAGACGCTGTGCGGATGTCGTGAAGTACGGTCCTGTCAAAGACGTTGGCCTTCCAAGAAAAATCTTTTAAACTCCCCAAAGGTATCTCCTTCGATTGATAATCGAATCTGCGAGAACAACTGGCAGTATTCGTGTAAATTATGTCTGAAAATAAAAGAAAAAATGAAGTTAGTTCAAGTCATTTCATTAATGGCATAGAATGCTCACAGCAGAAATAGAACCGACGCTGAAATCTTTTTCAAACTTTACCTCTGGATTGTTTTTTAGAGCAACTTAAATTTCGAAATAAAATGGGGGTCCCCATGATTGTTTAGCAGCAACAGCACCTCGTTTACACACAGTAATTCATTTTATATCATTACATTCACGATCGGCTTGCTAAATACTCTTTTTTTCAACGACTGTTTCTTAGACGCTTAGTACTAAGTGGCATCGTTGATTTGAACAGTCAGGAAATAAGGTTAAGTACTTACGTCATAAGGAGGACTTTAGCAAGCATTTCCTTAGTAACAAGCAGATGATGAACATACGCCCGCGTATGATTTGTACAGCAGTAACATGGGCAGGTACTAACGAGCGGGGTAAAGTCTGAACTGTACCTGAATAAACCAAAATAGAAAAACAGGCTGTTCTTCAGAAAATATTTTCTTTCCATTTTTTAACCACTTGTTCATTGCGCGTTTCGCTATAAGGCCAGCCTGTTCTAGTTCTTGGCACTAATCCGCTGTTTGCGCCGATGCACGTTTCCGTTTCGTAAACGGTCGATGCCATTTTTTCGACACTTAGAATTTTTTTTGGGCTATCATCGAATTTTTTTACCCACAAAAAAAGAAAAATTGTTAGTCAATGACAAGAATCGAACCCTGAACCTCTGACAAGCCAACATCTCTATTTCACCAGTACACTACCACTACACTACCAGGCCAATCCGCCAAATCCCCACAAAATTTCGTTATAAAACAAGACTTTCTTAGTATATATATTTTACTTATAGTATTGCCCCACCCAACAAATAAAGCTAACCGCAAGCACACCAGTGTGAAATTGAACAATTAAGCATTTGGTAAGTGTGTATTAGTCTATCACCAGTTTCGACCTAGTCCAGGCCTAAACTAGAGCGGATATAGCATCGTCCATTCCGAAAAGCTTGGTTACCAATTATGGCATCGACCGTTAAAAAATGGCACCGACCGTTTACGAAACGGAAATTAGCTGCGCCGATCACAAACTAAGTATCCGAACTCCAACAGCAGGCTACTAAACTAGGGTTGAAAAAAAAAAACTGAAGGAAACTGTAAAGTTGAAAGCAAGTAAAAAATGAACAAGGATGGTTAAGCCTGAGTGCGATTAAGGCGATTTTTCCCGGGGGGACTCCGTAATAAAAATAACGGGGAAACTCGTGGTAACTTTTAATTTAGAGGGTAAAATTGATGGATTGGTACCGCTTAGGGTACTTTAACCTAAAATTACCACTGCTGGTACCTTTCAGGGTATTGTATTGAGTCAAGAAATGACAGGAATTGATTGTGACTCCGCTGATTTTAATTTTAAGTTTTCATTTATGTGATATCGTTTATGGTTATTTTTTTTTGGGGGGGGGGGAAAGGGGGGCACGCCCACTAATAGAGATTCTGATTCTTTTACGGGTTCTTTTAAAACTTTCCGACAAGCACCCCCGTCATTTTTATTAGGGGGGGGGGGGGGCGTTACGAACCAACTTCTCTTTTGCAAGGCGAGCCATCCATGGTCATAGTTAAAAGTCCTCAGACACCCTTACCTAGTATGGTTAAGATTAATTTCATACAGTGTTCCTGCATCCTTGGTATCTTTTTCATCTGTAGTATTTGATGATTCGTTCAATCTATCGTCTGGACGTTTCTGTTCTGTTTTAGAAGGGGAGTAGTTCAGTTCTGGTTTAAATCTCTTTCTGCTCAATTTTATGTCCAACGCACAGCCACGGTCAGCTACTTGGCAAGGGTAAGTGCGAAGTATTAAGGAAAATAAACAATACAAGATTCCACACAAAGCTTCTAGTTGTACAATGACTCGGAGACTATAAATTCTGCACTTTGCCTGAAAAAAGTAATGCCTTACCAGTGTCTGCCTTGCCTTATTTTCTTGCACTCGTGTTTGCACTGCAAAATGAACCAGTCTCGTCCCATGTTCAATGTTGCTTGGGCTAGTTTTACTAGTGTTTGGCTGTGCACCTGGGCTTGTTTTGCCCACGCCACAGAGTTGACACCTGCGATTACCACAACCTGCAGTGGGACCTTCACTGGGCCCTCATCCCCAAGTGTCGCTCCCTGGTCGTACTGGGTACGTTTTGCATTTTGGGATTGATTTTGCGCGGTTCGCATAGCACTGTGGGACTGATGCGAACACCTGGAGCTTCCTGCCTTGACTGACTGGCACCGAGGCAGGGATCTTCATATTACAGAAAAGCCACGGTCACTTGATTTCCCCTCCCTGTTTCACCCCTGACCCAAAAATAGATACACCATCCATCCAAAAATACATCAAAGACATCTCCAATACCGTGTACATGACCTCGACAAACCAGGAATCACTTCCATTTGGGTGAACATGTGAGATGGGCCATCAAATTCCCAAGTGTTAAATTACTTTCTTTTAAAAAATTGATACCCAATTCTGGGCCAGATTTCACACCATACCTGATTTGCCACTACACTGGAAACTGGCTCTAAACAACAATCATTGGTGCCATAAATACTTATTATTTGATCAAAACCTGATCGCAGGTTATGGCTACAGGTACATGATATTAACACTAGAAAGACAAATGAACTTTTCCACAATTAAGAGATGAAGGCTTTGTTAAAATGCTAGCACAATATCCTTCATGTGCTTCACCTCAAGTTATTTAAAGGATATGATGAATCAAAGATATCGACTCCACATTCTACAGCCAAAACTACCTCATCTGAAAAAAGACAACAATTGGTTGGAGTGAGGGTAAAAGGAATCAACAAGTTTGTTTACTCAAATAACACACACACCCATACAAGAAGAAAACTTAATATGATTGAAGAGCAATATCTACATGTATTTTAGTTAAACAATTGACACGAATTAGCTTTTTCTCATACTTGCACAGAGATCTCAGGCAATGAAAAGTTGCAATGCAATGCTTATTTACCAATATCTAAATGCAACACTCACCAAATTATAGACTTCAACAAATATCTTATGTACAACGCACAGAGTGTCTCGTTCAAAGCAGCATACAGAAGCTTATGCTCACCTGGAGTTCCTAGGCCATCGATAAGGCGAGGTTTATCATCGGGTAGTGATTCCTGCAATAAACAACAAATGGTGTTAAATTACCACAACCAACCTACCCAAAGTGAAAGCCTGGTCTCCTACACAGAAGTTCTTTCCGCTTGTCACACAGGCTTTTAGTCAGGATTCGCAAAGTGGCCTTCCAAAATGCACTATGGGGCGTGCTAAAATGAACAATTTATTAAGCAACATATGGAAAATAAAACAATTTTCTTCAAAAAGTGGCTGTCCACAGGACGCCTGGACGGCCAACTGGCTAAAAGCCTGCTGTTACATAATCTTTTGTCGAGAGGAAACATTGCGACACAAGCCAAAAGAACGACTGTGTAGGTGGGTAGTTCAAAGCAAAGCTGGGGAAATTGCATTCCTGTTATAGTTCACATTATTTTAATGACTAAGTTGTCAGACAACTTGCCTGAGCCTTTGGCCATCCAACAGGTGTGGATAAAAATTACTTTAGTTGATTGGCAGGGAAAACTACCAATCCCAGACAACCAGATGGCACTTTTGAACCCTGGATACATTTATTATCGATGAACTATTAAATTTGATGTGAACTGTGACTGAATCATACACTGATTTACAGTGTAGGAATATTAAAACTATAACAATTAAGTTCGCCTAAATGGGTTTCCACATGATCATGACAGCTTACCTATTCAGTAATGTAGCAGCTGTGGAGAACTGCTTTTGCTTGGTATTGTAAGCAGCTTCTATATTGTTCTTATGTCAAAGTCATTGTTTCAGTTGTTTACTCTTTTGTTTTGGGCTAGGGTATCAAACCAATCACAAATTGTGTATTAATATAATTTGGTTTTATCAACTGGGTTGATAATATGAATTGGCCACCATAAAGAGATTCGAGAGCTGACATTTCGAGCCTTAGCCCTTCGTCAGAGTGAATCGCTCCGACGAAGGGCTAACGCTCGAAACATCAGCTCTCAAATCTCTTTACGGTGGCCAATTCACATTATCAACCCAGTTGATAAAACCAAATTATATTGGAATACTTTCCACCGACGCAGCAACACAGTTTCTTTAGAAACTTACCCCCTCTACAAATTGTGTATGTTACGAGAGCTGCTACATCACCCAAGTTATTTGGTTGAAACGTATAAAAATTTTTAATCAGTGTCAAACACGTTTTTGCCGTTTCATGTCATGCATGATTATGACAACAGTATTTTCAGCTTACTTATTTAATAGAATATAATTATACTGACCACTGTTTTCTGCAAAAGATTACACCAGTTACATGTACTGGAGCTGAATCCCTGAACAACAAACCCTACAAAGATATTAATAGTAAAAGCGTCTTAGTTTTAAAAACGTTTTCATCCATCAGCGAATTAATACACATACATGTATATCAGTAAGCATGACCTTTTAAGGACAGAAGCTTTTAACATCATCAATGAAAATGATTTGCAATGAATTACTCAAAATTTTATTTTAGACAACTGTGAGACAGTTAAGTAACACTGTTCTTAACTGGTCCATATATTATAATAATTTACTATTATTTACTGGATAAGTCCAGATAATTGAAAATATGAAATAAAAATTGAATTTACATGGTTAAGTGGTCCACAGTGAAAATGAAAAAGTTGTCCCTCATTTCCCCTGGGTAAGTCAAGCCAGCAAGAAAATAACTTTGCACAAAATTATGACACCTCATGCACTAATTCTCTTCATGAAAAGTGATTTTCTTGAGGATTACCCACTTGACATTGTGAGACATTCTCGTCCCCAGAGCCCCTTGTCCCCCTTAGCCGGCTGGGCCTGTGCACAAGGAACAAGTGGCTCTGGAGACATATGATTTGATTGGCTGAAATCAAACAAAGGGAGTCCAATCAAATTAACCATTTTGCAGTGCGACCTGGAAAACTGTGAACATCTAAAACTATTTCTAGAATCTTTATTGTTTTTTGCAGCAAACCGCACAGAACAATGTGTTGGCTTTTTATTCCACGATTTTAATGTTACCAAATTAATACTGAAATTGTTATAATTGTTGTTCTATTTGAGAGCTTATGTATTACCTTAGAATAACTATGAACGATATTTCGCTGAAAAGAGATGTTGAATTGAACAAACACGATCAGACACAGCCAGACAGCAAGTCTGAGAGCTACTTGAACGATAAACAAATCCAGTGTCTCTCTTTAGTAAAATATCGGTGATTACTCTTTACTTACACATAAGCTCAGAAATAGAACAATAGCGACAATTTTAGTATTTTCTAATGGCATTAACACAGAAGAAAAAGCCAACTTGTTGTTTTGTGACTAATCCAAACATCTTGCGGTTTCATCTTGCATCTGATTGGTCAAGAAACAACATTCCAGATAAAATTTTAGGTGTTTATGGTTTTCTGGGTTCTACCGTACACTAACTGAAACCAAGAGATTTTAAAACAGCTGATGGACAAGCAGCACTGGGGACGAGAATGACTGTGAGAAAAAAAAACAGACTTATCCTGTGTAAAAGAAAAATCCAAAAAGCAACAAGTGTAGAATTAAATGAAGGTTCAGATTTTCAAGATTTGATTGTATTTGCTGCCGAGGCTGTAAGGCAGCTATTCAAAACATGCCCATTGAGATGTGCTGATCTCTGGATGTCTGCATGGTGCTCGGGGCATCAAGCAGTATTGTTTTGCATGGAATTTCGGCTTTGATTGGTTACAATACAAAATAAGTTTATTCACTTGTTATAATATTCATCAGGGCCACCAACATTTTGTTTTTGTGTCAAGAAGGTGCTAAAGTGCTTTCATGAGCTTAATAGCACTGTTCCTGCACCAACCTCTAAGCAGTATTGCACACAGAAATTGATAAATAAAACGCCACCGACAATATTTATTTTTCTTTTGTTTGAAGTACCTGCAACTGGTCTCTGTGATGTCTCTTTGGCCGATCGTATTCTTTCTTTTTCTGAATTTGATCCTTCAATTGCTCCGAGTATATTACATGATGCCAAGTTCTAAAAGTTTTAAAAAATATTTTATTATTAATTATTATCAAAACAATTATTATTAAACTTCACATAGAAATTAAAAAGATACCTTAATACCTCATGAACAATGATATTTCAAAAACCACAATTAAGAATTGTCAGAATAGGGATCAAAGTGCTCCATGGAATGATCATTAATTTATATAATTCATATAATTTGAAGTAAAGCAGTATCCTTCCAATTTATCCCTCTCATCATGCAACAAAGCCCAATCCTTCCCTCCCTCTCCTTGTGTTTTAATATGCAAAGCACCTGAACAGTAAAGATTGCAAATTCACAAGCTCCCCTCCCTTCTACTTCCTCTCCACCCTGCAGACTTTCATTCTACAGCCCATCAAGCATTCTATTCCACACCATTCCCACCAAGCAATAGCAACTGACAAAAAATGCAAACAACAAACAGACAAAATACATTTCTCGCTACATAACACTGCAGTGGTTTCAAAACAAGCCAGCGACGGCAGGAGTTCCATCAGTTACTTGACTATCATGCTGCTGGCTACTCTGGTCATAGCAATCAGCTCGCAACAAAAAAAACTAACATTATAACAGCCACCTACTCTTCCGGTCGCTGGCGCCTGCTTCAAAACATTTTGAAACACCTGCATTGCTAACTGCAACTGGCCAAATAATCATCGAAAGCAAAAATTGCCCATCAAACAGGAATTTTCCAGGCACAGTGATGTGTTCCCCATGCCTGAACAAGCTTTTGCTGTGTTTACAATAGTCAACTTGTAGCAGGTCTAACTAAATATGAAAGGGAAAGATCAGTTCATAAGATTCTCAATGTTATCTTCAACGGCAGTACAGGATAGCTACCAAATGTTAGTTGGCATGATTTAAAGCCAAATTATATTAGCCATCAGTGTGCCCAGTGCATTGACAAGTTCTTGCCAAATTTTCAATTTCCAATTTGATTCCCAAACTAAAGTTAAAACGCTTGAATGACACATGCAAAATAATTTAACTCTATTTTAGCCCACTTTCGAACTATTCTATATACTAATATACAGTGTCCCTAAGGAGTAAGAGAGTCTTAAGATGAAAGTATGAAAGGATAAACTGGTTGAAAAACCAAACTTTTACATGTAAAACAGCAATTCAGCAATAGTCAACCCCGAAACTACTGGAGTCATGTTTAGTCTGTCAACTGCTTTTAATTTGAACTCTCAACTAAAAAATTAATAGATGTTATGGCACAACTCTGCGTAAGGTCTATAAAACATCTGTCAACTGCTTTTAATTTGAACTTTTGACTTTCTTCTGGTGCAACCACCTATTACAGATCAACCAACCAGGTGAAATTCATTCAACTACAATTATACTATCTGTAAAAACAGCCATAAAAAGCAGTGTCTACTCAATACATTCAGAGGCTCTACCTACCAAAGCTGTACAATGAATTGCTTTCATGTGTAAGTACAGGTCCTGGAAAATACTGTCTTACATGCAGTAATAGCTATCCAAGAGACACTACATAAATATCATTTCTGTCCCACAGGTGCAGTAGATTTTATAGAATCTAGGGTAGAAGTATGAATTATAATTGTGGCATGGCCTACCACTTACCAACCTTACTCAGTTCTTTTTCTTTGATACATTTATCAAGGAATCTTAAAGTCCGATCTACAGATTTGCGAATTCTCTTTTCAGTCTGTCCAGTTGCAGGAATAGTGTCACAAAGACATTCAGCTAAGTTGGGCTGGAATGCCTGAAGCAGCTGCATGAACAAATTCACATCTATCTGAAAATAATTAAAAATTTATTAACACTGCAATAGTTTACCTATATGGACAAATCAATCATTTTTAACATCAAGAAAGCTAGGCAAACTGCAATTCATGCAAAGAGCTATGTAGCTGAAGTCCCTCTTTACAAATTTAAGGCTTTAATGATACCACTATGTGTATTAATTTTGTTATCTTCAAGCTAAGACGTCATTTACCCTTAGCATTCCTTTTTGTTTTAAGCTTTTTTCTCCCTTTCATTGCTGCTCAATCAGCATTAGCATTCTTCTGAAAGCTTATTTCTCAAGACTCATCATGGAGCAAAGAGGGTGAAATGCTTTTCATATCATTATACACAATATTCTCCTTGGAGAAATTTGGCTCAACAGCTGTATTGCACATTACTCTTTATTTTTAATAAAGTCGTTCATAAAAGTTTCCTGGTGAGAGGCATGTCAGATGGAATAGTGCTAATCACAAGGTCAGAGTTCAAGCTCTTGCCTTTCACCTGAGAGTAAGAAATGAGTCATAGAATCAAATTGTATGTCAACAAGGGGGTAGCCTGCAGTGCAGGCGTTATTATGGAGCGGAACGCTAGACGCTAGGTAATAAATCGTGTTTTCGGTGCCGCCATCTTGGATGCTTGGCTGCTAGAGGATTGGTGCAGAGGCGAGGTGGGGGTGGGGGGAGAAGGGTGGGGCAAAAATAACGCCTGCCGGCAAAGCCTGTTGAATAATTGAACGCCCCCTAATTAGTAGGGGTTGATCGCCTTTCCGGAAATGTACAAGCAACCAATGAAAATCGATTTTGTTTTACCGGAAGCCAAAAATTACTTCCGACAAAAACGTATTTTTCCTTCCCCTCCCCCTCCCCCCTGACCCATTTTTTGTTCTTAACACCTACTCACTCGCCCCAATCTTCCACAGCTCCAAATCCAAGATGGCGGCCTAATACGAAAATGTGCACTCGCGCATCCAAAATACGCCTGCACTGCAGGCTAAACAAGGGGGTGTCTTCAGTCATTTCATAAGCCATGACATAAAATGTAATGTAGTGACGTGTATGAAATTTGGATATTCATTGCTATTGGAACGTGGAGGGGAAATATGACTAGAAGTCTGGATAAATTTCAAACTGAAATTTGCTTTCCTGCCTTGTCTCTCTTTGTATGTTATGGACCACTGAAATGAAACATGTGTTTATGGCTTTAATTTCCAAAGCTCAAGAAATACCAAAGAGGGATACAAGGTAAGATTTCAAACTTTACTATAGCTTTTCAAAAGAGAAAGAAGATATTTTACACTTAATTTCAAATCCATTTAAAATTCTTATAGTACTCTTTGGTCAATCATCTGTGGTTTCTTTGATGTGCCATGATCTGATTGATCTTGGATTACTGATCTGATCCTGTCCCGATTAACCAATAGGAACCCACCCACCCTTGATTTGATTAAGCACCTTTTTCCTGCCACCGGGAGTCCACACAGACACAGATTTTTCTTCATTGTATCCTTCTCGTCTCTCTTGAATTGGATCTTGTATTGATAAGTAGCAAATGAACTCCTAAGATTATGTTAAATAAAAAAAACAATATTAATGCATTTTATATGCACATATCATGAAAATCAAGTGTATTTTTGGTTGGGGAGCAGGGTTGGCACAGTGGTGAGAACACTCGCCTTCCACCAATGTGGCCCAGGTTCGATTCTCTGCCCAGGCGTCACATGTGGGCCAAGTTTCTTGGTTCTCTACTCTGCTCCGAGAGAATTCTGATTCTGATTCTGGTATGCCTGTTTAGTGCTATATCTTCCAACTTCATTCGTCAATACACATGCGATAATGTCACTGAGGTCACAGTAGGACAGTAAATATTTTTTCATTTGATCTCTGATCCTCTTATTCAGTTTTCTACTAGTGATCGACCGAAATCGATAATCCAATCCCAAATGTTGTGATTATCGATATTTATCGATTATTTTAACTAATCGATTGATTGGTACAGAAAAATATCAACGATTAGCTTTTCGATGATCGATTTTGATTGATTTGTAATGTCCTGAATAATTATGAGGTGTACGTCAGACAACGCGAAGAGCTTGATGTCCTTATTCAATGACAATGAACAACCTCATCAGTTATTTTAAACCCAATGTAGGCACTTCCAACAAAGCAACCTACCAACTAAACAAGATTTAACATTCTGATGATTACTAACAGTAAACCTTAGCAGTGCGATCTGGCCCGTCCTGGTGTTGCTTAGCATATGAATGTTGTGATAGTAACATCATGAAATTTATTCTCGTTCCCAGAGCCAGCTGCCCCTCTTATATTAGCTGGCTGGGCTTGTGTATATGCATGAAGAACAAGTGGCTTTGGGGACACATGATTTGACTGTCTAGAACCTAACACAACAAGTTCAATCAAATCACCCGTTTTAAACTAACTGACGACAAATAAAGTTTAAAACACGGCTGATGTGATTGGACTCCCTTTGTTATATAATTTTCTAGCTAATCAAACAAGCGGCTCTGGGGCCTAGAATGCACAAAGTTTTGCCTATTATACTTAAAATAACTTACCTTAAGCCCCAAGAATTCCTTTATCCCATCATAGCTAGACTTACTAATAACTTCAGTACCTGGCTGATCAATTCTAGAAAAACATTACCAGAATGACACATGCCATTGAAATTGTAGCTTTGCGACATAGAACAGAAATACGTAATTGTTTTCATAACAAACCAGTAACCTTTGCACCAAGATCACTATTCCAAACATTTGCACGATTGGTGCTGATTTATGTCTTTGCCATTAAACGTCTACATACTCACGTGGTTTGAAGAGACAGATGAGCCATTTGTGGTAGATTCCTGATCGAATGCAAAACATCCGTAGTAAGATGAGGAACGGCGCCACCTCGAGTGTACAGTGTAAAACCAGGAGTCTGAACTTCATGATTATCTAATCTAAGAATACCTCTGCGGCAGCCTCTATTATCAAGCTTTTTGCGAACTGTAAAGTTCATCGTTCATGTTCACAGTCAAGACCACTGGCAAGTATGTCATGCAAGAATAGTACTCTTTCCTCTACCAGTAGATTACTGAGGCAATATGCAGCCAAAAAAACGAAATAATACAGCTTTAGGAATAAAAACAACAGAGGCAAAAGTAAAGAACTAAAACGGACTGCAAGGGACTTGTAAAAAGTTAAAAGAATACATTAAAATTCACAACATGAAAAGCTACCGCTGACCATTTATTTGGTTTCCTTTCTTTATAATTAATTGTAATTCATTCTTTTTCGCATGGTGGCCGCGTGGCCTAATGGATAAGGCGTCCGACTTCGGATCGGAAGATTGCGGGTTCGACTCCCGTCGTGGTCGATTATTTTTTTGGTCCTTCCATGACATTTGATCTTTTCATTAAGTGCCGGCACAACGAAAATTTAATTTATTTTCATTTGCAACACAAAAATACAAACAATTGCTATTTGCGTACGTAGCTGGCGGGTGTATCCGGAAGCTGTCCGCACATTCTCGTCCGCACATAGCCCTTTTCGTTTGTCTTAGCTGGCAGGGCGAAGAACGAACGGCTTTGGGGACAAACGATTTTCAAAAAAATTCTAATTTTTTTTGGGCTGTTGAGAACAAAGAAATCTTAAACGGAAGTCAAAATATTCGCCGGCCGCCATATTACACGCAACATATAGAAACATCAATGCTATATACATGAAGTCCGGAAGTAGGTCATTCTCGTCCCCAGAGCCGCTTGTCCCTCTTAGCCGACTGGACCTGTGCACGAGGAACAAGTGGCTCTGGGGACACACGATTTGATTCGCTGAAATCAAAGAAAAGAAGTCCAATCACATCAGCCGTTTTAAACGCGCTAACGACTAGTATACCTAAAAGGTAAAAATGCTGCCAAAGGGGAGGACGAAATAACTGTGCTAGCAGTAACTTTATGAACTGTACTATCTTGTCTGCTTGAAACAATGAAGAAATGCGAGATGCCATTGACTATGCTAATTGGAAGTCACATTTGAAGCGTAAGGCACATTTACTGTCAAGCTCCCCATCTTATACCACCTGTCTAAATGAGTCTTCCACAAAAATTTGAACGGCCCCCCAAGTATCAACATTCTGCAAAGGACAGTACAGAAAAAAGCTCTTTAATAAAACTATAAAACAAGCATTTGTTGTCAGCTATTAACACAGTAAGATCCACCTTTCGCTGTTGACATAACTGATGCCTCTTAACAGTAACAATCAATGTTGTAAAACTACAAACTATGATCATGAGAGACTCAATGAAACGGAAATTTTGGCATATATTACGGGAAAAATTATCTTGTGAAAAAGATAAAATTTCTCTCGAGTGTTTTCACTGGTTATTCAACAAAAGTTCGAAGGTTTAGTCGAGTAATTTAATATAGTAACTTGTGATAAAATTTTCATTTTGCATTTGAGTTGACAGAGAGCGCATTGAATTTGCTGGTTTTGCGTGCGAGCAAACATGAATCGAAACTTATTAGACTTATTGCGTTCGTCACAAATAGGAAACGTGAATGAAAGCAATCTCAAAATTGAAAATAAAGACACCAGGAAAAAGCGCTTGCGTAAAGCGCTTCACGGGATATTTTGACTTCACAACAGACAGTGCGTTGAATTTGCACGTTGTTATGTTTCTCAGGCTTGTGTGCGAGCGGCCGAACGAACTCAAAATTGGTTTTAACCGCTAAAATTTATTACTTCCATTACAAATACAAAACTTGAGTTAAAGCATTATCAAAAATCTAAAATAAAGATACCAGCAAAGGTGAACACTTTCTCCCTTTCGTTAAACTCGCATCGCCAGAAGCGATTAAACGAGGTTGTAAAAACCCAAGGTTTTATGGACAACTTTCGACAGCAGCGTTTTTGTCGTGCTTTCGTGACCTTTGCTCATGCTCTCCTCTGAACCCAAGAATCTCGTCTACATTTATATTTAAAAGGCACTTTTACCCAGCGAATATCTGGATAGTTTTTGTTTCTTTCAGTTTTCAAAAATCCAAAACAAAATAACTTCAAATCACCGAGTTGTTTTCAAGCATAACACATGTCTGGGATGCCGAGCCCGGAATGCACGTGTTTTGTTCTTTCCCTCCGGCAATCAGCCGATCGATCAAGAACGAAACGTAAAATTTGGACTTGATCAAAGAAAGGTACATTTCATCTGATAAACGTATTTCTTAACTCCAAAAGAAACCAAAATTCAAGCTGAAAGACAAATAACCATTGGTTAGAAAGAGCCGACAAAAATAGTCCGATAACGAAGCCGACGGTGTAATCGACTGCACACGCTAAGTCATCTTCTCACGCAAAAACCACTGCGCATCCTAAATCTCCCATTTGCACATAACCACAATTCCTTGCGCCTTTGATCTTACCGCCGACCAGAATTCCTTGCGTTTCGTAAAAAAGTGATTGCAAGCCCCTATAATGTAATCTTATGCCGATTAGAGAGCTGCCTCGCTCGTTCGCTTCATGCTCACTCGCTGCGGCAGCAATAAAGGATTTTAAAAGGGCTGATGTGATTGGACTCCCTTTGTTTGATAACAGCGAATCAAATCATGTGTCCCCAGAGCCACTTGTTCCTCGTGCACAGGCCCAGCCGGCTAAGAGGGACAAGTAGCTCTGGGGACGAGAATGAAATCGAGGTATGTCATTCTCGTCCCAATAGCCCTTTTCGTTTCTCTTAGCCTGCAGGGCCTTGGCACGAAAAACGAAGGGCTCAGGAGACATTTGATTTCAAGTCCGAGATTCTAAGACTTCCAGACTTCATGTATATAGCATTGATGGCTCTACATATTTTGTGTTGTAATAAGGCGGCCGGCGAACATTTTCACTTCCGTTTAAGATTTCTTTGTTCTCAACAGCCAATAAAGAAAATTCGAATTTTTTTGAAAATCGTATGTCCCCAGAGCCCTTCGTTTTTCGTGCCAAGGCCCTGCCGGCTAAGAGAAACGAAAAGGGCTATGGGGACGAGAATGGAGGCATGTCTCCAGACATTCTCGTCCCCAGAACCACTTGTCCCTCTTAACCTTTATCGTTAGCGCGTTTAAAACGGCTGATGTGATTGGACTTCCTTTGTTTGATTTCAGCGAATCAAATCGTGTGTCCCCAGAGCCACTTGTTCCTCGTGCACAGGTCCAGCCGGCTAAGAGGGACAAGTGGCTCTGGGGACGAGAATGGTCTCCAGAGCCCTCCGTGTCACGTGCCAAGGCTCCGCCGGCTAAGAGAAACGAAAAGGGCTATGGGGACGAGAATGCCGTCCGCAGCAACGAAGGTGGCTGCGAGTGGATTGGTGACGGGTCGAGTTGAGGAAATTCTCGCGGGCTTCAACTCACCCGCGTATTTACGACCAACGTACCCCCGCTCGATTCCCACGTACGGGAGGCGTGCACACGCCAGGGCGGGCGGAAAAGGCCTTTTCTCCTAGCTGCTGAAAGCCTAGTCATAGCGTTCTCACGCACAATCGCTTCTACTGTTTGCATTCTACCCCGGGAGGCTATTCAATTATTTTATTGCTAGACTAAAAACAACGGAGGATATCAAAATGAACGCAAAGAAAAAAATTACCCTCAAATTATAGAACTTAAAACTGAGCATGTTTTGTTGGCAGGAACAAGGGAACGATTCTTTCTCCGATTATCCCTCCCTTTGGCCTGCCACCCGACACCACCCATCTTTCAAGCCTGTCTCCTGTCGATGTTCTAATCCATCACCCACCATGCATCTCCCTTGATTCCCCTGGGATGAAGATGAAAGACAGCCGGATAGAAAGAATTTCGCTTCTATAAATAAGTAATTTTGGCCAGCCGTACATTTTCGAGTGACTTGAACTCGTGTGTCGTTATTCTCATGGCCAGAGCGCACGATCCTTCTGGTCTACGTCAGTTTTCAGATTGATTATATAATATATTATTGATTATTAAAAACTAGCTATGGTATATTGCATTTCCTGAGTTTTGATTGGTTTAGAGGCAATGGTGTACGAGCTCATATACCATTGACCTACAAATGTGGTGGGTGTACGCGCAAAAGAATGCGTTTTTCACAATGTTTGTTCAATATTTTTTGGGCGTTTTTAATAAAACAATTATTCCACTCGCGCTTGTTGGATACGATATCATATCCAACGCGCGCTCGTGGAATAATTGTTAATTATATAATATATATATTGGGTACATTACTTTCGTCTCAATGTGATTGGGGGGGCGGGGGCATTTCCCAGCGCTTCCCAGCGACGAGTGCGAGGAGTTGTGTCCAGCCCAACTAACAGTTCTGAAGGAGGCTGGATGCAACATTACATTACGTCCAATGATGCACCGTGTGTCTGCGTCTTGACGTTCAACATTCCAGCAGTTCTTCAAACAAACAAACTCCATGTTTGAATCTGCTTTTATTCTCATGATTATCACAAAAATGCTCGAATTTGCAGTGGTGAAATGTCTCACCTCTGTTAAGTCATGAAAGCCTAATAATAATAACAATAAATTAACTCATCGCAAACCTCTGTACAAACATTCCATAGACTAATTTACAGTGTTGCGGCAATGAGAGAATAAACAATTATGAAGAAAACGACTACGCGAGTATTCCCGAAGGGAAAACCTTTCACAAACTAACATTACAAACATGAAGTTTAATCACGCGTATAATATACTTCTCCTAATACGTGGTTTTTACCACAAAAGCAAGTTCTCGCTGGGCAGACAAATAAAATTACCGACAATTCGGTATCTTAAAAAAGTTTTTCTTTACACCTTGTTGACCCTAAGTGGCGGCACGGTTTGTGCATTGGACGTTTTTGCCTGATCTGAACTCCTGGGGCCTGGAGATTCAATAGACTGGTCCGGAACGATATCTTTGGTTTCTTTCTCTGGTCGTCCAGAGATCTTGGCTTTGGTGGCAGGCATAGAACCTGGCATTCGTGGAGGACCACGGAGCCTGTTTGGCCTGTTTCTTGCTGGAATAGGCAGCGGTTGAATGCGAACGAGGCTACTGTTCTTACTTGCAGCGCTTTTACCATTCGGTATTGTCGAGTTGTTCTTTTCTTTGCTGCTTTCTTCTGGCTTTGAGTCTACTTTGGTTGTCTTTGACGTCTTGTTTGGCTGTTCGAAATTGGTTTTTCTGTTTCTTGGGTTAGCTTCTGTGTGAGCTTTCGTTTCTTCTTTCTTTTCTTGAAGTTTCTGGTTATCTCTTGGTACTTGTCCTTTCATGGTTGGCTTGTCTTCTTGTATGCTGGTGATAGCTTTATCTTGCTGATCAGCTTGAATGTTCAATGTAGGGACCCGTTGCTGTTGTCCCTGTTGTGCAAAGAACATTCTGGTCTGTTCCATCATCTTGTGATGTTGTTCTAACTTAAAGGCAGCCGCTGCAGGGTCTTGATGTGCCAAGGATTGCGGCAGTATTTGAGGTCTGTTTGGCACGAGTTGTTGTTGTTTTGCAGGCAGCATTTGAGGTGGTGGTACCGTTTGCCCATGAGGTCCTCGAGGGGCGTGCATGTGAGGTACTCCGTGCATTAAGGACGTCATTGGGCGCTGAATCGGGGCCGGAAATCGCTGAGGGTTTGTTGCACTGGGTTGTGTTCCTCCAACACCTATTGGATTAAGGCCTGGTGCCCGAATAAGTTGCCTTGGCATTGCTGCAGCAATAACAGCAGGATTTGGCAAGATGGCGGCCGCAGCACCTGGTAACTGATTAACACCTTGTTGCTGCTGCTGCTGTCCTGGGGCTCTAATCTGAAGAGCATGCTGTATACCAACAGGCTGCTGTTGAAAAGGAGTAAACTGTTGAGGCTGCACCCCTTGAGGTTGCTGTTGCACTTGAAACTGTCCTATGGTAGGATGCTTAGGAAAAGTTCCCACAGCGCCAGGAAAGGGAACACCTGGGTCAACAGGTGACATGGACACTGGCCTGCCTGAAATGAGAGACGTTGATACTGGTGGACTCTGCGATGATCCTCCCAGATCTGGAGCACTAGGGCGAATATTCATCATGTTTGGGTTTCGGGGAAACGTTGACGATATCATAGGACCGATCGCGTTGTTGCTGGATGGTGCAGAACCAGGGATTGATCTCTTTGGAGGTTCAAAAGGTTTGGCATTGACGTGTTTCACTAGTTCAGATTGCCGAGTGAAATCTGCAGCTTGTTCCGACGTTTTCTTCATTTGCATATCTTGTGAGACATCGTAAGTGCCTTGCTTCTGCTGAAAAGGGTACGTTCCTTGGAATGGTTGGTGTGTTGGTTGAGCAGTTGGAAAGCCACCCTGTCGTGGCACATTCTCTCCCACGATTCCAGACTGAGCTCCCAAAGGATGTCTCTGAGCAGATTGTGGGTGCTGGGTTAGGTTATACAAATGTGCTCCTCCTCTTAACGTTTTAGGGTCGAACTGCATATACATGGTCTGTGTTCCTTGTGGGTTAACATTTTGTGGAAAGACTGAACCGCTGGCCGTCTTTGATTGTTGAGCCTGAAGCCCCATTAACGACGTTGTCTGGGTCCTTGGTGCAGAGGTCACAAACGACTGACTTGTGGTGGAAGGCAGCAGAGCAATGGACACGAAGGGTTGGGATCCTTGGAAATTCCCTGCTGAATACACACCACCAGCTAGGAAAGGCGACTGGTATACATCCTGTGTTGCCTGGGACAGGGGTGATGAAGATGACCGCGCCTGGTTCACTTGCTGCACGTGGGCAATGGGAAAGGTGGGTGTCACCTGTTGATTAGTTTGTTGAAGCTGTTGAAGTTGCTGTTGTTGCAGATATGGCTGCCTCTGCTGCAAATCCACATATGGACCGACAAAAGGAAATGCATAACGCGGCGGCATTGCTTGTTGATGCAGCAAGTGGTCCTGCGCTATTGAAGGTTGACTTAAAGGGACTGTATTCAGTTCATTTTGACGGGTCTCCTCCGTAGGTTGGGGTACAATAGGAGTTGACTGTTGAGGTTTAACAGGCTGCTGCTGTTGCTGCTGGGGCTTTACTTTACAAACATTTTGCTGCTCTCCCGTTCCTGTTTTCTTAGGAAAGCTTATACCGTCCGGAGGTTTAGGATCAGCCTTGCTTGCATTACCTTCCAATTCTCCTTGTGATTTGGACACAACGACTTGATCATCACTTAGCCTTGACTCTGCTGGCTCCACGACTGGCATGCCAACAATGGATGAACTAACATTCGCTGACGCGCGTAAGCTCTCTTCCCACGCAGCCGCTGGAATGTTTGCACGTCCAATACCAAGACCTCCCTCCCAGAGCTTCCTGTACGCTTCCATCTTCTTTGTCATTTCAAAGATCGCTGGTGATACTGGAGATGGCTCTCGGGCTGGTCTGTCGGCGGTTGGCCTTTCATGAATGTCTACTGAGAGAGTTCCTGTACTGAATAGGTTGTCAGTATCATCATTTCTTTCGGCTGAATCCACGTTCAAATCAGGTTCGGAGTCCTTTCTGCTTGATTCACTTTCAGAGTCGTCATCTTTAGCTTCGTGCTCCTTAAAAAAAGAAATGAACTATCAAAAAAGAATCGCCCAACAAAGTTTTGTGGTCAGTTCGTCTTAGGTAGTTGGAAAGTAGTTGCAGATTCATCAACATCACAGATTTGGATCTTTGACAGTAGGAATTAGCCACAACAACGACACGATTCCTTTTCACTCTCCTGAATAAAACAATTTATTTTATTGAATTTTCCACTAGTTATTGACACATTGCACTTAAACAGCTCTACGCTACTCTTTTTGCAAGGGGTTTTTGTTAAGGTGGCCGAACACAGTTTTTGAAAATTGCCAAGGATGGACTTTTTATAGTTACGCTGACGCGTGCGATGTTGCCATGGTAACATGACTGGATAAAAACAATCCTTTAAAATCGGGTTTTGTATATTTGCGGAAATTCAATCGTAAGATTTTCTCAGTCATTTGCATGCAACAAACTTGTAACAATACTCAATAACTCCATTTATAATTTCCTCCGTTAAATTTCAGATTTATTGCAATAACCCAATTTCTTGCTTCCTGAAGTATTTCACTGCTACATTTCGTGAAATTCGTACAAATGGATCTTGAGAAATACGCATATTTCCGAAGACTAATTCAATCTCGATTTTTGACAAACTAGTTTACACATGCCCTGCATTTAACTGGGTTCCCACGGTTATATTGCAAAACCTGCCAATTGCTGGGTTCATTTCATTTTGTCTTTTTCTTACATACCATTTTAACAAAAGTTGAGCTTGCTATCATTTTAAGAAAAAAAGGTCATAAAAAACCAGCTTAGAACAAATTATAGGTCATAACTCTTTCAGTTCTCTGTCTGTTGTTGCATAATTCTCAAGGGTGCATGCGGTGCCTTGCATCAGTAATATTATAAAGACTGCAGTGTGCACGAAAACTGTGTTCAACCACCGTAACTGAACTGTTCACTCTCTCCCTTTCATGTACATGTACAAAAAAAGAAAATCTACATGTACACAAAAAGAAAATTTTTTGCTATTGCTTAAAATTAAACAAAATTAAACAACAACCAACCAATGCTCAAGACATTGAAACTACAGTGTAGACATATGAACCAACCTCGCTTTCCTTTACATCATCTTTTTCCTCACCGCCTTCATCAGAAGCATTTACCATGTCCTCAACAGCTGGAGTGCCCAATTCCTCAGATTCTTGTACCTCTTTAGAAGCCTCTGGATCATCTGGAGTTTCACCTTCAGGTGTAGCTGACTCTTGCCGAGTGCTTGGTGATGTTAACGTCTTTCCTTTCACAG
Organism: Blastomussa wellsi; assembly: GCA_947652115.1. Lineage (NCBI taxonomy): Eukaryota > Metazoa > Cnidaria > Anthozoa > Scleractinia > Plerogyridae > Blastomussa > Blastomussa wellsi. Next base: position 10,087,463 of record OX393563.1, read on the forward strand.
CATTATCCTTAGGGGAGGGGGAATGAAAAGTCAAATTTAACCCAGTTAAACACTTGTGCAAGTGGACACAACATCAAGCAGGCCAGGTGTGAGTGCTGGCCAGGATCATTGTGTTGTTGGAAAACACAGTGCTTCCCACTGGCGTTAGCCAAGATAGACCACCATACAGTTAAAAGCAAAATGCCTCACTGAAATACTATCTCGCCTGCATGACAGATTTTACCTCGCAATCAATTACATACAGTACCACTAAAAGGTAAGTTACCACTCTCGTCTCGAGAGACTCAATGAAGCGGAAATTGAGAAAAAGATAAAATTTCTCGAGAGTGTTTTCACTGGTTATTCAACTTAAGTTCGAAGATTTAGTCGAGCAATTGATGTTTTGTTCGCAACGTTAAGTTTGCTTATAGTAACTTGTGATAAAATTTTCATTTTGCATTTGGGCTGACAGACAGCGCATTGAATTTACTCGTTTTACGTGCGAGCAGACATGAATCGAACTAAAGTCGACTCTCATCTCGTCTCGCGAGAGGGTGGTAACTTACCTTTGAGCGGTACTGTAGCCTTTTGGGGTTCATTCTCGAGCTCAATACTGACTCTGCAAGGTCAGCCACTACAGAAAACTTGCATGTTTACAGGTTCATTCCATTTTATTTATATCACAACCCAATCTGTGAACAAGTGCCATTTTATGATACCTCGTTCGTCATTCGTTGCTAAGCAACATGACGTGTTTGCATACGAGATTACGTTCGTTGTATTTCTACCTCTCGCACTAGTTTTTGATTGGATAAAATAAGTCGGAACTCTCTGAGTGCTTCGACGAAGATTTGCCCAAACTGGCACTTGTTACGTAACTGAACTGTTTTTCTTACCACTGAGACTTTAGCTTGCTTCTGAGACACCACGGTTTCACGGCTGTTCTTTCTTCCCTTGGGACCACTAGACTTCGCTTCATCAGTGCTTGAAACAACTCTTTTCTTGCCACTACGGTCAAACCTTGGTGGCTTGTCTCGCTGAGGTTTAGGCTGGGATCGTTTCTCTGAGGAATTAGTTATCTTTCCACCCTTCTCCGATGTTTGCTCTCGTGTTTCAACTTTTGGTTTTGTTTTTGGGGCTAATTGAGTGGGTTCCTCATTCTCCTCTGGTTCTTCGGGAGGTGCAAGCAATGCAATTTCCTTAGTCATGGCAATGTAGTCATCATCTACACTTATATCTTCAATCAAAGAGGCTGCAGTCGAGATAACTGCTCCCTGTTGTAAGAAAAATCACAACAATTATCGCCAATTTAATAGATCGTCATATAAAACGAACTACATTGTCCCTTTTAATATCTTCCCTGAACACAACAGACCAAGCAGTGTGTGCACTTGACAATTTATTCGATATCCTTTGCTATGCACGTTCTGTATCGCATTACTGACAAAAAAAATTCCTCGAATTTTGCTAACTGGCAGATTGCAATTTTCCTTGGAAGTTTGAGGCACAAATGCATGCTACCGGAAAATCAAACATAAAAACAAGCCAAGGAGACGTACACTGTACAATGAGTGCTGATCGCCATACAGATTCTCCCTACTGGTTTCCATACACTTCTTATAGTACAAGTTAGGAGAGCATGTCAAGCAAAAACTACCCTTTGGTCATCATTTACTTTATCCGCATACTTTGTATACAGATTAAACCTGCTCACAGCTTTTGGGACTTACACACTAGTTGCTCTTACAGGAAAACCATAAAGAAATCACGTTAACAAGTCCTGATTCTGGTTGGCCCTCTTGCGCCACATCATTATTTTTGGTAACATTACCGAGTCAACTTATGTCAGGTGTGGAGCACGTTTAGGCATATACTGACAACACAAGACACAAAACAAAAGGTGAAAATGACTGAACTCACCGGTTGGACAGGCCGACTGGAGGATGGCTTACCACTTCCAACTGCAAGAGGATCAGGAATCAAAGAGGTCACCACAGGGGTCGCACTTGGTGGTTTGGCAGGAGTAACAATGAGAGGTTTGTCCCAGGCATTGAAGACTGGAGGAGGTGGGGGTGAGACAGGCCTTTCGACAGTCACTGGGCTGTTACGCTTTGTAGAATTTGCACTGGATGGATTGCTGTTGGATCCAGTGATGGTGGATCCAATACCTGTCTCTGATACAGCAGTGGACAGTGCTTTTCCAATTACTCCTGGCGATTTGCTCTGTGTGTTGACTTGTGGTGTATGCTGTTTACTGAACCTTGGGGGTTTTGATGGCTGGTTCTTTTTATTTCCCACCTGATTTCCACGTTGTCTGCTTTGCTCATCTACCTTTTTCCTCCTCTCTTCTTCTTCACGTTGTCTGTCTTTGTTCTCTTTTTGAGTTCGGCGAGATGTGACCTCAACAAAGCCACTGAGAGTTGATGAGATATCCGAGTCATCATCTGTCATGTCGTCAATGCAAATGACTCCCGCAATATTGTGCAAGTCAAACTGTTGAATATCAGTCTTTCTTACAGGAGGTTCCTGTTTTCTTGGCACTTTGTTCTCGTTAACCCCAGTGTTGATGCTGTCCAATCCAGTACTATGTACATGTCCTTGTACCTTCCCATCCTTGCTAAAACCATTTCTAGCAGCAGGCAAAGGTGCCCGAGGTTCCCCACTGGCTAATTTGGAACCATCAACCTTTGCCTGCTGCCTTTCCACTAAAAAAGGCTCTCGTCTAGAAGATGTGTTACGTGTCCCACCAGGTTCTTTGTTCTTATCTTTCCTAGTCCTGTCTGAAAAGGATCGTGGGGCAGAGAATCCTCTCCTTGGAGCAGCCTCCCTTCGTCCTCCTGGCTTATCACTTCTTGAAATCTCACTTTCCTTTCGAGTGTCACGTAGTTCTTCATCCCAGTCCTCTGTGACTGGTATGCCTGGCCCTTCAGCTGAATCACTTGCAAATTGCTCTCTTCTACCTCTTCCTCTCCCCCTGCCTCTACCAGGACCGCTATCTCTTCCCTCGCTTGGTCTAACACCACGAGAAAGGCATCTACCCATGCTGGCTCGCTCCCTTTCATGTTGCTTCTGGAAGCGGGGTGGCCTTTCCACTTCTCTCCTACTTCGACCAAACCCACCAGCACCTCTCCCTCCAGCACGAGATGACACCTTTCCACGCATAGGAGATCTAGTTGACCGCAAACTACCTCTTGATTTATCAAAAGTAGTACTACTGTCCTTTCCCCTCTTAGAGTCATTCTCTTTTTCTACGTCACTGGACTTGTCATCCCTTCTTTCTTCAGAAGCAGATGTAGCAGTAGTGTAACTGCTCGAGTCACTGTCATAGTCATCTTCAGAAAGTTCCTCATCTGTTGATTTAGAACGCTTGTAGTTATTACCAAATCGCCCACTACCAATCGGCTGATTCGACCTGCCTCCACGTATTCCTGCACGCACAGGGGGCTTACTAAAACGACCACGTGTGGAATGGTATCCACCTCTTTGGTTCCTCTCCTCTGCTCTATGCCTTGAAGGTTGCTGGTCATTATCCCTTTCACTGATTCTTTTCTTCCTGTCATCCTGAGAGTAGCGCCTGTTTCCAGTATCCCTGTCATCATGTTGAAAGTTAGACTTCTGTTCCTTTTCCCGACCTCTTTCCCGTCCCATGGGTTTTTGACTACTTTGCTCTCTGTTGTAATTTCGTGTGGAACGTTTGTCATCGTATTCCACATTGCGATCTCTGCCACTCTCCTGAGTTGTTCGCCTCTTGTCAGTGAACTTTTTGCTTCCTGGTCGTTTGTCCTGATTGCCTGCACTTCTGGAATCCTGAGAATATTGAGGAGGCTTACCAAAGCCACCACGTCCCTTAGGTTTGATATCATTCGATTCTCTGTAGCTATCAGTTTTCTTTCTTGTATCATCTTCACCCTTGGATTTTTCAGCATGCTTGTCAGGTAGTTTTGAAGGTATCTCTTTATCCTCCCTAGCTTTGCTTTCATGAACCAACGAATCTTCCTGGTCTTTTTTATTCTCTTCAGATAAAGCCCTTTCGTCTCTCTTTTGGGGTTCCTTTACATCTTTTTGAGATACTGAAGGGGTACTTTCTAACACCTTTTCTTGTTTAACTGTGATAGGATCCTCCTGAACTTTCTTGGCATTCTCATTTGGAATGATGTTAGCAATCTCTTTAACCACTATATCTCCTTTGTCCTCTTCTTTGAGTTTCTGTTCATCCTTAGCAGTTTTCAAAGGTGGTGAAGGTCTTTGTTCTCGTGATCTAGTTGGTTTGTACTCTCTATGATCCCTAATATCTCTTGTTCCTCTTTCTCCTCTCCCGCGACCACGATGGCTAGTAACAGAAGCACCAGCACCACGGCCATGGCCCCGTACAGGGAAAGTAACTCTACCACGACCATGGGATTCTGAGAACCGTTCACGTTTAGTATCACCACGACCAGCAAATCTCCCCCTTCTCTCACGGAATTGTCCTCCATCTTCACTGTCATCACGCTTTCGTTTACCCAGGTCTTTGGTATCTTCAATGCGTCTGTTATCCTGTGGTCTAATATCCCGTTTGGAACTACGCCTTTCTTCTCGTCTGTCTCTTGGGTGAGCAGTTTTCTCAGGGCCAAACTTTGATGTCCCATCACGACTGTCTTTCCTGTCTTGTTTCTCATATATCCTCTCTTTTGAAACCGCATTTTCTTTGTTAGATTCAGAAATTCGTGGCTTGCCAGAGTCACTTTGTGTTCTTTGTCTTGTCTCACCTGATCTGCCACTTCCAGCCCCGTCAAATACTGGTATTTCCTGATCATCAAGTGGCTGCCTTTCCACTCTGTCGCCAATTGGTCTCCCAGTTTCAGCAGCACGTTCTTTTGCTTGCTCCTCAGGTTTGTCTGTCTTGACAGGCTTTTCATGTGCACTGGTGGGTGGTCTCTTTTCACTTTCTCTGCTTGGCTCACCACTGCCACTTTCAAGTGACTTGACACTTGCTATATCATCTCCAGCTGTACTACTGCTATCTGAACGTTTCATTATTCTCCTTACAGGTTGATCGGCTTTGAAAGAATATGAAGGTGAAACAGGACCTGAAACCAATAGGATTCAAATTAAAACCACCAGATACACTATTCATAAACACACAAGTTTGAGAACCACTTTTTCAACATCTGAAACTTGCTGACATTTGTAAAGAGATGCTAGAATTATGAAAGAGTTAAAAACTGACAGAGACAGAGGTGCCTTTACAAACTCACTCACAAAACTGTATGCAAAACAACAGACTAAAATCATAACAATATTAATGTTTACCACATGGATAGAGTCATGAAGATCACTTGCGGAAAAGGGCAGCTCAGGATGAACGGCAGAGTGCAGAGTGCAAAAGTAGGTGTGTAGAAAGAAATAAGGCAGAGTGGAAAAGTAGGTGTGTAGCCCACGGCACAGAACAGAGAATGTTGAATTGAGTACAGTGCCGCCTGAGGTCATACATACATCGTCCATGGGCCGATGTGCATATGATTTCAGTTTGTACTGTGCATGTCAGTCTTATGCAACTACTTGCATGAGAAGATGAAATGGTGTACGTACAATCACTCATTTCATTACAGACTGTTCACCAACCTGAATCTAATGTGGGATGATGACTGGTTACTGACAGTGGTCCCTCTGGAAACTCTCTGAGTTGTGGTGATCTAGCTAGCTGCTGCTGGTGATATGGATACTGCTGTGAATAAGGTGGTTGTTGCTGATAATGCTGTTGCTGCTGGAAATGTTGCTGTTGTTGCTGTCTGAGTTGTTGCTGCTGGAAACGAGGTGGGATGTCCCTTGGTGGGTGGTGATGAGGTCGTGAAGCACCTCTGGATAAACTGGACCTCGAAGCATCACTAGATTCACTGTCATTTCTCTGTCTATTAACATGTTCTGGCAGTTCATTTCGAACTAAAGTACCCTCGTGTTGGTTTACTGCTGCGTTCAGTGGTTCAGTTTCTCTATTAGGAAATTCTGGCATTTGTTGTTCATTTCCAGGTTCCTGACTATGAGAATCCTTTTCAATAGAATCCAGTTCTTCAGCCCAAGCATCATCTCCTTCTTTTCCACTCTCTCTCCTAACCCTTTTTAATTCTAGTTCCTTTAGTTTGGCTGTTGAAGCTGCCTTTTGTTCTGCTTGCCGTCTTAATTCCTCTTCCTCTCGCCTTTTCCTAGCCCGCTCTACTGCAGCACGCATTTCCTCTTGCTGCTTTTCTCTGCGTTTCTGCCACTCATTCACAACTGGTTCTTCTGACTTGGTTACGGGATGCGCTTGATCAGAACTAGCAGGGGAAGGTGGAGGGTGTACTGGTTGTCCACCTCTCTGCTGCACATGTTGAGGGTAAGGCATAGGCCATCCTGGAGCAGGAGGAGAACCTCTGCTATCAAATGGTCTTATGCCAGTGCCTGAAGGTGGAGGTACTTGCCTGTTTTCAGAATAAGGATGAGGGTGCCCTGGTGATTCAGACCATGCCGGTCTTGCTGGAGGTGGTCCCATTTCCATAACCTGGTAAAAAAGGTGAAAAAAGATTCACTGCAGTCCAGAGTGCAACGATTCTAAGATTTCCAACAGTAGGGCTGCAAACATTTTTTTCTTGTGAAAGGACAAGTGTCCGACTAAGACACCATTTTCATCAGACAAAAGAGCAGTGATGTTGGATGTAATATATCAAACACAAAAGACAGTGTTTCATCACATTTCCAAACACTGAGAAGAGAGTTGAAAATACGACCATCAACAGAGTATTTTTGACGAACTTCGTCTTGAGTGTTTGATATATCTTCTCAATCGAAACTAAAACTACGGAGAAAACAAAGAAATAAAATCGTTAAAATCTATGCTAATTAAGATCACATTTTCAAACCACGGTTACGGTTCTGATTTCCATTGTTTTAACGTGATGAATTATTAATGAGTTTGAGAAGTCATATTACAAAACACCTTGATTGAGTGTTGTCAGTGCAAAACATTGGCGTTTGCACTGGAAGACGTGAGAAATTGTCCAGAAAGATGGAATTTCATTGGACATTTTGTACATTTTGGTTGGCCATTGTCCAATGTCCGACTGTTATTTTGCAGCCCTGAACAGAGAACTGGCATGACAGTAAAATACTGGTTTTCTGTGCCAAGTTCTCGGCTCCATGGGAACACTCCCAAATTTCCTCATTGAGGGTAGTAACCCAGGGTTATTTGGGCTTTCAGCAGTATTGCCTTTCCTTGGCACCTAAACACACTCAATAATGTATCATTAATTCATTTCACGGGTGCTACGCGGTTCCTATCATATATATCCTAAAATACTGGTGTAGTAAAAGGCTGTAAAAAGTAGCACACTATCTTGGAAAGGCAAGTGAGAACCTGTAAAAGTAATGTATTACACTGTACCTTCAACCATGAATGTGAAACATTTGCTAGCATTTGATAAAAGAATTTGTTTGCTAAATGGAAAATGACATCACTTACAGATCTGCTTTCATTGCTCTGCCATCTTGTCTCTGCTTCACTTGTAGTTTCTCTCTCATATTTCTTAGAAGCTTCAGTGGGAGGCTTTTCATCATCATCGAAGTCTTCAAAGTCCAGCTTTGCTGCATAATCAACTTCATCTTGAGCACCCGCCCAACCACCTTCCTCGTCTTCATCATTATCTGCCATTGCCTGTATGTCTTCTGGTTTGAGAATTGCTGGCCTACCATACCCTTCACCACGACCCATATCTGGCACCTTGCTGCCATGCAAGGGTCCTGGAGCAGCACCTGGTCTGTGTCCCGGTCCTCTGTAGTAGTTAATAGTTATTACATTGGATAACATTGAAATGTTTGTCAAAAGCATTAACCCACTCTAAACAAACAGTGCAATTCAATCTGTGAAAAATTAGTTGTTTAGATCAGTTCTTTTTTAAAGCCTTATTTACTATATTCATGAAAATTTTGCATTTTTGCCTGCGCTCGACAATGGCCTTGGAGAGGTTGAAACGTCATGACTTTATCACTAATCTTTATCTCAAAATCTGTAGCTGTAACACTAATTAATACCTTGTATAAGGCACTAAAAACAAGACCTTCAATTCTGGAGGCAAGAATGTTACCTTGAAAAATCAGACAAGAATCTTGTCCCGAGATAGACTTACTGAAAACCCAAACAGACATGTTTACTTTCGAGGAGAAGTACCAATAACACAAGTCAATTGCATGAAAAACAAATCAGAGTAATACATAAACAGGTACAGCGATAAGCCTCTGTAGTTGTTGTGCTGCACCAATGAATAAATTAAAGTAATATAACTGCGAATGCTACATCAAATTAACGTTATTGTGCCTACTTGGGTATATTATTATGCACAATTATGTAATTTCCATTTTACAGTATTACTTTGCAACAAACCTGGAATAGTGATCTGGAGGATAACCATGTGACTGCCTCCCTGGCCCGTATCCTTGTGGTCCATTGCCATAGTGATGAGGAGGGTAACCGTGCGGGACGTTCTTTCCATGTGTACCATGCTACAAGGACAGTAAATCATAACAATAAGATATAGGCTCTTGTACTACAACATACAGTAATGGGCAAATGTAATTTGACAGCCTCTTTCGAGTCTCAATTCTCAACTCCATTTTTGGAAACTAGATACATGTGTGAATCACTTCTTCCAAGATTTATAAAATAATGAGCTTGTCATTTCACAGATTCCTTGATAGACTAACAGACCAATTTAATGGATTAATAATAATGATACATTTATTTCTAGAGCACTGCACCACTACTTGTCCTAAGCTCCTTACAATATAATAATAACATTATTTTAACACTATTACACCCTAAACAACAATAAGACTAAATAATTGCATGAAGATAACACAAGGCTTGTGGTCACTGTTGTTTACTTTTTGCCCATGACTTGCTTAAAAGTACATGTAGATTTTTATTGTCTTGAGGAGGAACGTGCAACAAAGCCATATAATTTATATACACCATTTTTAAGAGCTCAAGCCGAATTGGAATTTTTACCAAAAATGCTCTGTTTCCCCAATCACTCTCACAAAAGAATAGTCGAAAATCTTCTGACCAGTTACTTGACACTACAGTAGAATCTACTCTCATTAATGTTGAGTATGAAGGATGAACTTGCATTTGCACTTTGTTATACAAGTGGCTGTCAGAAAGCTGTAAAGCTGGCATGACGAAGACGCTGAGGGATAACCAGGAAGGAGATACAGTACATATCAGCTAGTCACTTCACAACAGAAAACAGAAATAGGCAAATGTCTATGTAAACCATCACGCTTAGGAACAGGCTAAATGTAATGAACATATTAGAACCTGTGCCCAATTATATATAACAAAACTTCTAACCTGATAATCTGGAGGTCTCCTATATTGTTGTCCTCCCCCATATCCAGGCCCTGGTCCCCCGTTGTAAATGTCCATTCTTTCTCTTCCAGGCCCATAATCTGAAGGTGGGGGACCTAGCACACAAAATAATTATTGCAATGAAACACATATGTTGTGGTTAAAATATAATAAAATATAAATAAATTTAATTAACCACAAAATATATTGAATCCCTTCAGTGTAACAAAATAATTATTCAGGGCACCTGTCTCCTAAATTTTCCAAAGTGGTCGCCAAGTCCTAAAAGTTAGTAGTCACTTTTTCGCATGGAAGGTGTCGCTACGGTCGGAAAGCATGGAATGAGCCCGCAATATACATTGCTAGCAAAGGGACGTTTTGCTAGTAGGACCAATAACTGAAAAGCCCCTACAAGGGAGGTATCAATAAACTTATTTAATTCAATTTTAATTTTAATTCATTCAACAAAAAACAACATAACGTTTGGAAAATCCAAGATGGAGGATGTTGACATGTTCGCTTCATGGCATTCGTGATGATTTTGCTTAACAGACCTCATCGTTCACACCGATTAATCTTCCTTAAAGCTTACTTTGTTGCAAAATACATCAAGTGAAGATATACAAAGCCCAAAGAGTTCTGGTCAGGGCGACTAATTTCCGAATCTTGGTCGCCAGCATGGTAATTTTAGTTGCATTGGTGACTGTATTAGGCACACTTTTGTATTGCATCAAACTTAAAGGAACCTCAGCTCTTGAAACAAATTGACTTTAAGTAGTCTAAGATAGGGTCTAAATTACAAATTTTACCAGACAAGGGGTATATATAATTTCATAATGATAAAAAATGAAAAGGATCATCGCTTTTAAAATTCCAGTGTGCCGACATGTTGCATTTTATGATGTCATTGCATTGCCCTTATTAGTATTAAAGAGAGGTTCTTTTGTGTGAAACAACGGGACCAAAATGGCTGGGTATGGGAAATATTAAAGCGATAATCTTTTTCTTGCTTTACAAGTATGAAATGCATCTCCTTCAAATCCAAATAGTATGTTATTACCAAGAATTTTAAATTTTAATAAGGTTTTAATTATACTTTTTTTTAAGAATTTTAGCTTTCGAGCTGTAATTTTCACCTTTAGCATGTAACATGCATTTTTTATGTATTTTAATTGTAATGTGCATTTGAACATATACACGTGGAATTTATGCGAAACAAATTCATCACTATTATTATTATTATTATTATCCAGTAAAATTTGTAATTTATACACTATTGTAGACAAGTTAACATCATCCTGTTTCACGAGCCGAGGTTCCCTTTCAACATCGTCTGATGCATATCACAATTTTGCTCAACAAGTTCTACTCGATAACTATTCATCAACTTTCTTGAACGACATGTAGTAAGGGATTCACAAAAATAATTTTAACTAAAAAGCTGTGGGATGAAATGAGTTGAACATGTCTCCCTAACACAGAGCTGGTAGTCTGTGTGGTACAGCATTGGGGGCTCAGGTCAAACTGCCAGTAATAGCTTAAGCCCCTTTGCAGCCATCTGCTATTGCGGTCCATCTCTCCCAGAAAGTTAACAAATAAGTTGATGGCAATAGGGTGAAAGCAAAAATCCTAAGATCATATTCAAGGTATAAGCTTATTACCTGGACCACTTCGTTCCATCCATGCAGGCTCGTCTGAGGTAAAAAAAAGTAGGTCATTTAACACTAACAAGCAGTTAAAGTAAAGAAATGATACAAAGGAACACAGATTAACCCATTGACTATGGGAGATTTTTGAAGGAAAAAAACGTTTTTCACACATTTTCTAGTCAGTTTTACATGTAGGCTAAATCTTCTCTAACTCAGAACAAACTGCATTTGCAAAAAATATGCATGCCACATTTTTCGCTGGTATTGCATTTAACATTTTACATGTAACTCAGGCATGCACACAAATCACAATTTTGAGATAGCATTGATATAGGCGAGAGAAATTTTCCTCCGAGTTTGATGGAAATTTCTAAGCATTTTCGTGCATATTTCAAACTAAATTAACCTAATCAATATCAATTGGGTATCACTGGAAAGCTCATTCCCTCCTGCAGAACTGGGGTAAAAGGGATTCCTATTTTGGTCAAAGCTGATGACATCAGAAGTGGAACAAAGCTCAATGTCCATCACGGCTGGTTACGGCCAGCATTGGAGTCGATGGGTTAAACAAAACTTAAAAATATTGCAAGGGTTTGAAAATTGTTCTTGTATCAAAGTTGACAAAATAGCAGAATACTTTCATCCTGGCATATAAACCACACATATTGCACTAATTTACACTGAGAGTTGTCCAATGTTCATTTTCCTGCAACAGGAAAGAGGCAAAACAAAAGGTTTACACTTACGCATATTGCGCATCATGGGCTTGTGGCCATAATGCACGTGAGGTGGATCCTTTCCCTCCATGTGTGGTGGCAACCTTTCCCCAGAATTTCCACCACCCAACACTGGGAATTCCCGATTGAAATATGGCATCTCCTGGTGAGAGTAGGACCTCCCTACAGGAATGACAACAAACTTAAACTTTATTTTTTTTCATTAATAACATACAATCCAACAATGGCAGAACTGCAAGTGGCGGAATTCTGCCAGCTGTCAAGACAAATTTGACTGTACTTTTCCAGTCATTTGGAGTGCATTTGTATGGAGCATCTGTTAGCCTCTTTGAAACATAAGTGCCCAGGTTGTGAAAAAGATAACATGTCAGCGGTCATATGTTCATCTACAGGGTGTATCATCATCGATGATTATGTTACAATTTACTTGGGGGTTTCAATGAAAGCCGGTTACCGGCGGTCTACGGCCCCTTATAAGTCCTCCCATCGCCATCTTTGCAATGCCCAGAGTAATGGAAATTGCATTTTATAGATTTCAAAATTTTCTGGGGGGTGGGCATGACCCCAGACCCCACTTGGGGAAAGGGGGCTTAATCCCCTCTGTCGTTACAACTGCCTATTCTACCATCGGTAGCTGCTTATTACAAAAATTATTTAAACCACGAACTAACTTGTCTTGATAGTTATTCTACAAGCGGCAAAGTTACCTCTTGTTGCAAGCTTACCACCTCATGTTAAGATACAGCATGTCAAAATGAGAAAAGCCAATCTACAACTATTCCACACCAATGACAAAGAGCAGGACCAAAGAAGCCAGCGCATGCTGTGCCAATGCAGGGCTTGAAATTAACTTTTTCGTTTGGGAGCCAGCTGGCGACTAATGGGAAAATTTTGGTCGCCAGATCATAAATTTTGGTTGCCAACTTATTTTATTACAAACAGCACACGTAACACTTAGTTATAAGTCTCTGGTCCAAAGGTGACAGTTTTCTTCATACAGTCAAAGATCTCCTAATGGACACTCTTGTAAGCAGACAGCTCTACTTACGGCCACCTCGAGAAAACCCTGTTTGAACTCTAACTCATACAAACTCTGTATTTACACATTCCTGTAAGCGCCAGCTCCAGTTGCCAACACCTTTTCTGCTTTCCGAGGGTGTCAGCTTACGGGAGCTTTGACGGTATAGTCCGTCTGCGCAACGGCTCCCAAAAGCTTGTTCTGACCCCCGTAGGTTTGCAAGAATATGTATATTCATTTCTGATTGGCTTGTATCGTATTACTTTCTATAGCGCTTTTCGATTGGTCCAATTTTAATTTAGTTCACGTGCAGCGCGGTCAACTTTGCAGTCACACAACGAGTGATGAATGTTAGCAAAGAGCATTCATTTAAAGCTGTAAAAGAACAGTTTGAAATTAATCAACTTCTACTAGAACAGGAAAACAAACTAAAGACATTTTTTGGAGGCCACAATGTATTCATGAATTTGACAACAAGATATGGCAAATCTTTTACTTTCCGGCAGCAGATGCTCTGTTCGAAAGCCCTCATGGTTTCAGTGTTGTCATTAAGATATCGCCATTCCGATCGCTTATGGAAGACTCAAGTCGCTTATCTTATTAATGATAATGGAGTCCCAGCAGACATTTAAGTTCTTCTTCTAACTTGTCTATCTGCTCAAGAAGTCCTCTTCATTTTTTCAGTTTCACAACACAGTTTCTGCAGATGAACTAGTTGCTTATCGATCGGATCAATAACTCCAGACTATTAAATTCGGCCAGGATGTCGAATTTTTTCCACCCTTTCTCGAGCAATACTCTTTCGTGACTCTTATCGATTAAACGGCAGCATAAATTACAATATATTGACAAATAAGACATAGGCTTTTCGACCTTTACTCCTCCAAGTTGCAGTCGAAAGTAAACACTCGGGAGAGCCATAAACGACCACGAAGTTCCCATTTACAACTTGGATAAGTTTGGGGTCCTCTTCATCGGTAATCCCAATATCATCAAGATAAGCAACTTGGTCTTCAATGGGGTCTGGGTCGAGGCATGCGGAGGGAGTAGACGTGCAGAAAGCTACTCCGCACTTTTCGTTTTGTAAACAGCTTTATAATAACTAAATATTGGCCAGAACAACTTATGTCCGGCAAAAGAAAAAACCGCAAAGACGAGTCAAGCGTTTCAAGCGTATCAGACGGTGAGTTACGCTCTCCGGACGAGAAAAAGGTCAGAGAAGTTTCTGCGAGTGAGAGTCTACTTGATTCCTCGTCTGACGAAATTTTAGATGCCTTAGGAATGACAGAAAACCTTGCGTCAAAAATTGACTGCGTCCTCGCACAGATGGCGAAAATGGACAAAAAATTAGAACAGATTACCTCCTCTGTCTTCAATCTGAAACAAGGGTGAAAGTGAATGAGATGGAAGATGGCCTGAAAGAACTCAACAAGCAAGTGAATGAGCTTAACTCTGCCAACGAAAAAGTGAAAGAGAATTGTGAGAAGGCATGTAAAACGCGGTATCAAGCTCTCGAAGATAAATTATTATACGCCGAAGTTTATTCAAGGCGTGAAAATTTGCGTTTCTACGGAATTCACGAAGCAGAGGAACAGGAAGATTCACTTAGCGTCCTAAAATCTTTCTTGGAGAGTAAACTAGAAATCGACTCAGGGGACATCGAATTCCAGCGAGTCCATAGAGTAAACAAAATAAATGATGATGGACGTCCAAGACCAATAATTGCTCGTTTTCTTCGCTACAGTGATAGAGAGTGTATTTTTTCAAAAGCCAGGGATTTAAAGGAAACTGGATATGGAATTTCTGCAGACTTTCCGAGAGAAATTGTAAGAAGAAGAAAAGAGCTTGGGAAAAAACTTTCCGACGCAAGAAAAGATGGTAAGCGAGCCTATTTTAGTCGGGCCGAGCCGGACAAATTGTATGTTGACGGAGTACTGATTGCTTTGTAAAAGATTATCTAAGTTACTATTATTACCAGTCTGTCATCTCACGGCCTAGGTAGTATCTATATTTGGCAAATTAAATAGGATAATGTGCATGGAGTAAGCTTAATTCCTAAATTTCAGAAGAAATAATTTTTTTTTCTTCGCTCTACATTAGTTATGTTTTCTCGGTATGTACGGGTCTTTATTGTTTGTTTAGCTGTAATTTTGCCACCTCGATTCGTTCAATGGCAGCAATACAGTTTTCTCTGGCTGCCCCTTTGTATGTGTTGTTACCGTGTGTGTTTTGTTTCTTTATTTTTTGGTAAGCTTACTTGTAGGACAGGCCAGTTTCGGGACAAAATTTTTGGTTATTTAATGTTTTTCAAATTAAGAAAGGCTACAAAAAGTGTTTATGATGTTAAGTGGCAAGACTGGGTGATTACAATTAATTCGAAAACGTATGGGCATAAATTTTAAACTTTTGTCTTTAAATGCTCGGGGGATTCGGTCATTTGAAAAACGTAAAGCCGTTTTTGCATGGCTTATGAATCAACAAGCAGATATTTGTTTCTTGCAAGAAACGTATAGTACAAAGGAGATAGAAAACAGTTGGAAAATGCAATGGAAAGGTGATATGTTTTTTTCCCATGGTTCTGAGCATAGCAGGGGTGTTCTTATATTAGTTAAAAATTCCTTAGAATTTGAATTAAAATCCGTGCGTCAAGATAGTCAGGGGCGGTTCCTTCTTTTGGAAGCGATAGTGCAAGACCAGAAATTTGTTTTTTTAAACGTTTATGCTCCAAACAAAACGAGCGAACAAATTTTATTCTTTGACCAGATCAAAGATGAACTGGATAGAATGGATATTGATGATGAATGTAGGATTGCAGCTGGTGGAGATTTCAATGTTATCCTCGAGTCGAAGCTTGACAGCCAGGGCGGTAATCCAAAACTAAAGGAAACGGTAAATTTAATCGAGAATATTTGCCTGACACATGACTTAGTTGACATTTGGAGAGTTAGAAACCCGACACTGAAACGTTTTACGTGGAGTCAGAAAAAACCGTTAGTGCAAAGAAGGCTTGATTTTTGGTTAGTTGATGATGCTATTCAAGAGGATGTTGATCAGACTGTTATTATACCCTCAATCAAATCCGATCATTCGGCAATTGTACTGGTTATTAAAAGTATTGAGAACCAAACACATGGTCCTTCCTTTTGGAAGTTTAACGCAAGTTTATTGAACGATGGCGATTATGTGGCTCTGATAAAAAACAATTATCCCGTATGGCTAGAAGAATTCAAAGAGGTTGTGGACCCCAGATTATTTTGGGATCTTATTAAGTATAAAATAAGGCAGGTCACCATTGCTTATAGTAAAGAAAAGGCAAGAGAAAGGAAAGCGAAATTGTCAGAGACCGAGAAAAAGCTACAACATTGTCAAGAACTATATGATGAGGATCCGTCAACTGAAAATATGAAGGAATTGGAGATTTTGAAAACTGAATATGACCTTCTCTATGATTACATTGCTCAAGGAGCAATAGTTCGATCAAGAGCAAGGTGGTATGAACAGGGAGAAAAAAGTAACAAGTACTTTTTAAATTTAGAAAGTTCAAGAGGGAAAAAAAGTTCCTTGCGAAAATGTTTTGTTAATGATAAAACTCAAACAACAAATCCCGAATCCATTTTAAATGAACTTTGTAGATTTTATTCAAATTTATACCAGGAAAATCCTGACTCGTGGAGTGAAACACAAACAGATTCTTTTTTGAGAGGAATTTCCATGCCCAAGCTCTCTGATGCGCAAAAGTTTGAATGTGAAGAAAAACTTGCTATAAGTGAATGTTATAACTCATTAAAAACTTTTCAAAAGAACAAAATGCCCGGCAATGATGGTCTTACAGCAGAGTTCTATTTAGCATTTTGGCCAATCCTTGGGAAGCATTTAGTTGCCTCTTAACTATTCACACGATCATGGAGAACTCTCGAATTCCCAAAAACAAGCAGTCATTACTTTATTGGAAAAAAAGCGTAAGGACAAAAGATTTATCAAAAATTGGAGACCAATATCACTTATCAATGTCGACACAAAAATTGCCTCCAAAGCCCTGGCCAAACGTTTGGAATCAATTCTACCGGAATTGATTCACTGTAATCAAAATGCCTATGTACAAGGAAGATCGATTTTTGATGCTGTAAGAACAATAGATGATGTAATTGAATATACTAAACATACGAATAACGCAGGAATCCTGATTACAATAGACTTTGAAAAAGCCTTTGATTCAGTAAATCATAAGTTTCTATTTAAAGTTCTCCAAAAATTCAATTTCGGTTCATCTTTTATTCAATGGATTCGCACTCTTTATTCAAGAGTGTCTAGTTGTGTAATTAACAATGGCTTCGCTTCAAATTATTTTATGATTAAAAGAGGGGTGAGACAAGGTGACCCTTTATCACCATTGCTATTCATCTTAAGTTTAGAAGTTCTTGCATGTAGCATTAGACAAAATGAGAAGATTGAAGGGATTAAAATTGGAAAGGAGGAGGTCAAATTGGCATTATTCGCCGATGATCTGTCTTGCTTTGTGAAAAATAGATCGTCTTATGAGCAATTAAATACCAGCTTAGGAAACTTCACTGCTATTTCTGGTCTTAAGGTCAACTCAGAAAAGACTGAATTTTTCTGTCTAGGTCCAAAGAAACTAGAATCTTTTCCCTATGAATTCAAGACATCATTAAAAATCTTAGGTGTGTATTTCAGTTATAACCAGTTATTGAGGAAAAAAGACAATTTCGAGGAATTTTAAATTCTGTCAAGAAAACACTTAACATGTGGAAGTGGCGAGGACTAACACTCGTGGGAAAAATTCAAATAGTCAAAACTTTTGCCATTCCAAAATTTATGTCAAAAGCAGCTCTAGTTTATGTTTCAAAGGATCTTATTCAAGCTGTGAACAAAGAATTGTACGGTTTTATTTGGAATGGCAAAGACAAAGTCAAGCGTTCTGCGTTGATCAATGATATTGAACATGGTGGTCTCAAGATGCTCGATATTGAATGTATGATCAAAGCCCAAAGAATAATGTGTTTAAAGAAGTACATTGAAGACTATGTTAGTCCCTGGAAAATCTTGTTGGATCACTATTTAAGGAATTTGGGTGGTAAATTTGTTCTGAAGTGCCAGTTTGATACTTGTAAATTGCCCGTATCCCTTCCGGCGTTTTACAAAGACTGTTTAGACGTATGGTCTTCTCTTACTAAGACAGATGTTGAATCATATGGTGATATAATGAATCAAGTGATTTGGAATAATAAGAATATACTTAGAGATGGTAAATCAATATATCAACCCGTGTTTCACAAATGTGGAATACTTAAAGTAGGTGACTTAATCTCGAATGACTGCGTATTCCTTAAAAGTGAGAAAGTTGTACAAGCCCAATTATCTCAAAGTCAGCTTTTCGTCTTGATGGGTATAGTTAATACATTACCTAGTGAGTGGCGCTCTATTATGAAAGGAAATGTGTTTACTCCACCATTACCGTTGAAAGAAAGCTTTCATTTTTTGTCAGTAAAGGGTGAGATAATAGACATTCTTAATATCCGTTCAAAAGATGTGTACAGGGAATTTTGTTCCTATAAGTCAACCCCGCCTACTGCTCAAGCCAAATGGGAAGGCGAATATCCAAGCCTTCTGGGTGAGTGGACAAAAATATACTCTTTGCCTTTTAAGGTTTCTCTAGATACAAAATTGAGAGCTTTTCAATACAAGTTTTTAAATCGTATTATATATATGAATGATAAACTGTTTGCCTTCAAAATTATAGACTCCCCGTACTGCACGTTTTGTAAAAATGAAGTGGAATCCCCAGAGCATTCATTTTTCTCTTGTAAAGTTGTAGATATGTTTTAGAAAGAGGTTTTATCGTGGATAGCCCTTCTTAGTTAGAAGACCACTTTTTAGTGATAAGGATCCCGTGGATAAATAAAGTTTATTATTATTATTATTATTATTTCTTTTCATGACATCTTTTTTGGTAAATTTAATGTCCATAAAGACTTTATGATAATAAATCACATACTTTTATTAGGAAAATTTTTTATTTATAGGTGCAAATTAGATAAAAAAGAACCATCACTTGAAGTTTTTAAAGTTAAATTGAAAGCTACCTACAAATTAGAACTTTATGTTGCTAGGAAAAACGATGTTCTCTCAAAGCATTATGCGAAATGGGAGGCATTTATTTCGACTCTTTCTTAATCCCTCTTTCCATTACATACTTGATCAACGCGTCTTTCATTTTTGCCGCTCACTACATTATATTATACTATATTACCGACATAATACACAAGATACTTAAACATACCCAGCGTGCGTTGTTAATTTATCCTTATTGGCCTGGCTCTTTGTTTTTATAAACACTTTACAGCTTATTTTTTTGTTTGTATTTTCGTATTGTAAGTGCTTGTACCATAATATTTTTGTTAATTATAGTGTTACGTATTGTAAGTAAAAAGAGAAATAAAAAAAAAAATAAAAAAAAATAAAAAAAAAACTTGGTCTTCAATAAGCGATCGCAACATCTATATCACAATGACAACACTGGAACCACGAGGGTTTTCGAACAGGGCATCTGCCGCGACAGGAAGACACTGAAAAGTCAAAGATTTGCCATATCCTGTTGGCAAATTCACGAATACATTGTGGCCTCCACGAAATGTCTTTAGTGTGTTGTCCTGTTCTGGTAGAAGTTGATCAATTTCAAACTGTTCTTTTTCCGCTTTAAACGCTCTTTGCCAACATTCATCACTGCTCTCCTACATTTTTGTTGCGTGACTGCACAGTTGACTGCACGTGAAGTAAATTAAAATTGGACTAATTGCAAAGTGTGATGGATAGTAATATGAAACTAGCCAATCAGAAATGAATACACAGATCCTTGTAAACTTGCGGGGGGTCGGAACAAGCTTTTGGGAGCCATTGCACAGACGGACTATACCAAGTATTTCGTGACACGTCCAGCTGCAACGCAGGCTATGCGATGCCCAGAATGCTGGAAAGATATCCAAGTTACTTTTGTTTGCTCTTGGAAGTATAAGTAAAAGGTTCGCTACAACTTGGCTTTGAAGCTCGTATTTATTTGCTATCTCAAAATATATAATTGAGGTTCAAAGGTATTAGATATCTGCAGAAACAGGATAAATCAAGGGGAATCAAGTTTCTTTCTTCCCCACTGTTCAAACTGACTTTGCGCTTTCCTCCATTTATTTTAATTCAATCGCTTATAGAATTCAAACAAGAATTCAAATTTTCCAGGGCACATGGGTTTGTTTTCACAAAATGTTCACTGGCTGACATTTCCAAATCGTCAAAGGAGAAAATAAATAACCTTTGTTTGTTTGTTTCTATAATTTGACATTGGTGTGCCGCACAAAATTAGGCAAATAAATGTTGTAAGAGAGAACTGAAAAGAAAGAACTAATTATATATTTTTCCAATCTCTTCTCGAATAATTTTATGGGTATCTTTTACACGAAAGGTTCACCTTATGGATTTATATGTGCAACATGTTACGGTTTGATTCTTTCATGTCTGTGCACTGGCAAGATTGATTGACAAATGATTCCGAAGTACCTTAGGCACCTCTCCTTTTATAGCGCATCTTTGTGTTTAACAATTAGACTACGAGCCCGAGTTTTCTATGAGCGAATAGTCAACGAGGTGTAGCCAAGTTGACTATCGCTCATAGAAAACGAGGGTGAGAAGTCTACTTGTTTCAATAAAAACGCTAAAGGGTTACATTCCAAAAGCTACAATTTTTAAGTATTCTTTTGAGCCAAAAATCAAGAAAAATCTGGCATTCAAAGAGCAACGCGCGCCTGATCGTTTTCTATCGGCAATAGAAACAGTGGGAAAACCAATCAGATTCACGGATTTCCAACAGAACACAGCTGAAAACGAGGGTGAGTAGTCTAATTGTTTTAGTAGAAACTCTAAAGTATTACATTCAAAAATCTGCCATTTTATGGATTTTTAAGCCAAAAACTCAAGAAAAACCTTGCCTTCAAAAGAGCAATCTGCACGCAATCGTTTTCTATCGGCGAGTAGAAAACAGTCGGCGAACCAATCAGATTCAAGGATTTCCAATAGAACACAGCTGAGTTTTTACTAAACTGATATAGAATACAACAAAAATTACCAACAGACAAGAATGCTTTGAACCATCCTAGGATATTCATTGTGAAGAGTGAACATAAAAAAAGCTTCAAACTACAATAATAAGAAATACTTGATAATTGCATTGACAGAGATGCATGTACCACAGGAGCTATAATTTTCAACATGAAAGCTCAAAGGCATAGTGTGTACATTATTATTAAAGGCAATAGCTTCCTTACTTGTGAAAACACAGTTGCCCTGTTTCGAATAATTTTTGAAAATCATACTCCACAAAACAATGATGTGAAAACTACAAAGAAATATTTTTCAATTACCAACAGACGCGATGCGCTGTCAAACTTCTCCTTCGCCAAACAAAACACATTTGCCTACAAATTTAACTTCGTAAATCCAAATTTAAGTTTTCCATACCTTGACCACCACCCTCGTTTGATGATACACTGCCCCATGTTTTTCCTTGAGATTCTTGCTGTTGTTTGACCGGTTGTGTTTGTGTCTGCCCCGAGTTTTGCGATTGTGGTTGAGGTTGTGTTGCATGTTGTGTATGAGATGGCGGTGCTGTAGGCCGCTGCGGCTGCAATAGCGGCTGCTGAGAAGTAGGCACATTTGTTTGCGATGGCGTTGAACTTGAAGGTGCCGTTTGAGAAGTTGTAACTGGAGGAGTTTCTGAAGGTTTCTCCTTCGCACTGCCCCATCCTCCACCACCACTAGGAACTAAAGAAACTGTAGGATCGTTGCCGGAGTTTTCGCTCTTCAAAGACGGAAGGTTCGCGGGAGGAGGTATTCGACGACTTGCACCGACTTTTCCAAGGCTCTGAAGCCCATGACGAGCAGTCCCTGCAAATAATTATCGCCTGGCTTAGCTAAAACGAAAGTTATAGTTGTCGTATGCCAGTCTTTCTTACACAACACGAGTGCCATCGTAGCGTCAACGAAACCGGAAGCCGCGTTTGAAAGACTCACAGATTACAACAAAAGCAAACCAGGAATGGCTCCAAAACGACGATCAGTACATAAATGTATTCTGAATACCACAATACATTCAACTTTTAAAATAGACACTATACCCCGAAAATACAGCGGAAATACAAACCTGAGGATGTCTTGGTTTCAACCTTAGTTCCTTTGTATGTCTGGTTCAAGTTGAGTGAAGAATATTTCGTCTTCCCCGCATTTTCCTTTACTTTAAGCCCAAACCTGTCGGACATTCTGGATAGGTAGTCATGAAGATAAGAAGCGGTGAAAAATGTCCCAAACTTGCAAATTCCTTCGACGTCAAAATTTTTCGTGCAACCTCAATATGGCGGAAGGGCGAAAAGCTTGGTGACGTTTGACGAAGTTATCCCCGCGTCTAACAGTTCTCTCCAGCAAAGAATCCAATCGAAGTTTTCTTGAGTTTTTCCTTTATAACTACAAATCAGCCTGACGCCTTGTACTTGAGTGATTACTTCGGATGGTTTGGATGAAATTTCAAAGCCAAGATGGTGGAAAAAAGCGACAACGTCAAAGCCAGCAGCAAATTAAAATTTTATACGCTGCTCGTACACGAAGAATTGTATGCGAGATGACGTAATGAGATTCCGACACGTTCCGACTTATATGCCGAAGATATCCGAAGGTCAGCGGGCCACACGATGGAGAAATTATTATGTCCCCAACGTTTTAATATTTAACAAATAAAGAAGCCTAAGCCATGTATTATACTGTCATAAAACACGAAGGGCATTTGAGAACACGAATTGCTTGCAAACGGCGGAAAATCAACACTGCGGCCCCACTTCTCGCGGGTTAATTTTTAATTCTTTTTACTATCGCGCGGGCAACTGGGGACGAGGCCGCCGTCTGCGCGACGTGAAACAAAAGCCGGAAATCCGTCTGTGTTCGCAGGGTACTTGAGGCTAGCCTGCGTTGCAGCCAGACGTTTCACATAATCCTCGGACTATACCGGCGATTTTGTCCGTCTGCGACGCAGGCTACTTAAGGCGGGAGACTACCTGAATTTGAATGAAATTTTGAGAGGTTAATTAAAGAAGGTATAAAGGGAAGAAAATTAGTTTTGAAACAATAACTGCAAAATGCAACTCACCGCCCATAGACTTGACATTGCTCTTCAATCTCGTCTTCAGAGCCTGTGTTACTCTTATCCAGCGGAACAAAAAACGCAATGGCTCTGTGTGATTCAAAAACCAGAACCAAGTTTGATTGTGCGCGTGCGTCGTAGATTGAAACAAGGTTTCAACAGCCAATCAGGCTTGGTCGTCTTAGTTCCGGGTTGATCACTTGTGGGGGTAGGTTTCTAAAGAAACTGTGGTGCTGCGTCGGTGGGAAGTATAACAATATAATGGTTTTATCAACTGGGCACCGTAAAGAGATTCGAGAGCTGACGTTTCCAACGTTAGCCCTTCGTCGGAGCGAATCAAGGAATTGTAGGTCGTGTGTTGTTTATATACAGAAAGACGGAGCTTCGCTATTGGTTGGTGTCTGGTAACGTGAAAACAACGGAATAAATTAGTTGAATGAAAAGCGTTCGTTGATACCGTGAGGATTAAGAGTGCCGATTTGAAAAATAAATTGTTGTTCTAGAGTTTTGCGACTTTCCGTGCTTCCTTGGTGAAGGGAAAGGCCGCAGACTGTCATATGTTGCTTAGAATGATTTGGGAGATTGAAGTGTCTCGCGACCGGTTTCGATGCATTTTTGTCGTCTTTCTCTACGTCCCGAAGGTTTTCTCGGAATTGGTCGCCTAATCGTCTCCCTGTTTCGCCGATGTATAACTTTTTGCAAAGAGTGCAAGTTATGCAGTTTATGACATTGGCTCAGGTACAGGTGCAATGATCAGTGATCTTGATAGATCGCTTGGGTGCCGATATTTTGTCAACGTTGTGAATGAAAGGTTCGCTCCGACGAAGGGCTAACGCTCGAAACGTCAGCAATTTAAACTCTTTACGGTGGCCAATTGACATTATCAACCCAGTTGATAAAACCAAATTATATTGTGAATGAAAGGGTATGTTTTGCATCGTGCGCGAACGCATTTAAAAGTTCCGGGTTGATCACGTGTTTGGAATGCACTTCCGACTAAAAAGTTACCTATGTTTTTGTCGCGTTTGAAAGAAATTAATGGAGGTTGCGAAAAGATCACTGATCATTTCACCTGTACCTCAGCCAATGTCAGCTATTACATAACTTGCACTCCTTATTAACAGCTAGCTATGGTATATCGCATTTCCTGAGTTCTGATCGGTTTAGAGGCAATGGTATCTGAGCTCATATACCATTAACCTACAAATATGGTTGGTGTACACGTAAAAGAATGCATTTTTCGCCATGTTTGTACAATATTTTTGGGGCGTTTTTAATAAAACAACTATTCCACTCGCGCTTGTTGGATATGAGATGGTTATATCTTCCATCTCATATCCAACGCGCGCTCGTGGAATAATTGTTACATATTCATTTATTTAATAGGTCGACGAAAGGGACATTTCTGCAAAAAATTGTCAATCAGTTTCAGAGCTAGGTTATTTTTTTCATAAATTTAAGGAGACTCTGAAACCTATTGACAGAATTTTTCAAAGTTTGCTTTTAAGTTTTTATTACGGCCTAAAATGTTAAATATGGGTTGTCTTCTACCTCTTCTGTTGTTTCCATGGCAACAGAGTTTGACCTGACTCTGCAGTACATGTACTGATAAATGCTCTACGGCCTAGCTGTAATAGAATGCCAAGGACGGGAAGCTTTAATCTATTGCGAGCTACCTTAATCGATAAAATTTGGTAAGTGAGGATTTTTCGCCAGCCAAGTGAACCACGGCCAATTAATTATCGCTTAAGTTCTCCATTCCAACATAAATAAGGTAGAAATAAAACGCAGCAAACTGATTGCAGGTTACATTATTAAATAATTGTGTTCGAAGAACGCCTACTAATTGTGTCTGTCTCACGGGTGTAATCACGATGCCAGGCGATTTCAGGGTTTGGACGCCATCTTGGACTGGCTGGCTGGCACAAATAGCCTCGATCTCATGTGTGTGCTTCCAGATTTCGATTTTATGGAACTGTTTTCGCAGTTGTATTAGTTCATTTGGGCTATAACTGGCAAAGATGATTGAAGCTACTTATTAGAACATCTGAAGCCTGCATACTGCTGGTGTGTTTTCTATGAAACAGATCGATGCTGCAATTCAGGAACACATCGCATTATAAAACTCAGCTGCTCATGAGAGATCCAACTTCTGACCGCGTACAGAGTTGCGACGCTCTACTGTTCAAATCAGCGTTGTAGCGAAGATTGTAAAACTCCCGGTGCGAATATATAATAGCAGATTTCGATCGGTGCCGCGACAGTCTTTGTAATCATGAATTTTATGTTTGCATTTAGGCCTGCATGTCTTCCCTTTGCTGCGTTGATTTGTTGACATTTGTTGGGCGACAAAGAAATGATATTTGTCATTCTCGTCTTGAAGTTTGTGATTAATTTATTTAGCTAATGCTACTACTTGCCGATTTTTCAATGTCTTGGCTGACAATTAATCAGTGCAGCTCACAGTCTGCGGTTTTATATACAATTACTGCAACTTTGTATCAAAGTGTATCGAAGGCGTCGAACGCCGCACTCCTAATCTTTGATTATTACTAGTTTATCAACGATATCAGCCTGAATCGCCAAGAAGTGTACATTATTTAACATGGAAGCTCTGCAACACGACTTTTAATTTTATTTTTTTGTTTGCTTCAGTGTAGATTGCGCAGCAGTGATTTTAGAATCCGCTGTTTTCTTCTTTTTTTACCGTTAACGTTTTTGCATGTTCAATATCTTGATTCTCCCAAGGCTAATTAAGAAAATGTATGAAGGAAAGGCAAGGAGAGTTAACATGCTGAAATGTGGCTCGCGGGAGTTGCAGGTGTTGTGATTAGTATGCATGTTTTTTTTTCCCACCAAAATATTCTAAAAAGTGAATTATGCATTAACCTCAGCTTAACGGAAACTTGTGGCCGGCTTTGAAGGTAAGTGCACTAAAGTTAAATAGTGTTGTATTGTTTACCTAATATCCCGATTTCATTTACTCCCAGAAATTTATAGCAACAATCGGCTTCTTTTCAAGCCACTGCAGGAAAATATTCTGTTCAGTATTTATATGTAACGTAAACAATGGAGGGCTGTATATAGCTTTAATGAGACCTATCAAATCTGAGTACACGAGCATTTGTCCATACAAATGGGCCTTCTGTTGACCTCTGTTAACTATCCGCATGCACGTATTGCAAAAATAGATCGTGAGCGACAGCTAACCGCATCCACTATGAACAGAAAAACTTGGAATATCAAGGATAACAGTACTGACAAAAATGATTTCCCTTGCAGCTGTTTTCATCCTTTCTAAAACACGTCGGTGCATTTAGTAGTCTGCATCTGAGCTGAATTTCAGACGTCTTTCTCTGGTCGCCCGCTCCCGTGAAAAAAGCCGTCTCTTCTTGCACTGCGCGAAAAGCCAAGTATTCGGGCCAGAATTCGCTCGTATACGAGTCGGCGCACGCCTCGTATACTGTAATATTCCAACGTATTCTAGGACGCCTGATTCGTAATACACCTGGGATATCCTATTAGAATCCGGCCTGCTTTTCCTTATTCAAATTGAATACTGCAGGTGCACTTCACGAATTCAAATCGAATACTCTTGAATACTCCAGGTGTACTTCACGTATTGCGTGCGCCTTGAATACTCTAAGATTCTATGGCATCACAATGACATCGACTTGTACGCACGTCCAGTACATATGATTATCGTAGTTTCAAGTTGCCTCCGATTCGTCATTAAAATCATAAAACTGACAAGGGGGCATATTTAATTACAGCAGTATATTTATAGCCTAATTAAATTTTACGCGATACCGGTATTTAATCATGAAAGCGGCGTTGTTTTAAAACAAAACTGGTAGTGAACGGGTTGCGTAGGGGTCTAATGCATCGTTCTTCTTATTTTTCGTCAAGTAAGGAACTCAAAAGAGAACTTGTAACTTGTTGCGGTAAGTCGACTTTTCCGTTGTATGTTCCATTGTTAAGGTTAAAACACAGCCTATTTTTCAGGATTTCAATGTGTTCACGCGCCGTGTAACCAAACAGTAGCCTGTGAACTTGTAGACGTCCCCAGACGTTTTCCAGGTCGCATTCCATGAAAGTTACGACGAAGATCTTTGGATGGATCTTTGCCTTTTTAGCGTACATTCAGAGATTCGTCAGGCGTGTTCTTCGCGTTTAATGCACCTTGCGTTGGCCAGAAGTGAAAAACGATACATTTCATCGTTTGTCTGTACCTGTACCTGTCTGTCGCGAAGCATTAGACTGAATATTGTTTAGAAATTGAACAGTGGAAAAAATCTGACAAAAACAAAAAATCCCAGAATAATGCGTCCTCTTTTCAGTAGTTTTATCCGTTGGATCGCGCTGGCGACTAGAAACGTTCAGATAAGGAATGGTTTCTTTGAATCAAATGTTTACTGAGCTGCCTTCCATAACAGAGTTCTTCTTTATTTCCTAGGACCTAAAAATCCACTCGTAGAATTCTCAAACAGCCCTTATGTTTACATTATTACGTAACAACTGATGGCAGAGTTCACACACAGACACACTGAGAATGCTTGCTCTTATTTTCGTTAGTTATGAACTCCTACATAACACACAAGGATGTTATATGTACATTGTAAATGACATCTTTACCCAACCTGCCATAAACTTGACAAAAGACTTGTGTTTTTCCAATTATTAATCCAAATCCGTTTTTTTCAAATTTGTCCATGCGTGCCCGGCTCTTAACTTCACTGCTGTTTCTTTTTGAATTCTTCTACAGCTAAGAAGCCGTTTACGGTGTTGTGATTATTCCTTTAAACTGATCGCGTGACCTAGCCTCTATAATGACTAACATGCAAACATACATTACCTTTTCGCTTTTGATTTGTATACATCCTCGTCCCCAGAGTCCACCATCCTTCTGTCTGTGCCAGGGACGCGAGACCTCGATCCCTGGGGACGATGTTTTGTATACTTATAATTTTGTTTAGGCGATACCAACTACAAAAGTATCTGCTCACTTCAAGTGTTTATGAATCTACCGGTTGTTATTGTTTTCATAAAGTCCCGGGCGCGAATTCGAAGGGTGTTTTGCCTACCCAAGGTTTAAAGGGTAATAAACGGAGTAAAATTAACTTAATGTTGACAGACAAACCAATTTAACTAGAAAACATCGGTGGACTGATTTAGCCAGCCTTTCAACAAGCTTCTCAGTGGCCTGGGCTAGGGTGAAAGGCCACAACACAAGAAGCCTCGAGCTCCGAGCTCCCAACTAAACGTCTGTCAAGCCAAGCTAGCTGAAAAAAAAAACAAATTCTCGCTCTCTTGCTTGATAAACTAGATTGAGTATGGACTTCATTTTACTAACGTATTGTCAATCTCAACAAAAATTAACAACAATGGCGAGAATTTTATCCTGTCAGCGGATCAAACGTTCAATCAAATCAGTCAAATTCGAGGCAAATTTTATCCCTACCTCCTTGTAAACAGGGCCTTATTTTGATCAGAAATCAACTTTTTCAATCTGTTATAAACTGTATAGTTGTTGTTGTTGTTGTAATTTTAACAGCTCCTTGATGGCTTCTACAATACAGTAGAAATTACAATAAAAAGCTCAACCTCCGGGGAAGACAGTTTTCATCTCAAGAAGTCTAAGATTGTGGACGAAACAGAGGCAGGGCAACCATTTAAAAGAAAGATGAGGCAGCCAGATACGCGCTGGTCCTGGGTGGTCTGTGCAGCTGGAGCCATGTGTAATATCATCGTATTAGGATGCACTTCTTGCTTTGGTATTATATTTCCTTATCTTCTTGACGAGTTTAAGGAAGGAAAATCTAAAACTGGTGAGTAAAGGGCGGAATCTTCACTCATAACAGAAAGATAGGACCTTATAAAGCCTGCCAAAGACGGGAGGGCGAGGTAAGGGAAGGGAGGGGAAGGAAAGTAAACTAGACAAACCCGAGAGGGTAGTACAGAGGAAAGCTACGAGAATAATGGTCACAACAATATAACTATTAGCGCTCGTGATCCGTTTTTTTGTGCTCTATGAATCGTGATTTGATAAAAAAAACTGTTCCACGAAACGTGGTTGAAGTGTATTCCGTGAGGCGTGAAATGCAAAAGTCCTTGGCTGTGAATCGTGAATAGATAAGAAATAAATCGTGAATGTCTAAAGTTGAGTTCGTAGCTGAATTTCACTGCATTGTGATCAGATTTTTTCCGTGACCTTTATAATAGTGAATTTTTCGTGATTCGTGAAATCGAAAATTTACTATCGTGACTTCGTGACAAGACCCCCTTGCCCCCCCCCCCTCCCCCACCCTCCCGCTATTTCAGTAATACGTGGGGCCTTGCATTGGTCCTAGATAAACTAGAGGGAACAGTAAGCAAACGTATCATTTTCTTTCAGCATGGGTAGGATCTTTGGCAGTGGCATCCGTTGGTCTCTTTGGTCCCGTTGCTGGGCGGCTAACCGACCGTTTTGGCGCACGCGCAGTGGTTATATGTGGAGCGACGTTGAGCGCCACGGGTCTTCTGTTAACATCTCTAGTTCCCAGTCTTTATCTTATGCTCCTGACATACGGAGGAATCTTTGGGTGTGGTTCAAGCTTCGTTTACATTGCCGTTTATGAGATCGTGCCTCGGTATTTCGTGAAAAGACGTTCATTGGTTACAGGTTTGATAACAATGAGTGTGGGAGCTGGATTAGTAGTGATGAGCCCTGTGTGTCAGGCTATTATTGATTCATATGGTTGGAGAGGCGCCTTTAGAGGCATGAGTTGTATTGTCTTCATAATTTTCTTCATTGCTTGGACACTGGATCCTAATGTGGCGAATGACGAAACCGATGAAGCAGTTATAGAGAGTGAACGGTCCAAAGCAAGGACCCAGACTAGTCGAATTTTGGATTTATCAATGTGGGAAAATATCACTTTTGTTGTCCTTAATATCACTGGATTTTTTGTCTATATTGGTCACTCCATACCGCCTATTCATTTCGTAAGTAACGCGCTGATTACAGTTTTGATTAGTTTTGTGCTACAAAGAAAAAGTTTAATTTATTCACCAAGGGAACTGTTCTTCCTATGAGGTCCTGATTATATCAGTAATCAATCAATCAATCAACCAACCCACCCACCCACCCACCCACCCACCCATCCATCCATCCATCCATCCATCCATCCATCCATCCACCCATCCATCCATCCATCCATCCATCCATCCGTCCACCCACCCACCCACCACGCATGACAGATTCAGACATATCATACCTTTAATTACTTGTCAATTTGGTTATTCAATGTTTTGGTAGAGACATAAATAACAAAAATAAGAAAGTTGACAACTTAATCAATTCCTGAACATATCCAACTCATTTAAGGCCCGCTATTGCAAGGACCGTGGCATCGCTGCTGACTTAGTAACATGGCTTTATTCGTCCATTGGGCTGACATCTCTTCTGGCCAGGGTAGTGGGTTCTAAACTTTGTGACGTCATTGGTCCTCCAAGAGTGTTCCTCTTATTCACAACAGTTGACTCAGTGGCGTCTATGCTGTTGCCCTTGGCAACCAATTGGATATGGCTTCTTTGCTATTGCACAGTTTACGGTCTTGCGGATGGCCTGATGGCGATTGGAATAATTCTTTCAGCCTTACAAACTCTTACGCAGAAACAAAAGGCGCAAGGATTTGGTTTTCAACAGTTGTGTATTTGTACTGCTTTGTTATGTGGCCCACCAGTTGGAGGTAAGTCTAAAACGTGGGAAGCACAAGACTTTTTAGAGATAACAAAGTTAGATTTCAGTGTAGTTTCGGTTAGCTTCTGAACGAGAACTGTCCCCTTCCCGGCCATTTTGACTCTTATTTTCGTGTGTCGTCTCGTCCTCAAGGATCAATTCATTGTTCTGACCCTTTTACTATTAGCCGATCCACGTCCACGTCCATGTTGGCGTCAGGGACGCCAACATCTTTTCAACAAACCACCCAAAATACCCAGCACCCACCCCACCCCTCCTGGCTCACATCCTTCGTTGGAGTTCTTCGTTTTATATCTACCATAATCAGGTAAAGTGTAAGTCCAATAAGTCTATTTATGTAACAGCATGCATGCATAACTGGGAAAACGCAAAGACTGCCTATCTTCATTTATTTAAAACGCATTGCAAGTGCGGCGAGAAAAACGGTCAAAAAAATCGCAACTAGGCTAATATTCGATTGGATCAGATTGTGCCCCTGATTTTGTTAACTAATTCAAAATGTTCACGCTGCTGGACAGTGGATGTTGTAGGAGCGGCTTAAAACGGTTTTTCAATTTAATGTCGTGAAATCAAAATCGAAGCAATCACACTGTATAATTGCCAATCTCGAAGCTAATCGCAATAGCGTAAAAATACATTGCCAGGGCTGAGAAAGGGAAAAGTCGGTGTAAACAAGTCGCTGTTGGATGCCCACGATCAAGAAACACAAGAACGAGAGAACTGCACGACAGCGAACCGCCGAAATAACAACTAACTGGTCTAGGATCAGCGAAGATCGAATTGCACGTTTTGCATCTGATTGGTCGAAAAGGTGGCGGACCTTTTCGAAGCCAAGTCCGGGCCAACGAGGATGAGAGTTGACTGTTATGAGAGTTTTCGTCAACTCTCATCGGTTATCATAATTTCCGGCCAAACGAAAGAAACTCTCATCGACCCTCCATGAAAGTCAATGAGAACGAGTGCACGAGAGTTTCGGGCCGCGAGTGAGAGTTTGAACCTCGTCAACTCTCATCTTCATATGGCCGCGGTACTATGTAAAGTAATCACTGACTCATTCAACATTTGTCTCGTTCTTTTCAGGTTTGGTAGCTGACAAGACCAAATCGTATCATGCAACTTTCTTTTCCGCGGGTGGCATTGAGATTCTTGGACTTTTCGTTTTATCAGCGTTTATTTGTCTGAAGAGGGGCGATTTATCACAGAAAAAAATCGAAAACGATTCAGAGAACTCCTCTTTAGCAGAACTACTTGTCATAGAAAAGGAAACTGTTTTGTAAACTGGTGCCATTTACAAACTGCAAATAAATCGCGGGACCTTACCTACTTTAACAAAATTGTAATTGTATCGAAGAAAGTACAGTTTAATCTCTTTTGTTTGTTTCAAAGTTCTCATGACTTTTCATCTCCTTTTTCATCTCCTTTTGTTTCTCTTGAATCCAAATCTTAACATGCTTAATGATATGAGAAGAAATTCCGTGAAGAGGAACACATTATAATGCCAACGAAATTACGAATTTTCAAGGCAAAACATGGGACAAGAGCCTGGGAACGAGTGGTAAGTTGACGTCATCGGTTGTGTTAAGGAAGGTGACAAGGAAATCAAGAGATTTGCTCGTATTTATACTACGGCTGCCTTTGTCTTTAGACCACTGAATATGCCAAAAAGTGATCATAGCGATCAAGATGTTTTCCTCTGAACTGTCCGTATCGTCCAATAGTGCCGAAGAAGACAATACGTTCGTAGGCGAGATAGTGACTATTAAAGATGAACCTTTGGCCAACAGTCTTTTATATTCTTTAATAATCCGAAACGAAAAAAGCGCGCCAGTGAAAAATAAACTCGCGTGACGAGCAAAATAACGTCTGCGTATATGTGTAAAAAAAATATATTTTTCTCGCGTCTCACCCCTCGCGATTTGCAACACGCGGTCTTTTTCCGCTTCACGTTCGATTAACTCAGAAAAACAGGGCGTTCTAGCTCGGGAACGAGTGTTTCCTGCAGTCCTCCCAAACTCACATCACCTAGTTCACAGTAATTGCTTTCGGTCTGTTTGTAAGATATAGCCTCCCATGCAGCCGTTTTTCACTCTCCACCACAATGAGCTTGCAGCTGCTTGAGAAAAAGTTGTCCCGGCGACCTGCTAGGGTTACCTGCCGAAACGAGGCAACTCGCCCACTCGAGTTATTTCACCCTCCCCCGCCCCCCCCCCCCCCCCCCCCGAGACAACTCGAGTAGGATCATATAAACGGCTGGTTGAATTTTTCAACATTTCAGTGTAAAGTTGGCTCGCTCAGGGTATCACGGAGGAGGGTTGTCGCGGGTACCCGAGACCACATAAACGGGTCCTCAATAGAGTAAAACTTGGGTTTACGCCGGTGTATTAGTAAGAACCTGACACTTTTTTCTTTGTTTCTGAGCTGTTGTTTTTCTGTTCTATATTGTTTCGAGGTTCTTTATTGTCTTTATTGTTCGTTCTTTGTTTTACGTCACTGGTGAGTTTGACAGGTTCTTACACCAAGGCGAGGATGTGCCTAAAACGTAACCACTTTCCAACTGCATCTAAGAACAAAGCCACCATGAAGTATGAAGTAGAAGCCAAGTTCCAAGAAGTTGGGAAAATATATTACATACACAAAAGCTACGATGTCTATAATTTATTAACACGCCAACTGGTTTTAACAATATTTGTGTTTAAATTTCTGCTCATTGCAAACACGTATGTGTTAATTAGAAATTAGTATGCGTCAATTCACTAGACGATTGAGCTAGGCTCCACGCTAGATACAAATAATTCACACCAGAGTTAAATGAAACTAAGCGACACTGTCGCGCCTGATTATAGAAGTTTTTTTTTTGGAATTTCCATATGATTGTGCCAAATGCCACCAAATACTCGAATAAATTTGATAAAAAGATTCTACAGAACAAGAAACAAGATAGAACAGGTATTTTGGGGAAGTAGTGCAGGTTTTAAAGAATGGTAGTGGATTGCAATTAGTATATGTAATAGGACTACATGCTGTCCAATTTGAAAATAATTGGACGAGGCCATAGGACGAGTCCAATTTGGCAGTTCGAGGAATTTTTTGAATCCAGTTATTTCCAAATTGGACAAGCATGTAGCCCTGTTACCTATTAATTATATAGCATCCAAAAATATATGAACATGGCAAATGTTTCGCCCTCCAAACTAGTTTTTCTTGACAACTGATTGGTTTATGGAAGGTATCCAGATTTTTCTTAAATTGGACAGTTTGAGCAAAATCTGTCCAATTTATTTGAAATTTGGACAGTTGGCAAAAATTAATAAAAAATGCATCTGTTGACAATAATGGATTTTGATGTAGCTATATAATTAATCAGTCAAAATTGATTTTTGGACAGGATGTCCAGAAATCAAAGCTGAAATTCTGGTGAAATTTTGAATCTTTTAATAGTTAATTTTTCTTCTTAGTTGATATTTCATTGTATTCACCACTTCTATTGCAAGACAATAATACTTATTAAAATATGATATACCAGGCGTGACAGTGTCCCTTTAAAACGACTTCAAATTCTATTTAAACGTCTCGAACAAGTAACTTGAGTACGGGTGAGTCTGGGCTGGAGTACGCATGTCTTAAGGTGAGGATCGCGATGCCGCTGGTCATTCCGCGCAGTGGTGTGTCGTCCACTTTAAGTAGAATTTGACCCGCTTTTAACGAACCACACTTCCAAGCAGCGAAATTACCTTCCTGCAAAACAAAAAAAAAACAAGTAAACTTTAAAGTAAGATACAGAATATAAAGACAATGAAGTGAATGAGAGAAGCCTGAGCTCCTGGCGAAGCTTCATTTCAGTAGAATTTGAGCAAACGAAGCCCCAGACGGAAGCAGACAAAAATATGCAGGATACTTTCACGCCATCCCGCTTTGCAGTCGTTATTTTGTTGGTCACGCAACGCTATTCCCTGAAATCGCCTTCCTTGCGAAGGGGACTACAATCCAAAACTCAAACGTATGACTGCAACTACTTAATGTGTTTTCACTCGTCCACCAAACTTTTACTCTCTTTGTTGGCCACAGGTAAAATGCACTAATGTGCCTTACACAGGGGTGGAGAGGGGTAAAATGTGTAATAGCGACGTGATTCAACAATCATGACAAGCTTTGAAGTTTTTGAGTTGAATAAAGATTTGTAACGACACTCGGACAAACCAATCAAGTAGTTGGCCGGGGCGACTCGCGGGGGCGAAACGGGACGCACTAATGTGCGTTGCACAGGGGTGGGGAGGGGAAAGATGTGTAAAAGATGAAGTCAATCAACAGTCACTGCAAGGTTCTAAGGACACTCGGAGGTCACGTTTCGCTCCCCGCTCCCACCACCCATAAAAACGGAACGACCTTACTTTATGGTGCATGTTCAAAATTCATTTGGTTTAGAAGAGAAAAATAACAATAAAAATAATGACATTGTACTAACAACTGCTGCTTGGCAACAAGAACATTTAAGATGACGAAGATAGTTTTCCAGCAAAGAGCGGTTTCCACATTTCTTTAATGGGCTGTAAGACAAATATGAGATACATCAACGCCGGACAAGTTGTGTTCGTGGATCTCTTCATTTCTGAACCTTGTTGGTCCGTTACAAATTTTTTCTCCCGCGTACGCGTCCCTACTACACCCCACCCAACCCCACCCCTCCCCCATCTCCCACCCTTCGAAATGTTCCATCACCAAACGCGCTAATCTTACCTTAATTGATTTGATCTTGACGTCACCTCCCGCATCAGAGCCGCCTTCTAGTGTCAAACCTAAGCTGGCTGCCGATTTATCAACCTCCACGACAAAAACCGATTCACAGACTCCATTCCTGTTGGGGGAAGTCGGTCCACGATCTCTAGTTTCTGAGCTGGTGAGTTCGATTTGATATGAAGAACTGGACTGATTATGGGAAGGAATCAAACGAACTAAATGAACTTTTAGTAGAACTAGGCAGTATTTGTAGGTTGTAAAACTACTGGGTAGGGTAGAGCTCTCGCGAGGCCTCTCATGAATGACTAGAACAAATAACAACGACAATTCCCGCGGCACTAAAAACATTAGCAACTGCTACACTTGAGAGCCTCTAGATTTCCGAGGTACACTATTGGCCGATTAGTTGCCTTAAATGATCATGTGTGGAAGAGCAAATGAAACACTTGGTTGATTGAGCCATTTCAGTTTTGAGAAGACGGCGAAAGGGAGTTGTTACCTTAGTTTTACTTTGCTGATGAAGCTCGTAGAGTTCTTGACTTGCTTTGTGCTTTGCCTGTATTTCCTTTTGCTGCTCTTTAGGTAGGTTCTAGAAGGAAAGATGCAAACTTCAGTAGAAACCAGTGTAGCATAGTTGCAAAAAGAACAGAAGTTAGACAAGCCTTTCCACAACAAAACTCGCGATCAAGGCAGTTCGGTGAAGCTACTTCAAAGTTATTTTACAACCGCTTTTACAATTAGCAATGAAACTAGGACTGAGTGGAGTCCAATTCGGTTTGTTTGTTTATCGTTAGTATTTTGTTTATCACGAGTATGATATCAATTAATCATAACTATAACAAAATTCGAGAAAAACTTCGGCAAAGCGAAAGCTGAACTATCATCACTACGATAAAATAGCGAGATTTGAAACTGAAGGTTCTGGAAATATGAAGGAGTGCACGCCCTAGTTTGGTCAAAAATAGGGCGTGCTAAGAACCAATCAGATTCGATTGTTATAGTTCTGGCTCTGATTAATACAACTACACACATTTTTGTCCTTGTTCATATTCTTTTTTTCTTTGGAAGGAAATTCTACTATAATATTTTTGACAACCTTGCCGTAGGATGACAACACACTTTTAAAGTTAAACCAAAAGTGTCTGACAGAATATGGAGAAAAGGTATCTAGTTAGCAGAAAAAAAAGCATTATTTTACCTGTGCCAAAACGTGAAGTCGGCAGAAACATAAAAACAATAATTTGCTAGCATATCGATCAAGGAGTCAATCAGGTTGCTATTTTTTATAATGGGCCAGTTTGCTGCATAACAAAAGTTGATAATCATGTGTATGTTTCGTACCATCAAGTTGCTATCACTGCAGCTCCTTTCCTTGTAATCTTTTGGCCTTTCCAGACGGGACACAACCTGGTTTTTTTCACACTCGCCAGGATGTCGCACTCCATCCCAGCTCTTCCTGTTCTTCGGCACAGAACTTCGACGACTTTCACTGGGCGACGACGATTCACTGCTAGCATCAGAAAGCTGGTTGTAAAAGTGAGACCTGGTTGGCACCGCTGCCTTGCTAGCCTCCTTTTCCGAGCCCCTTGGGCTAGTTACCCCATCAGTGTGGTCTCCGTTGATGAAACGATGTTCCTTCTGGTAGCTGCCGCCTCCAGGTGACGTCACAGAGTCTTCGCTGGGTTGTGATTTCACAGACTGTGGTCCATTGCACAATGATACAGTTTCTTCTTCCTGGGGTGTGCCCCAAGATGCTACCCTCTTCCTTCCAGGCAATTTCGCTATTTCGGGTCTTAAGTCCTCATCAGATATGCCACTGACGACACCTTGTTTCCTTTTGTCAAGTGCGTGCTGAGCGCCACTTTGTGCAATCACGTTTTCTCGTGTTGAACCCCGTTTATCACTATTCCGCTGTGCTGGTTCAGAGAACGCTGTTCGATTTGTCGATGACTTAACCAGCGAATCCACAATAGAAGGTCTTACTTCTGTATCCAGCACACTGCATTGAAATGTGCTAGGGAAAATAAAAGGATTCGGCGGTGATTGCGGTTTCTCGGAGTTTTTCTTCGATTGATGGACATCAATAGAAGAGCTCTTTTCGCGCCGAAGCGAATCCGTTAAAGGAGAAAGTTTATGATTACTGGACGAAGATTGCTCCTTCTTCACTTCTTTCATTGACAACTCGCCCGGCCCAACATCCCCATTATGTTTTCTCGTATTGTCGCCAACTTGCAGACTTGCTGTTGCCTCTCCTTTCGTTCTTGTTGGCATTGCTTGTTCGTGGTGGTCACTCATTGGCGAGGAGGACAAGGAAGGCGTGGTGACATCAATGGAAGAAGCGGGAGAAGTGCCCTGAAAAATACTAGTATTAACTACCCTCAGAAACAGTGTACTTCCTACAGTGGAAAGTACGGGAAAAATCAACGGTGAAGTTGGATGGTTTTGGTTTTTAATCCTATTAAATAATAATAATAAATAATAGAAGATTTATATAGCGCCAGTATCCTAATGTTGAAAGGCGCTTCACAAAATAAGAAAAATCGTCAAATAACTGTTTGTCGAAACGCGTTCGAAAGCCGAGCTTGCAAAACTTTACGGTAAAAGTAAACTGTGTCTTTTGGAATCTTGCAAGGTTTCAATGCAATTTCACAACGCAATCTAAGGACCTTGTTAACATCCAACATCAAGCGCAAAATCTATCTATATTATCGAATATTAAAACATGGATTTTGATACGAATATGAAGCAATAACTCTCATATGACGTCGATATTTTACCTCAGCTGCAGGAAGATCCAATGACACAGGGTCGATGGTAAGTAAATTAGGTAGCCCTTCAAATTCGCCGTCGTCAAAAGTCTGCCAAATATCATACCACAGCATGATTAGTACCACTAACAAACAACTACAACTTTCAGGACAAAAGGCTCTATTTTTCGACTTGCACACTCTTGATTTTTTAAAACTAGCTTTGTCATAAACTAAATGTGTACTTGGAAAGACGGGGCTCTTGTTATTTCTTACTTTGTTTGGTCTGCTAGTTGCTTCCTTTGAATAATTTTTTTATTCTGTCAAGGCTACTGTGTACATACCCTCAAGGAAACGAACAAAGCATTCTTTGATACCGTCTTAACTGACGGCCTTGCTACGTTGTACCGAAAAGAAAGAGAAAAGCGACCCTACAGCAGGGTCGGCAGCTGTTCTTTCACAATCAAGTAGATAAGACAAGACCTATATACTACGCATCGAAGAAAAAATGACAGCTCACTGCAGCGTCAGTACCTACCTCTTCCTGATCGTCTTTGAATGTGAGTGTGGCCTCGTAAACATCATAACCTGATGGCGGAGATTTAACCTCATCATGCTCGACCTGTCATACAATTAAAAAAAACAACATAAATGAGAAACATGATGTCCAGCCAATTAAAAGACAATCAAAGTGAGAAATGACCTTCGCATGCAGTTAATTTCCAATTTTTAAAGCAATTGGAATAACGAAGCCCGAAAAAATTCAGGGATTCAACGTTAACGGGATTCGAACCGGTGACCTCAGCGAACACCGGTGCGATGCTCTACCAACTGAACTATGAAGCCACGCATTGGAAGCGAAGTCAATTTATTGACTTCATATTTTCCCGTGAGGATTGAAATGATGTATAGTATATGAAATAATTCATACTTGAAAAAAAACGGACAGTTGGAAAATAAGGACTGCGCAGAACTTTCAAGCAGTCATTTTGACTTTGCAGTGCTTTTATGCCGTCAATGTTTTTCCTAGTCTTCCCGGCCAAAGGAAAGCCGAAAGTCTTTTTCAATAAAATTTTTGATGATAATTCTCTGTCACTCGCTTTTCGTCGCGTTTCATTCAACTCACACTGTCAACACAGCACCATATGATAATCCCCTTCCCCTCCCCCGAAGTCAAGAAAAAAACGTGCCACGTAATCATTTGAGATCTTCTCAAAAACCGTTTTCTCTTTTCTTTGAACGAAAAACAGATCACTTCAGAGATCATATGCATACCTTTCCTCGCGTTTCATACAACTCACAAGGACTCCCCTCCCTCTCACCCAGGATCTGTACGGCAGGCGGGTGCCCGCACGCGGTCAGGTGACTACCAAATTTTCTCGGCTTGATATTGAATCTTCTTACCGATGGTGTTACGCCGGCGCGCTTCGCGCGTTGGAGCTCCGCTAAGCGAGGAACTGGTAACGAGGCATTTTCCCGCCTTTTCGAAGACGTAGAACGCGCGACTGAAGAGTTCATTCAAAACTTCTCAAAAATATGTGAAAATGCTTGTGGGATGCTCAAGTTTTCAAGAGGATGTTTTCCCCTTGGATGAGGGTACGTTTGATAAATATACTGAATCATGGTTATGGCCTGTGAAAATACTGTAAGGAACACTTTTTTGTTAATGTCTTTGACCGTACTCTCTATACCGAAGCTTCTCAAGCAAACCTGGAACAAACGAGAATTGTTGGGTAATTTACTCTGTTGGGTAATTTACTCAATTTACTCCAGTCTTGCGCATAATAAGAAGTGAAACTGGGCTACATACAGTTTTATTTTTAAAAGGCCCTAGTCAGTGTCCGCCATTTTTAATGCCATCGAAATTATTGAAATGGCATGGCGAAGCGAAATCTTATTGCATTGCTGTATGTTATATCACTGGGGAGTTAAATTAAAATTACCTTTTGCAAGTTTCTCAGTCAGCTCGCTCGTTTAGGCACGCTCCGCGTAAAAAATAATACTGAAACCCTCGCATGTAAACAATAACAAAGGTGTGGCTGACTAGGTCCCTTTAAGAATCAACTAAACCATTTGAACTAACAGTTAACAAACAAAATGAGTTGAACGGCTAAACCAAACCAGAAGCTTACCAAAGTTAATGGATAATAAACTGAGTTGAATTTAATCCATTCAAGAAATAGCATTTTTTTATATATTAAATAATAATTACATTTCTTACTTTTATATTTGGCGGCAAAACTTCAGGCACTTGGGGAGGAGTGATTGGACGTGAACTAGTACCATCTAGGGATCCCTTGGAACAAACAAAAACACCTTCATCAAATAAATGCTTACTTTATCACGGGGGTGACAACTCTAATAAATGCTGTTCGAGCAGTACCATATGTAAATGAAGGTCGTCCCCAATATTTGGTCTACCATACCGAATTTTTTGGAGACAAAAAAATCTCAAACTTCCCAAGATTTTAGCTATATCACTTCATGTTTCCCCGAAAAAATTCTGAGTCTCCCGATTCCTGGCAAAATTTTCTGATTCCTGGAAGAATTTTGTTTTTCTCCCGAAACAGACCTTCTTAGAGTTGACACCCCCCGTTAAATGCTAAATGTGTTATCAATAATCATTTTGCCCTGAATGCCAACAGTGCAATGTCTTGAACAATGCCTTGGAATATCAAAATCAACATGATAACGTTTTTTGAGAATTTTACAGCCCTTACACTTTCATGGGTACCAGCACTATTTAACTGTTTCTGCTACAGTAATGGTATCAACAAAAATAAAATGTCTAATCAATGGTCAACAAGTGGTGGTCATCATTTTTAGGACATTTGTAGTTACGGTGTACATGTAGTTACCATGGCAAAAGTGCAAGGTCCTGTTAAAAACATCCTAAATTTTAGCTTTTCATGTTGATAACTAGAAAACGAGCTCGGTGATCCCCATTTTAATTATTGAGTCATGATAAGCATGATATGATGCAACAAAAGGGGTTCTGAGCAAACAAATGCAATGATAGCAAACGTGTCACTAGTACAAATTAAAATCATACTTTTACTGAGCTGCGGCTTGAAGAAGATCCTTTTCCAGAGAAGCTTGAGACACTGCTTGTATATGAGTGGACGGACTGCCTGTCATCTGCCATATGATTTCCAAAAAACTGACGACTCTGTTTTATTTCAAATAGAGATTAGAATAGAGGGTGTAGGTCTGTTGTAGCAAGATCAGTGTCTAATCTATTAAACCAATAATTCAATTTTATTCCATGTGTGACAAATACATTGTTAAAAAGCTACTAAAAGGAATCAATTTTGCATACCTTCATGATTTCTATTTCCTTTTTGAGCACTAAGTCATCAAATCGATCAAGATCTCTTGGTGCTACAGATCCTCGTATTTCAAATGTTAATGACATCTGTAGAAAGCAAAAAGAAGTGTTCTTTGCATATATTTCATACCCTAAAATATTACTCAAACAGAGGTAAAAAATATTGTCATCTACATGCACGAGTATTGTAGCATTTATTATCAAAAGTTCTTTATCAGCCTTCACAGGAAATGATAGGAATTACCGGTATGTAAAGAAAATTAGAATCATGGTACCATGATTGATCTAAAATGCCACAAACATATATTTTTGTTTACATGAGCCCTCATTCTTTATCATAATGATTTAAAATTAACTTTGGAACTATACTTTACTCCTTAATAGTTAAAATAAAACTCAAAGAAGTTAAAGGGACTTTGCCAATAATAAAGTCATATTATATTGATAATGTGTAGAATGGTAATGTGTATGTGACGT
Source organism: Blastomussa wellsi (assembly GCA_947652115.1). Lineage (NCBI taxonomy): Eukaryota > Metazoa > Cnidaria > Anthozoa > Scleractinia > Plerogyridae > Blastomussa > Blastomussa wellsi. The sequence goes on from OX393563.1 coordinate 10,129,423, forward strand.
AATGTGTACATCAAAGGAAACCTTAAAATCATCATTTATCTACTAGAAATTTAACACCAAAGAGGTGACAATAAACTGAGAAGAAACAAGGATAGCTAAGAATAAGGAAGATTGACCAGGATTGTTATCAACAAACGTGACAAAAATTTAAGCTTTTAAGTTTTCAAGACATGTCATCCATGAAAAAACTCCTTTAATGAAAACCCAGAACCTACCTTGGCTGGTGTATCAAATAGGTCAAATAGGGCCAGTACAAAAGAACTGATGTTGATATAGCCCTTGCAGTACTCATCCAAGTAGTACGTCAAGGTTCCTAATTCATTATCATTAAGGATTTGTCGAGCTTGCTCTGTTATAAGGTTCTTTTGAGAAGGGATGCCTCCATTGTAGAGCACTTGAGATCCTGCAATGCCATGATGAAACATGGAAGGCTGAAACAAAACAAAACACTCAGTTGTATATTATGTTTACCATATGATACAAAAAGTTCATTACAACTCAGGACTGTCATTAAGTTTTGCGTCACCTGTAGCCTCGTTCTCCACACCCGTAGCAAACTTGTTACTTTGTGGTTGAATTCTATCGACAACAGGCAATTTCAACCATAGCACCAAGGGAAAATCAAGCATACTCAGCCGTAACAGGTGTGTTATGGGTTACGGCCCTTAATGACAGCCCTGCAACTTAATTTGTGACCTTGGAATAATGCTATGACGTAAAATTTTGTAACTCCACAAAATTAAGAACCATTTTATTTTCATGTAGCCTTTTGACTCTGATGTATATGTTGTGGTTTCAAATAACCAGTTTGATTTTTATTTCCCTTTGTTTCAGAATACAACAATTGAACTAACAATCAGTCTAAAGACAAAGTTATACTACAACATATAGTTAAATAAAAATAATAATAGTAGGAAAAATAAGATGTTGATCTTTCTTGTATATCTAAGAAGTCCAACAGATATGTACACAAACCTCTTTTTCAACTTCATGTCCTATTCTTCCAATTGCTGTATGTCGTCTAATTAAAAAAGATGTAGAAACAAAAGGAAAACTTGCTGTTACAGCTTAAAAAATGACAGTTAAAGAGGACGCCACATCAGCCTCGGCTGGTTTTCATGCAGGTCCCCTTTCCAGGTCGAATTGGAATTTAGAGTTCAATAGAGTCCTCACTTACAGCCCAAGAATATTCAATAATGAAGGTTTAAAACTAATCTTTCATTCCTATTATTACATGTACTACTATTACATGGCCTACACTTTGTACTCAATTGTCATGGCATTATTAAAGCTAAGTAAACTTAAGTTCACCTAGAAAAACTGAGAACAGACCAAAATAAAGACCATTAAAAATATTTTTCCTAAGTGCCAAACTGGAATTGTGGGTAGAACGCATTTGCTCACAAAAAATTGCCAGTTTAATGATTAAATCTAAACCTGCAGCTTTTAATTCCACCAACACGTATAGACACATGCAATACAAACCTTCTGTAAAAGTTCCTTTTGAAAAGTAAAGGGTCCTGTACTGACAAACAGTGCACCAATCAATCTAAATTTCATGAAAGGGTACCGAGCCATCAAGGAATTTTATTTCACTGACATTATGCTGAGAGAATTACACACACAAATAAAGATCAGGCTACCTATTAGATAGAGGTGGTTGGCCTTGAAGGGCAGAGCCAGAAGGTGTATGAACTTCAACTTCTGTAATATGAGTGACTTCAGGAACTCTGCTATGATGAGAGATTTACATGTGCAAAGATTGAAACAGAGAAGTAATGGTGAGTTACAGCACTAAAATGTGCACTTCAAATACAAATCTTCACAAATAGAAATTTGTGAGGAAGGAAAGCTGAGTGGGGGTGGTTATAAAAATAATTATATGTAAAACATCACTAAGTGTTTTCTTTTTTAACTCATTGGCGCCCATGCAGACCAAACCTTCTGACGTCATCATGTTTGACCAAAAAAGACTTCACTTACACAATCTCTGCAGAAGGAGAAGATCTTTCCAATGATACCCAGATCAGAGTGACAGAGTTATTTTAGCTCGAAATACACACAGAAATGGTTAAGACATTTGAGTGAAAAACTCAGAGGAAAAATTGCCTCAACTACCCTTGGCTTCTCTATGGCAGGAATTTCCTGTTTGGATGTCACTTTTCTGGAATTTGTGGACTGAAGGCAGCCCAGTAGAAGGCCAACAACTGCAGCAAACAGATAAGAAAAGGAGAAAAGCCTAAATGCAAAATCTGTCTTTTGCACTTTTGCCCCAGCAAAAATGCCACAAAATGAGATGCTTGTGGAAAGGCAGGCATGCCTTTGTGTTGCAAATGACGTTTTGAGTAGTCGGGAGAAGATCTAGCTCATAACTGACCCTAAAATGTCACAAATGTACAAAAAAGCGCTCTTGCCAAAAATCTCTGGGCGCCAATGGGTTAAAGAAATACGTAAAGACAGAGAAAAAAGTGTGAGAAAGGTTAAAACGTTTAACATATAGCCTAAGTCTGTGATATCAGATGTTTTCCACTTATGACAATGAACAGATTATACACTTATTATTTCTAAGTGTTACAGGTTTTGAACTCTACATGTAGACTGTTTATCAACTTTTAAAGTCCATAGCACCAGCAAAGGACAAACATGTTATACTGAACAGTATGTCCTTTTTTCTTTAAATCAAATTGGGTGATTCTTCAATTTTGATGCTTTAACTACCAGTTACACATGCATTTTACGGAAGATCTTATAATTTTACAACGTACATCAAGTGCAATACCAAGAACATTCATTTCCTAACAACCACTGATAAAGAACCCCACCTTGTAATCAATTATGCTTGTTTAAATTTTGTTATAAACCCAAGGCTACAACAGATCACAAGAAATATGGTGACATTACTGCAGGTCATTTCCAGGTACATTTATAATCATGATTATTATTAGTTTGCATGGACTCTTATGATTTGTATAGGTAATCACATGAGGCCAAGTACTATTAAGGATTAATTGCACGAGAGTTTTCAAAATTTTCCAAAATTGCCCGAGTCGCGAAGCGACGAGGGCAATTTGGAAAACTCAAGTGCAATTAATCCTTAATAGTACGAGGTCTCATGGGATTACTTGTTTATCAATAAAGGGCAAAATTTATATGAAGGATAATCACGCGCGCAGTCTATTTTTATCTGGGAAGCCTGTTTAGCGCTACGGCAATTAACGGATTAGCCAATCATTAACAGGTAATCATGCCCTCTCTTGATTACTAAAAATGCCCTCGATTAAGAAAAAATGCCCTCTCTCTCAACCAATCAGCGCTCAGTAATTTTGCCCTTTATTGATAAAAAACTGTAAACAGCTTTTTAAAGGAAACTATGATGTTTAGGCATTTCAGTTAACCTGACACAACCATATCTTTTTATGCAGGCTTATAATCTTTAATAAGAAATAGTTAGTCCTTATCTACATATTGCATATGCCATTTAGCATTTATTTAAATATCATTATTATTCTTTTCTTTCTTAGAGTTTTTCAAATTAACACTACAGGCTTTTATTATTGTACAGTACTTAGGACAGTGATGCATAAGAGATTAATTGTCATTACTTAAAGATTTAAGTTCTAGATCAATTGTTACTTAATTTACAGTCGTCAATGGTAAATGATGAAGAACAAAAAATGAATGGTTAATATTTAAATTGTAAATTTTTCCAATCTACCATATATTGTTTTACATGCCTACCAACTGACGTGGTCTGTTGACAAAACTAGTTTTGGAGCAGCATATGAAAATGTGCATAGAAAGTAAATAATAATGAGGTTTTTCCTTTTCAATATGACATTGTTTTACCCCATGTTTTATTTGAATGTCGTAAACTAAGGAACTAATTATAAGTAGTTTTATTGTTTAAATCATCAAAGTCATGGGCAATGGTACAGACAACCTATTCCAATTTCACTATCACTTTTACATCTGTTATTGATGTGCCACTTAGTGTTATAAATCACTCATTGGTAGACATTAATAACAAAAATAATAACAGCTCTATTTAACCTGAAGGACCAACCAGTGGATCCACACAAGGAAACGCTGATATAAATCGACGATCAGTGATTGATGCTTGATTTGTCTCGTAAGGAGGCAAAGATCTACTGTACAAAACAGTTAATGTAATATTCACGAGGCTGATATCCTACCGTTGTATCTGACCATTCTTGGGTGATTTTTCAATCCATTTTGTTTTGTCATGAGTGACCCTTGTGAATGGTAGCTTGCCAACATCTTTCAGGGTTAATATCATGTTCTTGGTGGATTTTAACATCTTCACAGCCTTTTTATGGCTGATGGTCAGAAAACTTTCCCCATTTACATCCAGGATTTGATCACCAGCCTTTAAAACAAATTTAAAAAAAACATTATATTAATTATAAAATAATCCAATATTCATTTATTTGAAAAATATTTTATTTTTGCTTACTTGTATGTACAGTCATGTAGCATGTTTTTTTTTAAATATACAACTGAGATGATCAGTGGGTTGGTTGCCTGTAAGTCTCATGGTTGGTCAGTTGGTCAGTCAGTCAGTGGGTTGCTCAGTCTGCTGGTCCCTTGGTGAGCAAGTGGATTGTGATTGGTCGAAAGGTCAGTGGATCAGTCAGTTGGTCATCAGTTACACAAGCAATAATTTGTTACACAATTATTGATCTGTTTCTTTTGAAACAAGTACACATAGGGTTTGAAAAACTTAATATTATGCTGAGTGAGCAACAGTAACTAAAAGGCATTAAATACTACTATACTCTCTTTAGGATTGTACGTCATTGTTAACTATCAAACAATGTCAGTACTAGTTTTTCAATCAATACTATGTTTCCAAGTTAGAAAGAATGGAACACCCCATGCTCTGCTGCAATGACATATAACAATCATAGGTAAGTCTGCAGTCGGGCCTAGTGGCCCATCAGGCCGGAGCTTATCCCGGTTTCTGTAGCATGAAGCGACAGTGAGTATTTCTACTCCCCCCTGGATGGGATGCTAGTCCATCGCAGGGTTACCCCCCAGCAGTAAATTCGCCGGTACCCATTTATACACCTGGGTGAAGAGAGCCATAGTCTAATTATTAACTTTTTGAGCTGACCTTAAGTCCGGCTTGTTCGCCAATGCAGTCAGGGTCTACACCTGCTATATAGATTCCTAGTCCATACTCAGAGCCTCCACGAATCATCACACCTAACTTTGCACCGTCTTCTACAAATATGTTCACCTACAAATTGAGATAAAAGATAAATGTCGACATCAACATGTCTGCTGAAAACCCTTACTGACTCTAAGGAAACCAAATTAGAGTGACATAAGATTCAGTGAAGGTGCATAATTAAAATAGAGCTAGCAGTCAGTTAAGAGTAATTAGTTAGTTCAACTTCATGGCATAGTTAAAATCTTGCCATTATTACTTGTTTCATTTTGACTAGCATTAAGCACACAAATCCCAGACACTCTAATTTCAGTGTGATGTAAATTTATAAAGAACATGCATCCATTTGCCTGGGTGTCAAATCTTTATGCCCTCTTCCCACAAATTTTAATGAAAACCCTGCATTATTCCTGTTGTTTTTTTTTTCCCGTCAATGAAAGAAAGTGATTGAAAAAGATGAAACATGCTAAACATACAGGTTTTCCGAACCAAGCTGTAGGTACTTCATGTGTCAACATAAATTTGACAAACCTTTCGTTCATCATCATCTCCCAGCAATCTTAAATCACTTTTGTGTATACCATCAGGAGTCAAGATACGTCCATTAGAGTCAACCCCAGGGGGTGGGGATGCTCTTCGGCCTCCCATGTCCACCCACTTGCAAGCTGATTCAGCAACAAAGCTAATAGGAACACGGCCTACTGAACGAACCATTAAATTGAGCTTCTTACTGTTTTGAATGACCTGGGAATAAAAAAGGAATAAAATAAAACTATACTGGAAAAGTGGACATTCTAGAGCTAATTGATTATGCTCCAATTTATTGTGTGCACATATCATAAATTCACATATCATAAATTCAGTAAATGTACCAATATCATTCTTGTCATAACAGATTGATTATCAAAATTGCTATTGATAATATTTTTTTTTAATTTGACTGCTATCAATAATTTACAGATATCGATAATAATAATGATAATGATAATAAACGCAACAGTCTATTATATTCATCCAGTTATCACGATACTCATATATGGTCAGAAAATCCTTGTTATCCAACATCAAGGGCTGGTGAATGGTCTCTGAAAAAAATAGGGGTCTTGGAAAATTTAATCAAATTTCAGGTCTCACGATTCTTAATATCATCAACATCATGGCAGTCTTGGTTTTTTGAAGTGCCATTTTGCAATCCAAAAAATTAAAATGTCTTGGTCTCTCAGTGGAAAATGTTAGTCTCAGTGTCTAACAAAGTCACAAATTTACCATTTGCCACCCCTTCATCTGCATATAACAGTTATCCTGTAATAAATGTAGGGTGGAAAGATTTCGTCCATAGTCTTCCAAAGTGTTACTTTACCACAGTATCATCATACTCAATCCTGTAGAACATTGTCTGATTTTAGCCAGCTTGACTTTAATTGGACTGTGGCCCATCGGTTAGTATCAAGCAATATTTTATGCCATTTGGCAGGATAATTAGTTATGATTTCATAACGATTGACACTAATTGTATCAATTGATTTCAATTTCCAATTGATTAACTACGCTTACTGGTGAGACACTACGAGAGCATGGAAAATGTAGTTGATTTCAATTGTCTAATGTTCAGCTTTTATTTTATTAATTTACCAAATTGAATCAGGAAGTTAATGTACTGCACTGCAACAGACCAAACCATCTGCTTTACTGTAGAAAAGCACTGAAGCAAAGATTCTCGAGATATACACATTTTTGCATGCCAACATCACGAAGAATGTCAGAAACCATCAAATGGTGACAACCGAGTCGACAAGTGGATGACAGTACAAAGAAACGTACGATTTCGAGATATCAAATGTTGGTATTTTTGTGGGTTCTACACTTCACTTAAACAACAAAACAAACATGATTTCAACGAACAATAACTAATTTTTTAATTAGCAACTAGAAAGTAGTATAATTTGTAAACAAGCCGGCTTTCTCACGATTTCCTTGAATAAAGAGACTTTAGCTGTTCCAAATACGTTTAACTGAACTCTGTTCCATTAGTTATATAAGATTTAGCAAAATGTTGATTATATTCACTACCCCCTGGAAGACGCGAACGGAGTTTAACAAAAAGCTGTCTGGACAACAAATTCGTAACCATGCACGTTTACTTTTCATATTTTGGAATGTTCCCACGATTCCAGACCAGCTACAGGTGGCCAGACTTAGAACATGAAAGCCAGGTAATTACGCCAATAAAGCTCAACTGAAAAGTGACGAAGTTCAGCTGATTCATTAGCGAATTTTTTCTTACGCACCTTGACAGCCTGCGCGTGTGTCAGTCCGTCAAATGTTGTGCCATTAACTTGAAAGATGTGATCTCCGGGTAAAAGACCTTCAGTTTCAGCAACAGAGTTCTTGTCCACGGAGGAAACATACAGACCAACGCCATGTTCGGCTCCTCCGCGAATGCAAAAGCCAAATCCAGCGTTTGAAGGTCGCTTTAGCGTTATTCGCTTGATGGGGTATTTCGCAACCCGCGAAGAAGGATACTGCGAGAAATTTGGAAGATCTATTCCTGAATCCGACGCGTGCCTATGAAGATTGTCCGGAAGACTTGATGAGGCAGGAATCCTGCGAAGATTCGCCGGCGATCGAGCGGGCGACTTTGAAAGTTGACGGGTTGAATCGAAACTGTTCTCCCAAAGTCTGCAAAAAATCTCTTGGTCGTGATGGGGAATAATTTGCCGTAACAACGGGTAAACTTCTCTCTTCCATGGAGTATCAAGGACCGACTTGAGCGATACAACAAGGTTGTTGACATTTTTCTCTCTCTGATATTGATTTAGCGATTGAATTAAAAACGTTCGATCTTCGTTGTTGAGTAGCTTTGTAAGCGCACCATGTAGTTCGCGAACGTTCTCTGAAATTTTCCTTCGTCTCCTTCGCGGCAAACGTTCTACTGAAATATCTGCCATATCCCAAACCTCTTGCGGACGATTTCAACTGATATCTATGCCATATTGTACGAGATTCTTGACGACTGTGCTGATAGTATCCGATCTGCACCTACATTATTCACTTGGTTCGCTTATTTTCTGCGCCCAAACAATCGTGAAAGTTAGGCTACCGCATCGATCACGTGACGTATCATTTGTGGGGCCGGGGTGTGTGACGATCGTGATGGTTGTCATGGTTTGTTCACGCCATGGGCAGGAAGTGACAGTTCACGAAAACACCAAGAACTGGATGTTTTCTTGCATATTTATTTTTTTGATATGCGTATATACATATTCAAAGATTTGAACTGTCTTGGAATATATACATCTTATCCCAGTACGGTCCCGAGCTATTTTGCAATCCGGAGCGAGGTCTTCCTCTCTGCTAGCTAGTCCCCTATGAAGGGTTGTTAGGGTCATTATTCCAATACAAATCCTGTTATGATGCTCTATTGAATTCCATTTCGCTTGCCGGTGAATTATGTTCTGGCATTTTAAGGTAATTCAGTAGTTTTGCACTGCGCATCTCTCCCTGCGCATAACAAAATGGTGGCCATAAAATGGAGTTCCTGCAGAAAGACAGGGACGGCGGAACGTATTTGGGGCGGGGGGGGGGGGGGGGGGGCTTGAAAACGAGCGCCAGGGGCGCGAGTTTGTAGGGGGGTCTGGGGTCCTCCCACAGAAAGGATACACGTAAGGAAGTCCGTAACCACGAACAGTTTCCGACACGTTTTGAACAAGGTTGTAGCTTTGTAAATTCTCGTCACCAAATGAAGCAAGCAGGATTCAAGCACTTGTTTCATCTGGTTAGTGCCCTATGTATTTTAAGTCTTTCTCAAATAACTACTGAGCATGAATTGAATTATAAACGTTAACGGAAGGAGGGGGGTGAATAGGTTCGCGGATCAACGGATTTAGCCTTAAAAAGTACACGGATTCGCGGATTTCAATAATGCAGTGGATCACGGATTAGCTGATAATTGTAGCTCGGATTCTGGACTCTGCATGTCATAAAGTTCGTATTGTGGCCTTGGCGTGTCTCTAGTCCTGGGGCCGGTTTCTCGAAGGCCCCGAAAAGTTTTCGCACCCGGAAGGCCATAGCAAAATCTCAAAACTTATGATTATACAGAGCTGTTTTATTCACATGTTGTTGATATGAACAGTGGTTTCCTTCATACAAAGTTTCAGGCCTATACACTTCTCTATTTTTTAGATACAAATGAATAAAATTAGCTTTACTGTCCCGAAAGTTTCCGGGGCTTTCGAGAAACCGGCCCCAGGTCTCAATGTCCTCGTTTTGTCCATTTTCTGTTTGCACGAGACCCAAACCACCGCTTTACATTAGAACTGCCGCAAAAACGGCAATGAAACGAAACCTCTTGAAAATTTTTCACCGAAAACACACATCTACTGTCCTTTCAGTGAAACTATTACACAGAAAATTTTCAAGGAATGTGGATGCGGATTTCAACAAAAATAGTAGCGGATTGACGGATTTGGCCCAAAAATAGCACGGATTCGCGGATTCGCGTACCCCTATTCACCCCCCTCCGGAAGTATTTTGTTTGCCAATAACCTCATCTCGGGGGATAATCTGTGGTTAATCGGACTTTTTCCGGTTACGTTTTCCTTTTTCTTTAGTATTTACATTTTCCTTTTTTCATTATACTAAAACAAAAAAAATGTCATCGTCGTAAAAAGTGGGGGGGGGGGGGGAGGGGGCGGCTCAAATGTTTATCAAAAATAAGTCTATTTTGGAGCGTTAAGTAAAAACAAAGGTGTTCAATGACATTGTTTTGGTACATTGGTGAATAGACAATATAGAGCCAAGTCAAACGTTGTGGGATGCTGCAAACTTTAAGGAAAATATGGAGTTTAGTTGTCTCGTTTTGGGTTATGCGCAGCTGTTGCCAGAGAAGCGTAATGTAAATTGCCATATTCGTCAGCACTGTCACGTGGAAACGAGCACGGTGACCCCCACTTTTTATTACGCTTTTATAATTTTCTTGACTTGTTGCAACCGTGTACCAAGTTTCAACGGAAATCTATGACGGGTTCTTTTACTATGGAATCACCTAAATTCTGTTCTGTCACGTATTCGAATTAGAATTATGTTCGGCTGATGGATTGGTGTTACAGTTCATTTTTGGCTGATTAGGTCTCTTGCAGATCCTATGTAAACTAGCAGCATTATCGTTCGAGAGTCCTTTGCAGTTTTCACGTCTCCAATAGAACAAGCGTGGCAAAAAACTAATCCCAGGATTGAAAGGGAACCCAAGATATGATGGTGAGAAGTCATCTATAGTAATCGTTTGGTAGTTAGGGGTCTCCCCCGTTAAAATGTATAAAACCTAAAACTTTGTCGAGTTTGAAAACTTTAGGCTAAAATGTTCAAAGTGTACAAACCGTGGTATCTCATATTCCACAGTTTTATCAGCATCACGTGACGTGCTTAGGCCAATCGCGCGCGCGGAAAAAATATTTGATGAATTATAATAATGGCTTCGAAGGAGGCTACTAAGAGCCTGATTACATGAGCCGGCCTGGCCCGGTTAGCCGGACGTGTTTCAGTCCGCCGAGATCCCAATCAACATCACGATTACATGACAACTGGGCCAGTTCAGTTAGCCGACACAGCAAACCAGCCCGGCCAACCAGGCCAGCCTAACATGAAAAATAAACAAGAAAGATAAAACAATGGTCTTGCAGATTTCTATTACATTTACAGGCCAGCCTAGCTCATGTAATCAGACCCTAATTACCCAAAAGGCAGATGTGATAACCACAACACCATGAACCACGCGGCAGAGACAGTATACTTTTCTTGTTTGCATTCATTGCGGTCAGCGGATATCCCCCAGAGGGCCTTCCTGTATCGTTTCCAGGAATCACTTCCGGCTTTCGAAGAACACGCGCGGAAATGTAAAGCCTGCAAAGATGGAGATTACTGTCTCAGTTATGGTTGTAAGACGCTGAAAATGAAATGTTCACATTGTAACAACACTGCTCTTGGAGAAAATCACGCTTACTGCTATGAATGTGGCACCAAGCTGAAAAGAAATGATGAAGAAACGAGATCACCGCCAGTTGTTTTAGACCCGGGTTTAGACAAAACATCCGCAACGAATGCGAAAGACTTGACAAGCACAGCTCAGACTTCCCATGTTCACGACGAAACAGACGCTTCACTTGGTAAGATGCTTGAAAACGCAGACGATACCAGTTGTTTTTTAGAGTAGTTTAATTCGACGAGAGAGGAGTTGTTTCGATATACCCGTTTATTGGTTTTACTTTCGCTTTCTTCTGAGTTGCTTGTTGACGTCCCTAACTCTTGGAGTCCCGTGCTTGGAGTTTGTTGGGTTACGTAAAATGGCTGGCGAGTGTTGTAGCCGTTAAGGTTTAATGAATACCGGTTTAATCTCCTCTTTTGTTTTTTCATGATCAGTGGTTAAATATACAGTTTTAGGATAATCACGAAAGAGATAAGAATGACAACAGTAGAGGAAGTACTAGCCAATATGGTATTCCCTTATAGTTTGCATCTAACATAATTTTTAAACTTTTTCTGAACTCTTCCCCTTTGAAAACAAACGTTCCTGCCTGTGCTTTCCCTTTTTATTCTCACATAATTTATTGGGTAACAATACCATAGAAAACTTCTTATGATGCAGATTCATGATGCATAAATTAAAGTAAATTATAATTTGCATGCATGTGGATATAGCAGGGATACCTTATGCATCTAACCAAATATTTGCAACACTGGGATTTATCCCATGCCTTGAAGAATACAACCAATCAGGAGCCTAGAAAAGCATTGTATATTCTGTGGTTTTTCACGGAAAGTTTCCCTTCGTTTATCACAGCTTCAAGTTTTCCTGTCGAAAGTCAGCAGCGCACACTGTCTTTTCATTCAACTCAGTTTAATTTTTGCAAGAAAATGTTCAAATGTGAATGAAGAAACAAATTCAGTAATTCTCTCGGATTCAACATTATATAGTTCCGATGTTCAGTAAAACCTGTTACTAGAGATGGAAAACTGTATGTAGACGTCAAAGAATTTGCCAAACAGCGACAGAAAACACAGGAATCATGGATAAAACAACTTTGGATTGCACGACGTTTGTCAAGTTCCTGACAGATCAATAGTCTGGAAAAAGAATTCTCTGTGCTTTGCCTTACCACCGCCAGTACAACATTATTTATGCTGTAATATTTTATTACACGGAGGAGTCTTAACCGGATACGGTAGCACTAAAAGCTTTAAAGTTTTGCGATAAGATTTTTATTTATTCACTCAAAGCTGTACCTATCTGTAAGTTGTCTTAGAGGCATGCAATGAAATAGTTATTTGCCATTTCCACATGATCTTCCATAATACGTCTTGTTTGCCCACCAAAATTTTGCATAACCTTTGTTTCCCATTTCTCCTGGGTATTGCAGTCATCCCTAGGGAAACTGAAGACAATGCTTATGCAAAACTTTGGGGGGCAAACAAGGTGTATTATAAAACACGTGGAAATGGTGGTTGCAATATTTACTTGTGGTATATATCCCACTTGTGACTTGATTTTTCTTTGCACGTATACACACTCGCCTAAAAGCTTGTGTATACGCTGAAAAATCAAGTCACTTGTGGGATATTTCACGGCTTGCCACTCGAAACCATTGCATAACTAAGTATGTAATTGGCCAACTGATTGCTTACTCCATTTTGACATATTTTTGGTTCTCATAATTTACAAGACTGGAGTGAAGAATCTAAATTATCAAATCTTATGCGGCCAACCATTGAAAATAATAATAATAATAATAATAGTAATATTTTTATTATATTTATTATTAATGTTATTCCAAATTCACTCTCAAAGATTACATCACACTATAATAATTATTATAATACATCACAATAAATAATAATAATAATAATAATGATAATAATAACAATAATAAATTCTTCAATACAAAGTTGAAGACTCGAGTTACGAGTGGTATCTTCTTTTATTCCAGTGATATTCACGTTGTTTTCTTATGCAAATTAGATAGCTGTTGATGTCATAAGTGCATGGCCAATGTGGGATCAAAACACAAAATAAAGAATATCTATGCAAATAATGAAGCAATGCAGTTGAAACTTGGCACCAATATTATTAATTAACATTTTTATGCAGGCGCCGAGTGGTGACTGAACATTTTTTCAGTCACCAAATGAAAAATTCTGGTCACCAAAAAGTGGTTCATAAAATTTTTGCCTCACAGCAAAATACAAAAACATTGAGTTCATCAAGTTTTTGTTGAACAGATAGCTCTCTTAGTTTGAAGACTGACCAGTACAAAGCGTTGAGAAGCCACACGCGAACAAGTGGCCATATTGTTCGTTCCAGGATATTTCCGAACAAAATTGCGTCCATGGTATGGCTGTTAGATGAAACTGCTGAAAATATACTCCTTATTCCAAAATGGCTACCATCTTAATATTCTTTTGTTGGTATTCAAATTGGCCCTTCTTGCCTTGTTTTTAAGTTCAAAAATCAAAAGAATATTTTATCTCAAACGAGGCAACAAGGGCCAACTTGTGTGTGCATACACTGTATATCAGCGGCCATTTTGGAATAAGGTGTATGGTGGCCGCTAAATGTTGATCAAGGTGCGTCGATTACAATGGTTGTGAATGTCATCTAACAGGAACCTTATATTTACTTTTCATCTTAATTACTTTCTATTGAGATTAAAAACTTTGATATGACAAGGGGTAATTTTCTTGCTGAAATCAAATGCGATTTTTTTATTTAATTCCATGGGTGATTGTTCACAACATTGACAGAACGCTAAAAGTTAGTCGCCTCTTGGTGACTAGCTATGAAATTCTGGTCGCCAACGCTCAATTTTCAGTTACATTGGCGACCAGCTGGTTGCAATTTTGGACCCTGCCTTTGAATGTATTTTTGTCATTTGTGGCACTGAAAGAAGAGGTACATGGACCTATTCAAAACATACGCAATGTCTTCATTGCATTGCATCTCTTTATTACCATTTAGGAAGTGGACAATGTTTGGTAATCATCAAAAACAGTAATTGTCACTGCCACATAAAATATATCTAGAACCAAAAGCATTGCCATAGCAACGTAAAAATAGGCACCATGTGGTATATTTCTTAGGGTACAATACTCTTGCCAAGTTTCAACTGCATTACTGTATTATTTGCAGAGATATTCTTCATTTTACTGCATGCAACCACTTATGACATCATTAGTTATCTCACTGGCATAATACAAAAACGTGAATATCACTGGATCGAAATAATATATTAAAAAAGGAAAACACTATTCTTCCTCATTTTGAAAGGGCTTTCAAACAAGCAGAAGTTATTTTTTACTTCATAGGCACTTTAAAAGATCAGGCACAACATATGTGTGACTTTACAGTGACTAGTGAAATCAAAAACCAATCATGTAATATATAGATTTAGCCAAGCCTAAAGTGGGAGCTCTGTATAAATATGCTCAAAATGAATAGTCAGCTCCAGTCACAGGGAGCCCATACAAGCAGTGCGTCTATTTGTATGTTTGAAATATAAAGAAATGTATGGGAATATTGAAAGCGTCCTACTATCGAAAACTTTTTTCGAGTAATGTTTATTGTTTTGGTTGAAATAAATGTCAACTTACCTCAGGTATTGTATTTTGTCGTTCTTTGGCTGAAAATCGTGAATTTGAGCGATTTGGAGGGTTTTTGCATTGACTGTTGCTTCACATTATAAGAAGGAGACACGGGTTGAAAGCTTCTTTTCGACCGCTCCAGCGCCAAGCCGATTTTCACACAGAAATTGGAATTGCCTGGCTTCCAAATCGAGTACCAGATAAACTGAAAGGTCGAAGCTTCTTTTCGTGGCATTCAATCGAACATCCATTCAAAATCCGAGCGCTAACCGCCAATTTATTTTCAAGAAAGGCAGCTTTCGAAGCGGCAAACATCCATGGCAGTCTGTTCGTGTGCCAGGGACCAACCATCACGCTTTGTGCTCCATACTGATTGGTTGATGCTAAACAATACCCTGTTGCAAATGACTCATGTGGGAGGGGGGCCAGGGACATATTCACAGCGGCGATTCATCCACTGACAAGTCTGGGGTGATTTTTTATGATGCGTGACGGCCTGCGAACACAGACGGATTTCCGGCTTTTGTTTCACGCCGCCGAAGTGAAGAGCGGAGATTCAAACACAAATCTTCCAAGATCGAAGGAATTAGCGACGGGCAGTAGCTGCAAAAAGTCACCGACTAACATGACTTGCTTGCCACTGAACATATATTTTTTTTGTTTGAAAGCTGTTCAGCCTCCAAACAAATCAATTGACAGCGTCGTGAGACAGTGATGTTTTGCAACCTTTCAACCCATAGATCAAAGTTGACATCTGAACAAATGAAGCACTCGATATTGTGGAAAGAGGGCGCAATCTCCTCGTGACAGGGCAAGCTGGAACTGGAAAGTCTTGTTTGGGTGCAAACCATGTACGATCGTTTGAAGGATCAAGGGAAAAATGTCAAGATAGTGTGTGTGAGTGGCATAGCAGGTAGTGTTTATACGGACAGGATACGCACCTACAAAGTTCATGCATGAACTACACGTTAGTAGGTGACTTTCTGCAGCTATGACCCGTTGCTTATTTCTTCGATCTTGGAAGATTTGTGTTTGAATCTCCGCTCTTCACTTCGGCGGTGTGACACAAAAGCCGGAAATCTGTCTGTGTTCGTAGGCCGTCACGCATCATAAAAAATCACCCCAGACTTGTCAGTGGATGAATCGTCACTGCGAATATGTCCCTGGCCCCCCTCCCACATGAGTCACCTGTAACAGGGTATTGTTTAGCATCAGCCAATCAGTGTGGAGCATACAGCGTGACGGTTGATCCCTAGCACACGAACGTACTGCCGCACATGTTTGTCGCTTCGAAAGCCGCATTTCTCAAAAAAAAAATCGGCGGTTAGCGCTCGGATTTTGAATTGATGTTTGATTGAATGCCACTAAAAGAAGCTTCGACCTCTCAGTTTATCTGGCACTCGATTTGGGAGCCGGGCGATTCCAGTTTCTGTGTGATAATCAGCTTGGCACTGGAGCAGTCGAAAATAAGCTTTCCACCCTTGTCTCCTTCTTATAACGTGAAGCAACAGTCAACGCAAAACCCTCCAAATCGCTCAAATTCGCCATTTAGAGCCGGGGAACGACAAAATACAACACCAGAGGTAAGTTCACGTTTATTTCAGCCAAAAAGAATAAACATTACTCAAAATAAGTTTTCGATAGTAGGACGCTTTCAATATTCCCATACTTTTCTTTATATTTCGAACATACAAATAGACACACTGCTTGTATGGGCCCCCTGTGCTCCAGTCTTGGAGTTCATGATCAGAATCATGAGTAATTTAAGGGAGCATTTTCTAGCTTTACATTCACTAGTGTTAAGTTCTAGAAAAGCCACAATACTAAACGTTCACATGTGTAATATTTACATTGTAATATGTGTTGATTTTATTGCCAATATATTGAACAGATGAAGGACAAAGGAAAAGAAAAGTTGAGGAAGTAGAGGAGAAACCAGCAAAGCGGACATCTGTTGAATGCGAAGACATTCCTGTCCCTGGTGAGGCTGCTGATGAGACTGCAAGTGCTTTACAGAACCTTACTTTTGTACTGGACCCAGAAGAGGAACAGAAGCTAGCTATCATAACAACTGAACTACCAAGCAGCAGAAGTACAGCAGACTGTTCCCCAGAAAAGGTGTCCAAGAACAGACTTCAGGCTAGTTCCACAGGTAACTCAAAATATTTACCTACTAGAAGATGGTTGGTCCATGCTCTATAAGAAAAATACTCATACTTGGGGTCCAGAAAGGCTTCTACAGTACCGCTCAAATGTAAGTTACCACCTTTCATCTCGTTTCTCTCGAGACTTGTCTTATTTCTCTCGAGAATCGTCTTGTTTCTCTCTAGAATCTTCTCGTTTCTTTTGAGATTCACTGAAGCGTTCAGTATGGAATATATTATGCGTGCGTGAAGCTGGTGTACAATTTAACACTT
>OX393563.1:10146860-10164360 GCA_947652115.1 Blastomussa wellsi
TGCTAGCTTTGTGGCATTTGGTTATATTTATTGGCTCGTTTTCTGCTTCCAGATCTTTTGTAGCCTTTAAAATGTGATCTTGTAAACTTTTGATCTTTTAAGTCAGCCGGATCAGTTGATTTCTCTAACAGTGACCTTTTGTTTATCGCAAGCTTCTGGTTAGCGTGTATGATACTCTTTCTCACATTAACGGAGTTTTAAGATCCCAGTCTTTTCTAAGCTACTGTTGTCTAAAATCATCAAGTGCTGTATTTCAGCCGTTACGTACTGCACCTCCATTGCCTAGATCTATATTGTTGCGTTACTAGCATCCAACGTTTTAAATCTCTGGAATACTGCAATGATACCTTCTGGCAAATGTCTCATTCTATATCACATTGTGTTTGTTTCATTCTCAAACAGAGGTTAGCAAGGTTAAGGTTAGCAGAGGTTAGCAAATCATCCACTGCTCTCAGTGAAGGCTAAAATCAACAAACGGAAGTCGTGTTTGGCCTGTCACATAATAGAGAATCAACCATTGTTGAGAGAAATATGTAGGGAACCATTTTTCATTTCTTACAGGAAAGGTAAATCTCTAAAATACATATTCTCTGAAGGTCACAGACGTGTCACATTACGAGACAGCGGGAGCCGTGATAAGCCTGTCAACTTCTTGCTAACCTCATTGCGATTCTGTCCGAATCAAGTATTTCTGAAGCCAATTCCCTTATGATAGCAACGAGCGAGTTATTTAGAAGACGTCTTATCATTGCCTGCTCGTCCGCCATCTTGGACTCCAGAAATAAATTATTGTATCCAAAACGCGTTACTGAGTGCCATGCCGAACTGCATGTTACCTTGTCAAAACACCAAAATGAAATCAACACCATCAAACTAGAATAACGCAATAACAAAAGTGCAGGTCGTAATGTTCCAATAGCAGAATGTCACAACGCAATAACAAAAAAGCGATTTTCAATAGCAAGATTTCAGAACAAAATGACAAAACTGCAGGTGTAATGTTCCAATGGCAAAATGTCAGAATGCAAGAACACAATTGAAAAGAGCAGGTCCCAATAGCAAGATACCAGAACGCAATAGAAAAAGAACAGTTTGCAAAAGCAAGATATCAAAACTCAATTACAAAACTACAGGTTCAAATAGCAAAATACCAAGTACTAATTTTGGCGGTAATCACACTTCATAGATCTGAGAATTGGGCTGGTTTGACGTTTTTGACACACAAACATCTGTTTACTTTTATTAGTCGTTTCGATTCAGATAGGCCATAACCGAAAAAACACAGTTAACAGTTAAATAAGCAAAGAGGAAATGTTTTTTTTCCACAAGTTAATGTGCCGACGATGTCTTGTTTACTTCACTGCGAGAAAATGTAAATGAAAGAGCGAGCTCCAAGTTGTCGGCATGTATAGGGTCGCAGCACATGCTAAAACATGTGATATCTTGCATTCTAAATCTAAATAGCATCTAAATCTTATTGCAACTGAAATACTCTGTTTTTGAAATGAGGATTTGGGATGAAGTACACACGAATCAAATCGGCTCGAAACTCCTCCACCCTTGAAGTTCTTGTGTGATTGTTTGAAAGTATTGTGTGTTGAGTTTCATTCGTGTGTTATCAATTTCATTGACAAATGAATTCATCACGCACCAGTCTCACGCACCGTGAAGACGGAAGACGCTTTCAGTTTGAAGCGTGAGAATAAAAATTGCTGAAGAAAAGGAAAATGGTAAACAAAGACGATATTTGTAAAAGAGAAAAAAGCTCTCCCGGTATTTTCGATGGGTTTGAATGAGACGACAGTGTATTCCCATGGGAGATATCTTCAGTCCTCAAAACGCTTTATATTTGCATGTTGTCAAAGACTGAAACAGTCATGTTCTGCATCTTGAGACTTCTTGAACTGAAATCCAAGTCCTGAATGAAGTGAATATCAATAATCGAATGTTATCAAAGTGAAGAGGTCAACTATCTGACTCCGCGGCTGAGGAGAAGAAAGAGAATCAGGACTATTCACTTGGTGTTTGAATTGTAAACAAAAATAAGTCTGTAACGTGACTGCCTGTGAATACTTGACAAAGTGCTATTTTAAAGCTTGTATGGCTGCTGATCATTTTTGAATGGATTACTCGGACTGTTTGAATGACTGGCAATCTATTTCGAATAGTTAGCTCCAGATGTTCGAATGGCTGACGATATTTTTCTAAAGGGTAGCTAGAGTAGTTCGAACGGTCGATGCGATACGTCATACGCACACACATCATATCTTTTTTTATTCGCTCAATTGTTTCCGAACTGAATACAAGCACTGGTATTTTGTACTTGCAATAGAAGGGGACACATTGGTACTTGCAGTGCACTCACGAAAAACGAGAAACTTCTTGAGAGAAACGAGACGAGTCGCAAGAGAAACGAGACGCGTCTCGCAAGACAGTGGTAACTTACATTTGAGTGGTACTGTCAATAGTGAGGGCATTCAGTTGTTTTTGTAGACCTCAGAAGTGCATGATTTTATTGGGGAAAGAAGAAAACCATCTTCCAGTTGGATTAGGATAAAAATGTTCATCACTGAGCACAGAACTTACAAGACTTACCAACACTTATGGCAGCTATTAATGTGTGCGATACTGGTAAAGTGAAGATTTACAGTAGTTTGTTGTTTTCTTTGATGACGTCAGGGGCATAGCTACCTGTATGCACATACACACATAATAAACAAACCCACATGAGAAATGGAGTTGTTTTGGCAATTGTCATTCCAGCCACAAATTGCCAGTGCCCTGAATTTTCCACCAAACCTTTCACTTTTGGCCTGCATTATTGCGCAAAATTGGCTCAAGTCCCTCCATTTGAATGAGATTATGAAAAATCATAATTAAAAATAAAGAAAAAACATGCAGAAATCATTATTTTGTGTGACTGTATGCTTTAGAACTGTCTAACTGGCATGGACCCCTCCTGTATGATGTGACTAAATTTATAGTATGTACTGTTCCACAACAGCAGAAATTTTACTGACACATTTAGTTAACAAACATCTTTAACAGCCAGTTTGTCTGAGGAGCATTGAAGAAACAAGGAGAAATTTATTTCATTTCCTTACTGTTTTTTTTGTTGCAACAACATGAAAATGACATGCTGATAATTAGATTGCTGGACCAATCACCAAGACTGATGAAACATTGGAAAAATTTATTTGGAACACATTCATAAATTCCCTTACACACAAAAAGAGTTAAATTAAGTGACAGCGTCCTTATAATTAAATCTTCTCAAATTACAGAAGATGTAATTCAGAAAGTTGATGATGAAGTCCAAGCATCTCCCATCCCTGAAATTGGTTGCACTTGTGAATCAGTGCCACTACAAAAAGCTGCAGATTCTTCTGAACTTTCTGATGTCCCTATGCATACTGAACACAAAAATAACAGCAAGGAAGCTGACAGTGCCAATCTTCCTGAGGAGTACAAAATTAATGACACATTAGAGCCACCTGAAGATGACAATCCTGATAGTGATGAAAATGATACAGATGTGGAGGTACCTGTAAGGTTAATTTATTTAATATAACAGTAACTGATGCTATATAGGTATTAATGTGAAGTTTTTATACAAGCGCTAGCCCTATATATAATGGAGGGTTGTGCCGACATTAATTTAAGCAACCATAAAATAAATTGTAAAATTGGTAACACAGGGACGTCACTGTGGCTTAAGGTGGATTTCCACTGTCGCGTAATTTTTTTATACATTGTCTCTAAATTATTTTACACACGTAAACGCACTTATAACTAATGTAGTTATGTCCTGTAAGTAGAGGTTATAAATACAAACATTACATGAGCATTGTTTGGGGACATGATTGTGACCACTTAAAGGAGAGACTCACTTCTTAGAGGTGCCCTAAATTATTTGTTCCACTGCAGGTAGATAAAATTATATTAATTTCAACTTCTTACATCTTACATTGAAACTTGTAAGCTAACATATTTGGTATGTGTTGTCAATGCTTATTTTAGGAAGGTGATTCAAATGAAAAAGATACAAAAACACAAACAGAGTCAAAAAGAAAGAAGAAAGGTGCTTCCCAGAGAAACAGAGAAAAGAAGTTCGAGAGGAAAAAGCGAGGAGAGGAAGAAAAACGAAAAGCACTACAGTGAGTGAATTCTTTAGTTGAGATTTCCTTATATCAAATGATGAGTGTCGACTTCTTGCCTAGGGGCGTGATCACTGCATCAAGCAAAAGTTGTCCGGTAATACTGCCAAATGGCTTTTGTAAAGACTGTGCCCAAGATATTTTTATTTCTGAGTAGCTTTTCCCATCGGAATTGTCCCAGATCTCTGGCAAGATTTCATACACAGGTTAGTCACCAACTTGAACTGTGTACTTTGTGCCATTTAGGTTACGTAATGCCCCAGCAACCTTCTGACAATTGATGGACAAGAATATGATAAAAGGCTGGAATGTTGTATATAGATAAATATAATTTATCATACAGTGTCGTAGAAATTATTGCATAGTATCATCTTAACTGTAATTTACCATCTTCCCTTCCCTGGATGTTACAGGTCAAAATTGTTTGCAGGTAAATTTTTCAAACTAGGTAGTTTTTTCAACCTAGGTTATATTTTATATTTTAAAAAAGAAAAAAAAGTCATCCACCCCTCCTCTACTACCTCTCATCCCTCCACCCCCTACTCAACCTTCCTTCTCCCCCCTCCCAACCTACATGATCTCTTTATCCTGGGATAGTGGAATTGAGATTCCTGAAGTTTGAATGCCCACGATCAAAAATGCAAGAACAGGAGAACTGTATGGCAGTGAACCACCGAGGATTTTGACAACCAACTGGTCTAAGATCAGCAAAGAGTGAAATGTACCAATCACAGCTGTTGAAAACCAACCAGTCACAGTGGAGCTTCATACTTTATAAAGCTACCCGCAGCTAGCCGACCCTTATCGCCTGATGAAGGCTAGAAGTATGCAGATGATAAATGATAACACCTTTAGTATTATACTTTATACCACAATGAAAACCAACAACCTTAATTTTTACGATGGAAGAGAACATGCTTTATCCCACACTCTTGTGAATTATGTAATTTTCACTGATCTTCATATAACATTTCATCACTGTAAAGTTTGTTTGTGAACAGATTTTTGCAATTTTAATTGCTTTAGTCAGCGGAATTACAAACAAATGTTTATGGCCTAAAAGCCACTAAGCTACGATAATTATTCCTGTTTTGCATTATGTAAATCAGTTATAAAAAGAAGGCCTGTTGATCTTGTTTTAAATAATATTCAAATTCAAGTGGTGCATTAATTTTTTGTAGGGAAAAAAAGCGAGATGGTGCTGGAGGGGCTGAACAGCAGAAGGGTGATGGTACTAACAAAAAAGATGGTGATAACATTGATCAGCTTCAGAATAAAGGGAAAGGAAAACAGAATAGCATTTGTGAAAGAGATGGTCAACAGAAAAACGAAGAGGAGAAAAAAGAGTATTTTGCCAAAACCACAGGAAAGAAAATGACTATTGTTTTTCATGCTGTACTTGCGCCTCATTTCAAATTTGAAATGAATCAAGGAGACAGAATTTTCATGAGGTTTGGTGGAGCTTTTGGATGTTTCAATGAGAATGTTGTAGAGGTGCACCAAGAGAGGTAAGCCTGTTTAAAGGTCATGAAAAAAATGTGCTTGATGCATGTGGGTATTGTTCTGTTACAGACGAATAGAGAAATGAGGATTATTCTGCAGTGCGGTGCATTAAATTCAATTTATCTTATTCTTCAGAGAGGGAATGGTAACAGGGCTCAAAATTAACGCCCGCATACTCACAAAATGCGAGTGTTTTTTTAGATTTGCGAGGGAACATTTGCGAGTTAAAATGATCCGTGTCTCCAAAACATTTTTACGAAAGCTGTTTCACAAGAAATTCAAAAGAAAGTACGAACAAACTTTTTTATTTAGCTTTTCAACTCATTGCTTCAAAAGTATCAATAAGAATTTCTATTTTTTCCTAAAAATTTGCTAGTAGGAAAAACTGTCACTAGAAAGACTTTGCTAGTGGACTAAAAAGTTAAGTTTGAGCCCTGGTTAATGTAATTTTAATGTGGCTAAATGTAATTTAGGCGAGGTTAAACTCGAGTCAATGCTTGCCAGCGGTTGTATGTGTGAATCTGGGGTATCCCAAGGCTTTGCAGGGGCTCAGTACTTTTACAGGTTTCGTGTTGAGGTCAAGCCATTTGCTCGTGTTACCTTTTGCTAGCTGGGACATTGATAGCTTTTTGCTACCATCCCTCGTGGTAAGTATGGGTAAGTTTGATGATTTCTTTCCACTGACTTTTACTAAGTGTGACGGTGCCTGGTGGTTGCCGCTCACAGGGTTGTCATGGTTATTGTTCATGCTCATGGGTGGCTCTCAGGGATTTCGTGCACCTTCCTCAAACTCATCTATTGGTGATGAGTTTAACAACATGATAGAAATAGCATCAAAGCAAAATCCAGAAAAGAACCGAGTCGCAAATATGGGATTCGAACTCATGACCCTCAGTAATCTATATCAGAGGGTTGTGGGTTCAAATCCCATCTGGGACTGGGATTTTTTTTATAGTTTTCCTTTGATGCTATTTCTATCATGTATTTCTCAGGGATGTAGCTAAGAAATTACAAAGCTGGCTGACCATTGTACTTGGAAAATTTCTTTGAGTCTTAGTTTTGCTGGCCCTTAGCTATAGCTACATCCCTTATTTCTTAGAGTGCTCACTTTGGAGATTGGTTGGTCACATATTTGTATTTGTATTTTTACCTTTTTAAATTTTTAAAATCTTACAGGAATCCTATGATAACAGTACTTTCTAGTACTGGTGGGTTAATCCTGTTTAAAGATTCGTTTATTATTATATTTATTATTATTATCTTTGATATGCCTTAACATAACTGCATGATGCAGTTTTGCATTATACGTACCAGTAATCATTTGACTGTGTAACTGTGCAATACAGTTCCAGTCAAAGATCCACATTTCACCCTTAGCTTGTTCACCATAGTTGATAGAGTCTCCAGTAGCTCAGTGTTAAGAGCATCCAGCTAGATCATGGCCAGAGGGTCGTGGGTTCAAATCCCATCTGGGACTCAGATGTTTTTTCTAGTTTTTCAAAGAAAAAACTCTGTCCTGCAGTCTGGCATGATGCCCAGGATCTTGTATCTTCTGAAGATTCCTTTTAACTGTATGATACATGTAGTTTGGAAAGAATTAGACACTTGGCAAATTAATTTTCATAATCTACAGCAAGGGGTAAACTTTATGTTTGAGTTAGCAAAAGAAGTTGATGCCAACTCTGCTCCATGGTCCATCTGGAAATTCAATACCTTTTATTGGCTCAGGCATTCTCTGCAATATTTTTAATCCATGGTAGTAATTTTGCACAACCTTTGTGATTCCATATTTTGGGTAAAATGGATTCATTGTCCTCTCAGGAATAACCCAATGTGGAGGGAGCTGTTGCCACATTTGCCCCAGAGCCTATAGCGGTTGACCCATTGACCTTTTGTTTCTCTGCAATACAACCCATTCTGTATATACTGCAGCTTCACAATTTTGAGTGATTTAAAGTGCTACTATGATGAAATTTGGATGTCTCCAAACTAAGCCATATTAAAGCATTGCAGTAGTCGGCATGAGAAGAAAATTGCCGCTTACTTTTTTGAAATATCTTTTTCGTTACAGAGATATTCAAGTTTTTAAAATATGCAAATTAGCTAATTGATGACATCATAGACTCAACCAAATTTTAATCAAATAAATGAAATGTTTGATTCTTTGCATCATGACTCTACTAGGTGAGTTGTGCAATATGCGATTAACAATTGTTACCATGGCAACATGCTGGGTCCCAGACCTCCCCAATGTTAAAGACTATTCTGGGCATTTGTGACCGTCAATTTTGATATTTCTCAATGACTCTAGATCTACATGATTTTGCAAGCATATTTATGTGTTAGGTGGGTTCTTTGGCCTGGTTTAATTTTTCTGGGCTAAAAATCACTCAAATACTGAAAACAGATTCGAGGGGACTGGAAACAAGATTTAGTTACAACCATAGGTGTGTCACTAGAAGAACTATTACTGTACAAAATTCCAACTGTTCTGTAGAAACCTGACTGAGATAGCCCTATTTTTTTACTTGATATAAAATGGGGTTGAGTAGATGACGTCACCAGTCTCCTAACTTGCATATTTTACCATTTTTTTAAGCTTTAATATCTCTGGAACTACTACAGATATTTGAAAACGGAAAACGGCATTTTTAATCTCACATGAAGCGCTGCACGATTCCCCTCAAAAAGCAAGGTGTAAAAAATTGATCGCAGTAGCACTTTGAGTATATGAAATAATTCATATATGAACTGCAGATGAATTTCCAATTTAGGCAATTGGAATAAAGATGTCTGAAAAAATTCAGGACTTCAATGGTATTCAAACCCCTGACCTCTGCGAATACTGGTGTGATGCTCTACAAACTGAGCTGTCATGAAGCCACATGTTGGGAGCTGATTGACTGCGATGATCACTTCTTACTTTCATCAAATCTGCAGTTCATATTATATTTCTTATACTTAACATCATTTCACTCCCAACAGGAAAATATGAATTCAATAAATAGACCTCGCTCACAATAGCTCAGTTGGTAGCTAGAGGATTACAATGGTATTTGCGGAGGTCACATATTTTAATCACGTTGAAGTCCTTCATTTTTTCAGGCTTCTTTATTTCAAGTGCTTAAATTGGAAATTCACTGCGATGATCACTTCTCACTTTCATCTACATCTGCAGTTCACATATGAATCATAGTTCACTCCTCATGGAAAAATATGAACTCAATAAATTGACCTCGCTCGTAATATGTGTGGCGTCATAGCTCAGTTGGTAGAGCATTGCACTGGTAATTGCAGAGGCCACAGGTTCAGATCCTGTTGGAGCTCTGAATTTTTTCAGCCTTCTTTATTTCAATTGGTTAAATTGGCAATTCACTGCGATGATCACTTCACACTTTCAATTTTGAGTGTATTATCATTCTTCAGCTCAGATCATATCTCATCCAGTCGTTAGTCTGAGGTAAGGTCACAAGTGAAGTATTTAGTTACATAGCATTCAACCTCATCATGTAGACTTTTTGGCTTTGCCTTCTTGAGGGGACCAAGACTTTGAATCAGCTATACACAAGAAGTAACGATCGGTGGCCAAGTGAGTCTTATCCTGCAGCACACTGGAAGCTTGTCTGTTAGCCTGGCAGCAAACTATTGGAGTAATGTCTTGTGTTATGCCTCTACCTTAAATCTCATTCTTGTCAAGAACTCTGCCCAGTGTTCAGGTGCCCATGTGATAGGCAACACCTCTTTTTTTGATTTGGGCACATCAATCTTCTTGTCACAAGTCATGCCTCACCAGATGGTTGTTTTTGCACAAGGACTGCACCATGTTCAAAACTGCGCATGCTTGCATTTGATGAGCTTGTGGCATAAAAAAGCATTAAAGAGCATCAGGTACCATACTGCTTTACAATGGCATAATTTATCTCAGATCTGCATGAACAATTACCAGGGGAAGACATATCCATGATGGACTGCCTTGACATTGTTCATTCCTTAACCCATTGACTCCTACACCGGCGGTAACTGGCTGTGACCAAAATACCAAAAATAGGACTCCCATTTACCCCAGTTCTGCAGGTGGGAAATAGCTTTCCAGTGATACCCAGATGATATTGATTGGGTAAATGGGGCTTGAAATATGCATGAAAACACTTAGAAATTTCCCTCAAAAATAAGGAGGAAACTTTCCCTCACTTACCCTTGGCTACTCCATGTTAAGTATTTCCCGTCTTATTGATGCTTTCTTGGCAATTCTTGAATTGAAAGCAAGCCCAGTAAAAGACCAACAAATGCATAAAAAAGATACGAAAAAAGGCGAATTGAAAAGCAAGAAAAAATAATAAAGAAATCGAAAGTCTAAAGAGGTGGGTCACCTTCTTGTCCAACCATCTCAAAATTTTGATTGGTGCGCATGCCCGAGCTAAAATGTTGTTAAATGCGATGCTAGTGAAAAACCGGGAATGTCTTTATTTTGCAAATGCATTTTGGAGAGAGTTGAAGGAAAAGCCTGCTCTGTGTCTGTTCTCATTTAACTTGAAACCAAAATTCCTCATGGAATAAATTGATGAACCTGTTTTTGAAAGTAACCAGGTCGCGTATATAGTTGTCTGCTCGTGGGGGTCTTCACTCACAGGTTAAGCTATTAATAGCCAAAAGCCCCACTGTCATTTCATTGAGTTTTTGGAAACTTTATTTTTTTTTCGGATAAAATTTCAAATTCTGGTTTCTATTTCTCCTTGGAGGAAGCAGGATCTTCTTTAGAAATTTCCAGCTTCTCTGTTGTTCTGGTGAATGAGTCATGCTTAAAACTGTTTAGATTGTGCAGCACACACATGTGCAGTGTGACAGGCCAATCTGATTTGATTGCAGCTAGTAGGAAGGTCTGACCTCTGACATCATAGCCAGCATAATAATATGCTGTGTGGATCTTGCCGATACAGTACATTAATACAATAATATTAACGATTTTGCTTTGCACCTTATTACTTCCAGGTCATAATTTGCTTGATTTTGTTAGGAAAAAGAAAAACAGTTTGTACTGTCGAATGGTGTCAATTTGTTTTTATACTGATAAAGATGAAACGATCAAATTAAATGACACACGTGTGGGACAAAGAAAAATCTGAGTCCTCAGCAGGATTCCAGCCCATGATCTCCCAGATACTTGCTGGGCATTCTAAATACCAACTGAGCTATGAGAATTCTTGGTGACCTTATAAGGCCATTTCATACTGTTATCAGTATTTTAGTTTTAAAGCAGAGTTGATTCTAAGCAATCCCTTAAGTAATGTTTAATAAACAAGCAGTTACGCCTCGTGTTTTAAACCCGATAAAAGACATGCTGTGAGTTTTTTGAACAGCTTCAGAAACATTTGTGCTAGATCAATCTATTCATTTGTAGAACAATCCTTGGGTTCATTATTTATTACATTTTTCAGGATAAAATTGGCTGTAAAATTTAGCTGTGTATAAAGACACTCATTAATCATTCATTTCTTTTGTATTTCCTTTGTGAATAATTAATGAGTTTTGAAGTTTTGTTAATAAGCTAATTACAGAAGGTGGGAGTGGGTTGGGAAACTAGTCCCCATAATGTCTGCAGTTACACAGAGTGATCTATATCATTTGGATCCAGGGTCCTGGAAAATGATTTTATCCTGGTTAAAGCAAAGCTCTTGGTACCATGTGTCTATGTTTCTCGCAAAGTCCCCTACAAGTATATTGTATGGAAGGCAAAAAGAAAGGATTCAAAAGAAAAAGAGAAGTACTTGTGGGAATACTTAGTTGGCTGGGGAGCTATGAAGAACAGATGCCTTCAAATACCAGAAGACAGATGCCAAACTGGAGGTACTATATATATGTTTTGCATTATGTTTCTATCTGCTGAAACTTTTATAGCTGGTGCGCACAAGTTTCTGGCTGTGTATGTGATGCCAATGAAAGAATGCTAACATTCTTTTATATTTTTAAAAAATTATTTTTTTCCTTAGCAGTGTGGCACCAGTATGATGACACTATTTTTAGTTCACCCACCTGGTTTCAAAGTGCTCGCAACAAGATGCCATTTTTGAAGAGCATGGATTCTGCTGATGGAAGGAAAATTGCGACTTGGGCCATGCTACCTCGCTGGGAAGGTTTCACAGTAGATGAAGTGAACACATGTATGACTGCCTGGGAGGCAGTAAAGGTTGTAGGTGATGTAGCTTACTGCATGACACAAACTTTGGTGGAGGAAGATGGGCGCCATGCAAGAAATGTTCCACATCAATATAACTTCAGCAGAGTAAGTCAAATTGTACACTTTCTTCTGAGATTATTTTAAGCAAATGAATGATGTGAACATCTTTGAACTTCAAAACAATCAAAGGTTGACTTGTCACTATCAATCTGTCATATTTTATGTTACATATATACAGAACTTGCCTTCAGTGTTTTTGCCAGTAGTTTTCGTGTTAGATCTTTAAGTTTGATTTTGCTACATTTTATATTTTGTTGTGCCATAAGATATTCAGTTTATATAATCACTGAGTGAGTTTAATTCATCTAGCATCTATATATGGGCACCTTAATTCTTTCAATGATTTGGCTACTTATTCAGCTTAATGAAATCTTTATTGTAAAGTAAAGTAATTAACTGGGGATCTCCACTTTGAAGCTTATCTACATCATTCAGGGTATTAATTTATCAATATAGCCTGGGTTATAATCAACTTGTTGATATATATATATATATATAGGGGTAAGTTACAATATACAGCAATCTAAGATTTACTACAATATCTGGAAGCAGTAAACAATTTAGACATCTTGGTATTAATTAATTATTCATCTTGTTGAAAATGCAAAATTTATGCTTTTGCGTAAGGTTGTAAAAAGTACTTTCTTCAGATGCCCTTAAACATCATCTCTTTGTTTTCCTTTTTAGATTTTGAGAGACTTTTTTAAATCAAAGATGGAGAAGAATGCTTTGCCTCAACCAGTGGAAGATGAAAAGAAAAAGATTCCTCCCTTGGTTTCATCAGTAGCAATTGTGCACAGTGTTGTTGCACACAAAGTGCCTCTCGATCCAGAAGACTATGCAAGGCTGTTCTTCTCATTGATTCTCCACTCAGAGCCAAAAGAGCAATCTTGTACTGCATTCGAAAGGCTTCTTAAGCACTTTCCTACTGATCAGTGGCAGTGAGTTCTTTTTCTTTCATTAAGGGCCCATTACAATATCTTTTTGGGCCATTGCAAGGGAAAATTTGGTTGGCTGTAACTTGACTTAGCATTGTTTCATGGAACTAATGTCATCGGGGCACGCCCAATGTCACATGACCCATAAGGAAGGCAAAGAGATAATTATGGTATTGCTTGTATGTGCTTTTTAACAGACTTGAGAAGATTTCCAATGATCAATACAATATTATAATAATAACCCAATTATGGACGCATTTTGATCGGTTCCTACCTGTGATTTAGGGCACACCTGTGAATTACGGCACACACACTGATCACGTGGGAGGCGCGGGATAGCCAAATGGTTTATTGTGCTGGACTCTGGATCTGACAGTCTGGGTTCAAGCCGCTGTCGGGGCACTGCATTGTGTTTTCAGGCGAGACACTTTACTCTCACAGTGCCTCACAGGTGTATAAATGGGTACCCATGAATTAATGCTGGGGGGATCCTGCGATGGACTAGTATCCCATCCAGGGGGAGTAGAAATACTCCCTGTCGCTTCATGCTAATTAGGAAACCGGGATAAGCTCAGGCCTGATAGGCCACTAGGCTCATATGCAGTCTTTATCTTATTACCATAATTATGATGTTTGTATGTGGTTTCTTTATTGTATAAAACAGATACATGTAGATGCCAATTGTTGCCTTGTGTTTGCTAGATCACAGAGGATGCCAAAATGTGGTTAAGAACATCAGTGACATATTTGGCTATCGCTTTGTGTTCCCGTTTTTTGTTCTTACCACATTTTGACATCAGTTATCTATTGCTGAACAGACATAGAGCAACATGGAATTTACTTGTTAATTGCTTTACTAAACACTTCACTGTATTTATACACCAGTACAGCATAAGCTAAAGAGTATTATATAAAAAAAGTATTTTTCGTGTACTTTTATTTACGCAATTATTGTAATTGTACACAGTTAGAATGATGGCTCACCTGCTTTACTAACTCAATAGAGGTAAAGGTAACAATATTGTGACTATTTAGGAATCTTGGTGAAGCCATTCAGGCCATTTCCAGACATGTGGTCAAGACTCACCCTAACCTTCATGACTGGTTGTTTGCTGTGCCATTGGTTCACTTCCTGACCCAGGTTTCACAGCCTTTCAGCAATTCTGTGTTACTCATGGAGCAACCTAAAAATAAAGACGACACATGGTGGGGTGCAAATGGATTTGATACAAAATCTGTGAGAGAAAAGACTTTTACAGAGAACAGGTAGAGATAAGTGCACCTAACCCCGAAACATTTTTTTTTGCTAAAAAAATCTTTGCACCAGTTTGAAACGTATTGCACCTTTCGTTTCTCCTTTTCACCAAATAATTTCTGACTATTTATAGCATTCAAAAATTACGAAAACTTGTGCATCATTTGTTCCATGACTGAGTCATAAGGGGCGTGGGATTTTTTTCCTGATATGACATCGCAAACTGATTTGCATCACATCAAGTCTTTGTAAAAATGCATGCAAATCAGTTTGTGAAGTCATAATTATCAGGAATAGACCCACGCCCCTTATGACTTGGTCGTGGAACAAATGATGCACAAGTTTTCGAAACTTTTGAATGCTATAAATAGTCAGAATTCGGTAAAAAGGAGAAACGAAAGGTGCAATGCGTTTCGAAAAAGTGCAATGGTTTATTTTAGTGAAAAAATATTTTGGGGTTAGGTGCACTTTAAGAGGCAATAAGCAATTTTTATGTGCACTGTAGCATGAATTAATTCTGATTGTCCATATAAACGAAAGTGTTCCATGCTGGGGTTCTTTGGAGAATGGCTAGATCAGAACATATCTAGTATTTCAAAGAAATTTCCATACAATTGTATAGAAACTTCTGCATTTTAGGTTGTAAGAAATATAAATTCTGACTTTAAAACCAAAATTTGTGTGCACGTGAGGGCATGTACCGTCTTCACATCCCATTTGTGTTCTTAGTAAGATTGGACCATGTGTCAGAGCGACTTTCAACCAAAACCAAAGCAATCACTCTGGCCAATCACAATGGGCACAAATAATCCAGAGAAAAACTCAAAGTAATTACACATAACCAATGCGAAACACACAAGCCACAATTGGTTTTGGTTTTACTTCTGTTTGTCGAAAAAGTGGTGAGAGAGTTTTAAACCAATCACTGAGCATAGTAATGCAAAACCCAAGCAATTTGCTGATTACTTTCGACATGCTCTCAATTGAAAACTGCTCTAGTTGCTAATGCTTACAGAAGATAGAGAATTTCAAACCATTCCCTGAAAGTGTTTATGGCCACTTAGCAAGAGGTTATATAATGATGACTGTTTTGATGATCATAAATTGAGTAATTTCATTTTCTTTTGTTGTTGTCTCAGCTGTCCATCCTTGTTGCTAAAAATGATGTACCCTTTGTTTGAACTGGATCCCCTCTTCAGAAGAACATTTCTTCTTGTAATTCCATGTCGAAAATATGGGAAAATTGCTTCCTCTGGAAAGTTTGCACCTGTGGAAATATACACTACCCTTGCCAGATGTTTAAACGATAAGAGTTACATATTAGAAGAAGAGGTACATTTGTGTTTTCTATTTATATTTGTGTCAACTGCTTTTGCAACATGCATCAACCTTCACTCAGATTTTGAACATTTGTGGTTACGGTCACTGGTCAATTCAGGTTGGAAGATGTGAGAGTTTCTGATATTTTCTATTAATTGGCATGAAGGGTGTGTTACCTTCCCACGTTTAGAATTAATGTTTTAGTGTAATTATACAGTACAAATGATTGTATGCCTATAGCTTCATATTCTTTCAAAAGAGTGAGATTATACAGAAAATCAATTTCCTCCCACAAAAGAGCATATGCAGTTGTAGGAGTTAACTATTTTGTCAAAGGAATTGCTACCTGGATAGATTTATGTGATCATGCATGAGTTTTTTTATATAAATTAAGGTCTGTCAGATCAGTTAATTCAGGATTCTACCAAATTGTTTTTGCAGAGGGATGCTATTGCTACGACCCTAAATGTAATACGGAAGGATGTCAAGGCAACCAGCGAAATGAAAGCCAAAGAGTAAAGATCTTTTAACACCTATGTGCATTTTTATTACTCCGAAGCTAATTAGTAGTTTGGAGGTCTGTTTTTGTAAGCTGTTTTAGTCATTCCTGTTATGACCCATGGATACTCCCAGGAAAGAGGCATTGAAATGACATTCATTATATTTGCTGGGCTAGTAATTTTAGGTATCCTTTAATGGTTTTGAATTACTTTGAAGTCATTTTGACTCTAGCTTGCTTTTAAAAATTATGAAAATATTTTCAACTTGGAGTATCTTTACTCCGACCTGCAAAATGAAGCTACTTCGAAGCAAGCATTTTGTTAAGTTGCAATATAACAGTTTTATAGTATCCACTAAACTGTGGGCGAAGATTGGTCATATGGGGAATGATGTGTCATTGGGGCCTGATGAAGACTTGAACCCAGTCATTTTTCCATTTGCATTCATCATACTAACCACAACGGTTTTTTACCTGCAAATAAAAAAGGAAAGGATTTGAAATATCTTTTGTAACATTTTCATCTATTTTTGGAAGAAAACCATAAAGGACCTGATGAAGACTTGAACCCAGAAATTTTTTTCCATTTCCATCATACTAACCGCAATATTATTGTTTTACCTTCAAACAAAAAAGGAATGGAATTGAGTTTTGTTTCGTAACATTTTAATCTCTTTTTGGAAGAAAACCATGTCATGAAACATATATAGATTACTTCATAGAAAGTGCGACGTACGGATTTTTATTCACGAGTTGCAAAACTTTGGAAAACTCACTCGTTCGCTGCGCTCACTCGTTCGTTTTCCAAAGTTTTGCGACGAGTGAATAATAATCCGTACAAAGCACTTTCTATGCTGTAATTTGTTTATTATATATAACGAGTACTCAACCATTGTAAACTTAAAGCGATTTTTCTAGTCTATAATTAAAGAGTTAAACGCAGCGCTACGAGGAAAACAAAGCTGCAAATGCATTCTGATGGCTTTCCAAGCGAGATCTCTTTTAAATAGAAAAGAAAAATTACGGCGACGACAAGCTATAGTAAACAAGAACTTTATTTAAATAGCGGTGTAAAACACACTGTGTTAATACTTTTTAAAAGAAAAGCTTTTGCTATCGCATTGAGAAACGTCGCCATAAGTGAATCAACTACTGCGCGCAAATCAACTGGCGAATTTTTGAACAAAAGTTGTGATAACACAAGGAGTCGGTTCATTAAACAATAATTACGAAATCCATATTCAAAAGTGAAATATTTACTTTACCCTGGTGTTCCCAAGGGTGCTTGAATTTTCTTAGAACGTCCACGGCTGCGTTGTATCAAAGCTACAATGAAAGTCTTTCATTTCTTGGCTTTCCCTTATCGACATTTAGTTTGTCTTCGCTCCGCCTGTAGAATGATTTTAGCATTTCCATATCATAACTGTGTTCTTAAGGTTTTGCTTGGCGTGTTTCTGATGGCTTTCCTTTCCATAAAGTTCTCAAAAGTACAAAAGTTGTAGCCAAAACATAAACTGTCTTCGAGAGCTTGCAAACTTGCAGCGCCTTGTTTTCACCGCCTCTTTAGAAACCATTTGAATTCCCGCGCTCTGA
>OX393563.1:10171860-10211860 GCA_947652115.1 Blastomussa wellsi
TTTGCTTCTGTGCCATGCTGCAAATTTGAGAATTGTAGCTGGGATTGTAAGCTACTCTGCGACTGATCTCTGGCAAAGAAGACGAGCAGTTTTATGTAATTTTGAATATGAAATGACACGTGCGGCAGTTATTCAAAAAAATTGCACCTTTATAAAAATTAGGGGGCGTGATATACGCACCGACCACCCCGGGAGGTGAAGGAAGATCTGGAAGATGTACACTTTATTAGAGTAACGATGGGATGCAATGTTACTAATTTGAGATATTAAACTAAAATTGAATTTTTCTAATAAAACAACAAAACAGGAACGGCAGCAAAAAGCAATATGCCTCATTTATGTTTGCAATTTGTTGAAAGGGTACACATATAGAGTTCATTTTTTTATTTTCAACAAGTATTTTATATATTCATTGGATTTACCCTGACCCAGTACACATATATTCAGATTTTCAGTTTTTTAAAGATTTTACAATTGCTGTACCGACATAAGATAATGTCTTCGCTTCTTCCTATCAACAATATCATAATTTAAGAACTGCTTTAAAAACATCAAGGCAAAATAAAGAAAATACTTGCATTCCCTCTCCTCCTTGCATTGGGTGGTCAGCGTGTTTATCACTGACGCCCTCTTACTAAGGTGCGAATTCTTTGGAATAACTGCCGCACAGGCTTATCTTGTATTCAAAATTACATAAAGAAAACTGCTCTTCTGTTTTGCCAGAGATGAGTTGCGGTGTAGCTACAATTCTCAAATTGGCAGCACGGTGCAGCAAAAATCGATGCAAGGAGGAAGTATGACATAAAACTGGGGTATAGTTTTCGAATAACATTGTAAAAGGCAACTTTGATGATCAGAAGAGGTTAACGACCATTTTATAATGTTTACAGAACTAGCAAATACTTTTTAACAATTTAGACGATTGATAATCAACTTGGCACTCTGACTCAGCAAACATTGGCGAGGCTTCTCTTAGAAATATGGGCTTGTGGTTGTTTCATCAAAGAGCATCAAGTATAGAAAACATTAAAACAACAATTAAGCCGAATATAAGAGACTAAGATTTCTGCAATTCTGCTCCAACGATTTTCTTCAAACTTGGCTATGATATGTATTAGTTGATACACACTGATTCTAGAAATTTAACAAAAATATATCAGCAAAATGTTTGCTGGGTGCGATTTTTTTCAAAAAGGTGGGTACACCACATGAGAATGCCAATAACATTAAAAATATTTTTCATCAGTTAAATCAAATATAATTATATTATTACCAAATGATAGGAGAAAGTTTTGCCAAAGTTTCATTGCCATCACATCAAAGCCAAAAAAGTTATGACACAAAGTTTGGCAATGACCAATTCACTCGGAATAAGCAGGCATGCTGGTGGTGATTTTAAGGGTGGCATCTTTTGACGTACCTATTACACTGTGTTTCTATTCCGTAATGACACAACATGCTATGTCAAATGACTTTAATTTTTCCTTACTTCAGAGGGGAAGTGAAGGCGAAGAAGTGTTCAAGAATCTTTCTGAATATGGGCTTGATTCCCCCCAAGCCTCAAAATGTGGTGAACTCCTTACTCTGATGCTAACACGTTGTTGGCCACGGCAAGTAGGAGGTGTTCCATGCTCAAGCAAAGCCATTCTCAAGCACATTTTGACATGGCGACTTTGGCCGTGCTTTCTGCAAAGATTTGGTAGTATTAGAAATTGATGTTATCTGCATACAAATTTCTTTTTGCTTGTTGTGTATTATTTTCTATGGTGTTGATTACTTTTAACTCAGCTTACATTTGATCATGGTAACAGTTTCAAATGAAACATTGAAGGTGAAAATCTATAAGCGAAGGGATCCCTATACTGTTTCAAGTTCAATATCTTTAACTTAGAAGTTAATAGAACATGTTAAGAGACCTTTCTTAATCCCCCACCTATTCCAATTGTTAACATCTTTCCACTGAAGTCATGCAATACTCTTAGCATTTGCCTCTTAGGAATGGGTGGGTATCAAATCTGCTAAACCTCCGCTGAATTTTTTTTGCCCTTAGTCAGTCAAAATGCGACCTTTTTGTTGAAAACATTGCAATTTTTTGGCTCGCCTTTTGGACTGCAAAAGCAACCATTTGTATAAAGTCACTTCAGAGCAATTGAAGCCAATCTTTGAAAAGTTGTTGGTGAATTAATAAAGCTAATGGGGATGACATTTCAACTAAATAATCACTTTCATGATCTTGTGCTTTACCTTTGTCAATAGATTGTTAACTTGTTAGTCAAACGTTGTTAGTCAGTTAACTATCCATTTCTGCACCAGTCTTCACTTTTTTTCTTGTGTACTTTGTATTTGTCTTGGTGCTGCCACCCTCAACTAATTAGTACCAGAATATTATATATCCTTATTCCTGAATGGAAATATTTTCCTTTTAAGACAATCTCTTTAAAGTGCCTATGAAATGAACAAATGAGCTATTGAAAAATAAGCTTATTTGTAAAGGCCTTAAAAAATGATGAAAAATGGCATTTTCCGTTTTGTGATATCTCCTCTCGTTCCAGAGATATTCAAGAGTTTTGTATTACGCAAATTAGGTACTGATGACGTCATAAGGTGTGATAGTAAGGGTGTAAAAACACAAAATATGGCATATCTCTGCAAGTAATTATGCAGTGCAATTGGAACTTTGCAAGCACATTGCATCCTAAGAAATACACCTCTTGATACCTATTTTGATGTTGCTGTGGCAACAATCTTGGTTCCAGTTTCTTTCCTCTTTAAATCAAATATTACTCGTTTGTGACTGTATAGGGCAAATGACTGATCTAAGTTAAAGCGTGCACAATGCCCATATTGCACTAGCTCTCCTAATTAACCTTTAGGAAGTGGACGATGTTTGCTCAAGATCAAATACAGGAATAACCATTCCTGTATATTAGAGATCTCGGACCAGATGTGTTGCCATAGCAACACCAAAATATGCACCATCTGATGCATTTCTTAGACTATAACATGCTCACCAAGTTTCAATTTCATTGCCTCACTACTTGTAGAGATATGCTATATTTTGTGTTTTTACACCCATACGATCACACCTTATGACGTCATCAGTACCTAATTTGCATAATTCGAAAATCTTGAATATCTCTGGAACGAGAGGAGATATCACAAAAAGGAAAACGCCATTCTTCTTCATTTTTAAAGGCCTTTCAAACAAGGTTGTTTCCAATAGCTTGTTTTTTCATTTCATAGGCTCTTTAAAGGTGCTCACTAGTCCTGTCTTAATTGAGCTCTTATATATGTTGTGGTACTGTGGCTATTTGATGTGCCCTACAATATTTAATATTTGTACCTCAGGTTGGCAAAAGGAAATTGTAATTGCCATGTCAGTAAGTTGATCATCGTAGGTTTGTCTTTAAACTGCTGTTCTTGTTATGTTGGATTACTTTCAGGTAGAGAATCTGACTATCGCCGTGTATTGAAAGAAGATGGACAAGAAATTTTGATGTTAGCTATTTCATCCCTTGAAGCTGCAAGAGGATCCCTTAAGGATGGGACTATAGAATTTCAAATGTTGATTATACTTAAGGATCATTCAGAAAGATTTCTTGTGCTGTGTGAGCATATTAGCAATAAGGAGGAAGGTAAATCGCCATTGCTAACACAGTTGTTGCATCAACGTCGCATCGAGCTGACTGCATTTCAGGAGGAAAGGGATAAGGTTTCTACCTTAATAAGGATGTGCGCAATTATCAAGCAAGGTAACTTGAGGTTTTAATTTGAGTTTTGTGACAAAACGTAAGGGCTTGTTCGTTATAAACCGTCATTCCATTCCTGTTCTTCAGTGAATCTTGAGAAGTTGTCGAGGAAGGCAGTGATGGATGCCTCCCACGTGAGAATTAAAGACCTTGTACAGTCAACAATTGTTGGTGAGAAAGTGTTGCCAGTGGTGATGTTCTTTGGTCTTTCTCCAAAGGCAAAGGAGATGATTTCTTTTCTCAGTCAACTATGTGACAGCGCACTTCTTAGGCAATTGTGGAGGGACAATGGAGAAAAAGCGCTCAGAAAGATTACAGAAAGAGAACCACAGAAGACGTTCCTTAATATTGAAGATCTTGTGGAGCTGGTTTGGACACCAACAGATGCTCATCTGCAGTCTTTGCAAGACAGTTTCTTAAATGGTTCCATTCCTTTTGGAGAGGTGGACAAGTTGTTCAGAGTTTTTAAGGGCAACCAGAAGTATGAAGATCTTGCCAAAGAAATCAGGCTCCTTACCATAAGAAATGCCAGTCAAGCTCAAGCTCTAGATCGATTAATCAACATGCGTATTGACCAGATACAGCAATATTTCAAGTTACAGAGTTGCATTGATGCTGCAACGAATGTCCTTGATTTCAAAACTAGGCTTCACCTTCAAGGAAATTTTCAACTTGTTGAAGATTTGCACAACCAGGTTTGTTTGAACTTTATTTTGCATACTACTATATATGCGAAAAAGAAAGCATTTTCCCTGTTTCTTTTGAGTTTTAGAAACATGAATGAAAGTTTGGAAGAATAAGGAATTATCTGAATGACGAGCCAATCAGGCCAAGATGTCCACAGCATTTTTAGCTCTCCCAGACTTTAAGAAGGTTTTTATTACTCAATAGAAGCCTAGAGAAATGTTTTCCATTTCTTGTAGAAAACACTGTGACAAAAAGAAGGAACACCCTTATTTATTGTTCCATTTGTCAAGTGAATAATAAATATTCATTTGCTTAAGCCATCATTACTCAAAAACCCCCCGGTAGTTCTGTGTTTCAATCAAGTTACAGAAGAATGGCTTGTACTGCCATTTTTACATGTTTTCTAAGCTGTTATGGCAGTTTCTTTTTCTACGGTGAACAGCATAGTCCTCATTGGAATACTTCAAACTAATTTTTTGCAAACATTACGGGTATTTTAAAACAAACAAATTTACTTGTCATTGTGTGTCATGTGGTAACACATTTTCAATAATCAATCTTTGCTGCTAATTCTCAGCCTGTCGTTGAAACCTGTCCCCACCCTCAAAAAGAATAGTTTAAGGGTAGCAATGGTAAAATATATATTTAACATAAAAATGCAGCATAAGGAAAAGGAGTGATGTGTGTGTGATGTCCATGGGTGGTCAAAAAAATTCAAGTCACAAAGAAATTTCATTTTTGCAATTTCCTTATGTAGATGAACAGTGAATTCAAGCAGCGACCATTAAGAACCATGAATGCAGAATTGTGGGAGGCTGGTAGATTACTATCTGGAATAAGTCCTGACCGTGCACGCTGCCTTGGCGCTGTTACCAAATGTCAACCTTTAATTACTTGGCTGAGGAAAACTATTGCAGGTACATGCTTAGCAAAATTGTTTATGTGATTTATGCACTATTTTCATTGATAAAAGAATTTTATGTTGTGCTTGCTACTTATTTGCTCTGGAATCCAAGAATGTGCTTCCCCGGCCTATCGAAGGTCTTGACAATTACAACAGGGTGGGGTGCCTCAAAAGCCAAAATGTTACAAGGATATAGTATCAGGCTAATTAACAAATAGATGTGAGCTTGTTGTGGTACATCCTGTAATAGACCACTTATTTCTTCATCACATTATCAAATTTTTGTACAGACACTCGGCCGGTAGGAAATTCGGAAATTCTCGAAAGCCAGATGAATTAATAAAAAGTTCAGTCCCCTCATGGTGCCTCAGCAGAACATGGCAAACAATAAACGACCCATCCAACAAGTTTCACGTCAAACTTTGGTGTTTTCCCTTCACAGATTAATTCAATCCAGATCCATATTCATCTTGAAAACAAATTTGATGATTTCCTCTTTAAAGGAGTCCCTTTGGATGCAATTTGGTTCTATGAAATAACAGCACCAAAGACTGAAAACAGTTTGAGCGATTGAAGTTTCAACAAGCGGGCATGATAGCATCATACCCCATCATCATGTTTTTGTGTTTCGATGTATTTTTTGACCACGAATATTAGCCAATGAACATGCAAGAATTTCTGCAGTTATGGTAAAAACCGGAATTTCCAAAGGTTGGGTGGTCAAGCCATTAGTGGGGGTATTTCCTGCAATAAATCAGTTGGTGATTTGCATTCCTAAATGGTTTTCTAAGAAATGTTTGCTATTTTTGTTCAGTATATTTGAAAGGCTATCATCACCCTGGTAAATTCTGCACATTTCTCACTTCGTAAAGTCCATTGAACTGCAGATTAAAATACCTTGCTTTCCTTCAGCACTAAAGGGAATAGAAAACAGGTTACCTTTACACTTGAACTGCAATCCATTTATTGTGTGCTTTGCAAAAAATGAAGTGCTAAAGGTCTAAAACATTCTGAAGCAAAAATTGCAAAGGCAAATTTAGAATGGAATGCACACCCTATCTGCAACTTTCCTGTAGTATGCATACTCAACTGACTGGTCGATTTGCAAACCCCTTGCATCAAAACGTTTGTATCTGTTTTGTCATAGGTCCTCAAGAACTTAAGGTGCTTGTGGATTTGGCCATCATATCAGCTGGTGAGACAGACATGGAAACCACACGGATAACGTGCTTACATTCTAGCTGCCTAGGATTTGCACCTCTTATTTTTGACTTGGAAACTTCTTTTGGCTTTGATGACTTGATGAAAATTTGTGAACCAGTGTGGAATGCAGT
Organism: Blastomussa wellsi; assembly: GCA_947652115.1. NCBI lineage: Eukaryota > Metazoa > Cnidaria > Anthozoa > Scleractinia > Plerogyridae > Blastomussa > Blastomussa wellsi. Next base: position 10,178,535 of record OX393563.1, read on the forward strand.
GGATGCAGATCCCACTCTCCCTGATAAATTGGTAGTCAATTTGTTTGTTATTTTTAGTACTGTTTTGGAGATGTGCTTATATCAAGCTAGATCCTTTCAGGATATGAGTTATTTCTCATCCTTGATAGGAAATGAAATATTCTATATTCCACAGGGAATTTCGTTTTTTTTAAATTATTTTTTCTTTCAGATAAAACGGTAGTTTCATCAAGCTAAAAAACAGTAATTCAGATCGTGTGAACATTTTACTCTCTCTAGAATGTTGTGAAAATGTGACTTGTAATACATTCGAATATATTTATTTGCATGCTGTATTATATTTTAACATTTTAACTTCTTATTATATTTTAACATTTTAATAGTTTTTAATAATCTAGTTTCTATAATATAGCCCACAATGTAAACTACTGGGTTACCAGTAATTGGGTCAGCTATTAAAGTTTATTTATTTAGCTCTTATACCTGTTCCAAGAGCGCCTTATTTTGATTGAATTTTGTGAAATATTTGCAGGTGGATACTGGCCGTCACATGGAGTGGCTACAGAGCGTCAAAACATCTCATGGTTCCGTGGCAATGTCCTCCCTTATGGAAGCTCAGACTATTAATGAAAAGGGCATCTACTGTGTTGGGTGCCTAAATGTAGATAACAGTTCATCAGTAGAACCGGACCAGTTGACACTTGATAATGTCATTAAGCTCACAGTTCCCACAGGCGAAAACGGGAAATACAAAAGATACACACTTGATGGTCTGAAGGATCTGCAAAGTAAGTTGATGTTAATTGCTGCCAAGGCATCACATGGCAAAGAGGAAGTGGACAGATTTGTTGATGTAAGTTTAATATGCGCATTGCTTTAAGAGACAAACAGATCGATAAATAGGCAGGCAGACAGGAGAGTGTCTCAGATAAGTCTCTTGATTTGTTGATTGCGCAATAAAGCTTGGCAAATGAACGTAAACTTAAAGCATTTCATAGTGCCTTACTTTGAAAACTACTTTTTCAACATAGTGCTGAAAGTACACGTTGCAGTCAGAGCTGTCCAAGATGTTTTAATGTACTGTAAAGAGAGTTTTGATTACCTGTCAGTTGGGATGTTAAACATGTGCATTCCTAGAATACCAGGAATCAAAAGGGTTCCTTTTACCGTAGCCCATTATTAAATACTTACCAAAACCTCCTTTTTCTTATTGAAAATTAACAGATTTTTCAAAATGTCCTGCGACTAGCTACAGTATACATTTCTCTTTGCAAAGCTGGCGAGGTGAGTCACCTCAAGTGGAGACATGAATTTCACTGTACGCCGAGGCTTTCTGCCCTGTACTCTCTGACAAAAGAGCTGATAAATGAAAGTGAACAGATGGAGCAATGTCTTCAGCAGTGGAGAGATGAACTACATGCCAATCGTTTGCAGTACGGTGAATTAAACCACTTCACCACGCGGCAACTGCTGTTTCTTCGAAGCAAACTGGCAGTTGTTCACGGCAGAGGCCCCAGAGCAGTGGATGGCATTCCCCTCGAGGTGTATAACCTTTTGGAGAGCGTGTTGCCAGGCATTGACCCAGCCACGTTGAAATCTGTGCTTACATTTTGCGGTATATGTAGTCCGGAAGCTGGCCAAAATATCACAAGGTCGTATGGTGCAACCAATACAAGTCAGCAACTTAGTCAGGAATCAGATAAGCCTGGGCCTTCAAAAAACCAACTGCCTTCCAAGAGAGAAATGTTCCAATCACTTGTGGCCAAGTTGGAGTTGCTTGGTTACTCTGAGGAGGTTGCCATAGCGGCAATGATATCATGCAAAGATGCCAGTGAGGCAGATCTAATTGTGTGGTCTGTGCAAAATGGCAGGAATGAAGATCTGTTAACTGCTAAGTATTCAGAGGCAATGAATGATCCCCAATATCTGCTACTAATAGACAAGGATAGTGCGGCATCTTGGGAACAAGAAAGGTGAGATGTACATGGCGTTGTATGTTGTGTGAACAATGACCTCACGACAGCATAGGAGGACAGCATTTTGGTTTTCACATTGCAGTCTTGACTATCTCCCTATTTTGACAGGTTGTATTCAGTAGAAATCAGGAAGCAGAAAACTACCTTTGCAGGCTTTCAGACAAGCTACCACTTCATTCTAACCCCTTTCTGCCTGCCTCACCTCTCCCCTGCACCACAATTGGAATGACCCATAATTACCATTCCTTCTATTCAACAATGGTAACAGAATGAGAGGCAGAGAAGACACTGAGGCATGGCATACCACTTCTATTTACCATGTCTTTCTTTGCCCTATGAATTACCTTGTGCATCTAATTGTGCAACTAACACCTCTTTTCCCCCAAGTGATCTTGAAGAGATTGCGATAGATGGGCCAGAGAATTCAGCACAACCCATGGAAACTGCTATCAGCCTTGACCAGACAGCCGGTGGGGAATTTCTCAGTCTTGGTGAGCTGGGAAAGGTTTTGCTTCATCTTGCTTCACAAGGTTAGTTGCTCGTGTTGTTTGCACTGCAGAACAGAGGACAGAACAGAACAGAGGAGTCTTACATTCATGTGCACAGCAGTATTTTGGTAGAAAACCCAACAACACAGCTAAACCTGTCAATCATGTTGACAGGTGATTGACAGGTTGTTGTGTGGCTATTACTACTGAATTGTAACTCAGGTATAGCAATCCCTCATAAGGATAAATTTTTGCTTTACGTAAGTGTGAGCAGCATCCCCTAAATGTGACGGGCTGCTCTCAGGACCAACAGCCACATCAATTGATTTTAAAAAGACATTTCATAACAAGTTCAGATTTAAGAATTTGAAAACATCACAGTCTGAATCTTTTGTTAATTGCAGGTTCTAAAAAGGGACGAAGACACTATCCAAAATACCTGAAGCGTGGAAAGCCAAACTTTGTGGTTGTTCCAAAAGGTAGGAGTGAGAAAGTGTCTTTAGTGTTCCCCTCTTTTCTGTCCTCCTTCCTCTTTTGCTTCATTCTGTCAGCATTTTGGGAAGAAAGTGTCTGAATCAACATGTGCAGTTATTACCGCATCAACTGAACTTATTCTTATTCTACTGGTTACAAATGTACGTAGCAACTTCCAACCATATTTTGTCAATTAATTTACCTTTGCGTATTGTGTGTTTTTTCCATGGGTCATTGTCATCATTCACAGCTGACATTTTTGGAACTGTGCTGTCCTTATACATGCATGACACCGCACAGTCGCTACCCACATCAGAAGAAGTCATGATATGTACTTCTGATACAACTGCTGAAGAGGTAAGTGTTAGAAGCTATTGAAATAATGTTCTCTCGATTAATTGCACGTTACTTGCTATGCAACTCAACCTCGTTCCCAGGGTCTTTTCCCTGGCTTGGGGCCGCCCCCAAGCCAGGGAAAAGACCCTGGGAACGAGGTTGTATGCAACTGCAACTTGGTTATAGTGAACAAGTTACTTCCATGGATTTAAAACCAAGCCTCATATTGCAAACAAATAATGATGGCTTGTGGGCATTATAATTAAAACTTACATGCAAACAAGATTTACTTTGAAAATTGTTCAAACCTAATAGTTTTTCACCCGTACCCTCTCTTGTATTTGCTGTGTTGTTGAAATGTCCCATTTCTGTTTTAAGTGTTTTTTTTGTATTTCACCCATTGTTGTGGTCCAGCTTATGTCTAAAAGTTTGATCGTACTGTTTCGGCATGCCAGTTTTCTGGGATTGTCAACAAATTGTTCAAATTCGTGCAAAACTGAACCCTTTAATCTAGGTAGGTAGGTAAAACTTTATTTAAACACGCTTGTCCCGTCAACTAGAAGTTTAATTGTACCGTTTTGGCATTCCAAAACGGTCTTTCAGCTAATGTCTTTCAGCACTTTACATTCTTGCGTTTTCATAGATTGAGCTGTTATGGCGACGATCCCTCGGAGACCGTGATGGCAGATTGTTTTGTTTAGTGAATGTTGACCTGCTTGACTTCAGCGTCTCGCAGAAAGCTGCTGATGCCCTAGCATTTCTTTTACAAGAACCACAGTACAATCGCAATGAAGGTAATCTTAATACATTTAATTTATGGCTTACTATACGATTCAACATGTTATGACTGTTAAGACGGAAGCCATCAGGAAGTTGAGTAATATTTATTTGAGTTGGACAAAAATCAAGTACCAGAATAATTTAAATCATATTGCGTTATTTTTTACCCTTAATCATAGCGTAGAATGACTATTGTTCTTGTGACATTCACTTACAGTTCAAGAAGACGCATAGGTCTGTCATAAGTAAAAGTTTTGAGAAATTCGCTTTGGAAAACGGACTCCATACAAAAAATGGTCAATTTTTCCTTATTTTCAAGTGCAAAAGGATACTCCTTCCACTTGTTCAATCTTCTTTATTTTGGTCTTAAATTGTAGATACAGCATTCCTCTTCAAAATTCCGTGCGTGGGTTTTTAGATTTTATTTTCTTGAGATCAGGAAAGTAAGTTTTATCAACGTTACTTGGCCAATTATGGCCCTTTCTTCTCTAATTTTGGGCTTTTCAGAGCGCGTATTTGCGCTTCGGTGATCATGAATATTTAATGAATGTCACAGCATTCTGCCCTATGTAAAGGGTAAAGATGTAAGTAATTATCTGCGATAACACCGATAACAATTTCCTATCAGAGCCCGAGAGAATGAATTTTAAAGATCACAAACTGTAGGCAAAATCTAACGTGTAGCCATTTTGTAAAATCGTCTTTAAGCGATTCAGTGGAATTATAGTGGAACTTCGAAATTTGTTTTCGATGTTTGGTGTTGTTAGAAAAGATTTCTTTTGATAAGATATTTGAAGCAGTAACTAAAAAGTTTGCAATAAGGTGTAAATAATTTTGGTACAACAATTTCTAATCAGAGACTGAGAAAATGATTTTCAAAGCTCGCAAGCTATATGAAAAATCTCACGTCTTTTAAGCGATTCAGTGGAATTCAGTGGCACTTCGTAATTTGTTTTCGATGTTTGGTGTTGTTAGAAAAGATTTCTCTTGATAATATATTTGAAGTAGTAACACAAAAGTTTGCAATAAGGTGTAAATCATTTTGGTACATAATTTTGTCCAATGAATGCTCAAAGTCCTAACGGATTCCGTCTTAACATGTTGTTTTTCGTTATCCCATCATTAATGATATTGTAAGGCAACCTTAGTTTCCCTCTGTTAACATCGTTCATAAAGGTAAAACACTGTCACTTATGACTAAATACTTTTGCTGATACACTAAATGTGCCTAGAACATGAAGATGACGATATCAAGTGAATAGCTGAAGGAAGGGGCAACTGTAATCAAATTATTAGCAGTTTTTCGAGGATTCAAGCGGCAAACTTGAAATAATTAGGCTGACTTTTTCAACTTGAGATCTGAAGATCCTGATGGTTTCAAAATTATGCCACTCCTTTCTTTGTCCTTCAGGACACTGACATAGCAGTTATTCAGCAAAACAGGACCACTTTTTGTAGTTTTCCGTTAATGTAAATACCGTCTTTAATCTGTTTTTGAAGTGATACTCATGAAAATGCACCTCTTAGGCTCTTACAGGAGCAAATTCTTTTTTACATCCTGTTTCTGTATTAATATTTAGAGTGCGGTTGGTGGCTTGCATTTTATGTTTCTTTTAATTAATGACAGTTGATTTTCTTTCAGGGCTATCTCTTGTGGTTATTTGTAGCTCTGAGAATGAGGACAGAGCTCACATGGCTGCAGCTCTTGATCAGTATAGGCTTGGAACTATTCCTCATTGCGCGTCACCCAAGGAAATCAGGCAGTACCTCAAGACACAGTTCAAGCCATGCTGCCAACAATGGGGAAAATTCAGAGATCATACCCTACCTTGGACTCCTGCTGCTGCATTAGACAAAGAAGGGTAGGTATCTAATGCCGTATTCCTAAACAATAAAAGGATAGTGATAAAGTAAGTTCAAACTAGTGTCAATTCTAGTATAGAGGGGATAAGTTTCTAAAGAAACTGTGGTGCTGCGTCGGTGGGAAGGACGACGAAGGGCTAACGCTCGAAACGTCAGCACTTGAATCTCTTTACGGTGGCCAATTGACATTATCAACCCAGTTGATAAAACCAAATTATATTCAATTCTAGTATGTCCAAGGTACTTTTATACAATAGACATTGGCTTTCGCAGCCTTCTCAGAAAATTATATCTTTTTGTTTAGGCTGGCTGTGAGAGTTCTGTCATCTGAAAGAGCAGGAGCTGGAAAGAGCTTGGTAGTTCGTCGTCTGAGCGAGAGCTTACCTGGACTGAAAAACAACGATGCAGTGATGGACTATCTAAGAGACATGGAGACTGATGTGCCACTTTGTATCAGTGTGCCAATTTACGGACCTTTTGTGCATCAATGTTCCATTGCAGAGGCCTTGTTGCCCCACACTATTGTTCCTGACTTGCCACTTTCCCGAATATTCCATCTTGATGTACATCCATCGGTAGAGCAGTATTTCATTATTTCAAATTTTGTCATTGTTATCCTTGCCTTCAAGTATTTAAATACTTCGAATTTCTTTTCTCTTTGTACTTAGATGGATTATTGTTTAATGTTACTATTGCTTACTCAAAATTTGACAGACTGTACTGATATTTCTCAGGTGAGAAGTGGCCTTGACACACTCCTGTTCAATCTCCTGGTCCTTGGTGTCTTGAAGAGTAGTAGTGGCCAGATCTGGCGGCGGAGATCCTCTGATTTGTATGTGATTGAACTGACTTCAGGAGCAGCCGAGAAGGCAAATGAAACTGTAGAAAGAAGGCTGCAGGTCTCCAAGGTACGTGTTCCTAAAGATGTGGTGCACAACACATTGCAGTAAACTAGAATGCTTTTTCTAAATGCTTTTGCTTCGCTTGACAGCGTGTTAGCTCCAAGAAAGACGCTGCAGAACCCTTTTACAGGCTGCTCCCTACTATTCACTGTGGAACACCAATGCAAACATTATTTCAACTGAGGACGAATCCAACAGGCAAGAAAATGAAAGTCATATTTTTTATTATCTTAACATAATTGAAAATATCTTAATGAACTGAACAGTTTGATGCTGCCCATTTTCTCCCACTTATCTAATATACAACAGTATCATACTGGAGAATATTGTAGCAGTTCCTTTCCAATTGTCGTCATCCTTGTCATCGTCATGTCACCATCATCATTATCATCATCATCATCATCATCGTTATTGTCATCATCATTATCACCCTTCTCTTCACCCTTTTCACACCTCAAGGTGGCGTTTAAGACTGCAATAAGAAATTTTACTCTTGTATGTGTTATCATCTCTGTATCTGGATTTTTATTCAGCTGGCAACAGTCTCAATCCACTGTTTGACAATGGTGAATTCCAAAGCTCCTATGTTCAGTGTGCATTTCAGTACCTGAAGTTGTGGGAATCAGCTGGTGATAATCTGGATCACTTCTGGTTCATACCAGGTCAAGTGATGGGTGACCATGCCGATTGTATAGAGATTCTCACCAGGTGAAACGTCTAATTTGATCAATTTTTCTTGTGAATGTTAACATCTTACTAACTGAGCGGGAAGCTCGAGGAGGAATACTGGCCTGAGGTTGTGAAACGACCAAGGGCCAATAGTCCAATGCAGCTCGAGCAGGCTAGGTTAGTAAGTAGTTTATTATATGGCACTCGGGTCATAAATGTATGCTTGTTAAAAACGCACTTTCGGTGACTTGAATTCAAAGGGCTTTCGCCGTAACATGTTTTGATGCCGCAATCATCTCAGAAAGAACAAGCAACCATGGTTGCGAATTTTTTTTTCTGCACTTCTAGTTAACAAATTTAAGATTATTAAACTTTAGAAATAATATGCGGCTTAGGACCGTCTCCATAGAAACAGTCTGTATGGCAAAATCCCAACCAAGAAAGAACCAAGAATGCTCGGATTTTCCTTTTTCCTTGCCATTTAATAATGATTAGTAATCATAAATTGCATGTCATACTTGGTAATCATTGTTTATTTGTGGAAAATGCAGCTATTGGAAGATACGAATATTTAAAAACCGGCTTGCATAATTCCAGGCCAGAGTGTATTATACAATTTTATAGCACATTTGTATAAGAAATTCTAAAATTCTTGTGAATGTAAAAAAAAAACACTATGTAGATACATTGAATACATGGCAGGATTGCAGCATTTGCAAGTAATTGGGTTGAATTTTGTAACTGGTGTGCCAAAATGGGCCATTTTCTTGGTGCAGACAATGAAATGTTTCTACACGTAAGCTTAAAGAATTGAAAGTTACATAAGAGAACTACTATGTTTTGAGCGTTTCTCCGAAACCATAATAATGTGACCTCCCAGAGAAAGCAGGGATAGAAACTTTTGTTAAGATTCTGTTACTTTCATTCATATACTGACACCAAAATAATGTGACCTCCCAGAGGAGCAGGGATAGAAAATTTTGTTAAGATTCTGTTGCCTTCGTTCATAAACTGACACGCACACAATGGCCAGTGGATGCAGTTGATGTTTATTTTTGTCAGCAAAAACTGATAGTCTTTCTCTTGTACTTAGTAGCAACATTTTGTGCTAGTTTTCCCTTCTTCCACCACTGTAGGCACTTCTATTAGAACCCAATTTCAACTATTTATGCTATTCCCCAAAATAAATGTTATGACCATTTTCCTTTTCCTGTCACTTGCCAATAATTTGGTGGTTTATTTAATTCCCCACAGAAACTGTGGCATTGAAGATCCTTCATGGGCGGAGTTACGACACTTTGTAAACTTTCTGAACTCTCAGCTCCAGGCGTGTGAGGAAAGTTCATTCTGTAACATGGATTTAGTGGGTGACACTCTTGAGGGTTTCAGAAGCTTTGTGGTTCACTTTATGATCCTGATGTCGCGGGTAAGGGTAATTATTAATAAGATCCCAAACAATCACCCAGTTAGTCAGTCGGGTGTGCCAGTCAGGTTGTGGTAAGTCAATTGGTCCATGTGCTAGTCCATTTATTACTGCCATCCTTCTCCTTTACCAGACTGGACTGGATACATATCCTCACCATCCAGCCCTACTTCTACCCAATGAGGCAGTACAGGCATAAGGATGAGAGACTTAGTGCTGATGCATTACTCCTTATTTGATTCAAAGTGTGTTGTCTAATTTGTACATTGAAGGACTTTGCTACACCATCTCTTAAATCCTGTGAAAAAGCCATTGACACTCGTGACGATGATGGTGACATTAGCAGTGATGACGAAAGAGCTGCAGCAGCTGAGGTTGTACAATTAAGTCTCAGGAGGCACTGGGAGACCAGGTGCGCAAATGTTCTTCAGACTAAAATTGCAGTTTTGTTTCCTTGCATCGACACAAAGTTTTATAAGTTATTTTCATTTTTTCTGAGAACTATGGACGGGTCCATCTTCCATGTACCATGTGGAATGTCGAAAGGGTTGAGTAAAGTGGATGTAGAAAATTTCAAATGTTCCCCTGGCACATGTTGCAGTGTCATTTCGTCCATTCAAAGTTTTCAGGGATATGACTGCAAAAGAGAGGTCTTGAAATCCTGAGAAACAGGAATTTCAAAGTATGGTGTCCATCACCCTTAACTGTACAAGGTGAATACAAAAATTGTGACATGCAGGGAGAATGGTATACCAAAATCAGCATATAGTACACTTATTAATCAGTATGAACCCATTCCCTCATTCCTCAATATTTAACACAAACCGATTGGCTTTTTTCCACAGTTCCCATCCTTACATATTCTTCAACCAGGATCGCAATACCATGACATTTGTTGGTTTCCACATTGACCAAAATGGTAATTTGATTGACCCAGACCTTCGCGTTATAATTCAGCCCAGTTTGATGTCAAGACACTTGCGCACCGGTCTCTATGTTCAAAAGGTTGACATGGAAACTAACTACGAATCTTGGAGCAAGTACGTGTCACATTGATTTAGTGATATGTTACTGTATCTTGTATTGAGGTAGAGCATAAGATTTCTCATCAGTGCGTTGTATCAGAATAGTCCCGGTTTAAAGTGTTTCTGGTGGTTAAAGTTGCTAGATTATGCATTTTAAGGAAATTACAGCACTGACCTGTGAGCTGAAATGTCACAACGGTCTAAAGCTGTAGAAGATTCAACTGAAACACAAAAAGCTGAAGAAAGGCATGTGTACGCAAAATTGAGGAAAATCCATAACATTTCCTCACTTGGAAATGAGGAATGGGGTGGAGATGAATGGAAGTGCGGTGCTCAGTCATACAGTTTGTTGGTTTTGAATATATAGTCCAAATTTGTTAGTGGCGAGCTAGCTTTATGAAATGAAAATTCATTAAATTATGGTGTCTTTTTTGTGTTTGGTGATCACAGGGGTGAGAAAATTGAGAAGCTTTGTGGAGTAATGGGTGTTGAGTGGCCGTATGACCCAGATGACTCTTATGAACTCACCACAGACAACTTGAAGAAAATTTTGGCTATCCACATGCGCTTTAGGTAAGATGATCTGTGTGTGAATATTATACAGGGGAATTTGCACAGATTCTGGAATTCTTGAAAAACGAATGGACATCTGCAAACTAGACCGAAGACCTAAAACGAAGACAAAGTGTTGGAAAGAAATGGACGAACTTTGGATTTGTTTTGGCCCCAAGCTACAGCAAGTGAAATCTTTGTCAGTTAGCTGCATGTCATGTAAATTTTGTGGCACACGAAGGGCTTGATTGCAGAATCTTTACTCTCTCTACCCTACCCCCGTGTTTACAGTGCACTATGGTTATATCTGTGCGGTGGTTGTAGAGCTTTGTATCAGCCAAGTGATAGCCTCCTCTGATGATGAAAACGGAGACTCATAACCTTGAGCCTGGAAAAAAGAAATAATTACTTAGAAAAAGTATTGCAACAGCCTTGAAAGTTAAATACATAATATGTACGATTCCTGAATTTATAGGGGGATTTATACTTTTGTGAAAATTCAGAAGAAGGGAGAAAAGAGTATTGCCTGATAGACTGTTTAGGAAGCACTCAATTGTTCTGTTTACTGATCATTAAACGTGATTTCATTACAATTTTGTTTACCCTAAGATGTGGCATCCCTGTGGTCATAATGGGTGAGACTGGCTGTGGTAAGACATGCCTTATTCGGTATATGTGTGGCCTACAGTCTGGACCTGGTGGACCAAAGAACATGCTACTCATGAAGGTAAGAATGGAACTTTCAAAGGTGATTGATATTCAGTAGCTCTTAAGCTATTGATTTGAAATTTTAGGGTTCCTGAACTTCTACTAATTCCCTTAATCGGAAACGGTACCGAAAGATTACTGGAACATTTTTACAACATGCAGGATTTTTCTAGTACATTTTTCGTAAACTACACAGGGGTAATTCAGCAATCAGTGCTAGATACGGTGATAATAACTAGTGTCCATGCCCTTTGTTCTGTAAAAAAACAAAACAAACAATAATGTTTCTTGATCATATTTTAATATCGTAGCTCTTATTCTGTGTCGCACAATACATGGGATTACGTGAGATAAAACGTACGAAGGTAAAGTTAAATTATGGCTTTAAAAAGGTATTATTTCTAGACAAACCATGAACAGAAAATCAATACTCAGTGCATGGTGTACAAATCATTAACAGGTTCATGGAGGGACAACCTACAAAGACATCGAGAAGAAAGTGGAGCAGGCTGAGGAGATGGCCACAGTGAACGAAGCATTTAACATCGACACAGTGTTGTTCTTTGACGAGGCAAACACAACTGATGCCTTGGGAATGATCAAGGAGGTTATGGTGGATCGCCGAGTGAATGGCAGAAAGATAGGTGTAGGGCTGAAGAGATTACAGTTCATTGCAGCATGTAACCCATACAGGAAGTAAGTACAAGACTTGTGTCAGGTGTTATAGACAGTGTCTGTTGGAAAACTCAAAGCGATTATTTATCTTTTGTTTCATAGACATACAGAAGAAATGATTCATAAGCTGGAGTCAGCTGGACTAGGATACCACGTGGAAACTCAACAGACACTTGACCGCCTTGGTAAGTCACGAGCAAGATTCCAGTTCTCAGTGTGAACACAGCTGTAATATATAATCCCTCCTTCCTTCACTAACAAGAAGCAAGGGTCTTCGTCTTAAGATGTTGACGCACTTATGCCATTTCACTAACCTTTGAAAGGAGCTACATGTACGTCATAATATTTTGAGTCATTTTTTGCGACTGAACAAATTTACCCTTGAAATGAAGGAAACCTAAAAATAATAACAAATCAATGAATGTCCAACAGTAGCGATTGAGTAGGTACGGTTTATATGCAAATGCAGCCATAACACTACTGGAACAAAGACCTGAAAAGAAAATGTCAGGCTTTGAACGGGATCGGACCCACGGCCTCTGCGTTACCGGTGCAGTGCTCTACCAACTGAGCTATCAAAGCCACATGAGAGCGGCCGTATGTGGGTTAGCCCTTAAAGTGGACGAAAAACCTGGCGGGATATGGTCAATAACAAATCAATGAATGTCCAACAGTGGCGATTGAGTAGGTACGGTTTATATGCAAATGCAGCCATAACACTAGTGGAACAAAGACCTGAAAATAAAATTTTCTGAAATTTTCTATATATTTTTCATATAAACCGTACCTAAAAATAATAGTTTAATAAGGAAGGAAAATACCGAAGAGGTGATACTTAACCAAACAGGAACACGGATGGTTAAGGATGGAGAAGATTGAGACGGATTACAAATGACAAATTTGAAAACTTTAGGCTATATTTTCAAAGTGCACAAGCCAAGACCTAGCTCCTTTAAGCATTGTCATGGTTTTTACCCCATTAGGGCACATTCCTCTTCGACACCTGGTTTACAGAGTGCATGCACTGCCTGAAAGCATGCGCCCATTGGTCTGGGACTTTGGCCAGCTGAAGCCTGAAATCGAGGAGATGTACACACGTCAGATTGTCAGCAGATTTGTAAGTTCACGTATCTGCAGTCAAAGTTTGTTATGGGATATATCATGTCAAAGATGTTTTCTAATTGAAAGTTATTTTTGTCATTAAAACACAACCCTCACCCGCTACACTTACAGTTTGTATCAGTGTCTATACATTTGGGATGATAAATGAGGTAATATGGCTATATTAACACACACACACTCGAGAAATTTTTGGGAAACCATTCTCACATGTCAAGATATTGGTTAACACAAGCTTTCTGTCTAACCTTGCTATTAACCTGAGCGTCTAGTAATAAATTTGTAGACGATTTTCTCGTATTTAAATAGGTTTTGCAGGAAAAGAAAATTCCAGGAGAAGTGCCATTGGTCAAAGCCCTAACCGCCGTGCTTACAGCTTCTCAACGATACATGAGGGACCAGACGGTAGGTCTTTGAGCAGGCCTGTGAAACGTCTTGTTGAATATTATAGGCAGCATCATCCAGTATAGAAAAAGTCTAGAGCAGGAGTATAATTCTATACTTGCTTCGTAAATTTGTTTATCAAAAACTCAAATGATCGTTAATGTTCTGGCTAATGTTGCTGCGATCGAACTTGCAGCCTCCTGGGAATGTGAAAGTTGAGAAGCCTTGTATAATAAAGTGTTTTATAGGCAGTGCCAAAAATGGAAGTCTCATGTATATGCGGACTGCAGGCTCAATTGATGAAAGCTTGCGAACATTACCGTTAATTTTATGCCCTAATATCACCTTGACATTAGATTGCAGTTGTTTAACCATTTGCTTTTCGACAACCACGTTGATGCATCACTGAGAAGTTTTAACTCGGTAGATTGCATTTTGTCTAAGGTCTACACTTACAATCGACAATCAACAGCATTGTCCAGTGTAATTATATTTTGAAAAGTTTTAAACTTACTAAAACGTCGTTTATGAAGAGCCAAGTCCACTTAATTTGTGGGATTTGGTTCTTGATTATGCTCCTGATGATCTAAGAGGGAATTCTCTTTCCTTGGATTAATTTTGTTTGCGTTGCCTTTGCGTGTGACACCGTAACAAAATCAACTAAAGTTTTTTTTGCTGCACTCGGTGATTGTTCTTTCCTTTTTTCAAGTATGGAACTCACTTCTTAAATCTACCAGGAAAGCCTCTACAGTAGACCATTTTAAATGCCAGCATAAGACCTATTACTTTAAACTAGGATTTTCTACCTTACCGTTTAATTAACTGGTATTTCTATTTCTTTGTTTTAACTGGAATCAGTTTAAACCATTTGTATTTTTACGTACATCACGTGAAGCGCATACGATCATTACGCCATGTAGTGTGCGCTCTACAAGTTAATAAAGTATTATTAAATTATTGTTTTTATCGATTTATATTCACTACACAGGATGAGTGCAGCTTTGTCAGCCTTCGAGATGTGGAGCGTGCAATGAATGTGATGGTTTGGTTTTATAATCATCGTGAGGCTCTCAATCCTCTAATGGATGAAAAGCTTGATGATCAGGATGAGGAAAGTGATGATGATGATGATGATGACAGTGACGATGAAGAAGATGCTACCGAGGAGGACCAATTGGATTGGGTAATTCAGTTCATGTTTTGAAATGTTTTTGCGTGTCTATTTCTCATTCCAAGTGAGCAATGAAGAAATAAATCAACATAGAATTGGCATCAACAAGAACTTCATTGCTCTCTTGGAGGTTGGTTGGTCGCATCTTCGATATGCCTTAATGTGACTGCGCGATGCAGTTCCAGACCCACATTTGACCCTTGCTCACCATAGAGTCTCCAGTAGCTCAGTGGTTAGAGCATCCGACTAGATCACGGAGGGTCGTGGATTCAAATCTCATCTGGGACTCGGATTTTTTCCGAGTTCTTGTTGATGCCAATTCTATGTTGATTTATTTCTTATTCCACTGTACAATTCAAAAAGGAGAAATTTATCATTAGAACCTTCTTAGCATCAACTGTGCCTCGAAAATTTTGACACGGTCAGAAAGGTTCTTGTATGGTTCTTCTTTAAATGGACTTAATGTTGTGACATCATAAGAAAGGACAAGAAAATTGAATTTACTGTCCAGGAAGTTTATGTTCTTGTCATTTGCCCTCACAAAACTGGTGTTTTGTGACAGGTTTTGGAAATAGAAAGGGTTAGAAAGGATTTTATTCCAACAGCCAGGCATTGAAGTGCACATTAACAAACTTATTTTTTTTATTTAATACGTTGAGATGCACAGCAGGTGTGACACAATGCTGATTTTTGTCTTTATCATTTAGCCTCTTGATGACGTCACCCAAGCTCTTGTGCTTTCCCTTGGGGTATGTTACCAGGCGCGCCTTCAAGACAGAGAACCGTATCGTCGTGCTGTGGCTCAAAGCTTTACCACCCCGTGCCAGCTACCTGGTGGACACAGACGAATTTTGCAGGAAATTACAAGGTAAATTTGAGAAGAAATGTTAACACCATGCAGTTAACACATATATAGCAGAAAACTCCAGGGGTTCACCATAAGCACTTTGCAAAAGATTTTCTGTAGTTAATTTTAGTTCCTACCACTGTCCTGTATTCTTATAATATGATAATTATTATTTAGATACCTAATCAGTGATGACATTGCCAATTGTCGGCATTACTTGTTAGCTTAAGCCAGATGTTCTCTATGTTTTTCATTTCTCACCAGGTGTCAAAAAGCAGTTCTGAATGAGCTGGAATTGGGTCATAACATCGCGCGCAACACGGCTCTGAGCGAGAACGTGTTCATGATGGTGGTGTGTATTGAGCTCAGGATCCCTTTGTTTGTGGTTGGTAAACCAGGCAGCTCCAAATCCCTGGCCAAGACTGTTGTGGCTGACAACATGGAAGGTGATGCTTCAAGATCTGATCTCTTCAAAACATTTAAGCAGGTAAGGACTTGGGAGTAATCGAGGTGTAGCTGCAAGTTTACCTTTCAAAGAGAGTTGGTGTGGAGGGTAGAGAAACGTAAATTATGTACCACCCCCTGAACTAGACATTTTAAAAGGCACCTACAGCTCACATCTTTCTGGTGGAAAATGCACATTGATGCGATGTCTTAAAAGATTTTATCAACTTAATAAATGTGGATGTAGATGTAGATGTCTCGAGTCAAAATACACCTCCATTAATAGCGGATGTTTTTAAAAAGAACATGACTTGCAATAATAGAACTGGTGTTGTATCACAAGTGGCCATATGAAGGTCGAGATCGCTGCCATCTCGGCAAGATCGCTGAGATTTTGCCGAGATCTTGTCGAGAATGCCGAGATCTCGGTAAGATCTCGCCGGAATGCCTAGATCTCGCTGGCGATCTCTCCGAGGTTTCACCAATGCCGAGATCTCGCCACAGATCAACGAGATTCATGGCGAAATCTCGGCGAGCCATATCAAAATCTCGGCGGCCAAACGCCGCCGAGATCTCGCCAAAATCTCGGCAAAAATTTTGTACGGGTGGTTAAAGTTTCCTGATGCTGGCAGGAATTGAAGCTCCGTATTGTATGCAGACGTGTTACAAACTTTTTACTTGACATACAACCGAAAGTGAAGAATGATCATCGCAGTTAATTTGCAATTTTAAGCAATTGGAAAGAGGAAGCCTGAAAAAATTAGGGCTGCAACGGGATTGGAGCAATAATTATTGCGTGGGGTTGCCTCTTATTACATCTTCAAGCTTTCTTCAGAACTAGATTAGGAATGTGTATTTTGTTCCCCGTTTTAACAAGTGGAATTTATGGCCAGAGTTGTAGTCATTAGTCCTTAAGACACACTTATCAAATTCATGTCTAGAAAATAAGATTGATATTGACTCTACCTTCCACCAGGTTCATATGGTGTCTTACCAATGCAGCCCTCTTTCAACTGCGGAAGGGATCATGGCTACTTTTCGCCAGTGCAGCAATCTACAGAAAGGCAAACCCCCGGACAAGTATGTGTCAGTTGTGGTCCTAGATGAAGTTGGTCTAGCTGAAGATTCCCCTCTGATGCCCCTGAAAACTCTTCATCCACTGCTCGAGGACGGAGTGAACTCCACGGATGACATCATACAAGTAGAAGAGCAATTTCCTGAAAGAGTAGCCTTTATTGGAATATCTAACTGGGCTCTGGACCCGGCCAAAATGAACCGTGGCATCATGCTGTCACGTGGTCTGCCAGACGAAGAGGAGCTAGTGGAAAGTGCAATGTAAGAATTGTCTGAGGGTGCGGGCAACCTGTTCGGAATTGTATTTCAATTGCAAGTCAGTTAAGCGAGGAAGATTTGAAGACTATCATGAATAGAATTTGATAAGGAGTAAAAGGACACGGGGAACTACTAAAATTGTAATATTGCGTTGCATTTTGCTAGTCTGTGTCTTCACTCTTCTTTTCTGTTCTGTTCTTGCTTGAACTAACTTTTAGATTTCATTTAGGGGCATATGTTCAACGGATGAACGCATACAAAGTTTTGTAGCTCCACTCATGAATCCGCTGGCAATGGGTTACAAAGAGCTTTACGATACCCAGAGACAGTCTCAAACTCTACAGGAGTCCAAAAAGGATGAATTTTTTGGGCTTCGTGACTTTTACAGGTAAGAATGTTTTCAGTGGTGCTGAAGCAATGTCTTGCATCGATGTTTGTTCTCTTATTCTAACAGTTGT
The DNA here is from genome assembly GCA_947652115.1 of Blastomussa wellsi. Classification (NCBI taxonomy): domain Eukaryota; kingdom Metazoa; phylum Cnidaria; class Anthozoa; order Scleractinia; family Plerogyridae; genus Blastomussa; species Blastomussa wellsi. The sequence continues at coordinate 10,196,140 of OX393563.1, forward strand.
ATAACGCTGTTATTTTTTCCAAATTTAAATAACCCTTGACGTTTAAGTTTTGAGTAAGATTGAGGAAGTTAATGGCAGACAACACAAACAATTTCTTTCTATGGCATTTTTTTTTTTGAATTTGTTGTTTTCATTTCTCTAAGCCTGGTGAAGATGGTCTATAAATTTGCCGAAGAGCATGGTCGTGAGCCACGTTGGCCACAAATAGAGCATGCAATCAGAAGGAATTTTGGAGGATTGGATGAGATCGACCCAGTTCAAGTTTTCAAGAGACATTTTAAGCAGCAGTTCTCGTTGGGTAGACGTGACACGGTATGAGTATCATGCAATTATTTGAATTGTAGCGAGTCACATCAACCAAAGTTATTTGTCTTGACTGTCTTGATGGTGTAGTTATAGAGCGAGTTTCAATTGAGTGTCGTAAAACCAAAACCAAAGTAATTACTTTGGCCAATCACAAAGGACGCAGACAATCCAGTGAACCAATCAAAACTCGAGGTAATTACACGTAGCCGACACAAAGCGCGGGAAAACGTGCACGCGCGCGTCACGATTGGTTTTGGTTTTGCTTCTGATTGGTTGAAAACGTGGGGCGAGATTTTAAACCAATCCCTTGGCGTAAATACTTCAAAACCAAAGCAATTCGCAAATTACTTTCGACACTCAATTGAAAACCGCTCTAGATCGTCTCCTATGTGAAAATGGCAAGACGCAATGGATGATGGGAAGGATCTGCCTCATTCCCTGCACCTGCTATTTTTTCTCGTATTAAAAAGGCGACTGGTGACGAGTCAGGTGCGGTGCCACAGTGATATGTGTATCCCCGTGATATGTGTATTCCTGCATATACACTGTTCTTCTTCCGTTCCTATTCATGTTCTTATTCCGTTCCTATAAACCCACAAGAAAATAATCTGTCCCTCGTAGTTGCCATGTTTTCCTTGTAGCATTTGGAGGCCCGGGTAACAAAGCTTCAGTGTTTTGTGTATACCTACCGGGGATAAATTTTTAACTTGTGATATGTGTACGGCGATACACATACCACGGGGATACGCATATCACTGTGACAACGGAACATAAAACAGTTATGAACACAGTCTTTACAATTCGCTATATGTTAGGCGGTAGCATAATGTATTATGCAGAGCTTGTACGTTTATTGGCATGGCTAGTTCGGCATGAGTGGTAAGTTATTTAAATGCATATTGTTCTATTTTGCAGATAAGACAGAATGAAGATACCTTCTCTGCATTGAACCTGATCAAAGCAAGCCTTCAGCGTCAAATATCCAGAGGGTAACATAGTTTTATTTGAATGATCAACATAATGTATGGTGTGAAAGATGTTCAATGTGATTTTTTTTTTGTTAAAACAGGGAAAGTCGGTACCTGTTGGTGTTGACAGAGAATTATGCAGCTCTACCGATAGTTCATGAAGAATTGCTTAAGAAAAATGTCGATCCCGTCATCATTTTTGGAAGTAGCTTCCCGAAAGATCAGGAGTACACGCAGGTACAACCAATTGTACTTAATAAATGTTTAAAAAGTTTACACGACATTCACACATACGGAACCAAAAAGCGAAGTGAACAAGAACATCTGCACTCGTATTGCTGAGGAAAATTGCCAACCTAGATTTCTGTTACCTTATCGTACTCCATTCATTTTGAGAAAGGTATATCTATCAATTGGCTTTAATTGATTGGTGTTAGAGCTAAAGAGCTTTGTAGTCAGTACAAAAGAGAAATTGTAAGAACAACTGGAATCCATAACCTTTCAGATTCCTGCCCGCGTGAGTTATCTTTTGGCTTTGGCAATATGCTTTGCAATAAAAAGCCTCATGTGGTGATTGATGTCATTTAATTAACACTAATCTTGTTGCCATTCAAAATTCCTTTTAGGTTTTGCAAAATAATATGGAGTGTCATCTGTAGTAGCCCTATCTTGTATATTTCAGGTCTGCCGGAACATCAATCGAATTAAAGTGTGCATGGAAACAGGAAGAACAGTAATTCTCTTGAATTTAGAGAGCCTCTACGAGAGTCTCTACGATGCTCTTAACCAGGTAGGGAGTAACTTGATGCGTGTCATCATATATTCCCTGTAAATTTGTTCCAAGCAGTCCTATCAGTATCATTGAATTCCAGATCTAAACAGGATTCTTTATTTAGAAGTCGCTCCCCTTCTCCATGTGTTTCATTGTAGGTGCTCTTCTGATGATCTCTTTCTGATTCTTAGCTTCTAATCTTCCTTTTCTAGTTATTTTATATCCTTTTCCATTGACATGAGATGTTACGTATTCTTTTTGAAACATTTAGTATTACGTGTACTTTGGAGGACAGAAGTTTGTGGATCTTGGACTGGGAAGCCACCGGGTCAAATGTCGTGTCCATGATGAGTTCAGGTAAGATTTCCAGCCTGTAGCCGGTTTTTTTTTTCGAGAGGGTGCGATCCAACGAGGAGACGGACCGAACGAGTGCCGGAGGCGCGAGCCACCTTCCCCCCCCCCCCCCCCCCCCCATCCCTGCAGAGGCCACTAAACGCTTGTATTTTACAGTATTAGAGGATACTGTCACTATTCAAAAAGAACAAAAATAGAAATAAAGGTTAAAATCCGCCTGTGTAGGGGGGGAGGTGGTGTGAGCGCACCCATCGCACCCTCCCCCTCCCTACGGGCTTGGGGCTTGCCTGCTTAGTGCTGCAGAATTATCATCCAGAAATATAAATATTAGAGTAAATGGTTTGAACCCGGAGGTAACAGTCGATCGTGTAGCCCACAAACCGATTACTACGCTACGACATGACGTTAAAGACAAGGCGGACCCTAGCAACAGACAAGGAGCAGTTTACAAGGGCAAGTGCTCCGACTGCCAAGCCTCTTACATCGGAGAGACTGGTAGGAACCTCAACACAAGACTGACTGAACACAAACGAGCGACGAGAAACTGTGACGCCAACAATCACATTGCTGAGCAACTTCGACTTACGAACCACAATATCGACTGGGACTCTGCTTACTGTTTGACCTACAGCACTAACTATTTTCAAAGCTGGTTTGCTAACATAGAACAGAATCCTCTCAACAGAAGTCAACAACTACAGGAACCGTATACAATCGACTAATTCACGACATAGACATAACTTTACAGACGGATCGAAACTGACCAATCACGACCGACGACATCAACCACTCGAGTCTTACAGCCAATAACATCACGGCTAAACTGACCAATCAGTTTTCACGAACCAGACTTATAACATTCGGCTGACAAACAACTCTTCACATGACTCTGATGATGACTTCCGCTCAGGTTGTCGAAACATCAGTCAGTGTCACCGACATCAGTCCTTCTCAGGTCTACCCTCTGTCCTCACCCGTTCGATCAAACTACATAATCGAGTATAAATATTGCACACCTACAAGAATAACTTGTTGCATAAAATATACTATATACTGTACATTTTTCAGGACATAGGGAAGGTTTTTTCCTCTCGTTGGTAGAAGAAATTATGTGGCATTCAAAAGAAAACTTCTACTAACTCCCTCTCTACAAACTCTGCCAAAATTAGTTGGTAATTATGCGAGATACAAGTACATGCATGGGAATGACTGCTGTAAAATATAAAGTTAAATCCCTTTCACTTTCATGCTTTTGGGGGTAAATTGTGACCAACTCATTAAGTCCGTAACGGGAAACAAGTTAGCTGATCTCTCAAATCATTCTAACAGGTTGATTGTGATTGCCGAAAGAGATGTTGTTTACAGTAAGTTTCCAATTCCTCTGATCAATCGCTTGGAGAAACATTACCTGGTGACCTCAGCAAGTCTCAGTTCTGCACAAAGAGCTGTGGTAAATCGCCTTCATGATTGGGTGAGAAGGTTTTCTCATGTCAGCATTCCACGCCACCAACAAATGAGGTACGTAATGCAGCTCATTAGGATAACAAGAATTTGTTTATAATGTTACCCGGCTGCTGGTTTAAGTGAAATGCAATTCAGAAAATGACAATTTCCACAGCAGCACTGATCCTCACAGGATTCAAAAGAGCGACAGTCAGATTAGGATTTTCTTTCATTTAAGGTGTTTGACAACGTTTCATTGTTAGTTTGTGGTTTATGTCAAAACACATATGATGCATCTGTATACTTCCCTGAAATAGAAATAAATTGCACTTAATTGTTTTTTGCAGGAAATATTTTCCTGGAGATGCATTTGTTGGTTACCATGGTGATACTGCGGCATCTGTAGTGCTGCAAGTATGCAGCAACATGGATCAGAACGAACAGCAAAGTCGGTCCAGTGACGACCGTTCCTGGGAGGAGGAGGAGGTATGAGAAAAAGATACAGTAAAAACCTGCGAGTATGAGAACCTGTATTTTCCCAAGTTAGGTTAAACAGGTTCTTACATAAAGGGACAAACGTTTAGGCTAATTGGGTTCTTAAATGGGTTCTTAATTCCTTTAGAAAATAATTTCAGGTAAGCTTTCAAATTTAGCGGTTTTCAGCCTATTCCGCACATAAAATTAACACAAAAAGTATTTATTTTTGCAATAATGACTTTTATTGAAGAAAAGAAGTGCTTACCACATACATTGAAGCCTTACCTTTGTACATAAAATTTCATGCTTTCTTAGCATTTACAGTATATGGTCCCAAACTAGTGAATTTTTACCTGTGATTAAGAAAATAAGAACCTGTTTGAAATTTTAGGCTAAACAGATTCTTGTCAAGACTGTGCTCTAAGAAAAATTGCAAGGAGTCCAATGGTTCCAAACCCTGAGATCCAGGGTGCCCAACACTGAACCTTACATGAAAAAAGTAAGTTTATCTGGTCGGCCAAGGGCAAAAGTTAGTCGCCTGAGGCACCTGGGTGCCCTTAGAGCACAGACCTGCTTGTACAGTGGGGTTCTAATTGGCAAATTTTAGCCTAGCAGGTTCTTAAAATCTGGGTTCTTACTCGCATGTTTTTACCCGTTGTTGCTACTGATAGCATTTTTGTTACCACACTAATCAGTAACTGATGGCATGCCGGGTTTACCATTGCAGATTTTCAAGGAATCGCAAGAACTTCTGTTACAGTGTGCCACACCTGATGCAGTTGCACGGCTGCCATGTACCCAGCTTGAGCAGCAAGCAGCCAACCTGTGGGCCACTTACTTCACAGTACAGGAGCATTCAAGTTTGACAGCCTTCCTTAGGAATGTTCTGACAGCAGAAGAAAGGAGTTCAGGCAAAGGAACTTTAATTCAGGTGGGACTGCTTGATGACGGCTGTAATCTCCCACAGATCAAAGCATTAGAAATAAAATGTGGCCATATTAATATCGCGTCTCTCCATATGTAGGTGACAACTCACTCGAGGTTGTTATCATCAAATGATCTAAAAGACATCTCAGCTTCCACCTCCCTACCATTGTCAAGTGTAACGTGTCTGAGTCTACAGCAGTTCCACACGGAGCAGCAGTTCTGTTCATCTGTGAGGTATTTATTGCTATGACTAGATGCAATACAATTGGTTTCAACCCTGTTGCCATACGGTGCTCTTCACACAAAATTCCTCTCTCATCCTTCCGTCAAAAGTCCCTCTTTCTCCACTCCAAAAGATGAGCCTGGTGGCCCATCAGGTTGGAGCTTATCCCGGTTTTCCTTGCCTTACAGTGACTAGGAGCATTTCTACCCCCCCTGGATGGGACGCTAGTCCATTGCAGGGTTACCCCCCAGCAGTAAATTTGCCAGTGCCTTTTTATACACCTGGGTGGAGAGAGGCACTATGAAAGTCTAGTGTCTTGCCCAAGGACATAACACAGTGCCCCAGCCGAGGCTTAAACTCCGACCGTTCAATCCGGAAACCAGCGCACCAACCATTAGGCCACCACGCTCTCACTCCTCAACAATAAGCCTTTATAAAAGCCTTTTGTACAAACATAAACCTAGCAGTGGCCCTCTAAACATGAAACCTGCCCTTTACAGAGACTTCTTCGCCAAACGGGGTGGAAGAGAGGGATTGCTCATTGTCCAGTGTGATGCTGGAGATCTGAATTGCAACTTGATCCCTTGTGCTCGTCACCTGCTAGTGGAACAGAGGACAACAGCCGAACAAGACTTTCTAGAAAGTGTTGGAGGCGATCCCTCGTCATTTGCCCATATAGTTCTCATTGTTCAACTCCCTCGTCTTGTTGGGGGCTGCCCAACGTTTACTGGTTTTCAAGGAGGTCGATGGTTATCTGTTCACATAGACGAACTTCGCCCACCAACCGGTCAAATCCCAGCCATTGAGTTCATGGTGGACCGATCAGTCAGTGAGTTGTTTGACGTGGCTCCAAGTACCACACAGATTGATGATATGGAAGTTGAAGAAGACCAGGAACAGGAGGCAGGGACTGACATTGACATGGAGGCCGCAGCTGGTGTTTCCTCCCGAGATTCCAACCTGGATAAGGTAGATATTGTCAGCCTCTTGAGAAGCTGTGTTCAAGCGGCCGTTGCGAGAATAGATGATGAGTCTTGTCGTACATCACGGTCAACACGCCGGATTGAACTGATGTTGAATCTTCTCCCAGATTGCAGATCCAAAGAAACTGGTAAATAGTATTTCTTTTCTTGCTAGCTTTATTTGTTAGCTGTATGGAAAATTCTTTTTCAGTTCTTGCTTAATATCCCGGTTACAAAGTAGATGGAATTATTTTATAGATTTGTCATTTGCAACCATCTTGGCTCGACGAATCCATAAACTTCTTCAAGAAAAAGATGAGCGGGCTGGAATCAAGGCAAGTGATTGGCTACGCTCGGAAGCTCTGAGTGGTACAGGAATCCAAGAGAATGGCACATTCAGGAAAGCACTGTGGCAGAGAGTCTATTCCTCCGTGATTCCAATCCTTTCTGAGGTTATCGCCTTCGTAGACCGTGATTCCAACCTGGAACTGGTGAAAGATGAAGGTACTTGGTTGTCACATCTATGGATACAGCTTTTCCAAAGCCACAGCATGGTTGAGCTTCATTACGATGGCTTTTTGTCCCTTGAAAGTGGCATCATACGGGAACGTGTGCCTGTCATCACCTCTGGACGTGAAAGGCAGGTGTTTGATTTGCAGTTTCCCTTCTCGTGGTTGATCAAGGAAAACATCGATGGCATGTGGAAAGAGGCATGCAGTATTTCAGGTACTTTTTTTAATCTGCTATTTTAGTAACTACTATTTAACTACTAGTAACTACTAGTTTCAGATTCCTTTATTTATACCTAGTGGAAAATGTTTTCTTTTCTGTTTTCTGTTCTCATTAGCAAGAACAAATACTCCAGTTCAACAATGTTTACAAGACCTCGCTAGTGCTTCTGAAACGGGACGGTTGCTTGAAGAAACTGAATATGAAGGTTATGAAGAATCTGCAGTTCTACGTTACCTTCACGACTTTGTTCACATGGTGCACAAATCTATAGTTCCAGATGAGGAAAAGGTAGGACAAAACTAACAATTGCGAAAGTTGTGAATGTTACGTTTTGTGTATAGCTGAGCGTCATAAATTGAATTAACGCACTTACCGATAAAATTTTCATTTCGAACTGTGTGGCTTTTTTGTGTTTGACGGTGTCTCTGAATTTCTTGAGGGCTAAACCTCCTCGAATCTCGACATTTTTATCTCTCGTGAGGAGGAAAAAAATTTCGCTTCGCCTCAAAAAATTCTCGGCCTAAGAAATTCGTCATCATCGTAGTCAATTTAAAGATAAAAGCTCAAATCCATATAGCGGTGGGAACCAATGAGCAAGTTAGAGAATCATTATCCATAGATTAAAATTAACTAATTTGCGATGTACCAGTAGTCTTCATAGTGCAGGTGGATTTTCCTCATTCTTGCGACCCGGTAGCTCAATTGGTAGAGCGTCGGACTACTGTCGGGTTTGTCTCGGGTTCGATTCCCAAATCGAACTCAGGGCTTTAAAATAACTGAGGATAACGTGCTGCCTTTTCAATGAAATCTACAAATGGTTAGAAGTTCAAGACTTCTTGGATAAGGGCGATAAACCGTAGGCCCCTTCTCTAGCATCTCTAACGTTACGTTAAAAAACCCAAACGCTTATCACAAAGACTAGGGTATGGAGTTCCCGGTGTTTTGGTCTGGTCCGTTGTGATATGAAGGTCGGGTGGAAAAATGCTCGGCGTATTAACATAGTATTGCTAGAGGCCTAACAAACCTCATCAACCCGAGGGTAAATAAAGGTAAGTATGATGAGGTATGATACATAATGTGCCCACGCACCTACTGCAACAGTTTCTTCGACAGTGGCTTACCTAAGAACAGCCTGTATAACTGCACAATATTGCACACTTTGCTAAAAATATCCCTAAATATTATGGTTATTCTTTCTTTTACAGTTAATCAGGCAAGCCATTGTCACAGCTGCTCGTGAACTGCATGCCGAGCTGGAGTCAGCCGACGAATTTGCTCTCACCATCTCTCTCATCCATGTGGTGTACGGTCGGATCGAACAGCGATTGACAAACTTTTGTCAGTTAGTGCGGGCTCAACCAGATATTGTAACTCGCCTTCAGCAGGTTATTCCACCGAATGATTCAGAGCTGGTAAGAGTGTTACGTTTTACGGAAATACTATCAAAATCGCTAGAGTTGTAAAATGCAGTCGCTAAATTTCGTCTCGCACTGCGCCAATCTCGATCACGTGAGTTAAAAAATTTTATCACGTGGGCACTGTTTATTTATCGAAAAGCAAACAGAAAGCTTCGTGACTTTCGGATACTCTTTGCTGCAAAACAGTATGAAATCCATTAAAAAGAAACAAAACCTGCCTTTCTTTCATCCTGAATACATCCCGTGAGTTTTCCGACTCTGTTTGCTTGATAGCGTCATTATTGTTGTGACAACTTCTGGAAAAACGATGTTCACATGACCATGAAGCGACCGTTAAAATCACATTATCGCTGACAGGACGCTTGCAAACACAAAACCACATGACAATTTTTTTCAGATCACGAATTCAAATTTCTAACCGCAGCTTTACCACTCTAGTGATTTTGATAGTAACGAAATTTGAAGTGAACTTCCCATCAATCACAAACTGCAAGTGAAACTATTACTTATGTAATGATATTATTCTTTAAAATACCAACGTGAGTGACGGGCAATCGTATCATATTCAAGCAAAACTGGTGTTTTGTAAGTGGGTTCGTTTCCAGAAAGATTAAAAAGTAATAACATGTTATACTTAAACCTGCAGGTCCTGGACGCAGTTGCTCTTCAGCTGTGCTTGTCTAATCTTGAGCCAAGTGCAGAGGAGTTTACCGACCCACAGACCCGCTTAGTATGGTGCAACAGAGTGCTGAATATCAGATCCAGTGCTGACATCATGATCAGTAACTTTTCGCAGTATGGTCCTAAAACGGCTAAAATTCTGTGTGATTGCAGGTATCTCGATCAGTTAATGGCACGGCAGACACATGCAGTCATAAATGAAAGTGAAGAGTGATCTTCGCAGTGAATTTTAAATTTAAGTAATTGGAAAGAAGAACCCTGAAAAAAATCAGGGCTTCAACGGGATTCCAACCCGTGACCTCCGCGAATACCGGTGCGATGCTCTACCAACTGAGCTATGAAGTCATACATTGGGGGCGAGGTCAATAAATTGACCTTATTTTACTCGATAAATTGGCCTTACTCCCAATGTGTGCCTTCATAGCACGGTTGGTAGAGCATCGCACTGGTATTCGCGGAGGTCACGGGTTCGAATCCCGTTGAAGCACTTATTTTTTCAGGCTTCTTTATTCCAATTTCTTAAATTGGAAGTTCGCTGCGATGATCATTTCTCACTTTCATCTACATCCGCAGTTCAAAATATGAATTATTTCATATATACTTCACAAGTCATAAATACCACAAAAGAAATTCTGGAGCCAAATATTTTTCAGGCAAGCTACCTCTTCATGAGATCAACTATTTCCTCTCTTAGGCAAGTAGACCTTCTTCGTCCTGGGGGTACTGTGCTGATGCCTAAAGGCGAACTATTACCCTTTTTGGAAGTGGTTTTAATATGAACATTCCTATATTTTACAACATTCTCATGACCAGTTAAATAGTAGTTAAAGGGCCCTAGTCAGCGACTGTGTTGTAGTTTACCTGCGAGAGTTTCAGTGTTATATCTTACGCGGAGCATACGCGCGTGTCGATACGAAATAATGCAAAAGTGTTTCGCTTCACCGTTCAATTTCATTAAATTCGATGGCGTCGAAAATGGTGGAGGTTGACTGGGGCGTTTAAGTGTCTTATAGGACTTGGATGGTAATGTACCAGACTTGGTGCTTTCGTCCTAATTACAGATATTTGGTTGGAATAGCTTAATGTTGAACACATTAGGTTCTTCCTTTCTTCACCTAATACGTTCTGTACGTGTGAGAACCAATAACCTACAGTGAATTAGCATCCCATTCAGAGGAGGAATAATACTTCTAGTCGCTTCATGCTACAGAAATTGGAATTAACGTCTACAACATTAAGCCATCTATTGTATCTGATCCTTGGGTTTGGAACGGACTTTTATCTGGTACTAACAAACTGATATTTGGACTAGTTGTAAATTGACAAAGGTAAGCATTGGGACACGAAAAGTGTGCTTGATGTGTCTTTGACCTTCTTTGTCAGGTTCGCTTGGCAGAGGGTGAGTGCTGTAAGACTCTTCATTGAACACACCTGCCCAGGCACATTAGTTTGCCACCCAGCGGATATCAAAAATGCTTTCAAGCTGTGGAAGGTGGGTGCTACGATTACGTTAGTGTTAGACGAATCTTAATGACTATGTTATTCTATTTTTCTTGGTAGCCTCGCAGCTCCTATAACCTCTAAATCTCAGTGGCAGGGATAGTGTTGCAGCCTTATTGTTTGGGCTAGGGTCCATTGTTTGTATTGTTTGTTCTTTTGTCTCACCTGAAGGGTGGTGTCCAATCAGGTGTGACCTTATAAGAGCTGCGAGGTGACCCATTTTTTCCCCTATACCTTTCTGAGAATCACTTTGGCATGATCGTCGTCGTCACTCGTTGTTGTTGTATGAAAATTAAACAATGTGCTGTAAAATTTGTCTTGACAAAAACAATAATTTCTTACAGGCCTTGGGCGATGAGACCGACTTTACAAAGCCGCACACAATGCGCGTAATTGAGAAGTTTCTTGTGGATTGCAGTGAGGCTGTTAGTAAACGGTATACCAGGTAATAGAACAATACATCACGAAACCGAACGTCTTTGCAGACGGATGTTCAGGGCACTTGGCCTTCCTGTGTTGGCTTGTTTTTTATTGAGTGCTCCGAAGTACGCTGCACATAGTCAAGCCGATTGGGTTCACTCTAATGCTAACATCAGGCGGTACATACTGCTTCCTGGTGGTTCTGTTACCGTCCTAGGATACTCTTGTGCCATATTTTCTGACTTTTGCACATCTTGTACAAATACAGATTCAAAACTAACATTAATTCTGAAAATAGTTAATCACCAAACACAAATTTCATCACTCTCCTCTGTTAAGATTTTCGTACTGAGAAATATTACTTATATTCAGTAACTGAACCTCCTTTCATAATCATTACTCGTAGACCTCGTACTCTTTTTTGTTGGACAAGTCAGTCCAAGGGGGAAAGGTGCAGTTATCCCTATGCTAAGTACCAACCCGAGAGGCCGGACCACAACACCGGGACCTCGTTCCCTACTCTTTGCGAGAAGTGCGTGGGTTCTTTAACGTCCCCTGCTTGCCGTAATACTGAAGATGCAGGAGACGGGACCTACTATTTGCAGATCCCATTGCAAAGGCAGCACATTCTCGTCAGTTATTTTAAGACCCTGAGTGTTGGTCTGGTCTGGGGATCGAACCCGAGACCTTCCGCACAGCAGTCCGGTGCTGTACCAACTGAGCTAACCTTCCTTATCGTATTGTTGAATAAGTAGTTAATGTGGAATCTTGTTTCCTTCAGTTATGGTGTAACCACCTGCCCTGTGTGCATGGAGGGTCTAGCTGGAAAGGACCCTGTCAAAATGCCCTGTCTTCACGTGATCTGCCTTGTTTGCGTTTCTCATTGGATTGAGCGAGAGCGAACATGTCCGTTGTGCAAGCAAGACGTTCCTGACAATTTCAAAATATCTTCCACGAAAGCTATAAGGTACAATGCAGTAGTGAAATTTCTTTAGCAAAACAATTAAACATGTTCTTGCCAAAACATCAATCTTCAAAAAAAAAAACTTTATTGTCAAAGGTCACAATCTGACAAAAGGAAGCGCTGCTTCTAAGGAAAGAGTATATCCCTTGTTGTAACTCTTTGATAAATGCAGGCCACAGTAGCAAGTACCATTTTAAGTTGATTTGAGTGTCGCCATGTGGCGATGTGCCAGTTGACATGGCATATCATTATGGTGTAATGCTCAAGTGAGAACTTTAAAAGTAATCCGTATTGCAACTCTTTTCACTCTCTTTGAGAGGTCACGAAGACATACCGAAAGTGCAGTAGTTTCTTCAACTGCAGTAAAACTTTGTTATGCAGTGACTTAACAGTTACAAATGCGTAAATGTTTAGGCTTCAAAGGTGTTATGCAGTTGTGTCATCACGATTAAGGCTCATTTGCCTTCTGTCCTTGTTGGACTTGTATTTGGAAACTCACTTAGATATGTGCGCCTGCTTGTATTTGGAACCAAAATCATTTGATATATGCAAAATCTGTTTCTACTCACTTACAGTAAGGTTGGATCTTGAATTTGGAACCAAACTCATTTAGATATGTGAACCATCTTTTCTTTTCACTTACGGTAAGGTTTTTGGTCTTGTATTTGGAACCAAACTCACTTAGATACCTGCACCATCTGTTTCTTCTCTCTTACAGGAAAGCTGTGCAAGAACATTACGACTTCCGTCGCAGGTGCAATTCATTTTTTATGGAGCTTGTCTCTTTGTTCTGTTTTGGTGCCAAGGCTGGTGATGGTGTGATGGATCCTGAACTGTTCGCCATGTTCATGAGTTACGTGATAGAAGCCAGTTCTAAAACTAAGGATTTCTCGCCCTTCCCCGAACATGGCATTGATGCAACACCAGTGGTCAGATCATTCCTGCTACAGCAGCTCTTGAGAGCAGGGTTCGTTAAAAAACGTTTTTTCCATAAGTATTTTATAGGATCTTTGCGCCATATATGTTCTAAACCAGCAGGTGACTGGGTGCGAATGCCTGAAATCAGTTGGATTCGATTTGGTTAAAAAGCGCCGATCCTACCACATGAAAGAGCTTTCAACGCTAATTTACATTGTGAAATTTGAGCATGGCTGGAGAAAAGAGAAGTAAATGGGGGATCTTTAAAAATCCGTCAAACAAGAGAGTTTAGTATGGATTGGAGGTGCCGTCGACTAAGTTCTTTCACCCCATTCACGAAATGCTCCTAGAACATAAAGAGATGGAAATCAAGCAAATTGTTTAAGGAAAAGGGTGACCGTAAATAGTTTTCATCAATTTTTTCAGTCACAAGGACTCCCTGTCGGACAGAACTCAGCCTGACTTTTTCAAGTTGAGATCAAAAGGTCCTGGTGGTATAATGATATCACTCCATATTAAGTTTCAGTACACTGACTGGCATAGTAATTTTAATAATTCAGGTTTGTAGGTTTCCACTGGTGTAAATACTAAACGTTGTTTCCTAATTGTATTTTTATTCAGGGACAAGGAAGTCAAAGAGCATTTGGCACGCTATTTATCTGAGGCTCGAAGGCTGAGACCAGAAGTCGATCATCTGTTACAAGTCTGTCAGCTTTTTGTGCACTGTTGGGAGGTGGGTTTTGGAGTTTTATGATAATCTGTAGATTATCATATCATATGTAGAAACGTTTATTTGTCTTTTGCGTTTGGGGATGATAGGTATTAACAAAATCTCACACTTTTTTAATCTCCCTAACCATCGTTTTCCTTTCTGTTTGTCCGATATGTCATTGTAACAATTCTTAGTTGTAACTCTTTTACTTACCAAATTTTCATGGATTTTGAAATGAGGGCCTTTCTCCCAATCCTTACGAGCATACACATCATTCAGATAAAAAAATCTGGTCTAGCTGTTATTGGAGTTCTCAGCAGTTTGACATACAAACAAGGCGAAAGGGCCTTCTGCATTGTGTCGACTGATGTGCTGACTCTTTTGCCTCGTTCGCGTAAATTTATTATCACGGGCTCAAAGACAATAACAGCTATTATGAATGGGATCCAAAAATTCGAAGCAATGTTTGGCCATGCAGAATTGTGCATCTTCGCATGATGTAAATTCTTAACAAGTTCAGTGATTACACAGTAAGAACGTTATCTCTAGAAACTATCATTTTACATTTATCTCAACATACAAGTTTTACTATGCTGTCTGCCTTTGTTGCAGGACTCTCTTGTAAGCTTGTATTCAAAGACCTCAGGCAATTTGCTGGTGATGATAAAACTAGCACAGCAGCTTTGTGACGAATGCACTCCATTACTGATCTCAAACTCGCTACAACAACACACTCGAGAGCTTGATGTAATCGTGCTTGAAGGCGTGGCTAAGGCGCGCTATGCTCTGGCATTATCTGCCGAGTTTATGTACAAGAGTGCAGTCGAAGGCGCTGCTTCGTGGAGTGATCTGCAAATTAAAAACGAATTGACGACTCTCTTTGAAGGCGTGAGACGAATGTGCCACAAGAGTTTGAGCCCAGTTCCTCGATTGTACCTCCTCAAACAGTTGGCGAGAAGGTTTGGTGTGGAGTCTATTCATCGTTTGTGTGCAATAAAAGAATTTGAGTGGATTGTACCGCCTGAGAACAGAGACAAACAGGTAAACTATGCCCATGTGCTGAGAATATCGAAGGTAAATGGTCACGTGAATGTGGTGTGCGAAAAATGATTACGTTAAAATCAGATGAGTGCAATAACTGTTCTAACTGGCGTAGTGTTATGGTCTTGTAAATAATAACAATAATGGAAATAAACTATTTTTCCTTTTCCAGCAAGAGGACCTTGTTCCTGACAGGTTCATCATTTATGGAGAAGATTACAAAAACCTCAGAGAAGCCATGGCTGAGACTGTTTTAAGTGCTACACACAGGGAGTTAACTAAAACGTTGCAGGTATAAAAAGTAAAGACGATGCATGGTCGTACCTGTAGACCCTATAATACATATCAATAATAAAATAGCATATTAGTAATAATGTACCAATAACCATTGTTCTTTCTTTGTTTAGGAGTCTATTGTATCTTTGTTGGGTCTATTGTATCGGCTGTTTTTAACCTGTACACGATGACAGAACTCAGATTTACGACGAAAAACTTTTTAAACCGGTGTCATTAAAATGTTCTTTTCGCGGGAACGCCACGGGGCCATCCCGAGTGGTCACGACGGGGCCATCCCGAGTGGTCACGACAGGCCCATGCTGACAGCTAGATCGGGTAACCAATCAAAGCAAGAGATTTGCGGCTGATATATTGGAGGATAATACCCAAGGCTTAAAGATTGTAAGAAAAATGAACAGTTGGCCGAGAAGCGAAGCGAAGTTTAATTTTCACAACGTGATCTGTTGCAGTGAAAAAGAAACAAAAAGTATAGTGATAATCACGGCATAATTGCGGTTGAAACGAGTCAAAATTGATTGATTTACGTTTTTTAAAACTATGATTTGGTTAAAAAGTTAGAGCTTAAAAGGTGACTGTTTGTTTTGCACTCCTCCATAATATCGCGCG
>OX393563.1:10216860-10409360 GCA_947652115.1 Blastomussa wellsi
GTGTCTTGCTGTTTTTCTAATTCTGGGTAACATCTGAGTTACTAAACAAGTAATGACAAATTGTTGATCAGGCTTTTTGTAATTTTTATCTCTTTACGTTTTTTTTCTAACGTGGTATGTTAAAATGCGCCGGCCTGATCGGCCAATTCTGACTAATGGCAAACGCCCGAAGTCTATCTATATTTTAATTTGTTCCAGCAGTCTCTTAGGTCTTTATGGAGTTAACCCGTCATCATTATGAAACAGCTTTATCGTCGTAACTCTTTAATCAAACAGTAGACTTTGAAAAATACATCCCCGTTGCTATTTTCTTTGCATAGGCCCTCTCCGCCCTCATCAATCCCAGAGTTCCTCCTGCCGCATTGTCACGGTTTTTGTGGGATCACCTGCGGTTGGATGTAGAAATCCTCGCCAGTAGTCTGGGAAGGAGTATAGACGATACAGTTCTTTGCATTCACATGGTCCTCGTACAAATGACTTCGCACGTTTCCAATCGTAAGTTCTAATACACAGATGCATGATCTCCATTGCTTGTAATGTTATTTGAGTCTCACACGAAGGAATGTTCACTGGCCAAATATCTTATCTTGACGATATTCCAAACCGACATTTCAGCTCATCGAGCACTCCCTAACCAAACGACCCCTAATGGCGGACTCAAAACTTCAAGTACGCTTTTACCGAAGAGTACCGTATCAACGAATGAAAACAAATAACGAGACTGCGTAGTACGGACTGGAATTCGACTTTAAAAAGTAGCAAACAGAAATTTCAGGGTCTGTTTGTTTGGTGTTGCGTGGAAACTGAAATCAGGCTATTTTAGAGAACTGAGTCCAGAAGTTTAGAACATCGCGAGGCTGATTATATTTGTTTTGGATTGTTTATAGCGGGATTCATGTGACGTCATTGTGTACCTTTTTTCTCATTAGCGTACGGCTTGACGTACAGTTAAAGAGCTAGTGAAATTTAGTATATGGTGAAATTTTTAGCTCTTTGCGTGTAATATTCAAGGAGAAATTGTCTTTCAAAAACGCCAAAATTTCTGGGTGGCAAAAGCGCTAATCAGCTCATACATTCTTTGTAAAATTTTGAGTTTTTAAATCCGCGTCAGACAAAAAGAATTCAATACATCGAGCTGAAATTCATTGGCAGAGTTAATCGTGCTATGAACTTTCAATATTCAGAACTTATTTTTTGTAGCTCCATCAGAAACTGAATCGCTTATGCTAATGAGGCAAATATTGTAAACAAGGATTCCCCTATTGCGAGACATCAAGGTAGAACGGGGACCTTTACAAATAGGATATCGTCTTCAATGATGAATGGCAGTTGGAGTCGGGGCAGGGTACGAAACAGAATATTTGTTTTATATTGGATTCTGGCTGAATACAGTAGTGTTGACGGTTTCCCTTAGTAAATCGGATAGGTGTGACAAATTATGCCGTTTCGAAATTAGTAATTGATAACTCTTCACTTGTTTTTTTAGGACAACAAGCAATGAACGTTGCGTTCGATTTGAGATCTAAGGATTCACGGAGGGACTGGGAAACAGCCTTTAATGCCAGTGTGGTGACTCCTGTGTTAACCGTATGTCCGTTAGTTATTGTAGTTTGGTTTTGAGTCTTTTTGTTTGTTAGTTTAACTATTGATTTGTTTTGTTTTGTTGTGAAGAACCTTGAGGAGAAGATTCAACATTGTTTGCAGATGTTAGTCGGCGACAAGCGACTTGGTAGGTTGTATGCTTTATGTATGCAGGTGTACCAACTGCCAGAGATTTTGCAGATCCCAAGCGGGTCTGATTGCCCACATGAGAGCCTGTCTTCAATAGGCCTCAACTCTTTTAGACAGTCAACGTCAACTACGATGGACAGCCATATGTATGCCTAATCAAGTAGTACCAGTGATAGTTCCTGACACAAATAGTCCAGGAAACAATTACGGTCTACAAGTGAGAGCTGCGCCCGCAGTTTTCATTCAATTTGCTAGTAATCACGCCATGATGACATGACAGTTTCTCTCAAGTTCATGCAGTTGAACACTTGATGTGATTGTTTTGTCACTGGGACTAGTCTAAACATGTTTTGTCCTTATGTGAAAACAGTATAAGTAGTTTGACTATAGGAAAGGCGAACGTTATTCGTTTATCCCACGATAGACTCACTTTAAGGTGTTGTTCGCGACGTTTTGACTGCTATGCTGCTAGTCTTCATCAGGCGATGAAGTCGATTGTTTACGTGTCGCTTTGTTAATCCACGAATTTTTGTACTGGGCTCCACAATATCCGACACTCTTTCCCTCGAGACTGAGCTCAACAGACGCATCGTGAAGGCCGCAACGACACTGGCGAGGCCTGGACAAACAAGAAGCTGACACAGCACACCAAGGCTCAGGTCTATAAGTACCCTTCTCTGCTTCAGGTAAACATGGACCCTGTGTTCTCATCAGGAGAGATGGGTCAGTGTCTTCCACATGCACTTCCTGAGTCGCATCCATAGAGAGATCATGTCACCAGCTGTGTAGTACTTGAGAGAGCGGGAGTTTCCTCCATGTTCACCCAACCGCATACCGAAGGACCTGCTCTTCGGAGAGGTGACATCAGAGGAGAGGCCAACTGGTAGACCCCGGCTGCGTTTCAAGGACGTTTGCATGCGAGATCTCAAGGCGCTTGCCATCAACACCAAAACCTGCGAGACAGTAGATGCAGACAGAGCCACCTGGAGGCATGCAGTGCAGAAACGACTCTGTCAGCGTGATAGTGAGCTAAAGCAACAGGTGGAGGAGAAAAGACTCCAGAGAAAGTTACTGCCGATAGTAGATGGAGAAGCCACGGTGTTCACATGCGCTCACTGCAGCTGGAACTCCCATTCCCGCATTAGCCTCCTTAGTCACAGTAGACGCTGTCTCCAACTTTTATCAGACATCCAGTGCTAAACGTCTTGATCCCCGCGATCGACGGATGCCTACTCCTACTCTCCTTGTTGTTCATTCGTCCATCGTTTTCAAATTTAGTATCCGTGGTATTTAAGTGAGATTTCATTCCTTTTTCAGGTAATAACCCTCTGATGCGCCAGTTGTACGAGGTAGATGTTCCTTCTGGGGCCCTGACTGACAGTGTCCCACCCACCTGCCCCGCCCTGTGGAGGTACCGGACACGGGTCACTCTGGATCACTTCTCGCACACTTTTCAACAGGAGGTGCTGTCGACTGATACTGAGAGGAACAAAGTATTAGCGGAGTTTTTACGTCAGGTAAACAGTTACAAATTAAACTTAGTAATGGCTCTTGTCCGTTTTTTCATATATCGGTAAGAGCTAGAGATAAACCCCAGCCTGCAGAGGGCTGGAGCAAGTCAGAATCGACCCCAAGCGCGAGGGCTCCTACTCTCCTCTCCCTATCCTCTGCATTTGGCCAAATAGACAAACAATGCCTGCACTGTGAGGCTACATCAAACATGTTCTTCGAGCATCTGGTGACGTTCGGGTACACACTTCGGTGCGTGACTCGTACCTCGAAACCTTT
This sequence comes from Blastomussa wellsi, assembly GCA_947652115.1. Taxonomy (NCBI): domain Eukaryota; kingdom Metazoa; phylum Cnidaria; class Anthozoa; order Scleractinia; family Plerogyridae; genus Blastomussa; species Blastomussa wellsi. The sequence goes on from OX393563.1 coordinate 10,220,380, forward strand.
AGAGCGTATTAGTTAAACATATTTTGGAGTTGGCTTCATGTCGATGTGAAAACTTCCAATCTGAAATCCAGAGTACGGACTTTAACCCTGCATAGAATGTCTAGTTTGAATGAAACTTGCATCATGGAAAATCTACAAACAGAACAAGTTTCTATAACAACGAGTATGACTGATGATCTACTCCAAAAACTTATCCTTTGTGTTACCTTGTTTTATCCACAGGAACCTAATCTCCGAGCTCTCCGTTTTCTCCCAGCTATCATAAAGCTACAGCGGCTTCTTATGGACAAATTCCACCGTCGAATTGACAGAGCTGAAGCAGAGAACATCAAAATACGAGATTTTCTGCGCAAGATACCATCCAGTAAGTCGAATGACAAATGACAGATGAATTATATTGGTTATTTACACTTACACTGGTATGTTTCTTTCTTTACAGAAACAGAGAGAGACGAACTCGCATCATTGATAACAAGTTTTAACACTGCATGGAACCTTGTGCGGCTAAACCTCGACCAGCAAGGTATGCGCGGACGCTTCATCAGTCAAGCACGCCCATTTCCTGCACTCCCCCCTCCCTCCTCCCCTGACTTTCGAAATTCATGAGAAAATCGAGGTTTTAACCGAGAACAAACGTTTTTGCGGCATCTTGAGTGTAAAGGCGATGGCAAACGAGGACACATTGTTGCCGACACAAATGTGTCCCTGCTTGCCCGCTCGCGCATCCTTATTGTGGACACAGATTTTGTGTCCGAGACGCAACAAATGTTTCCGCGTTTGCGCGCGCGCAACAAATCGTCATGAGCAACAATGTGTCCGCACCTTAATACAATATTTTTGTTAGATTCGGTCAAAGGAACTTGCATTCTTGAATTCGAACTTGAATTCGCCCTGCACGCTGCTTACGACGATTGTTCGAGACCAATATAGAACAGAAAAACAATTGCTCAAAAACAAAGAAAAACTCGCAGGTTTTTACATCGAGGTAAAGCCGATTTTTCCCCACTGGAGGCAGCCGCTACTTAAGTAGTGTAATATATCCACTGTTTACTTGTTCTTGTCTTAACACAGGGCGTCTACGTCCTCCGAGGGACTGGTGCGAGAAGACCATGGATAACACGCGTCCTCTGGCTACACTCCTTCCCAGTACCTCTGGAATGGGTATCTGTTCCACGGCCCTGGTATTTTCCCTCACCTCAGTACATAACGAATTCAACGAGCGATATCAGAACTTGATTGGCAGGGAGGTGAAGTAAGTACAACAACTGAACCTTTCGTATTCCCCGTACGCCAAAGAAGATGAGAGCCGCAATACTTCAAGATGTCCGGGTCCCTTTCCCTCGTAGAGTCAAAACAAACCTCAAGTCGTTAAGAGTAAAACATCCAGCAGTCTTAAATGGGTAGGTAGGTAGGTAGGTAGGTAGGTAGGTAGGTAGGTAGGTAGCCAATTAACGGCTATAAAGGTGACTCTGAGGCCGCGTACAGGAAACTGATTAAAAATGGGGTTACCAAGCTCTTTTTGGGGTTTTTTTAACGGGTTATACAGATCGCTATGGTAGTTAGTAATGCGAGGGTCCAGGAATGATAAGGCATTTGTTTGATATCATTTTAACATCAACTGATTAACAGTACTGATCCATCAAAGTATAAGACCTGTAAACTGTTGTAAGCCACCTTAAATTAATTTGAGAGAAATTAAGGCCCCCTTTTCTCCATCATCAGAGACCTGCCTCATATACCGTTGCAAGACGTGACAAACTCAAATCTGATCTCGTATGACATCGAGATAGATCTCCTTCCCCTCATCCTGGCGCAGTGTAACTACTCTCTAGAGGTAGGTCGGGGAACGTTGGTTCAGTACAACTGGGAAGCCCTGGAAAGGCAACTGATTGACAGGTTCATAAGAGGAAGACCGCTGATTGATTTCAAGGTAAACTTCCCCTTTTAATTGTATCGGATAGGACTTTGTTTTATACTATACTTTATACTATACTTTTATACGTTGTTTCGTCGGAATGTGTATTTTAAAGGAGTGTATTTTTTGCAACGAACGAAATTACCCTTAAAACGTAGGAAACCTTAAACTAAAGAGGTTATACTAAACCAAAAAAGAACAAGGATGGTTAAGGATAGAGAAGATTGAGACGGATTGCAAATGACGACTTTGAAACATTTGGGCTAAATTTTTCAAAATGCACAAACCGTGACATAGCTCCTTTAAGTGTAAAATGTTTGCTTCATTCGAACCATTTCTCTTTCTATGAAATAAATTTTTGTATTGATGTCGCAGGATGAAAGATTTGCATTCAGCAAAGACATTCAGTTGGATTCAGTATTCGCTTCAGTGAAAGTCAAGGTTCGACCACAGGTAAAAACGGTTTGTTGAATCGACCAGTATGTATGTCTTTCTCCTCTTTCATGGGACTTTTCAATTCTGTTGACTGCCCTAAACCTTAGCCAAAGCTTTTAAAGAGCCAATCTTTACCCGCCTAAAACAATATTTCGTGAACCAATCATAGGCCAGATTAGAATTATTGAATTGAAGCCAGCTTGCAATGCAGTCCAATGCCGAGGAATCTTTTGAATTTTAAACTGACTTGAAGATTAATGATAATTACCTCGGCCTGCGGTCTCGTTGGCTACGTATCGGGCAATATTACGCGCGATTTCGCAGAATAATTGTTAATTATCAAGATGTGGTCACTGAGATGTTGATCGCGATGTTTCGGCCGCATGCTTACTGTAAGTCTGCAGGCGATGTTGGTGAATGATGACGTGTCACCGTATATCAGAATGGGAGGCGGCGTAGCCGAGTTGTTCAGGCAGCCAGATTGTTACTGTCATGTCAGTCATAGGTATGAAGTTACTCTCATTTTCTCTCAGGTTCCTTTGAGTTCAGCCGTAAGCCATCAAATTCTAGACGAGTTTCGTTCTCTGACAGACATTTGTGACGTGCTATCGTCTCTGGACATTGCTATTGGTTTCCTGTCCTCCACCGGTGGGTCACCTGACATGCTGATAAGTCACTACCTGCAACGGATACTGCGCATGCCTGAACAAAATAGTCTTCGCAGTCTTAAGGTATAAAAATGACTGTAAATAGTTTTTGCAGTGTTTCCGAAACTTGAAGACAAACCAAGACTTAATGTAACGTTTTTATCACATTCTTCTCACAAGGCCCAACAGTGCTGCCAACTACGTCACGTGATCTCTCTTTGGCAACTGCTGAGCCTGGAAAGAGCCAGAATGTTAATGCGACGAGGCGAGGTAATATAAGAAACTTTAACCTTTTAATCCCTGATGACAACGTCGAAATGACTCTTACTGGCGTGTTTGCGTCTTCCTTCACCCTGGCAGACAGATTTGCATGGGTCGGAAGTTGTGTTGCGCTGTCGGGAAAGACACAATAAAAACTCAGTTTTTTAGTGACCTCCCTCCCCCATCCACCACCACCACCCCAACCTCTCTTAACTTGTTAAGTACAGTGGGACATGGACAAAAAACGAGGTCACTTGAGGCTTTGAAAAAAATCCCCAAAAATAAACAGGAGTTAAGCCCCCGTACCATTCTTTACTCGTAGGATCCGTTTGAACAGATTGCGGACACTTACAAGCACGTCATGTCGCAGAAACAAATGATGAAATTTAGCGATGCCTTGAGAAGGATTGACTTAGACCGCTTCGTCTCCGAAGTACTGGAGTTAATTTTGCTGAACCTTAGAGGCGACGCAGCTCCAGGAGAAGAAGATATGAGGTAACCCACGAACATTTTGAATTAGAACTTCAGTTGTTACTTCCACAAAAAATTCTGCCCGGCTCTGCAAGGGTCGTTGTTTCAAGCCTCTTAGAGCCTCTGATTCGAATCTCTTCCACGATTACCCCTATCGCTAGACTCACGTGTTCGTATCTCGCTCCAACGGACTCGTGAATATGATAAAAAAACATGTAGAGTACACATGTGTCAAGTATTTTGGGTTTTTCGTCCATCTTACGTAGCCACTGTTTGTATAGCTGACCTTTCTGCTTTCGATAATTAGATCGCAATAATTCTTTTAATTTATGACAAATTTTTGTTTAGCTTGAGTGAATATATCCAGTGGCATCTTGACAACAAAGGACATGAACCTGTTCCTGGACTGGACGAACTACCTGCTGACGTACACTTGAAGCACGTGATCAATGCGTGGCGAACCTCCGTTGAACTGTGGGACAGCTACCACGACAAGAGGGATTCTGCTTCCGCATAAATCCGGCCTAAATGTTCGCTCGCTGTTTTTCTTGTACAGCGGGGATTTGACTATCGTTGACTTTAGTACGAAATTTTAATGTGCCTCTGGTTCACCATTTCTTTTACGTGGTTTTTAGAATAGGAAAATGCTAAATTGTTGTATTGAGTTAGGTCATTCTAAAACGGTTTTACCAGATTTCGGGCCATGATGTGCAGTGCTTGGTTTTAATTACTGCAATAGCTAATATTTAGCTCAGTCGGACTGAAAAGAAAAAATAGAAATGTTAGTGACTAGTGTAGACCTAAAGTTCTTTACCTTGAGACCTTGAAACAACACGAACTATGGAAACATAATACTCGCTATAGCTTTATTTGTAGATGTTTTACCGTTAACATGTAGTTCAGTAAACAACAATGTTAGATAGTTATTATTGAACGTAGTTAAATGGAAGGAAAATATTTGTAGAAATAAAAGCAAAAAAATGTATTTTCAGCAACAACAGGATGAATTAAATCCTGAGCAATGAATTAAATACTACGGCAAAAGGGAAAAATTTATTGGCCAATATTTCAATTATGCATTTGTAAGGCAACAAGGTAAATAAACATATAAAATGCTGAAAACTACAAAGGATAATAGTCGTGGTAAAGTGAAATATAATAAGGAAGAATAGAATAAACAATGAACGAGGTAAATATTTTTGCTGGCGAGCGTTAGCGAGGTAGCACACTATTCTTTTCAATAGGGCAAAAAATACAAATTTTTTTTCGGATGCAAGACTCGAAGCCTGCGCAGTAGACTATTATCCGGGACAATTGAAACGACAATTATGCGCACATCACATGGCTGTCATATCATCCGGGATCCACGCCTGAGATCACTTTGCACGTGAGAATTTTACGCACGCTGTCAGACGCTTTCGAGATGAAACAAAGACCTGAAAAGAAAATTTCAGGTCTTTGTTCCAGTAGTGTTATGGCTGTATTTGCATATAAACCGTAGCTTTTTGATTGATCTGCATTTACAGAGTTTCTTGCCTGATTTTCGTTTATTTATACATTTAGGCTTGCAGCAAAGAAACTCAAGATGCTAGTTTGTGAATTTGCGCGCGGAAGAAAATTTAGTGGTGAACAATAAAGACAATCGTGTTTTTGTCTTAGAACTATCGGTCTGATAGTTGCCCCTTGAAAATTTGATGTTCTTAAAACTAGCATATTTGGGTTCTGTCCTGGTGTACCGGTACACAAGGGAATAACCATTGTTCTTTCTTTGTTTAGGTGCCATTGGTTAGCTGTTGTGTATTGTTTGGTCTTTTGTATCGGCTCTTGTGAACCGGTACACGAGGACAGAACCCATATTTGCCCTCGAAGCTTCGCTTCTCGGGCAAATATTTGTTTAACAACATCAAATTTCCGCAGGGGAACTATTTGACAATTAGATTACGAGCTCGAGATTTCTATGAGGTGATAGTTGATGAGGCCGAAGGAAATCGAGAAAGAGGAAAGGACGCGTAGCAAGAAAAAAGTAGTAACGGGTGAGCAAACAAGCTAGAATTCAAATTTGACTTAATGCCCGATAATGCGCATGCGCTAAAGTTAATGTATAATTAACAATTAGATTATTCGCGTCTCAATTTCTATCGCGTGAGAGTTGATATTAACTATCACGAGGTAGAAATCGAGAGCAAATATTCTAATTGTTTTAGTTTATAAATCTACTGAAAACACTTCACTAACGCGAAGAAGCGGCCGCCATTTTGTTGGTTTTTATCGCAAAATATATAGTGAGTAGCGTAGCCAATCAGAGAACAGCATATTACAATCTTGCTTCACAACGCAGGTTAGCTTTTATGTTTTGGAAGAAGAGGGCGTGTACATTACTAACCATGGATGCGAAGTTCAACATATCATGGGGCGTGGGCGCAAGTGGTCTAGGAACTAAAAGTTACTGTTATTTTCCAAGTGTTTGGAAGTATCGACTTGTAGGCAAGTCGACTTGTTGCGAAATGATTTGCAGGCGGAATGACCGGTTACCCACGACTGTGTTCGCAGGCTAGTCCAGAGGACAAGTCCCTCTTCCTTACAGACCTTTCGTTTCAGTGAACACGCGTGCTGGCGCGCGCGGATTCCACTTGGCGCGAGTTATGGTGCCCGCAAAGCAACTCTCACGCGAGGGACATGGGGTGGTTACTCATTCCAAAATGGCGGCTTCGGAGCAAGGTGAGCTGAGAACAAAAAAGTCCACAGTTTCACAGCGAAATGGCCTCGCTTAAGCGATATTGGCGGTCAGCTTAACAGATGAGGAATGTATCATTTTGTTTTATTTTTCAGCACCGATCTTCGTGCAACCGAAGCGGGAAATTTTGAATCAAAAGGATCTTATGAAGTGGGAGAAGTCGCAGGTCTGTGTGGCCAGTTTACGCACTTTTTATTCATTTTATCCAAATTTACCTGGGCTAAAAAGCTCACAATCGATCTCTATGTTTTTGCGTAATCGTTTATCGACAAGGAAAATGGGGTTTACCTCGGTGTAAAAACCGGTGGTGGACAAAACACTGACCCCCCAGTCCAACAAAATGAACTACCCAAATGGACAACCCTAGAATGGACTACCCCTAAAAACTCTTTAAAATGATTTTAAAGGTAGTCCATATTAGGGCAGACCATTTGAAAATGGACTATGAAAATGGACTACCTTTAAAAACATTTTTTAAGAGTTTTTAGGGGTAATCCATTTTAGGGTAGCCCATTTAGGTAGTCCTAAGGGGTAGTCCATGGGCATCAGTGTTTTGTCCACCACCGTAAAAACCTGTGACTTTTTTCTTTGTTGACCTATTGTTTTACCATTCTATTTTGTTTGGAGGTCCTTTGTTTTCTTGTTCATTCTTTGTTTTACATCTCTGGTGAGTTTAACTGGTTTTTACACAGAGGATGAGCCGAAAAATGAAGGGTATCCCCACATCCCCTCGAATAAGCACCTCAGAATTGCTTCGTCCTCGGTGTAAAAACCTGTGAAACACACCAGTGGCATAAAACAAATAACAAACAAGATAAAGAACTGTGAAACAATATAGAACAGAAACATAAAAGAAACCATGAAAGCTAAGTGTCTTGCTGGAGAACACAATGCAGTGACCCTGACCAGGCCTCAAACCCAGACCATTTGATCCAGAGTCCAATTTGCAACCTACAACCATGGACATATTTTGCTAGAGAACACGTACAAATATTAAATTATGATCTTAATAACCATTAAATACGTTTCTGTACCCCCGATCCCCCTTTCAATGTTGGAATAAGATAACAAATATACTCGTGAATGAGATAGCTGTTTACTGTCAACGTTGCATAGGGGTAGGGTGGGACAAAATGTGTGTACATTGTTTTTTCCAACACTTACAACCACGGTTGTACCTTCCTGTGATTACCCTCTATGCTGCAAATTAATTTTCCAATAGGCTGTTTGTTTTGACTCTAAGTCCATGGTTGTTTAATAGGCATATAGTGATTATCTTGGATTTATCATCACTTTGAATGACGCTGTCAAAGGGAAATCAATGTCAGCAGATTGTCATGTATCAGAGGTAAACTATACTAACGGGATCATATTTAGTATCTCAAACTTTCAGTTCACAGCTGAGCAAATTTGAGATTTTATCGAACACCAATCTGTGACCACCAATCCACACAATTTTGCTTGATGGGTAGTTAACTGAGAGATTGTTGGTCAGTGGGTGATCACCTAGCACATGCTGCAGATGTTTGCCCTCGTGTTTTTGCTTTGAGTAGCTTTGACACTTTTTGCAGTTTGTTTGCCCTTCCCACCCACCTCTTGGTTTCATGATAAGACTGGCATTTAGGTAAGTTCTCTTTATCTTCTTTATTCTCCACTGAGGGATCAAAGTGACAGGTGCCAGGGGGCAGTGACCCATGGGAGGTTGCCATGGTTACTCCCCTTCATTCGCATCTTGCCCACAACATTTGCTTATTGCCTCAATTGGCACCTACGCTCCATTTAAATATATGTCTATGCTATGTGCAATTAATAATTGTAGCCCATGTAGCTAAGTCTATACATTGTTGCTTGGTTGCATCTTATGACCATTCTGTGTATTTTATTAAGTACTGTTTGTTGCTGTTCAAGGAAATGAATAAATGCTCGCAAAATTAGGAATTTGTATAATTATTGATAGAATTTAAATTTTGTTGAAGGTTTCAAAGAAGCTGATTGTCTTGCTAGAAACCTTGGATAGCTGGATTGACGAAATGCCACCCATTGACCAACCACAACGGTTTGGAAACAAGGCTTTTAGGACATGGTGCACTAAACTAGAAGAGGTCAGACATTACCTTATTAAATTATTAATCCCAGAGTGATTAATTAAAAATTATTTCTGAACATGAAGTGAATATCTGGTGAATATCTATATGCTATAGCTGTGTCCAATTCTGGGAAAAATGGCAGCTTGTTTTCCAGAGTTGTGATACTTTTGTCATCCCAAAAGTACACATTCACTCACATCAGGTTCAACAGGTATCATATAAAGGAAGATTTCAACTGAAACATGACCTTTAAAATTGTAGAGCTCTAAAAATATTCAAGATAGATTGCAAAATTAATAATATACTTGGAACATTCAAGTGCTGTATTTTGAAGAATCGTAAATATATGGTTAATTGGGTCAGGTTTACAAGGAGGTTATAGTAATTCACTACATGCACTTTTCTGTTTTCAGCAGAATGCCAGCACTCTGATTCAAGAACTTCTCCCTGAAAAGTTTATAGGAGCCAGTACAGAACTCACTTCATATCTAAAAGGTGTGTTTCTGAATTACATGAATGTGCAACCTATATCATTACTAGATAACAAAATTGTTATAGTGGACAACATAACGGCAATGCCAGCAGTGGATCTGCATGTACTAACAAGCCATTAAGGCTCTTTATTCAAGCTAAAAATATTGTTTTAAAGGCAAAAATTGTTTGTTGTAATTCAAGGACTCGAGGCTTCCAGAACAATGTTGATCAAAGAATAGACAGTCTGGATTGGAAAAACTGCCAGTTTTATTCAATCAAAATCTTGCGCGAGAGCTCATGAATACAGCAGTAGTAATTACACAAGAAAACGTCATGTTGCTTAGCAACTTCAGGGATGAACACTGGGCTCATTCTCATTTCAGAGGTGGGATTTCATTGTCAAGTGGTACTTGTTTCCCCGATTGTAGAGAACAAGGCAGTGTCGTGTCAGTTCTATGAAGATAACTGTTCAACATCTTGCTTCCCCTTACAAGATGAATGCATTTTTCAAGCATACCCGTAATTAGTGACAAAAGTGTTGACACATTGTTATTAATGAGTAATACTGTCTTTATTTCACCCAACCCTCCACCCTCATTTGCAATACGCTGTCCCCCTATCAAATTAATGTTGTAGCATATTTTTTAAGCCTTTCATTGCAACCAAATGGGGATGAGGTATTTTGGAGGGGGGGGGGGGGGGGGTTGCGATTGGGGAATTTTGGAGAGGGTGGGGGTTAGTGAAGGTTTCATTTCTTACTTTGTCTGTTTGCTCTACCGCCACCTTTTTAAACAACTGGTTCTAGGGGAACACCAACGTTGTCTGATAAAAATCATGTAGTAAAATTTCCATTTTGTATGGTTTCTGTTAGATGGCTTTGGCAACAAGACAAGAATAGACTATGGAACAGGTATTTTTAACATACTGATTTATATTTGAAGTAATTATATGAAATTTGGTATTCTGATTGGTCAAGGAACTTGGCTTATGACTCTTTAATCACCCTATGAGAGGTGATTATAGGCTTGATCACTAAGCCATATCACCTTTGTCGTCCAGGCCAGTAAACATGGCAGACTGTTGCTGAATGACGTTTTTGTTTTTTTTAAGGACATCAATTACATTGGGAAGTTTGGAAAATGAACATTGAAGCCTTCAGACTAAAAATATTCTCCTACAATTATGGTATTCAAGGCAGAAAAGAATCTTCTTAAACTCATTAATAATTCATCACGTTAAAACAAAGGAAATCAGAACCGTAACCGTTGTTTGGAAATGTGATCTTAATTAGCATAGATTTTTACGATTTTATTTCTTCGTTTTCTCCATAGAAGAAGATATATCAAACACTTGAGACAGTGTTTCATCACATTTCCAAACACCTCGAAGTTCGTCAAAAATACTCCGCTGTGCGTCGTATTTTCAACTCTCTTCTCAGTGTTTGGAAATGTGATGAAACACTGTCTCTCGTGTTTGATATATTACATAAACACTGTGCTTTTGTAGATCATGCTGCCATCAAAAACATATGCTGGCAATTCTACAGACCAACATATACAAGTCTTGCTGTCTTGCAAAATGTTGCATTTATCATTCATCACCTCCACTTTAATGACTATGTTATTTTTAATTATTAAAATGTTATTGTCATTTGTTTTTCCATAGGGCATGAAGCTTGTTTTGTTGCATTCTTGTGTTGTTTGTTCAAACTCAGGGTGCTGGACCAAAGTGACTATGTTACAATAGTTTTTAAAGTGTTTCAAAGGCAAGCAACATTTCAGTTAATAAATAAAAGAGTAAAGGCTCTTAGGCCCAACTGGCTGATAGATTCTGTGGCAGAAAGTGTCTAGGACTGGAGTATTGCTACTTCCCCACTACCCCCGAATGGGATGCTAGTCCATCACATGTTACTCCCTGACATTCTGTTAGGTTGCCCCAGCAATTAGCCGGTAGTCATGTGTATACTCCTGGGTGAAGAGAGGCACTGCCAGAGTAAACAGCCTTGTACAATAATACAACACAGTGACCTCAGCCAGAACTTGCATCCTGGTCATTTGATGTGGAGTCTAGTGCACTAACCATTATGCTGCCATGACGTACCATATAATAAATAGACCCACAATATTAACCTCTTACTAACCAAGTGCGAGGGCCGTACTGGGTAAGATTGGCCTGAGGTTGTGGCAGTATGGACCTCACTGTGCTCGAGCTGTACAAAAACAACCGAGGGCCAATATTTCTCAGTACGGCTCGAGCAAGCTAGGGTAGTAAGTAGTTTATTTTATGGCACTCGGGTCATGCATGCTTGTTAGAAACGCACTTTCGGTGATTTGAATTCACAGGTTTTTTTCGCCATAACATGTTATGATGCTGCGAACAACTTGGAAAGAATAAGCTACCGTGATTTCAAAACCATTTTTTTTAGTTAGAGTATTTATATAGTATGTTTTCTTAATTAGAGTATTTATATACGTTTTCTTTCCGCAGTTCTAGTTGCAAGTGTTAAATTATTCAACTTAAGGAAAAATATGTGGCTTAGGGCCATGTCTATTGAAACGGTCTGTGTCACTTCATGCTAAGGAAATTGGGATAAGCTCTGGTCTGATGGGCCCAAAAGGCTCATAAGTAGACTTTACCAAATATAACTTGGCAAACTATACCCTGAAGCCATGCTTACTTGCATGTTTTCCTCTTGTGATCATAGATCTCTGGATCAGATTACAATTGCCTTAGAAACTCCAGTTTTGCTAATAACGAGAAGTTCATCTTCTTTGTTGATGTTGTTCTAGCTCTTCATTGTATTTTTTAATTGTCATTTATGCTTGAGTAACATCTTTGTTTGTTTACATTTTAGATATTTGGAGCTCATGAGAAGGTTGCAGCTTAGATACCGAATGGAGCCAGCTGGCAGTCAAGGTGTTTGGGGACTAGATGATTTTCAGTTTCTTCCATTCATCTGGGGGAGCTCTCAGCTGATTGGTTGGTTTGATGAAATACCATTGTATTGTATCGTTATTTCATAACTGTCACCTACATTGTTGTCCAGTATGTGAGGTATGGTAAAAGTTTGAGGTACAGAGGTGAAATTTGTTCCTCCAGAAAATGTCCATACCCCTACTACAGAATGTTTTTGGTTTGAACCCCCTCACCCATAATTCCCTTGAAGGTTTAGGCTTTTGGATATCCCTCCCTCTGGAATTCCTATGGATGTTTCCTGGAACTGGACTATGCTTGTTTCAAGTGAACAGGGATGGCACAGTGGTGAGATCATTTGCGTCCAACTAATGTAGCCTGGGTTTGATTCTCAGACCTGGTGTCACGTGAGTTAAGTTGGTTGTTGATTCTCGTCCTCCTTTTTTCTCCGGGTTCTCCAGTTTTCCTCCCTCCACAAATTCCAACACTTCTACTGGAAACAGTGGATGAATGGTCATTCTGTGGAAGTACCACTTCAAAGCCATTAGTGTTCTTCATAATAGTAATAATATAATCTAGTCATTAACCTTGGTTTCACTAATCCTTCATTTTTAGAATTCCAAACTTGCATGAATGAAACGTCCATAGTCTCTGGGCCTGTGGCACCTCCCTCGGAAGCCACTAGTTTATCAGTTTTTAACTGTAAAGTGTTTTTACCCTCATTAAATAAAGTTATAATAATCATCATCATCAAGGTTGTGGACAGAAATAAGCTCTCCAGGGGCTCAACCAAGCATCATACCCATCATTTCAGTGGTCTCTGTTTTCTTTGTAGGCCATCCTAGTATAGAACCAAAGGACTTTGTTCAGCCGACTGTTGTAGAACGTCATTATCAGGAATATATGTTCTTAGGCTGCGTCAAGTTTATTGATGAGGTTGGTATCATACATTCTCATCTTTACATAAAGCTTCATGCCTAGTGGCCCATACTGCCAGAGCTTATCCCGGTTTCAGTAGCATTAAGCAGCTAGGAATATTTCTACTCCCCCTGGATGGGATGCTAGTCCAACGCAGGGTTACCCCCCAGCATTATGTCGCCGGTACCCATTTATACACCTGGGTGGAGAGAGTCATTATGAGAGTAAAGTGTCTTGCCCAAGAACACAACGCAGTGCCCCGGCCAGGGCTCGAACCTGGATCGCCCGTTCCGGAGTCCAGCACACTAACCATTAGACCACTGCGCCTCTCATAGCAAGTATGTACAAACCTTGCAAATTTTATTGAGTTTGGCATATGATATGTTAACAATATTGTAACCATTACTATTTTAATTCGTAATGATGTTTAATTATAGTTCATCTTGAATTTAAACACCTGTATTTGTATATTATTATTTATTATTCCGTGGCATACGTGTACCTGGACACCCGGTACTGATCATGTTGGTTGACTGATTGGTTGACTGATTGATTGACTGACTGACTGATTGATTGATTGATTGATTGATTGATTGATTGATGGCCATTGATTGATTGATTGACTGACTGACTGACTGACTGATGTAGTTAAATTTACATTGTACCCTCCTACACAATTGAGAAATGCAAAAAATCATGTTTTTTCTCCTGTGGCCTTGTTTTTAAGATGAAAACAGGACCTTTTGCAGAACACTCTAATGTGTTATGGGGTATAAGTTCTGTGAAAATGTGGGAGAAAGTCAACTCTGGGTTGATAAAAATGTACAAAGCTGAGGTATGTGTATTAACTTTTAATCATATTTACAAAAATTACATTTAGCAAAAGGTTGCATCCTCGTTACACACTTTCCATAAAGCGGAGGGCGAGCGTATTAACACATGTTTTTAAATTTCCAAATAAATAAATAATTTTTTTATTACATAATACATTACTTACAGAACACCACCCTGTTTAATTCCACTATATTTTACAACTTACTCGATTACTCTCTGTTCGCATTACTAACAATTTATATTTAAAACACAGCAGCTTTTTACGACGTTAACACATGTTTCTTCGTTCTTTTATTCAGTTTCTGTTGTTTTTCGTACAAATGAAGTGATTGAGGTGAAACTTTCGGGGCTAGGTTATGGCTTATGCATTTAGCCTATTTTTTAAAAAAATTTGATTGCAATTCGTTGGTTTATTAGTTTTCTTCCTTCGTAAACTGTTGTTTTGTGGTTTATTACTTTTTAAGGGTAATTTGGCTTGTCTCAAAGGCATTACTGACTCCACATTCCGTGATGAAGTTCCTTTACTTTTACTTTTTATATGTGAGCTCATATGCGAGCTCTTTTGTAAGGTTTTAATCTAATTACAGACTGTGCTTGTATTTATTTTCGTTATCATTTTTCCAGGTCCTCTCCAAGTTTCCCGTCATACAGCACTTTGTGTTTGGGACTTTATTTTCTATAGAGGAAGGAGAAACGTTTAAAAAACCATTGTAAAGTTGTCTTGTAGTGTAAATAATGTTTTATTATTTATTTATAGTAAAAAGTGAAAAAGGTTGTAAATTGCGCAGAATATGTAACAGAGGAGTAGTTTGATGTGAGAATGCTAGAAATTATTATGATCAGCTGTATAAATCTGTTTTCTATGATTACTGGTCTTGCGTTACATAGCTGCCTCAGGTCAGAGAATAGTGAGCGAAACTGTTACTTGATTAGAAAATGGCCTTTCCATTGAATCTAGGATTTCAAATGGTGTTTCGTTTCCTTTGCTCGCGGCCTCGGTTGAGAGGTCTGCTGATGAATTGCCACCCTTGGTTCCGTCAAGGCAAGGTGGCGTCACAGGAGCGAAGGAGAACTGAGCGGAATTTTGGGCTTTGCGATCGCACGAGGGTTTTGTTGAATAGTGCCAGGTCATACATCAACAACTTTTAATTTACCAAGACGACGAAATTTCACAGGAACTAGGGTTAAGAACGGAACTTAACAATTACATGTACACACGTCCACAAGGTAAGGAGCATTCACCAAGAACGCCATGGTTATCATATTGCTGTCAAGATGACGTAACGACGCAAGAACAAATTTTGTGGTGGTTATGGATGGTGCAGCCATTAAAGATCAGATGCCCCTAATACAGAAACCTCGTCAGAATAATTGCCCTGTGAGTTGAATCTTACTGACATTTTATCCACGTCGTACTCTTCAAGGCAGCAATGTAAAATCATCAAAGTGAATGTTATGTGGTGAACGTGGAACTTAACGGAAAAAATTCACTTTTTGTATCAGGATTTTGTTTTGCGCAGTTTTGCGCAGTTATTCGTGACTGAACTGATATTACTAAGGGAAGATGTAAATTATCGATTTGAAAATCGTTGGCCGCCTTGGTTTTTTAGTTCCAAGGTAACTGTCAAACTGAAGTATGAAGAGCATATTTTAATATAACAACTTCTCGTACCGTCAAGACAACGCGGCGTCACAGGAACCAAGGCGTTCAAGCAAAACACGATGGTGACCAAAATGATCCATACAATGGTTCTGTAGTATTATGCATCTTTATGTTGATATTATGACCAATTTGTGTTTGTTTGTTTTTTTTGAAAACCTCGGGTGACGACAAAGTTTAGGAGGGAATTCACCTGATTTCCTCTGTATGGATTTTCTTCTAGTTTGTTGCGCAACGTACGGGACCTAGTAGCGAATTCAGTGGGCTGAAACAAACACAAGATATTGTAAGGTCACTAAATCAATGTTTATTTGAAAGAAGCCGTTCGCCCCTTAATTGTCAGAAGTACATAGCGAACATACTTTAATATGCGCTTAAGACGAAATATCAACCCTTGATTCCATCAAGGCAACGTGAAACCACAGGAACTATGGGTCACCAACGAAGAATGTAAATGTCATCTGAAAAATGTCGGCTCCTTGGTGTCTTTAGTTCTCAAGGCGTCTCCCAAGAAAGTGATAAATGTAAGCTGAGGTTAGCAGAGGATATTTTGTGCATTAAAAACTATAAATATCCTACAATTATCTTGTGCATTCTCAGTTGTGAATTTCGCCTGGCAATAAAACAGGAGCGGTACACAGCTCTTTACAAGGTCCCACAGTATTGGCTGAAAAATGATAAACAACAGTAACAATGGACCCCAGTCCTAACACAATTCCTGGTTTTCATGTGACGTCATAAAATTCGCTGGGCCAGTTAAATTTTCGTTGCCGCTTGGTGTAAGTTGAACTAAAAATATGTCTTTTCGCAAATTTGTAGAAAGAAGCATTTTAAATATTTGAGTTGTCCGCCGAATGTGGCATCACGCTGAGTGCCGTGGCAAAGCTGTTTGCAATGGCATGTACTAAAATCAGGAACACCGGAACACCACAAAACACGGAACACCGGAAATACCATAAAATGCCAATAAATTTCTGGTTTCCGGTGTTCTTTGTTTTGTGGTGTTCCTGGTTTTAGTACATGCCGTTTGCAATAACATCCTATTGTATCACTATATTGCACAAGATGCAAATGACTCCTTTGTTTGTCGTTTTGCTTTTTCCCTATGCATTATGACGTCAGCTGCGCCGTTTTACATGGATCATAAACCAGCTGTTTTGTTTAGAAAAAGCCCATCCTTTCGATTTTCAGCAGTTTGAACATTTAAGATATATTAAATTGTGTTTTGTGAATGTATAATAGCTCATGAGCCAAAAGCAGTCGCTATTATAACACAATTAGGTTCCAGATGGTTTCTCAGGCATCACGGCGGCCATATTTGTGTCCTGAGCTTTATAAATTTTTGGTGGAACGTTTCACCGCACAGACCTGAGACCTGGAGAAATTGTTTATTTAATAAACATCTAGACTATCTGAAATTCTTAACTTCTGTAGTTAAATTTCTAATTTAGTTTTTAATTGCGTGACAGTGAAAACCACCAATAGAGCTGCGTGCTGTTAAGATCCAATGAAATTAGAGGTTCTGGAGAGCTACGAACCATCTCAGAAAATAAACCAGAAGAAAGTAGAGCGATTACACAGGTAGCATGGCAGTGATGTTTTTTGGAAATCTGATGAATCAGAACTCTGGCCAAACATTCAGACTGGTGAGTACTTGAATTTGTTTCCAATTTGAGATGAAATTCAAGACTTAAAACGAAAAAAGGTCTAACAACAAACTGGCCTGCCTACGCGGACTTAACATTCGTCATAGGGTTTACGGTTGTCTCGCCCGAAGTACGTTTATCCCGGAACCGTTTCGCCCGAACTCAAAGTCGTTTCGCCCGGAAAAAAGTCGATTCGCCCGAAGTTTTCTTAAAGCAAATTACGGAGTATTTGTTGCATAATTTTGTCGCATTTCATATCAAATGTGTCACATAAATCCGTTTGCACGATGTGGCTTGTTTTATTTAGCAAATCGAAAAATGTTTAATTGGGAAATCAAGCACGTAAGTAGAGTGGTAAGAAGATTGTTCCGTACGACATGTTATTTAACGATGTTTATTTAAGTATACGAGACTACAGCTTCTTCGAAATAAAAAAAAAAGATAAACTCGTGCGATGTATAGTAGGTGATCAAAAGATTTTATTTGACCCTGTGGTATTGAAATCGGCAAAATTGGGCGTTGGTTTTAATGATCGTATGCAAATTTCCTTCATTGATTTTGTGATTGTTGCTCGGTTACGTGTAACGAGCTTGCAAGAAATTCATGACACCATGAACCATATCGTCAGAGTGTAATGCCAAATTTTATTGACCATTATATGGAAAAATTTCCGCACAGCCCCCTACATTACAGTGGAAATTCACCTTTACTGTGCAAGTAAAACCGAATTTCATCGCGGTCTTTTTTCTCTTTTCCTCCCTTTCCCTGCTCCATTCTTCTCTCTTTATCAGTCCCTTCTCCACTTTTTTCATGTCCCCAGCCCCTCGTTACTCGTTACTTTGCTTTAAGAAAACTTCGGGCGAATCGACTGAAGAGAAGGAAACTAGATGCCAACAAAGAGATCAATGAAGCAACTTTTCATGTCCCAGACGCAATTACCGCCTACCAAAACTACACCAGTTTCATCAACAAAGCGCGATTGGCTATTTCAGATCGCGGTTTTCTCCTCGATATCCACGGCCAAGAACACAGCCCTGGGAGGACGGAGCTTGGCTACCTCATTTCTGGGAGTAAACTCGACAGTGGAGACTATACCATAGCAGCCAATTCGATCAGAAGCTTTGGCCACAACTGGTGTGGGAATGACGAAGTTTGCTTCAAAGATTTCGTCCAAGGGAAGAGAAGTCTCGGCCACTTTATGAATGAACAACGGCTTGATGCTGTACCCTCCCCTCAAGACCAGAGTCCAAACGGGGAACGCTATAACTCAGGACGATACACCGTGAAGGCATATGGATCAAGATACGGAGGCGACATCGATGCCATCCAAATGGGATTTGATTCTGCCTTACGGTATCGATGGCGAGGTAACCTCGCTGCACAAAATGCAACAACTAGAGCCATTCTACGTTTCTGTCAGTTGAACTATGGAACATGTAACTTTTAGTCTGTCAAAACTCAGCGAAGCCAAAATTTGTTTTGTAATCCCAACTTTTCAGTCTTTGCAATTGGTGACTGGATTTTATGGAAAGTGGGTCAATGATCAATTAATGAGTTTTAAAAGACTTTGTTTTAAGTGTCAGATTTGCCTTAAAAACGGTCCGAGCTAGAAAGGAGAAGAGAAAAAATCGCTAAACGAAGGATAAGAGAATGGAGTAAGATAAAACAGAAGACATTCCTTTTATTTTATCTGGAGATAGATTCGGGCGAGAGAAAACTTACAGGCAGAGTTTCGCTCAAATTCGCGACTGATCCGGTTTTTATAAACCCAAACATAACATGAAAAGGACGTTCATCAAATAGTCGGCCTTTCATTTAGCTGCATAGAAATAAGTCTGCAAAAAGAAGGAAGATATAGCGTCAAGCTGTGTGTGCACTGTCCGCTTTTCTTTTGTTTCATTCCTCTGATCTTTTGGTTCTGTTTCGATGAATCACTTGCCCTCCATGGAGGCTATACTTAAATTCATCAACTGCACTTCAATATGATGCATATTTTCGTTCTTTTTTTTTTTCAGTTTTGTTTCGTCTGTGTTTTTCAACCAAAACAATTTATTCACATTTATTCGTTCAATCATTTTTCTCACCATTGTATCATGGTATTTTTCACCTTAACTTGTTGTCAGGAGGCATTTAGCTTGGCCAATATAGCCGCAGCTTATCCCAGTTTCCGAAGCATGAAGCGAGTAGGAGTATTTCTACTCCCCCTGGATGGGATGCTAGTCCATCGCAGGGTTACCCCCAGCATTTTGCCAGCTTCCATTTATACACCTGGGTCGAAAGGGGCACTGGCTTGTGTGGCTTGCCCAAGAACACAACGCATTTCCCCAGCCGAGGCTCGAACTCGGACCCGTTCGATCCGGACTCCAGCGTACTAACCATTAGGCCGCCGGGCCGTGTGTTATCGGGAGGCTACCTTATAACTGGGAGGGGTTTTATATTAAAGTACATTTCGAATATGTATATTTTTATAGTTTTGCATTAGGGGCTGACCATTCTAGAAACCTGGTGGGCAAGATATTTCGTTTCCTTCCCAGTGCTCTACAGGATAATTTTTTTCCATTTGTAACATTTTTTTTTTCTTTCTTAGAGCTGTGCAAGAATTTTTTTCCTTCATTTGCGGTACATGCAATTTTTTTCTTCTGACGAGCGCTTGCAGGAAATTGTTTTTCAAAATTACCCATCCCCCCTGCTGTTTATCTTATAGGGAAACAATGCCTACTTGTCCCTCTGATTCTCCCCACTTAATCAAAAGTTGCAATTTGTTCATTTGCAAGATAAGGTTAAGTCTGCATACGAGCCCAGTGGCCCATCCAACCTCGTTCATCCCGCCCCGGGGCGGGAAGATGAAGAGAGACCCTGGGGCCCATCATGCCGTAGTCTCCTACGCAGGCGTTACACTTGTCCCCACTAAGTGGGGACGAGTGGTAACGCAATCCCCTAATAACGCCTGCGAAGGAGGCTAATCATGCCGAAGCTTATCCCGGTTTCCTCAGCATGAAAGGACTGGATGGGATGCTAGTCCATCGCAGGGTTACCTCGCCGGTTTCCATTTATACATCTGGGTGAAGAGAGGCACTTTAAGGCCCCATTTATATGGTCTCGGGTACCCGAGACAACCTTCCCCCCGAGTTACCCTGGGTGAGCTAACTTTTCACTAAAACGTTCAAAAATTCTACCAACCGTTTTCATGATCATACCCGAGTTGTCTCGGGGCGCGAGACGACTCGGGTAGGCGAGTTGCCTCGTCTCGGCAGGTAGGGTAACCCTGGCAGGCGGGACAACTTTTTCTCAATTTCAACACTTTGGCTCGGCTACCCGAAACAACTGATTGAGTGGCGAGTGTCACGTAGTGTCCGGTTTTCAGCAAGGCATCCAGTGATCGAATGAACGAAAGAAATTCAAATGAAGAAGGATAACTGGCGACTTGTACATCAAACAAGGTCAACTTTTACTCAGCCGACAGGGACAATTTCTTGTCATATAAACGCTCGATAAAGTTGCCTCGGGGGTAGGGTTGTCTCGGGTACCCGGACCAGTGCCCTAACCATGAGGCCACAGCACATCCCAAGACCATGCGTTAATAAATTGCTCAAGTCCGAAAAACTGGTGACGAAGGCTGGTCTTGCCAGTCAAAATATACCATGTTGTGTCAGCCTTGAAGTAGTCTTTGAGTTATCATCATCCAAAGAACTTAGGTTAGTTCCATTCCGCTACTGCAGCTCTCGGAACTGAACAACTTCAACTGAACTTTGTTTCTCCCTTGAATAGGGTATAATTTTTCAAGTTTGGGCCCAAAGGGTATCAGTGTTTGTTGTCTTACACCCCTATTTGAAATTTACAGGATCCAACACAAACAGATATTTTGAATTAAACCAATCTGGAAATGGCTTAATCCCCTGGAAGATACCAAAATACTAAAAATAGAATTAATATTTCTATATATAGTTTTTCATGCAACCCTAAACAAGACTTATTGGCATTTTGCCCAGATCACCCTAAGTGAGACCAAACATTTGGTGGGGGTTTGATGGTAATTTAACTAGAGGTTACTATTGATCCTGTAAGATATCAGGTTCATCTATCTTGGGTAGAGTTTGCCTGGGTATTTAGTATTCAGTGCAAAATACAAAAAAGGAAAAACTTGGTGTGAAACAAATAAGAATTATGATGCAAATAATTAAGAAATCATAATGCAATTGTCAGCATCAGTTCTTTTTCTGTGTTGGGAGTAGGGACAGAAGGTTTTTATATATTTCATGGGCCGGTATGATTTTGAAAAGACTCTTACAGTTTTTAGAGAGAGAAAAACGAACCTGCATATTGCTGTCAGGTTACAAGATCCAAAAACAAGCACCAAGACTACAAAGGCAAAAATGCCTGCTCACCCCAAATAGTTTTGGTTAAAAACATTTATACCCTAGCCACAGGATTTGGTAGTTAAAGCAGGAGGGCAGGATATCCTTGAAATAGGGTGTGAAAATGAAACAGGAAGCAGTGATGTGTTTTAACACAGCTGGCAGCCAAAAAGATTTGTGAAATCATGCAGATGTCTTCAGTTTTATGATTTCACACCCCAGAGCATATCTAGTATGTGTGTCAGTATATTTTGCAAATATATTGCTAGCATTGATATTTTTTGTTTTCTGTTTAGTAAAAAGAAAGTATCAACAGCCTCTAAATCATTAACTCCTGTGTAAAATATGGGTTTGAAAATGGCTGAAATTATCTTATGATCAGTTGTCTTTTTTAAAAGAAATAATGTTTAAATAATTTAAGTATGTTCTCCCTTGTGAAAGAAGTGAAAATATGGGCAGTGGAATTTTTTTCAGCAACATAGTATATTTTTTTGGGTTGGTATTCACAAGTAATCAATTCAGTGGCAATATGTGTCAAAGGGAGGAACCAGGGAAGGAAGAAGGAGTAATTTATGGAAATATCATTTTTGGTCTTCCTTGATCTTTGATCAGGAACTCTATTGACATAAAAGAACTGAACATTTTCCATGGAAATAAAAACATCAGAAATGTCTAGTTTTACTCTTTGTGTAATTAAACCCAGAGAAAACGATGGTTTAAAAAAACAAGAACCAATAATTAAAGTGAATTAGAAACCCCTAACTCGATACTAAACTGATTGCAAGCATTCTGCCCGAAGCAAAATTCTTCAACAAGGTCACGATTTAGTGGTGACGTAATGTAAACAAAACCCGGATGATACCGAACTTGACCTTGCGTGCAATATTAAGATCTGTTAACAAAGGGTTAATTTTAGATTCATTCTTAATGCTTTGGGGACAGGAGGAACAAAGTGATGTGGTATATTCTTGCCCAGCAGTTGGTAAAAATGGTGCATTTTTTCGAACAAAAACCAGCCACTGGCATTTCTTTCAAAATATTTATTTCTTTCATAATATTTCTTTGTTTTACAAGAATTTCGTAGCAATATATTACAAATGCGTGAACAGACAGCGACCCATGTCACGGGTCTGTCATAACATATTCCACCAACAAATATTTGAGGATTTTTGCCCTTATAAAGAATAAAAAAAGCATTTGCGCATTTTGTTGAACTTGATTAAGATTAAAAAATTTAAAGCCCTCTAGAAATACATTTTTCGTTACATGAATCAGCACGAGTCTTACAAAACGCGAGCACAGCAGCTTCTGTACCAAAACCCTTTGAGCTTAATAAATTTAACGTATGGGAGGAAATTTGATGTATTATTCACTGCACTTTAACTGTGATCGCTTACAGAAGAAAATACGAAGTGGAAAAGGTCGAACATTTAAAGATCGCAATCATTTCAATTGTTACGTAAGACGGTTTTTAGTTAATTACCAGCTTCGTCATAATCAAAACATTCGCGCGAGCATAACATTTAATCGTAGCCGCTAAGAGCACAGCAGCAATAAACAAAGGCAAAAATGGCCAAAATAACGTGAAAATTGTACGAAAACATAACTAAAACGCTTCTACAACAGTTTGTGACCAGCCAAACACGCTACCGACTGGTTGGACGGGAGGAATGTATTGAAAGGAGTCCAGAGTCGATCCAATTGAAGAGGTCGCTCTGGGAATACTAGAAAGTCCTGAAAAGCTGCTGCTAAACACGTTAGCAAGTCCTGAGATGTCCATAGGTTCTTGATAATTTAGTCCCCTTACTGATGAACCATTCTCGCTTTCAGTTTTCAAGCGTTTGTTCTGAACCGCGTGGCTGTCACAAGGTTCATTACCATACACCGATCGCGTCCGTTTCGAACCGATGACACATTGTACTTCAGCATTTCTCTCTTTCCCACGTTCATTATCAACGTTGACGGCTTTTTCAATGTCCGCAACCTCCACATTGCCCTTTCTGACAATTCTTGGGACGCTTTGTTCCATTTCCGTGACTCTTTCATTTGATTTTGCCGCGGAACGCACTGTATGTGTCGCACTTCCTGCCTCGACGGACCCACCCGGAATATCGGGCGTCGTTTTCGATTTGTCAAAAGGGACAACTTCGTTATCCATCGCATCAATGTCCATATCTATCTCCACTTTCGTTCTGTATGTACAATAAGCAGAGTCTGTCGAGGTTAACACATTGTTTAGGACGTGGGAAACTAGTAAATTACGTCGTAGTACAGGACCGCCACGCCGACGACGCGAATCCGTTATTTTCGACAAAGAAACTTGGATAATCCTTGTTGCTTCGCAATCCATGTTTACAGAAACGTCTTCAGAGAATGATTTTCTCGGTAACGTTGTTTTGAATCGCTTAGATGAGTAAACTTGCCGGTAAAATTTAAATTTTTTAACGACGAAACTACAACACGACACAGTCGAATGAAGTTCCGTGAATGAATAGACGTTTGAAGAGCGACACGATTGTGAAATCGAGAGCATTCGGACCCGCTCAGCCAATCAGCTAACATTACGTCATACCTGGTTGTGTTTCAGAACCAACGTGTCGAAGGGTAGCAACCAATCAGAACGGGAGAATCAGAAGCCTGACGTTCGTCGATACTATATTTAGAGATGTTTTGTTCGGTTGCTATGGGTGAGGTTCTTTTGGCGGGAGATGTAACTCAATGAATATTGATGACTTCGGCCGGAAATTGCTAGAATACTGAATACGTGAAACGGTCAACGTAAACACTTTCTCGAAAAGACAATTTTACGGTATTCCTGATTCCTGCCCTTAAAAGTATTTCTCACATTTTTTAAATTAAGTTGAAATGTTATCTCCTACAGTGATATAAACAAATGAAATAAATAATTTCAGCGCGCTGTGTCCAAACCCATATACAGCACAACGCCTGTGGGATTCAGCAATGACGTCAACCCTCGTTTATCAGCCGAGGTGCGTGTTTCGGCTAGTAACGATAGCACAGATGGCTAACAGCAACAAGGACCACATTTAATATTTTTCACACGTTCGTTGGAAACTAAAAATACGTGATCACTGATCACTCGGCGATGTATCGTCACGCAATATTAAATGAAGATACAACCACAATGAATGGATAAAAACGTTTGGAGGAAAATACTTTGCGGGGAGGGCACGGGAGCGCAGTGCATACGCAGTGGGGTTAAAACTGATTCTGAGAAAAAGCTTAAGGTACCTGCCCAGGCAAAAATTGAGGGTTTTTAATTTCTCCAAATTTTTTCTTAACGTGTTCCTTGGACCTCTTATTTTATAAAAATATCGGCTTTGGTTCTGAAAACGCACGAGGAGACGAGAACGATGAAGCTGAAATTCATGCTTTTACCGGAAGTCAATGGCTTTTCCGTGCCAGGAACTGGGTCGGTTGTTAGGGTCTTCGGCCCTTGATCTGTTTTTCTAGGTGATATTTCCATCTGGGAAGGTGTTTTCAGAGGCTGTTGTGATTGTTTGAACTCTGCTTACTTCGTGGGAGCCATATTTGATTTGAAACTTGGTTCCAGTGCTCAAAATTCAACATTCGAGAAACCGGAAGTCTGGGACGAGTGCCGCACCTAGCAACGCATAAACAAACACAAGTTTTGGGGTCTGCAGGCATTTTAAACAGCGGAAATCCATCCAAAATGGCGACATTGAAGGCAAGCGACTTCAGACTCTTTCATAACATGGATTTTGCGGTTTTTTCGATGAGTCTTCATCAAACTGGAGCTAAATTTGGGATTTTTGCTGAGCGAGGATTCAAAAAATCGCGTTTTTCTCCGGAATGATAAAACATTTACCCGTGAAACTTGGCAGACTGTTTCGAAATGAAAAATCGAACAAATCTGTGGTAGGGTCCGATAGAGGAGCTACACGTTGCAATTTTGTGAGCTTACAAAGTTTGATTTCTGTCATATTGTAATTTCTTGAGACTTTTTTACATTTAAATGAAACCCTACCACAGAAAAATCTCTTTTATTTGTATTAAAAATCTCTTTTATTTGTATCTATGCGTTTTTGTGTTCATATGTTAATTTTGTTTGATAATTAAATCAGAAAACACAAATCCCTTTCTCAGACACAAGTTAATAATTAATCTGCTATACCCACAGGGGGCCTGATTAACCAAAAGCAGGTATATTTTCAGTATTTTTGATTCATGATTATTCATCCTGTTGAGTTACAGGATTATTTAAATCCATCTGGTTGTAAATATTATACAAAGAAAATGACCCAAAATACCCTGGGCGGGTACCTTAAAGAAAAAGCTATTTATTGAAGTTTAGGCATGTGAACATTCATGATCGCGACTATTGTTGGATTATTATGAATAGATTGATTTCTCTCTTTTGTAAAAGGGATCGACTACTTGTTTCCATATTACAGATGGAAAATGATCGTCAGTTTTCAAATGTAACGCTGATTACCCTTTAGTGAAAATAAATGCAACACTGCACGCCTTCGTTTTAAACTTTGACTTCTAACAATCTAAAATGTTGTTGACCTTAAGATAAAAATGTCTGCACATCCAGCAAACTTTTCAATTTCCTGGTCAACACGGAGATGGTATTTCTTTTGGCGATTTTGTCCGCTTTCGACTTAGGTAAGTTTAACTGATCATGCAGACAATTGTGGTATAATCATTACGATATGCATATAAACAATATCATCCTCCATCCTCACTTGATACAAAAATAAGCGACTTTCGTTGAATCTGTCAAGATCGAGACACCAATAAATTATTTAGGAGATTCATAACTCATAGGAGAATTGTAAATATCATTTTGTTGTGATTAGTTTTTGCTTATTGGGAGTCGTGAAAAAAGAGTTTGTTTTGTATAGTTGTGTACTATGTTGAGAGAAACTGCACGTAACTTCACGAAAAAGCAAAACAAATTATCACTTATTTTTGCCTCGACCAGCTTGGCGTGATTTTCCGTGTAATCAACGCGGTGTCATTTCCTACCAGTACATGTTACAATTTGTGGCTTTTCCTGCTTTTTTTATAGTTTTCTTGTTTTGTATGGTCACTTGTTTGTAACGTTTCAACCTTTGGTGACTTTGCTACTTGCCAGGCTACTTGCCGCCGGCAAAATGAACTTTCGTGACTAGCGCGCGACGTCGAGGTTGCGTGCAAGAAGTCCGTTGCAGCATGATACCCAGAACTCCTTTCTTTCAGTTTCCGGGTGCTGTATTTCTGATTTGAAATATTTATATATATGTAGCAACACTTTGGTTACGTTTATAGAGTCGGCGGTTATTTTACAAAATTTTCTGGGATCATTGGGATGCCAGTCAAAATTGGAATTTGAAGTAAAAATTAGTAGTTACACCGAATTAAGCCTGCATGCGCAACCCTGGCGGATTTCCACACCTCGGAATCCATTCGCGTTCAGCTGTAAACGTAAAGTTTCTCTTTTACTACGGCGAACTCGTCCGGCAGCAGTTTTCATGCAGCCATTTTTTCTCTCGCAGGAAAAATATTTTTTTGCTTGGACTCAACCAATGGTTACGCTGCATCACACTCAATACGAAGCTACGTAAGTTGGTTTTGATGACAAACACGACGACGGCCCTGAAGTGACCTAAACACGAGGTATGTAATATCTCCAATCTGCAGCAAAATACTCTTTACCTATTTTGTTGAACTGATTCTGTTCACCCTTTGATTGTTACCGCCAAAACGAGGAGGATACAGGAGAAACTGCAAATAAAAATGATCGCTCGCCGGCAAATTTCTTTGGACAAAATCACAGGAACGCAACTTCCATCTTCGTTTTAAACCGAATTCATCAAATATTTGGTGCAAAGACCAGCTTTTCATTTCACTTTAGGCGATAGTGGTGTCGATACTTTGGCGATCAGCTATTTTCTCGGGTAGCCACTACCTCTCTGGACATCTGTATCAATTGGTCAAGTACTACCTCTATTGTTTCAAGGCTAGAGGCATTGTTGTGACGTGTTATCTATTGTTTCAGAATCGAATCAATGACATGTCTCGTTCCGAGAGGCAGTGGGCGACCCAATTTTCCTTTTGTGAAAAATGTCTATAAATTAACAGAATTACAAAAATTTATTAGAAAGGAGTCTTAGAAAGTAAACAACTTGTGTGTGTCACCCAAGTGAAGAAGCTCGACGTAGCCTTTCTTATTTGCAATAAAAATAAGTAAATTTTGGTTAGGAATATTACACGCCTTGTGTTCAATAATAGTGAATCAGTCTCCTGACACTTTGTGAGCCTTCTCGGTTACTCCTATCAGTTCTTCAGTTGCATTTTTGTTTAATACTGGTATTCTTCTAGCCTGTAGATTAGTTATAAGCTCCAGAACCTTGCAGTATTTAAATTTAATGTTGTTTTGGTTTTCCTATTGGTACTGTTTCCTTGCGATTCAAAATACACCCCCACGCGCACACACATTGCCTCTGCATCGACGCAACGCATACTGTTACTGCATACTATTAAAAAAATGTAATTTGCACAGTGGCTTTGACTTTATTGCTGAGTAAGCTCCTATTTATAAACATCCATAATATTAAGCTGCATTAATAATTGAGCTACGTGCATTCGAAAGAGTTGCTTGTAGTCAATTCAGTGTCGCTTGAAATGTCAGCTCTAGGAATTCGACAGTATTAAACACTACAAGAGCCTGTAAAACAAGCAGCGTTTGCTTCTGTCCTTTTCGTGTCCTCCAACATCCGTAGCCTGTGATCAATCCCTTCTTTCTCTGAAAGACTCCCTATTATATCCTTTTTCTTTCTAGGAAAAGAGAGCTTGATCGCAATTTTTTTTTGCCAGTTAACGCATAACGTAAGGCCGGTTTCTTTTTCTACTCTCACACTTACGCCTCTCAAGGTGTCAAATTAAACTGTTTAAGAGTTCTATTTTTCATCCTTAAACGCCCAGAATGATGTTGATTTATCGTTCACTGCACGATACCGCGTCACAAATGAAGTGAAGCTTGACACACAGTTTCCTATAAAGTGGTCTGCCATGGTCAATATAGCTAACTCCACTACTGGATCATTGATTTCGTCTGAAGCATCTCTCCTGTGTACAGACACCTGAAAAAGCAAGATTAGCGTAAAGGGATGGGATGTAGAAGTGAAAGATCTTGAAAAAATATTTTGCATTGCGACACTCGCACGTCCTTGCAAAGCGCAATGTGGAGCTGAATTTTTTTTGTGGCTTAGGGGGTGAAGTGCCTTTCCTACAGACATATTTAAAAACCTAATAAAACCCGCTTTGTGGCATGCATGTCAGTTACAGTGAGTACACTAACATAATGGGAGGGGTGTTGACCCAACGTTGGACTTCAAATAAAGTAATGTGGGTTCGAGCCTCGTCTGTGGTCAGCGTGTTGTGGTCATGTGAAAGACAAAACTCTCATAGTACCACCTTCTACCCATACCAACGTGCACAAATAGGTAGCGGAGACTAACACATTTGGGGTGGGGGGGGGGGTGGTAACCTTTAAATGGACTAGTATCCCTTCTAAGGGAGTAGAAATACTCCGGAGATAAGTGCCGACCTCATGGGTTACTAGGTTCACCAGGCTCGAATGCAGACCTCACTTACTTACTTCCCGGGTTACCTTTACTAACTGACAGTGTCTAAACCGGTCAAGCATTTTCTCTCAATAAAACACCAATAATTTTCTCAGTGTTCAATTCTTGAAAATGTATGATTCAACAACTCATTGAGGACTGAAAGCCCAGGTAACAATTCCACAAGCTAATATCTCGGCCCCGACCTGTCTCCCAGTTCAAAGATATTCACTAGATTTTCAAACAAAACTTCTAGATACCTTCAAAGATTTCAGTCCCTCTGTAAGTTCCTTTATCATTGGATCATTGTCTGTTGCTACAAAAACTCTTTTTGCTTTAATTTTCTTCACGATCTTTTTCGTTTTCTTGACGATTTCACTCTTTGGTGGTAAGCACATTTCATAAGTGAGTTTCTTGTTGGAACCGGGATGGATGCACTGAGGTGACGCAAAGAAGGAGGTGGTCCTTGGGTCTTTAACATGTTCACAAGCTCTTTCCTGAAAAAATGCCAAGTTTGGTGATAAACAAAAAGTTGGGAAATGTTAAAGTGCACCTAACACCAAAATATTTTTTTCGCTAAAATACACCTTTGTACCAGTTAGAAACACATTCCACCTTTCGTTTCTCCTTTTCATCAAATTCTGGCTATTTATAGCATTTAAAAGTTTCGAAAAACTGTTCATCATTTGTTCCACGACCGAGTCAGAAGGGGCGTGGGTCTATTCTTGATTTGACATCACAAACTGATTTGCATGCATGTTTACAAAGACTTGATGCGATGCAAATCAATTTGTGACGTCAAATCAAGAATAGACCCACGCCCCTTCTGACTCAGTTGTGAAACAAATGAACAGTTTTCTAATGCAATCAATAGCCAGAATTTGGTGAAAAGGCGAAACGAAAGGTGAAATGCGTTTCGAACTGGTACAAAGGTGTATTTTAGCAAAAAAAATATTTTGGTGTTGGGTGCACTTTAAGCTCAGTCAGTAGCCTCTTCCACGCTCTCGGTCACTGGTGTGAGAAAAGGCAGGTGAGCACCAATGAAGGGAAAAAAAATGGGCCTTGCCTTTCCAAGACCTCACCCCCTCTTTTCCTTCAACTCATGCTCGACCACCTTTTCTCACATCTGATCAAAAGCATGGAAGAGGACACTCGGTCATATGCACTGACATAATCATGTAACTGCAATCAACTACCTCATTGAGTCCCGTTTATCAAAAGGAAAACGTTGTTGTCCAGATTTGTGCAAAATTTATTTTCTGGACAAGGTAAGTATTTTCCAAATGTGTTAGTCAATAGTGTCCAAATCTGCCACTGCATTATTAAACATTGATGGGGGGTGTTAGGACTCCCACTATAACTGGAAAATAATAGCAAACATTATGCAGGATAGCCTGCACCATTACATAACATACATACATTTATTGAAGTTCCCTTTACATGGATTTTCAGTGGCAATATATTAAAACTACAAAATAAGACAAGTGAATTAAATATGATAATTTACTATTTAATTGACTTACAAAATCAATTCCATTGCGAAGATGTATACCAACAAATGGTTCATTTTTCAGTATACTGGTGAGAAACTCTTTTGCTTTCTTTTCAATTTTCACTGACCACTGGACAAACTTTTGCAGCCCTCTGTCATCCTCCTGCACAGGGAAGGCACCAGGAGCCCCTGTCAGAGCTATCACAGGATACTCTGATACTGGAAATCTAGGGATCAGTCATCAAAATTACTTAGCTCTTTTTTACCGAAGAGGAGGTCTGTATATATAGGAGAATCTTGACCAAGATAATTTGTGAGTATCACCAAGGTCAGCATTCTCCCATACTGTCTCAACTGAAATAAACTGTTTCAAGTGAAGTTAGTGGTATTCAAAAGAGGAAGTGCTGATGGGAAATTAAAAAGTCAGGATTGGTCATTTCTAATATCTTTTATAAGAGGGAGGGCTCAGACTTACTGTAGGTGTATGAGTGTCAGAAAAATTTTCTTGCTCCAATAAAAGGGGGCAATTGTTATCTCCCTTGTTTGCTTACAAACCTTACAGTACACCTTAAAAAATTCAAAAAAAGGAGCAAGAGCAGTTGTAGATATGTTTTCTGACTCACACATACATTTATCTTTTGCTTCAAGCCAGGTTTTGAGAAAACAGTACTCCATACATCAAGGAACATTTCCATAATTTATCAGTACATACATGTATTACTTTGCTCTTGCCCCAAGTTTGGTGCAGGCAACTAAAAGGGGATTCACACAGGAACACTTGCCATGCAGGCAAATATAAAACGGCTTGGAAGTCCCACCACAAAATAACAAAAAATGATTTCTTCTTAAGGAGTCTTGAAAGGGTTTTCAGTTGTGTGCGCACTTTCATTGCTCACACTTGGGATCCAAATTTCATTAAACATACGCGTGCTTCATCTGAAATCCGCTAAACCAGAAATGAAATATGCGAAAAACATTTCTTAATTTTATTTTGAAAATTAACTCGGTGACCTACCTTGGTTTTTTTGCATGTGGTTAACATTCAGTATGCTGATTCAAAAAGAAAAGTTTGCCTTTTTAACATACCGGTAGCTAAATTTCCAAAACACAGATTTTTCTAAAACTGGCAGAAAAAATACAGAATTTAAGGGAGCTTTTAAGTAACAAAATAAAGTGACAGGTCACGCACTTAGTTTTAAGGATAATAGGCAAAAACTATTCCCATGGTAACCACTATGATGTCAAAAACATTCTTAAAGTATTATCAAATAACAGAGTTCTAAATCTATTCATACTTTGCCCAAATGATCGTAACAACTTTTCTGTAATCCCGCATTGTTTTACAAGTGCAGTGAGAAAACGCTTTCGAGCCTCCTTAAAACAGTTACCTTGTGTGCCAGCCTTGCTTGGTCCACTCTTGGTCTGTGTCCCACAACAAGCCAGAGTGTTCTCGATAGTCATCAAAATTAATACTAAAGTGATCCCAGAAAGGACCAAAGGGATTCCCCTCCTTCATTCCACAATTTTGATTCTTTCGAAATGAGTAGCAGAAACCTAAGGTTGAATACCGATTATTTTAAATAATTATCAAAACCAAAATATTGTCCTTACAAATGCAATGTCCCTGCCCTGGCAATGTGAAGAGCTGTGTAACTTTAATGCATTGAGGTGCTATATTGCTTAAAAATTATAATTACCAGTATATCTTTAACAATCATTTTTGTCAATTCTCAATTGGGATAATAAATTCTCTGTTAGTTGTGTTCAACATGATCAATTTTGTCTAATAACCGATCAAACAGACACATTTTAAAATTGCCAGGGAATTTCAGAAATAAATTAACCTTCAACAGTACCAATAAATAAGTAAAATATAAAGTAACCTATTCGCTTCCCAGGTGGCCAAACACTTGGTGCAATGTCTTTCATAAATTTTTCCATTGTAACAACATTGTGATAAGCTTCAAGTGGCTTTACAAGAAACCAGTCATCAAATGGCACTCTATCCTGTGAGCAAAAAGAAGTCCTTATAATTAGATGAACGATGATAAGTCAAAGACTACTGCAAGGTTGAAACAACATGGTATATTTTAAACAATATTTCGGCTGGACAGACCAGCCTTCTTCAGGTTACTAAATTTTGAACATGAAATTTCAATGTTATATTATGGTGGTGTCGTAACACATATTTTGAAAGGAGTGGTGGAAATTAAATAACAAGATGATTCCAGGGAAAGATAGAAATATCTGTATAAAAGGAAAATAGACTAAGTAAACATAAAAAGATTTCTACGTTAGTTACAAGTTTTTCAATTCATCGTGTCTATTCAAACCATGGGGCTCTAATATCCCCACTAAATCTATAAAATTAAGGACTCTCTGGCTTTTCTGATTGAGTCACGTGAGGACTGGAGTAGTTCAAGTGGGATTAGTTGCATGTCAGTGTTACAGTGTTTAGGATAAGAAAGGAAATGTTCGGCAACAGTAGTGGGTTTGGATTTAATGTTAGTTTTGTTGACTGAGTATCTGTGTTCATTGAATCTGTCTTTGAGACGTCGCTTAGTTTCACCTATGTATTGTAAATGACAGCGGTTACACTGAATCATGTAATAATCCAAGTCCTTTGAGTCTTTCATGCTATGGAAATAATTATTGGTAATCAAGTGACTTGCTTCAATAGCATAATGAAATTTTTGACGACAGGCATGACAATATTTTAGTTCATTTTTAATAACAGAAAGCCACTCAGTAACTTGATTACTGGAGGAGGGGGCTGTCATATGAAACAGATGGGGATGTTCGTCAGAGATTTTAACTTAAGCCCCTTAAGGAGACCATTCTGGGTGTGGCTAAAGCCCCTAAAATCCCGAAAAAAATACCAAAATACCATAAATACAATTTAGATTCCTACGTTTCTTAGAAAGCTTGGTTACAAAATATATTGTTGTACACCCCTAAGAGGGATGACAAGCATCCCTGTATCTTTTATATGGGAGTCTGCCCACCCGGGCTTGAATATAAAAGATCAACCTTCTAATCAAATATCTTTCACACCAATATAAATTATATATTGAATTAACTCAAGAAAAGTAAAAGTCCACCATAATCTGTAAATTTAAAATAGTTAACTAAATAAAGTATAACAGAATAATAAGTCGAACTCACAGAGTCCCCTGGTTTGTGGCTTGGATACACTATCCATGGGGGAAGTACAAGAGTTCGATTCAATCCCTTTGCAAATGCTAATGATCCTAAAAACTGGTCAGCTTGATTTCCAAACCGTCCTGATAGTGAAAACAATAAATAAAAAACACATTTATTTATAGCAGTGCAATACTTCAAGTTTTCCTTTGATTTGAAGGAAATTTTGTACATGATCACAATGACTTCATTCTTGACTAAGTCTCTTTAAAAATATATTTAAATTGTTACTATGGGCAACCAGTAAAAAAACACAAGTCTGCTACATCAGATGTGGACACTAAGAAATTTTCAACACCCGGCACCCCCTCCCTTAAAAGTACTTTCCCCTTTTTCTATATTTAGCATGAGCTGTTTTACTGTCAGGCTATTAAAGTGCCTATGAAATGAAAAAACGAGCTATCGAAAAACAAGCTTATTTGAAAGGCCTTTAAAAATGAAGAAAAATGGCATTTTCCTTTTAGTGATATCTCCTCCCTTTCCATAGATATTCAAGATTTTCGAATTATGCAAATTAGGTAATGTTGACGTCATAAATAACAATTATTCCATGAGCCCACGTTGGATATGAAGTGATAAAATAACCAACGAGCGCGTAGCGCGAGTTGGTTATAATCACTTCATATCCAACAAGGGCGAATGGAATAATTGTTTTCGTAAATTCTCAAACCAGGTTTTGCCGCCGATTTTTATTTCCACAATTTTACAAAGCGTCCGGAAAGAGCATACAACTTCCGGTCACATGCACTATTTTCCATATGACGTAAAACTCCGACTATTGGCTCATAGTCGGAGTTTTTTAGCCAATCAAAAAGCTAGAAATGCAATAGTCGGAGCTGAGAATATACTAAGGTGTGATAGCACGAGTGTAAAAACACAAAATATAGCATATCTCTGCACCTAACGATGCAATGCAATTGGAACTTTGCAAGCACATCGCACTCTAAGAAATACACCTCTTGATGTATATTTTGATGTTGCTATGGCAACAATTTTGGTTCCAGTCTCTTTCCTCTTTAAATCAAATATTACACGTTTGTGACTGCATATGGCAAATGATTGATCCCATTTAAAGCGTGCTCAATGCCCATATTGCACTAGCTCTCCTAATTATCCTTTAGGAAGTGGACGATGTTTGCCCAAGATGGAATACAGGAATAATCATTCCTGTATATTAGAGATCTGGAACCGGATGTGTTGCCATAGCAACACCAAATCTGATGAATTTCTAAGGTTTTATCATGCTCGCCAAGTTTCAATTTTATTGCATCATTACTTGCAGAGATATGCTATATTTTGTTTCTACACCAATATTATCACACCTTAGGACATCATCAGTACCTAATTTGCATAATTCGAAAATCTTGAATATCTCTGGAACGGGAGGACATATCACAAAAAGGAAAACGCCATTCTTCTTCATTTTTAAAGGCCTTTCAAATAAGCTTATTTTCCAATAGCTTGTTTTTTCATTTCATAGGCAGTTTAAGAAAACCGTGAACACCTGAAATGTTCCCGGAATGTTGATTATGTAGTGGCCTGTGAACAGGCCCCCAACCCACCCCCCGTCTTGCCGGAGCCTGCTCGCAGGCTAATGCGAACAAACCTCAAAACCACAAACAAATTACTGTTGCTGTTTGCGGTTTAGTCTTATCACACCTAATTGGCTTTTCCTTACATGTATAATACGATAACATTCCATAAATATTTCTGATGTTCCCAGTTTTCTTAGTTTCACAGTAATAATGTTTCTGGGTACCATTTATTGTTCATTGTTTTGACATCAAGTGAATTAAGATAAGGCAGTAACCTACTCTACTTTTCATAAAAAGGTCTAGACTTTGCACTCTTGCAACAGAGTGGTGTTATCACTGCAGCCACATCAGGGGTCCACATTGACCGTATACATATTTCTTATTTTTCGGGCAATGAACGTGCCATTATTATACAAATTGTGTCAGTTTATTTGTTTAGACTTTCAACGTGGCTGCCTTTACAAACAGCGTCCTAATGAAAAATCATTCACGATCTGCACATAACGGGGGAATAACAACAAAGTAATTTTTTGTGTTGTATTCATTATGCAAAAAGATTTTCTACTAACCATTATTTTTCACACCTCTACAACACCTCAGGAGTGATTAAGTTTATAATTAATGAGCTGCTATCAATGCTTTTCAGATTTAGCACACAATAAAAAAAATAAACTATCGTGAATGTAGAGAGATCTGTAAATACCAGAATTACTACATGTTAACCTTGATGCGATGTTTTCTAAACATTTATTGAAACTTACCCATACATGGACAATAGATAATGTATCCTATGGGATGACCGGTCGAGTTAGGAGAAAATGAGATCGGCTCTTGTTGTCCTGGCACATCAAACGCGATTTTCTCGTCTAGATCGCCTACATGGTCTATAGCATGACAAAAAGGTAAAATTCCTAACAGTGGTAGAAAAATTGAGATCCAACAACATAAATACGCCAATTTTTGCTTCTCACGCATTTTACAGAACTGTGCTACTCGACGACTGTAGTGTACGGCTTACACGACCATACGGACGTTCGACACGTGACCGCTGGCTACCATATCCCGCGGTCCATCCTGAACTGTTCCACTCCTGACGGAATCGTTTCGAAGCCGACAATGAATAAAGGGCGAAATCATAATACAGGCACATTTCAGTTATTCGAGATTTCTGTTTCTCTGTTATGGTCAAACTGGCGTTGGCCGTATGTTATAGATTGAATCATATTAATGACATAACTCGTAAGAGAGGAAGGATATACATAAATGCGAGATAGAAAAAAATGTCGGATGCATATTGTGCAGCATTATTTCTAACCAGTAAAAGTATGGTCAGTTTGAGTGGTCAATGAAAAACTTTTGTAACGCTATTTAAAGAGTGTGAAAGGGTGGAACAGATTCCCAAATTTTTGCTGCGGAAAATTTTAAATGCAGATATACCATAATTGGTGTGTTTGATTTGCAGCATACCTGGTATTATTAAAACTAGCTATGGTATATTGCATTTCCTGAGTTTTGATTAGTTTAGAGGCGATGGTATATGAGCTCATATACCATTGACCTACAGATATGGTGGGTGTACGCGTAGAAGAATGCAATTTTCGCAGTGTTTGTACAATATTTTGCTTGGACTCGCTATCGATGTCTAAGGATTAACATGTCAAGCAGTTCGCAGTGGCAATCTTCAAAGCTTAATTACAAACAGGTGAATAAAATTACGCTTAAAATTTCATCGCTCATTGCGTGTACACTTATAACTTATTTATTTTCACGACTTACATTAAGATTTCAGCTTACATAACTGGCAGGATAATTGTTAATTATGCGAATGAATCTCTGATGCAGGTGTAGGAATATTCAATTGTACAGATTCTTAATTTTATACGTAAAGAGTGATATTTTTAGCTTGTAAATATTTTATACATTTCTTGTAAAGATGTTATACATTTATTATGCTTAGTGCAGATTTCATTTAACTTAGTTTTGTAAGCAGCAACCCAGCTGGCAACTCGGAAACCGTAGTTTAAGTATGGATAGATAAGGGTCTCATTTTGGTAACAAAACCATTCTACATTGCTTTTATTAAACGCTCTTTAAACGGAAGAACTGCGGGTGCCTTGAGGTTTTTGCTTTCTCAGCTCACTTAAGCTAACTGAAACAGCCTCAGCCTCGTTCCGAGCAGACAGTTCTTTCACCCATTCAACAGTGACCGCCAACCGGTTAGCTTAGTTGGTGCATACATACATACATTCTTACGTTCTAGCCATGAAACGGAATATTGAACTTTTTAGCGAGGACTCTCATGCACGAGTACATAATGTCCCAGTCCAGGTAGATTCCGCGGAGGAAGCGACTCCCTTGCCCAGTGACTGTAAATGCCGACCTGCCGTGTAGCACACGACTGTTGTTGAAGGAGATCATATCACCGGGTATCATTTTGTGCTCTATCTGATTGGTCGGGTCTCTTAACATTTTGCCTAGCATGAGATAAGCTTCGTAAAGTTGAACAGTTTCCTCTGGGGTGGCGGTGAGCATGATGGAGTCACGGACGTGGTTGTTGAAAGCAAATCGCACAATTTGGTTATTTTCATCCAACCTGTCATAAAAAGCGAGAACATAGCGATCAGTCCTACAAAATCGTTGGAGGGTGGGGCACAACTACTACAACTATCGTTGGAGGGTGAAGCACAAGCACTTATCCTGCGGCTTTGTCTTAGCTAAATGTTCAGGATACCTGGAATACCGTCACTGATTTCCCATTCGAAAACGGTCGATGCCAAATTTCTTTCGACACTTGGGTGAAAATCGCTGTAAACCACTAATGGAGCAAATCGTTCAAAAATATAGATATGTTCAGTTACATAGATGCATGCAATAACATACTTATTTGTAACTACTCCGGATCCCCAAAGGCAACAAAGGGGCTTTTTAGTCCCAAAAATAATAATATACCTTGATTAAGATAACTAGATTAAATGAAAAAAAGGCAGAATAAATTTCCCATCTGCCGTGCAAAAAAATTAATTATACAGATAATAGATAAATCGATGAGTTCCAAAGTATGGCTCCGAGACCGTTGCCTAGTAGCCAGTCGGCATGTCGGAATGTTGAGGTTCGTTGCTAGTAGCGATTTGGTAGCGAGTTTACGGTAACCATTAACAATTAAAATTACGAAGAAAATCTTCTGAACTCATGAATTAAAGAATCAAACCTCTGATAGCAGATATCAACTTACTCAATTGTGTTGCGAGAAAATTTAGCGTCAAAATCTCCAAACGTGTCTTTCCCTACATCAACAAACTGGAATCGCGCCTTTGTCAGGAGATCAAACATTTCGGGATGTTTGTTTTGTAGCTGTTGTGAAACATGGAATCCATCCACGAACTGATTCGCGCCGCCAGTACCAGGGGCTTGCTCAATGCAGTGCAACATCTGAACCTAAAACAGATCAGGTTAATGTCAGAGGTGCAATCGGTAACGAAAAATATATATCTTAACTCGATCGTGGTTATCTCTCCCTTGGTTTCAGTGATGCGGACCAAGTTGAGAACTTGCTTTGGGTAAATTCCCAAATTTATGGCAAAAGGATTCATCTTTTGAAAAATTTTGTCACGTGATTAAGCCATTGACATTTTGTGGTCAGTTACGAGCTAACGGTCTGGCCCCAACTGTTCAAAACGTCATTTGCAACATGAAAATTTCCCTATCTTTCCACAAGCATCGCGTTTTATGACAGTTTTGCTCTGGCATGGGCAAAAGGCAAAGTTTTGGGGTGAAAAAGTGACTTCAGTCGTTAGGATTTTCGTTTTTCCAATTTTTTTCGCTTTACCTATGACTCCTTTTCTTATCGTTTTGCTGCAGTTATTGGCCTTCTACTGGGCTTGCCTTCACTGTCCAAAAATTCCCGAGAAAGCGACATCCAAACAGGAAATTCGTGCCATGGAGTAAATAAGGGTAGTTGAGGCAATTTTTCTTCCGAGTTTTCCACTTAAATTTTCAAGCATTTCCGTTTGTATTTTGTGCTCAATTGACTGTCACTCTGATCTGGGTATCATTGGAGAGAACCTTACCTCCTTTAGAGTTTGAGTACAAGTGGGCTCCTGTCAAATGACGTCAGAAGGCGCCCATGGGTTGATATGGTAGCTATAGCCTTGTATTAAACTGTCATGAAACACTCCGGATATTTGACAACACTTACGAAATGTAGAAAACGCTAGCCTAGGGGTGGCTCGTATTCAATTCTCATCGTGTTTAAGACATTTTAACTTCTTTATTTGATTAATAGGCAGCAACTTACCCCCGGTATGTAGTCATAATATGGTAAGTCGATGTGCAACGGCAGGAAGTTTGAAGTGTAAGCTAAGTTGTTGGCATCGTACTTCGTCTTCACATCAAAATGATGACTGAAAAGGAAAAAATAGCCACTTCAGATTTACTATCCTTAGCCTGTGAACAGGCGCTTTGGTGAAAATGGGGCGAAGAGAAAGCAGGAAAGGGGAGGGGGGAGATGACGGAAGTGGGAAGGGGAAGGGGAGGGGAGAGCCTGTTGACAAAATGGAAGCGTGCGATGTATGGTCATGTATGACAGCAAAATGCAAAATAGTGCAAGAGTTCATGCCCCCATCATGCTAATTTTTTTTGTTTTGTAAGTTCCAAGGTCAAATTGAACTGATTGTGTGACAAGTCGCCCGGAAGCAGGCTCTGGAGGGTACATATTGCGAAACAAAATTTTACATTGAAGGCAGTAACATCCACTTACCCATAATGAGTAGTCTTAGAATGTCCGACTCTATCACACAGTTTTTCTGCTTGTCCGACCTCCTGAGGAGTATTTGTAACTAGAGCGATACCTACACCATGCAAAGAGTTCAGCCACTCAAACAAGGCCCGGTCATCCTCCATAAGTTCCTGAAAATCGCTCTTCGGAATCTTGTCTTGCAGTCTTTCAGCGTTCCAAAACTCAACCCCTTCTCTGTTGAGAGTCGGTCTTTCACTGCTCAAGCCTTCGCTGTCGCTAATTCGTCGCGAGTGAATCAAATATACTGACGTGACCATCGGGCCATGTTATGACAATCTGTTCGCCATCCCCCGCAACCTCGTATGTCTCCGGCAAGATGTTGGGATCTAATTTGCCGACGGTGTCAAAAGAACGCTGTAAAGAAGATTCGTGAAAGCACTCCGGACATCGGCAGCTATCGCGAAGATACATAAACGGGTAACGATTCACCGAGTTGTTTTTCCATGTCACATGCAGCATTCCATTTTCGCTCCTTTTTTCGATTTTTTGCACAAGAAATCGAGACACCGGAGATGCTGCAGTCGCCCCTCCTGTGTTTGAAAACTGACTTAAAAATCGCGGCCGGGTGATGAATTGAGCCTTGCAAAGTTGCCTCACGTGAGAGAACATGGTTTATTCCGCGAAAAAAAATCGTGACGTCTCCAGTCAAAGACCCTCAATCGCCCAAGATTCTTCGCGCACTGATAGACCTGCATAGATTGTCACGTGGACTTTGCTACAGATAAGGACCGGGGATCAATGACTACTGTCACCGTGGCCGATAAACTGTTGTTGCTAACACTGCGAAATTGAACGATTTATAATATGTCAAGAGTCTCGAGTCTAGAGGTAGAGGCAGCGTGTGTGTGCCGCGGGCGACCTGCACCGTCTGGGAATCAGGCTTGTCTGGAGGCCGCAAGGTCACATAAGAAAAATAAATAAGTAATCACCTAAATCACATCTTCGATTGCCGTGTTGCCAGTACCATATCCCGACCCATGCTTGATAATTAGATAGGGCTGAAGTCCGTCTAGCGACTAAGATAGGCATGAGTCGGGGTGTGGTACAGGGTGGGTGGGAGGGACTAACTGCGATCTAAAAAGTAGCGAGTTCTGGTATATATAGGGCAACCACCAATCTACCACCTAGCCCCTGTAGGCTGTACTAGCGAGAGTGAGGTATCACGTGAGTGGTATCTAATTTATCTGTACGCATGGGTTAGGACAGCATGGTTCTCCTGGTTCACACCCGACTAGTATGCGGGGGGCCCGTGGACTCAAATCCCACTCGGGGCAAATTTTCTTTCAAACCTTTATTCGATTTAATATGATTATTTGAGGTGTAATCCAGGTCGAATTGGAATTTGGAAATTTTAGTTTTTGGGGAGTAATGAAAACCGGAGAACCCGGAGAAAAACCCTCGGTGCGAGGCGAAAACCAAAATCAAACTCAACCCACACTCCCATTCCGACCTCACATACCCAAATCTGAACTTACACACTTCTCGTATTCTCGGTTCACAAAGAATCCCAGGGGGAGTACTCGCATTATACATGCCGGGGGGTTCCGACGTATTTTTTTGGGTTGAAAATTTACACGCTCGGTATTTTTTTAGGTCAAGAGATCTGTCACGTATTTTTTGGGTCCTAAAAAGATAGCGTATTTTTTGGGTCACATCTTAGAGCGAAATTTTTGTTGCGATTGGTGGATCAGAAAAAATATTTATTCGAATTTTCAGCAACGTTCAAAATCATGCATTAGAAGAGTCTGATTGAATAAATCCGTAGCCTAGTCTAGTCTTGTATTTGGAGGGGAGGAAATTTTGATGCCAGGCTCGTGTATTTTTGGGGGTTTGCAATATGTAGCCTGTGTACAGCCGCCCCTCACCTCCGATTTTTTTGAGGTGAGGGGCGGCTGTACACAGGCTAGCAATATGAAGCTCCGTCGGATTCCCCCGTCATGTATAATGCAAGTACCCCCTCCCCCTGGGGGTTTCGGACTGTAGCAAACATTAAAAGAGAAAAATAAAACGTTTCTGAACATTTTACAAAAGATTTTAAAGCTGAGCTCTTTTAACTCCTCAAAACTGTAGTTAGCCTAACATGCGATCAGGCGATCTTTGTATTTTTTGACGCCTGATCGCAGGTTATAGTAAGCCACCTTAAAAGGTTCGAAATATTTTACATAGTGCAATTTCTTTTGTTGTTGCCCTGAGGCTTGTATCGCAGATGTCGGCAGGCGAACCCGAGGAGGATATTCTTTTTGTTTTGACGCATTTGATTGACATCTTAAGGTTGTTGACATGGAACGTTTTTGCGGCAGCTGTTGAAGGTTTTGATGTTTTTGTTCTTTTTATGCATATACGGTATTCCTCTTTTTATCACCGCTCTTTTAGTCTTCATATCGCCTTTGATATCTAACGGACTTCTCACTGTAACGTTATAAAACGACGGTAGCAAGCTCGACTCTCTTTAAGTGATCAGTTGAAGTCGCGGTTTTCAATTTCATCCACAAAGTCATTAGTAGCAGCAATTACTATAAAATGGTGAGTACCGAAATTACATTATCAGACTTATACGAGTTCAATATTGCAAACAAAACCTTTTTCCGATCATTCACATAAACTTCACATACGTCTGTTTTATCTTATGCTCTAGGGACTGATCGTTTTTTACGTCCCACGGGGGGCCAGTGGTTTCTGAAGAAGTGTGGTGTTTCAAAACCGTACCCCCAAAAAATAACCCCCCCCCCCCCCCTTCGCAATTCTAATTTTTAAAATGTTGAAACGCATAAACGGTCAGCTAAACGGTGAATCCAATTTTTAATTTTTACAAACTTAACCAAGATACTGTTATTTTCATAGTAAGAAAACGTTAGTAAAGTCTTCGCATTCAATCTCTTCGATCTCTTGGTGTTTCCTCAGTTCTAAAGGACCTAAAGGAAGTTCACACTGAATCGTTTTGTTGCGTTGGTAACCGCAACATTTAATTTTTAAGTAGCAATTTTTCATTTTTTAGTCATCGCATGTACACATGGTGTAAGGTCAGAAAAGCGAATAATTA
Source organism: Blastomussa wellsi (assembly GCA_947652115.1). Taxonomy (NCBI): domain Eukaryota; kingdom Metazoa; phylum Cnidaria; class Anthozoa; order Scleractinia; family Plerogyridae; genus Blastomussa; species Blastomussa wellsi. Next base: position 10,263,388 of record OX393563.1, read on the forward strand.
TTTGTACGATTTGTCCTCACAATACCTAAACATCACGCTTTTGTAATGTTCACCTGCCGTCTCACACAGCTTGGATAAAACACAGCCGAACAAACCCGCTGTTCTCGGAGGCTCGAACAGAAAAAAAATACAAAAAGAAGATCGTCAGCTGGTTGACACGCGCGTTGCCACAACTACCAAATGAATTCAACTTTGGAAACGCAAATTTATTACATTTCAGACTTGTGAAAGGTTTATGGCAATGAAAAACACTTAACTAAAAGTTGAATCAATATGACAGCAAAGGGAAAATAAATAGTAGTGGCTTCATGCATTTGTCGACCTCTAGTCGGTCGTCATAGAAATGACACAGGTCTTTACTTTCTCTCGCCATCCGTCAAAACTAGGAAATTTCTAAAAAACAGAAACGTAAAAGTAAAGCATCTGTCTGCTTCGATTCATTCCTGAGCAAAAGTCAGTTATTAATAGAAGTTGACTGAAGTGACCGGGAAGTATTGCTGCTACCCAAGGATGGGACTGACAGTCCAGAGCAGGCTCTCCCCTCCAACCTCCCCCTCATGCAGCATCTTGTCATGTTGTCCTCCTACACCGAGAGGCACAATTAAGTGTCAGTTTCCTATGATGAAATCAAAACTAAGAGCAAATTCGAACAGATAACTGTTCGCAGGAGATCAGGCAGGGCCGTCCATTCCAGCGGCGAGGCCGCAAGGGTTTTTGATGAGGTTTCGAGTTCAAAATTTCACTCGCTGCTCCGACGCTTACAATTCCGCGATGGCGGCTCCGCCGCAGTGAATTTCGCGCGCCCGTTTATCCATCAGTTGTGCATCCTGAAGGACAGAGGGTGGGGAGTCAAATTCCCAAAGTGGCGGGAACAGGGAGACAAAGGGAGAAATTTTGCAACGTTGCGTAATCGTTCGTGATAGAGAAAGCACTGAAGTGGCAGGGACACTTCAGGAGGGGGCTGGAACTGTGGGTTCCCAGGGGTACGGGGTACATTCTGTCCCCGTTCCCTCGGTGAACTCAACAGGTTAAAATTATCTAGATGAGCCTTCAATGTTTCCCTGTTTATAGGTTTAGCGAACAAGACTTAAGCACTGGCCCTTAGCTAACGGCTTTTCATACAACACTTTATTAGGCGTTTCATGCGAGTACAGAAGGAATTCTCTTATTCCAGAATTGGAGACTTGATTCAACAACGGGTATGTTTTAGTTTCATTCTTTACATGAACATGAACACACTGAGATACCTAGACAAGATATACGAGGGCTGTGCTAGACTAGCTAGTGTACAGGATAACCGTCACATGATACAAAACTAATTTCTGTGAGTTCTCACGCACGGTCCCAAACATGCCAGTTGTCTACAATTTAGGGTCATCTAGGTGCATTGAGGTTTGTAGTATGGAATTAGACGTAGAAAGTAGAAGTCATCAATTGGCTTTCCTTAAAACCGTGAGGAGAGTGTCTGGTACCTCTGTTACCAAGTGTATGTGGGTAGCACCCGAGGTACATCAAACGTAAATGGCGGAGTGACTCAATTAGAACTGATCAGAAATATGTAGTATTTTGCCAAATTGAGGAAGTGACTTTCCTGTCTTTTGTTTCAGTCGTCTTTGGGGCCTGTTTGTCGACATTTTTTATCACTGCTTTATATGAAGGCCTCAAAATATTCAGGCAATGGCTGGTTTCCAGATCTCTCCGTTTCATAATCAAGGACTTAATGTGGCAATCAAAATCTACAAGTGAAGACGCCGAAGACACCTCTAGCTACAGAGAGGCCCTGCAACAACGTGTTGTGAGATTCCCTAGACCGAGGTGAATATGATTTTCAGTACGTATTAATTCCTCTTTGACCAATCTCTTTACTGATTAGTTTAAAGTATTTTCTGGATCGATAGCAGATGGATTTTCGACGGCATGAAAATAACATCCTGTAACCAGTCTACGTCCCCCATGCTACCACTGTTCCTCTAATAGAAATGCAAATGTTTAAGAAAGGACAAATATTGTTTGTGCACTGCTGACTATTATTTGGTATACTCTGACGTCGCATGGAAGTCTTAAAGGAGAGGCGATCTAGGAACGAGTTCTTTCTGTTATGCACATCAAACGAAGGCAGAGCCCTAGCTTATCAGCAGAGCACTACCGCCGCGAGGCGAAAATATATAACAGAATAAATTACTCAGTTTACTTTATCACGTTCACTGTTTGAATTTTCTCAGCAGGAGGTGGAACAGTAAAATAATCCACATTTTACAAACGCTTCTTCACGTGCTGCAGGTGATTGTGGGATACGTGTTGATGTTGATAGTGATGACGTATAACATCTGGCTTGGGGTCGCGGTGCTTGCTGGGGCGGGAGTGGGACATTTGGTCTTCTCCGCAGTATTCCCGGATAACGTGAGGCTTCAAAGGTGCAATGACAAAGCTTTGGACTTGGGAAATCTTTCTTGTCAAAGTAACCGTGTGTTATGACAATAAAAAGAGATAAATAAAGGAAATGGAATTTGGTGTCATTGTATTCTGGCCGTTCTTGGCGTGGTAAATATAAACTGCTTACAAAGGCCAATGAAATGCTTATTTTCCCTTTTGGAGCTGTTTCAGACGTTGCATGCAAACACGAGCAAAATGCGAAGAAATACTTTCTAGAAATGAAACTTACCAGCACCATGAATTTTTCCAGGCCTGTTTACAGTGCGGACACTGAAACCGTGAACACTTGACATTATTTTTACATTTTTTTTTGTTATGATCCAATGAAAGCTCTTGACATAGACCAAAGGATAAGTGTTTTCAGCGCCTAAGAAAGCTAATTCTTCTGTTTATATGAATGGCTAACATTGGATAATGGCAAAAGGATAAATGTAAAAATAAATGTCCAGTGTTCACGGTGCGAGTGTCCTCACTGTGAGGGAAAGTATCATGGTAAGGGTCATGTACAAAACAAAACCATTTTCGTTTTATTAACAGGAAACTGAAAGAAACGAGTCACTTTTGTCATAGCTGCCATGCACACTACAGTATCTTAGTGTCTCCGATCAGTAAATAAACCGAGTCTTTGTCTAGTGTTTTTCAAGTTCCTGCATTTGTGTTTCCAAAATTTGCTAGAACAAATAATCAATTCTTTCTGAATGTTTTCTTTTCTCTTAGTGTTCTAGTAGTATTTTGTAACTAACTTATTAGGACAATTTTTACCAAGTTAGGTCAAAATCTCCGTGATACTTCCCAATATGCAAAATGTGCAGAAGCTTCCAAAGACATACGTGCGAGGGCCGTGCTCGTTTTGGGATAAGAATCGCTTCATGACCATATATGGGCAACGTGACAATTTGTGGGCCCTTTGTATGACCTAGTGGATTCTCCCTACCCGGAAAAAATACCCTCGAGCCTCAGTGGAGGAGAGAGGTCATTGGGTACAAAAAAGATATCCGTGATGGTGGGCGAGTAGTCTGAAGTGTCAGACGTCTTCTCGCCCAAAAGACGTCTGACACTTCAGACTAGTGGGCGAACCTGTACGCGCTGGGACATCCAAAACAAAGCGACGTTATGCTCCAACGTACCCACCAGCAAGGTGTTATTTTGTACCGTGTCTGGATCGTGCAAGGGGCATATTGCTGTTTCAATAAAGAAATCACCGAGAAACAACGCATGCGTAGGATAATCAAGATAGGATGCAAGATTGAGTCGCTGCAAGAGACGAAGAACTGTGTAAGTTCGATTTAATGGCAACAGTTATAATGATAGTCTGTAATTCTAATTACAAAACATTTTGTACTCAAGCATCTTTCGCTAGCAATTCGCCGATTTAGTAAAATAGATGCCTAAACAGCAACATCTTTATCACAACTATTTAGCATATTTTCTAAGAAAAAATATCATGTCCCTCTATGTGAACGATAAACCTCAACCTCTTATAATAAAGCAAAACAGTAATTATCTACAATTCTCAATAAAGTCTTGGAACATTTTTTCACAGTACTGTTACCAACTGTTACAAGGGGAATTAAATTTTCATTCAAAGATATTTCAAACACATCGTTTGTATTTTTACCAAAAGATTATGTCCCAAGAGTTTTTGTAGAGCATTATAGCTACTGAAGAACCAAAATTATTTGTAACAGTTCTCCTTTCAAGCTATTGATTTTTCCAGCTTTAAAGCTGGATTAATTTTTTATTTGGTATCTACTCCATATACCATCCCTATATAAAATTCTCAAAAAAGCTGCCATAAAACCTTAACTAATTAAAACAGTGAACATAACTAACGCAATGAAACAATCACAACTCATAGCAAAAAAATGTAGTCAGCTGTAACTGGTGAACAGTGTTGGCCTGAATACACAAATTATATTTCTCCCCTTTTCAAGGTTTTTCTCTTCTTCAGTCAAACACAACTGAAACAACAGTGGAATGCATCAGCATTCAGAAGCTAATCCAGGAAAACACAAGTAAAAACAAATAACAGACGTGAGCATGCACAGCGATTAAGTCCCATAAATTACTTTCACCAGTCAATACACAATCATTTTTGCCATGCCTTATTATAAAATAGCAAAATGTTGTATTTATAATAACAATAATTTATAATTATTAGCCCCTCAGTTACATACATTGTCCACTTCACTGCAAATTATGAACTGAGAATACAAAGTACTTACTACGCTTAAAATACCAGCGGGTACAGGTTACAGGTTACAGGTTACAGGTCACTGTAACCTGTTTAGTACACTAACATGTATTTAGTACACTAACATGGGTTTTTACACAACCCCCCGTGTGTGGAAAGGATGCACGTAAGGAAGTACGTAACCACGAAAAGTTTCCGACAGGTTATGAACAAGGTTGTAGCTTTGAAGCAAGTAGGATTCAAGCACTTGTTTCATCTGGTTAGTGCCCTATGTATTTTACGTCTTTTCTCAAATAACTACTGAGCATGAATTGAATTAACATTAACCGAAGTATTTTGTTTGCCAATAACCTCATCTCGGGGGATAACCTGTGGTGAATTTGACTTTTTCCGTTTCCGTTTTTCTTTTTCTTTAGTATTTACATTTTCCTTCTTTCATTATTTCTTCATACAAACCTTATTCTAAAAAGTGGGAGGGGGGGGGGGGGGGGCTGAAGCCCCCCCAGTCCCCCCAGCTCCGCCGTCCCTGCTCAACCCTGAAGTGAGTGTCCTAATCAGTATCTGGACCCATCCTAGACAGTGTTGTTCAGGGCCTGGTTGTTCAAAAAAGGGTTAAATCCTAACCACAGGCTAAATCTACCTATCCCACAGTCAAATTTTAACCTCAGGTTAGGTAGATTTAACCTGGGGTTGGGCTTTAACCCTCTTTTGAACAACCGGGCCCAGTTTTAAGTAATCCAAAAACCAGAAAGATTTATCAGTATTTGTTTAGCCGGTCATCAGTCAACACAAGATCATTTTCAGGACTAGAAATGAGCGCTCCATTTTTTTAGTAGGTTGTTCCTGTAACCTAAACAGGGTAGGTGTTAAAGTTATGTTTGTCCTAAAGAAACAGGGTCAGGGTTTCAGTGGCACCCCTATTAGCTCCTACACCCAAACATGGTCAAGTGTACCCAACCTCCCCACCCCAGTTCGTTAATTTTGAACAGTTTAGCAAAAGAAAAAACACACAGAAAAAAGTGACGAGTACAAAGAGAAAACTATCTACATTCAACAGGTACATGAAGTTATTTCATGTTTCTGAAAATAATCCCAACAAAATATAATCAAAGCAAAAATAATCCACCCTTTACTTCAGTTTAACCCACAAAAATATTATTTTTAACATTTACCTGGTAAGTAAAATATAATTTTACCGGTAAGTAAATAATTTTTATGATGTATAAACCCCTCATTTAACTCAAGAGTCCCCCCTAAATAAAGTTCTATTAATATACGGATTGCATAAATGGTGCCATAGTTGAATAAGCAATACATTAGCTAACCTTAGCCCCATATTTAGGTTTAGAGCCAAGATTTCTCTCAGCATAGGTTTATAAGGATTTCTAACGTGTTGTTTATTCTGTGCCATTTATGTAGTTGGTCTATCTATTCAGGGTTATATTTCTCAATTACCTCAACTCATATATAGTTTGCAGTTTACACAAAATGTATTGTAAATGTATTAAAAAAATACCAGTTATCAGTTTTACCCTTATTTAATTGAATTAGATTACCTAAGAGAAATTGAAAAGGTAAAAAGGCAGTCTGTTTACTGTGTCCTAGTTTCTGGAGCATGAAACAACTACAGTGTGACTAGTGGCTGAGTGGCAAATTTATTTGGTAGTGTTATTAGGATTGACATGTTCACATGAGAAAAAATGCCATCCCAAAGTCTAGAGCCCAGTGAAGAGTAGTTTATACCTGCACTCTCACATATTAGCCATGATTCTCATGCCTCAGTGATCATGACTCTGGACCAATGTTGAAAAATTTGATCTACTACAGTCTTAACTGACACAGTTTCTAAATTGAAATATGTAAACTAGAAGCAATGAACGAAAAGAAAAGTACATGTAAGCAACAGTAATTCTCCCAAATTCTTCAAATTTAGAAGAATTGCCATGAAGTTGTTAGTCTCCTTTGCAGCCGTTATTAGGGTCGTCATCGACCCTAATAACAGCTGCAAAGGAGAGACATCCTGAGACAGAGGTTCTGAAACGTTTGGAACTACCTCGGAAGTCTTCAAGCAGCTTTAGAAAGGGTTTGTTGTCCTTGAAAAGCCTGATAAAAATCTTATGAAAAAGTTGGCAGATACTGGTATAGCATGAGGAACAATTATGCCATCCCAAAGTTTAGGGCCCAGTGCAAAGTACTTGCACCAGTCCCATGACTTATGTGATTCTCATTGATACAGCTAAATTGTGTAATGCACTATGTAAATTTAATTAGCTACAATCAAAATACATTTCATGTGATTGCTGACAGTGAAAGCTCAATCAATGGCAGTGTTCATAGATGTCAACCACTTTGTTTAACTTCCATCCAAAGACAAAATAACCAAAACCTGCTCCCAAAGCGACAGCTAGGCAGAGCCAAACATTATAAGTCATGAAGATCAACATGAGGAAATAACTAATTGTGACCTGGACAATGTGGAGAAAGGTCTGAAGAAAATGATGCCAGTTGCAGATTCGAGACCTGTAAAGAATGAAATAAACTTGCAGTGATTTCAAATTACTGTGCAAATGTTCCAACCTGTCCATGGGATCAATCTCTTGGAGATATTCCCTTTGTATAGTGGGTTATATGTAGTATGATTTTGGATGTACTAATTCATTAATGGTAACCTAATTTGAGCTGGATGTCAGAAATGTACCTGTGCCTCAGACACTTTCAGACAACTCCACTGGAGAGTTACCATGTACATATGCTTCCAAATGTTGAATGTTAGTGTTGTTTAATCTGGTCAGTATTTTTGTGATTGAAAAGCCCCTTAGGGGAGTTACAAATAACACATGCATGTAGTTATATGTATGTATGCAGAAGAGGTGCCAATTTTATGCCTGCTTACAACTTTTTAGCTCACCAGCATGCTTCGTTTGGAAACCAGCGCATTTTGAATTTCAGAGTTACGGCAGTGCGTGACATAAACTTATGATCATGTTTGTCAAATAATGTATAATTATCTTGGGATATTTAGCCATTTCATAAGTAAAAGCATTAGGAAAAGTGTTTATGTAAATGTTTGTATGTCCAGTACAGATAATCATTCGCTTAGATAACCAAAGTAAGTTCCAGATGTTTACACCATTTCCCAGCCACCATATTGGTGTACCAAAGTTGTACAGCAACATGGCAGCTCCATACTGGACTCTATAAAATTGTGCGCAACATTTCGACGAATATCTGAAGTTTGGAATAACACATGGACCTAAAACTTGGACAGATGACTTCTTTAATTATCTTCTATAATATCGCAGTTTCTTTCCTATCCACCAAATGGTTTTCGATTTAATTTTCTACTGTGTGACAGTGCAACCCAAGAATATCAGAGTGAGATAAAATTCAAAAACTTGGCTTGCACTTCAGGCAAGCTGTAATTTCAGCCTACTAAGCCCAAATCTCTGAGGAGCTAACCGAAAAATCCTTATCATTTTTATTGATTTTGCTTGCTTAATTTAACATTTGATTTGTATAATTTGTTTCACTTTCTCACATGAAATGCCTGCAAAACACGAATGCCTGAAGGCTGCCATCACTGACCGAGCGATTGTTTCAGCAGTCCTGGCCGTGGGCTATCAGACAGCCTTTTTATCATGTCCTGATATATTTGGCCCAAGTTAAAATCAAATAAATTTGAAAGAATAATACCAGCAGAGAAATTGTACCTTGGTAATTGTCCTTTTGATTCTGTAATGACAGCCGTCTGAGTTGGTCCTGTACCATACACCTTTGTCTCTGTCATATCTACACTCACCACGTAACTGTATTTCCTCTTCAAAATTTCACGCAAAACTTTGAGACCTTCATAAAGTGCAGCGAGAACAAATATACCAACACAAGAGAAAACCATTTCTATTAAAACAAAAATATTAGAGGAATGGGTTACAATTAAGAAATTATATTGATTGCTTTTGCTACTGGTTCCATCATTTTTAAATCAATAAATGCCAAGAGAAAAGGGAACAAAACTGATCAAAAATAAAAACATCAAAAAAATTCAAGGAAAGCTGGGAGACAGTGCTATACAAGCATAAGTGATATTAAGTGAAATTGCATTTTAATTAAACATAATACAATCCTGTATTACAGTAGGGTATTTTCAATTCCAATAAAATTTACCTGTTGTATCATCTACAGTCCAGCCTTTAAACAAAATGGTTGCAGTCTCGCTAAAATGGAAATACATCTGCCAAGAAACAGTAATGATTATTATAAAATAATACTGATAATTTAGAAGTCCTGCACATGCTAAGAGCCCTTAGGATCACTGGCCAAAAAAATTTCTTAAACATTCAACCAAATGGCAAGAACCTGCAGTACAAGTTCGCTGCAGGAGATAATGGTGGTTAGAAATTGTGTGAAGTGGTACATGAACCGGTATCATGAAGAAAAATATTCAGTTAAGGTGGCTCAAAACAGTTTCCCCACGACTTTCAAAGACTAAGAATTTGATGGGTCATTATAACCACTCTTTATCAGTTGATGCTACAATCATGGTATCCAAAAACTTCCAAATCATTGATGAACACGTTGTTATCATTTTCGTGACATAATAGGTTACCACAGAAACAATATGACCTGCCAAAACACCCTTAATTTTAGATTTAACTGCTGATAACTCAAAAACGAGCTCAGTGACCCCCATTTTTTATTATCGAATTTTGATAAGCACAATAAGATGCAACTTTTTGCAAAATTTAAAAAAATTCTGTGAAGGGGGTTCAGAGCCACCTTAAATTCTTGATTGTATTATGTACGTAACTGTATATAGAATATGGTATAATTTGTCATAAGTACTGGCTGTAGGGAAAAAGAACCAAAAATATAGATATCGCTGCAGTTAAGTTTACTTTAATAATTTATTTGCTAGTTTCCTGTGATACAAAGAAGTGAAATTCAGAGCTTGTAGTAATATACAAGTAGTACTGTAGCCCTAAGCTGGTGTGACTTTCACTTGCACAAGCCAAATACATGTATTACTTGCTCCAGCTCTCAAGCAAGATGTGCATGGAAACACTACCTGCTTGGTTCATCATATAAGAAGCCTCAGATACATGAAAATGTTTTTCAATAATATACCATTTGACTCACAAAAAGGAAAGAACAAATATACAGTTTTTATTAAGGGGTCGCAATGGTGAATTCAAGACTTTGTGAAATGGCAAGGCTAGTACGTATATATATTTCTCTGCGAGACGGGGGCTGTTTGAAGCTGTGAGGCCAAATTAACTTGACGCATTGGAATCAATCACAGGAAAAAAAACTGGCAGGCTCATGAAATATGACTAAAATTTGGCAAGCCCCTTTTTTTTCAGAGACAATTCACCACCTCAACTATACGAAGGCTTATAGAGGGAAAACTCAGAAGGTAGCCTAGGGTATAAGAAATGATTATAGGAATTAAGTAAATCCTAAATACAAAAATGTTAGTATCATGCAAAAACAGACTAAAAATGAGCTAAACAGCTACCTTATCCATTGTAAAATATTCTTAAATTGACACTGTTTTGTTTTCTTTTACATGCAGCTCTACCCAGAGATTTCTAAAAATGCATTGTCAGCAAGCACCTTTGATGTTTTATTACCTGTGTTCAGTTATAACCACCACATAAATATTTTAGTAGGCAAATAAAGGCAGATCAATATAATTATTGTAATCCAGTTAAACCCAAAAGTTGCACAAAAGATTCTTTTAATGCTTAATTCTAATTACTGTAAATAATATTTATTTATTAATAATATTTCTAGATCTACATAATTTTCTTAAAAATAGCAGTAGTAATATGATCCTTAGATTATCAACTTCTAAAAAAATAATAATCTAGATACGTAATTACACGAAAGACTGTTCCAGTGCAAAATTGACACTTGCGACATCAGGATGCCAGCATTTTAATTAACATATTTGGACATTTTGTTGGCTGATTGGCAGGTACCTATACATTTAGACAAATTCCTACATGATAGGTATCTGGCACAGTTTGTTAACAGCAGGATGTTGGAACCTCAATTTAATGAGCCTCTATAAGACAAAGTCCTTGGATAGTAATTTAAGTCGTACTGGTTGTAAAAATACATGAAAATGACCCACATAGCAAGGTTCCTGTATGTTATTTTTATATAATTTGTGGAACGCACTAGAAGACTTTGGAGCGAATTCTTGCATTCATCATTGCAAAATATGAAAAAAATCAAGAGGATACAAAGGTCAACATTGAAGCCAAAAAAGGCAGAACTTATGCAGTGAACAGAACTGTGAACAGAAGTGATTAAAATAAAAAAAAATTGACTTTCACAGGCTAAATTGGGTAGATCTTGGCAGACACAAGCTTAATATCGAGACCTCAGAAAAAAAAAGTTATTTACACTTAGCAACACTTTTGTTTGAAACGGGTCCAATATGTTTGCTTCCTTGACGTCAGATAAACGTCACACATGCGGGAGTGTGTTGCTGGTGTTTGCAAAGGCACAGCTGATAACAAGAACGTTGTATTGTTTAAGAACAAGCAGAGGGTCCCACATCCGAAAAAAATAGTTAAACAGATGTGCGAAGCTGACATATAACTTTGTGAAATGTGTGGCAAAGAGAACAAGTTTGAGACAAAGGGCAAATAAGATGAATACAATATTCTGTAAAGATATGCAAATTTGACATCTTGCTGATTACTACTAGCAACAAAGAAAATCCAAAATAACTTGTTTTTAAAATCTTTAAAGGCCATTTGGTTTAAAAAACGGCTTCAAAGTGTAGCTTATTGTAAGCTTAATTAATAATTTACATTCAGCTACAATCTAGAAATAAATCTTGTTCATAAAAACAAATGTCGCACAGTTGCATGGAATTTAAATCTTGTTCTTTGTTTCTCCTAAAATTAATAGCTGAACGTTGATGGATATTTACAACATAATTTCTAAATGTTTGGAGCAGCTAGCCATTGTCTGCGTGTACTATTTGGAGAACCGAGAATCACAAATTCGTTGAGTCACGAGCTGACAGGGAAATTTGATGCTCGATTGGTGTGTTATCACGTTTACGGAAGTTTATAAAGATTCTTTGGTTACTATTCCACGAAAATGGTCTTAAATAGAGCATAGCTTAAAAAGAAAATGTAATAGCCATCTCTTTGACTGGACATTCAGTTCTATAAAAGATCAAGCAAAAGGTAATTTAATAAATCAACAAACCATCATTCCGTGTCCCATATTATGTGGTCCCATGGTCGGCGATTCTGTGGTGTTACTTGCCATTGTCATTGTCATTCCACCGTGGCCGTGGTTGCCGTGACCCATTTTAAAGCTTGATAATTTTCGTATTATTTAAAAAAACCCTTCGATCAGATTTATTAGCGGAGAACTAAAGCTTTGAAACAAATTACAACTTGTTTGCAGTCCAAGCAACGCGAAAAGGATCATCGAATCTTTCAGCCGGAAAAGATGTCGGCGCCAGTCCTCTCACCGGCAATGCAGTGGCACTTCCAGATTGGCTGAAGCGCCAATCATACTTCGGCCATTTTCTAAACGAGAGCCAAGTTATGGAATAGCGATTTTCATTATAACGTTAGTTTGAAATAGTCATTCGGCAACTTGACTAGTTATTAAGCGCTAGCCGTTTTCTTTTTACAAAAGCGCCGAAATTGCGCAAAACTTAAAATATTTTTACCACAAAACTGACACAAAGCATGGCCCGTAAAAAACTATCTAATCTGAAATAAAGTTTTCCTACCTCAAATGTGTCGCGTACTTGTCTCTTCTGCCGATTTTGAAGCCATTCTGACGCCGTTTAGTGAAGTTAGGGCCGGTCATTATTTAGTGGGTGGAGAGGGCCACTATATTTGGGGGAAGGGTCACAATTTTTTTCGTTCCATTTTGGGGAGGGCCATTTTTATAAAAGGCTGTTCAGGGGAAGGCTACCATTTTTTTTGACGCTGGTACTTTCACGTGTATCGAACTCTGGTATCTCTGGATTTTGGTCACTTTTGTAAGCTCTACTTTAACGTTAGAATCTGCTGGTATTTGTCATTGTTTAATATAGCTGGTCCTTTTGGTTTTTAAAATTTGGTTTTCAATGAAATCCTGTTGTGTGCGAGACCGTAAGCGAGTACACACGCAAAATTACAAAATGGCGGCTCAAAATGGCGCACCTGACAACGAATTTCAACCTTCACCTTCGCCGAAAAGAGCTGACAGCGTGCCCCCACCTTCTACATAATAACATAACTACACTAAAACTACAAAATAAGCCAACCTGCAAGAAAAAAAAATTTTTGGGCTTCACCGGTACGTAATACCTTAACTGCGGGCTGAGTCAAGGGCTCTAAAATAATTATTTTGGGCCTTGCATTTCATGCTTTAATCCGAATTTTACTGACGATGGTCAGTTCATCCCTATTTTGGGTTACCAAAATAGTTTCTGTTTTTTTCACCAGAAGCAATTTGTTTAGTTCACTTTAGTTCTCTGCCGTTTAGCGGCCGTTTTCCTTTTGTTTTGTTTCATTTTCAAATACATAGTGCTATAAATTTGTCCATATACCCCGGACCATTTCCTTTTCCCGATCTGATTTAATAGCCCCAACTGAGTAAGAGTGACAAAACTAAATGGGATATTCGACATCCGGACTTTACTCCGCGTGGACTCCTTTGTCTTACAATACCTGCCAGTCTTCTTGCTAATTAATATATGTCAAAATGGTCCCATTTTAAGCTCATTGTCAAAATTTCATTAAAACACACAATGCTGTCAAATATGAAGTAATATGAAAATGGAAAACAACCCAGTCAAACATGAAGTAGTATTTGTACAATACCTGCGTTCGATCCTGGACATAAGCCGTGTCCTGATTCAGCTATAGCGCTAAGATATCATTTACATTTATAGCTAATGAATTTAATTGAAAATTCAATTATATTTCAAGGAAACAATAGCCCAGCAATTATTTCGATCTTTTTTTGTGAATGAACGATGAGAGATTGTTATCTCTAATTATGATTCTTGAACATGTTCAACCCATAAATGGCTCACAGACGTCGCAGTTATTTAATTAATATTTGTAACCTGTCTAACCTGTTAGATCACGCAGCACACCAGTAATCCAAAACACGCGCACATTGGTGTCATTAGTTATATGCAGTATATGTGGAATTGAACAGGACACAACACGTGACCCAGAAATGAGGCAACCCGGCTGAACTTTGCCTACTTGTGTTCTAAACTCATCTGTTCTCGTGTCCTTTTTATACTTATCTCCTTTTCAATCTTACTTACATTAACCAGCACATTCCTTGTATCAATAGATATCTGGTGCTTGATTCCAAGTTAAAAACGAAGTAAAGCTCAATATCAATTATTTGCCGCGCGACATGCATTTTCCAGTCACGCCTCTTTTCTCCGTTGCTCCCCGCTGTTATGAAAATAAAGAACTTCAGGACAAGTGTATAATAAAAGACATGCGACAATGAGGAGATTATGCAAGGAAAGTTTAATAATGAGATATCCATTCAAGTATAGAGCGATAGGGTTGCCCTAAATAAACTTACTGACATAAGATATTGACAAATGATCAAACAAAGCTGGTTCGGCGTTCACATTGTGTCTAGAGATAAATGAAGATCTGTCGACTAATTTGCCAAGTTCCGCTTTTATCGCCAGTGACATTAACTTGTTTTGTTTACTTTGTGAAAAACGCACGACTTCCTAATCGAAATGAGAAAATTAATCTCAAGTTTACTGTTGTGCTTCTCTGCTCAGGGTAAAATGTTTTCAGATTTAACAGCGGGTTCTTCCAAAACTGATTTCATGATTTTGCAGCCCAGTTCAAGACGGAGAACATGGTCCGAAACTACAACTCAAGGAAACCTGGGTAACAGACGAGCTGGCTTCGCGCCCTACCGCGGGCGACCACGTATCAGTTCATTCGCTGTACCAGGGAAGAGCGTGGAAAGAATTAAAATCAATGTTAGCGGGAAAAGGTACGAACTGACATACAGCCGACTGTTCAAATTCCCCAAAAGTCTGCTTGCTCGTTCAGCGCGAAGAGTGGATTTCTACGACCCAGAAAAGGACGAATTTTTCTTCGACAGAAATCGAATGGCGTTCGAGAGCGTCTATCATTTTTACCAAACCGCTGGAGAGTTTCTTCGCCCTGAGCATGTTCCTGACAAACTTGTGATGCAAGAAATGCAATTTTTCGGTCTCGTGTCGTACCTTCCTTTCAAGGGAGGTGATCGTTCATCCGCTAGCTCGCTTAAGATGACTATTCCTAGCAATGAGTACCAACGGATGGTTTGGGAACTTTTTGGAAGTCCAGGATCTAGCATTGCTGCTCGACTTGTCAACGTTATTATGCTACTGTTGATTGTTCTTTCCATCGTCATGTTATGCATCGAAACCCTTCCAGAGTTTAGCAACACAGATATGGCGCCAACATCAAGGAAGTATATTTTGAATGAACGTCAACAAACAAGAGTAAATCAAACTTTTAACATCAGCAAACAGCTGGGAAGCGATCGCTCCGAAACATACGACAGCTTGCTATCAAGTAAACTTCAAAAACTATTTATTATAGAGACATTCTGCGTTGCCTGTTTTTCGTTGGAGTTGCTAATCCGCATCATTGCCTCTCCTGATAAGCTGCGCTTTTTCCGGAATGTTCTAAACATTTTCGACCTGCTCGCAGTTCTTCCGTTCTACGTCACCCTCGTAATTTCTGCGCAGTCTCTAAACGCAATACAGTCTGCGTACGTTCTTCGCGTCTTGCGTTTAACGCGCACCTTGCGGCTGGTGAAAATTTACCGCTACAGCTCTGCTGTGCAGATATTTGTCAAAACCATTCGGGAATGCGCCAGCGATTTTCTTATGCTTGGCTTCTTAATTCTGATGACCACGATTGTTTTTGGTAGCTGCTGCTACTTCTTCGAACAGGAACATGAAGGCACCAACTTTGTGAGCATTCCTGCGGCATGCTGGTGGGCCATAATAACGATGACCAGCGTGGGGTATGGAGATATGGTTCCTGTTACTCTTGGTAAGTTATATGCATACGCCAAAGTGTGATGTTATAAAGAAATACCTCGGTACTTATTTAGTTCACGAGCTAATTGGCCGTTTCGAAGTTGCGCAGGGAACTGGGGCGAGTTTTAACCAATCGATAAGCTGAGGTTAGTGTGGTGCTTTTAGGTCGAACAGAGACCAAGTTATGGACCTTGAAACATGGTTGAAAATCCATACAAACGTCTCTAATTGTGAAACAGCGTTCCCCAAAGCCATCTTAATTTTTATCAGTTTTGTGATACTCTTAAAAATGTTCAAACAAAGTGATTTTCACCTCAGCGTCTTCCATATAGTAGCTCAATAACAGGATTAGTTACAGTTGGGGGGGCAGGGTGGGGATGTCGTTGATTCCGTGGCGGCTAGCGCCTTCGGTGTTCACACCTTTTGCCTCGCACATGTCAAAACGTCTGGCTAAGGCCCTGATTAAGAACGAGAATGATGTATTATTACGGAACATTTGCCATATTTCAGTTATTTTTATGATGTTTGAAATACTTTAATCCCTAAAAAACACGGCTACGCAAACATTGCTCATATTAATCAGTTTTTGTATTTCTCTTTTTTATTATTATTGTTATTCCAGCAGGTAAAATAACAGGCGCACTCTGTGTGGTATTTGGAGTAATTATTATTGCTCCCTTGCTGCCAATTATCGGGGCCAAGTTCACTAACATACAGGAACAAGCCAATCTTGAAACAACGTTGACCTTAGAGAAGCAAAACCCAGATGATGACTCTTGTGAGTCTTCGGGCAAAAGTTGTGAAGATGTGAATAAGACCGTAACATTTGTAGAGCAACAAGAAACATTTGAAATTCCAGCACGACCTGGATTTGGGATTGTAGAGTACAGTGGACGGCCAAGAAGCATCACTGTGCATTGAATAACTGCCACAAAGAGATGGCCGAATTATCTTGATCCATAGAGAAGTCATGAAATTATGAAGAATATATATTCGCAATTACACAGAGGCTATTTTTGTAATTTAACATATTAACAGGCGGTGTTAACGCTTACAAAAATGTACAAGGGGTACAACAGGTGAGCGACAACAAACATGGCAACCTTTTGTTTTAGTTTTCAAAATTGTTTTTGTTTAAAAAATTGGCTGATTCTCAGGTACAAAGACTCGCCAAATGTTGAACAAACGTGCTGGGCTGTATAGCGAAATTATCAAGGCCTCAGTTTGATTTGCATGAAAATGAACATACAAGTTGAACGCATTTATATAACATTGTATGTAACTCAGTAATTCAGCCTTATATTGTGTATGTTGCTGCAATGAGTTTTTAATAAACAGTCATTATTATTATTATTATTACTTAGACTCGTTTTTGATACTGAGGCCAAAGAGAACTCGGAAATGGCCAATTGAAGTTTATGTGTCCCTGTATGAACATTTAAACAATACTTTGTTAAATTTGACCAAATTTTTAGTTCGCCTTGAGCGAATGATCGACTGTTGAATGATATTTTGAAAACCCTGTTGTCAACATATTAATGCACTGAAATCGGCTGTAAGCCATTTTCCCTGGTAGCAATTAGATGTGGGGCTATTAAAAATACGTTTCAAGCCAGAGACTTGGAAAAAGGGGGATCATCAAGAAACTTCAGCTTTTAAAAATTGATCAGAAAAAAGTCACAGTCCATCTGTTATTACACTCATTTATTATTCAATCTTTCAAACAGCCCGTAGACCCCCTGGCGGCTAGCCATCAGTGCTCAACGTTTGCCTCGTCATGTCATAAGTCTGGCTACCGACCTCCTGAAACATAAATTAAAGTGCTTGATTACTAAGCATTCAGTTTTATTAAACTGACTTTATAAACAAGGCCTGTAGGTGTAATAATTTATTTTGCTTTTTAGATGTTACACAAAAATTTCAAGCTCTCTGTGCTGTGCAGTCCTGTCCAGTGCAGTGTAATGTAATGAAGCGTAGCGTGCATACCAGGCGAATAAAGGAGGAGAAGGGGACAGTGGGAATCGGGAAAAAATTACGGGCGAGGGGTGACTGGGGGAGGGAACGCAGTCCCTTTTTTCTCCCCAGTCTCCCTCCACTCTAGCTGCTCCACATTTTTCTCTGATTCCCTACTCCCCTCGGGTAGCGAATTCCCCCCGTAGACTCTGTGACCCCCTTCTTCTTCAACTAAAATTCTAAGTCTTCCAACAAGACGAAAAAGAACGAAAAACTATGCAGGGTCTGAGCGTCGAATCCGGGCCGACGAGGCATACTTAACGGATAATCGCTGTGCCACAGTGCAGCTGGCTACCAAATCTCCCTAAATTTAAACTACATATAATGAACAGTACTATAAATTAATATAGAGTTACCCTAACATCAAATGAAAGCTAACCGCAAAACAAGAAGACTGGACATGAGTGCATCGTGCTTGGAACGCCTGGCGTTGTTTGCATAGTCGTGGTTCGATACTCGTGCGGGTCTTGTGACAAGGAACTTTCATTGGAAAACATGATGATATACACTTTTTCATAATTGGCGGACGAATAAGGTGTATAAACCCCCTGGAGTGACCCAGATAATTTCATTTTCATTTTCGCAAAGAATATTCCCGCAGCTAGATGTCGTGGGTATTCAGATAGCGAGTGGTATGGTTTGCAAAATATAATCAACCGGCATTAAAAGCTTCAATTTTCTTCACAAAACCACCATGGATGTAAGTATGTTTTGCACCCAGACTTGATCGATTTGTTTTCTTTACTTTATTTATCGATGAAACGAGGCAAACTATAATGGGCAACTATGGGCGATGGTACATAGTTATAAATTGTAGTATTAAGGTGGCGCACAGTTTAAGCCGATGATGCAGATGGAAATCTCGTACAGTCAGGTCAAAATAGAGACAAACTCTACAGCCACGGCAATGATTAAAGAAGTCAGAGTGCCATATGTTTGACTTTTGCAGGCGAATAACTTTAAATCTGCTCGGTGAAAGTTTTTTTTTACATTTTTTTGTTAGATCGATAAAAAGAATGTTTTTGCAAACTGTTAAAAATAACTTATCTCCGAAACCTAGTGACAGAATTTTTTATAAATGTGCAGAAATATAAACCATAAACTTTGACCAATTAATTAGTTTTAAAGTTATTAGCATGCAAAGGTCAAATATATGGCTTCTTTGACCTCTTTTAACATTGCCATGGCAACAAATTCTGATGTTACATGAGCATCAATATTTTTATTAGTAAAACCTTCACACATGTATCTCAAAAGTTACCCTTCATCATTATTGGTATTGCTGCAATATAATTCATAAGACAGGGATGTGTAAACTATTATGAGCCACCTTACAACTTATGGGGTCCTTATGTTCAATTAGGCCAATTTCAATTCCGTAAAGGTGAAAATAAACAAACATAAACAAAAGTATACATTAGACCTTATAGCTGTTTTAGTCATTTTATAGCTTTTAGCCATTTATTTTGTTAGATAAATCTGCTTGCACATAGTTTTGCATTCAATCTAGTCAATTCTACTTACAGCCACTTCTGCAGTCTGGCCATTGGAAGTTGTCATGTTTTGTTTTCTAAAACTTTGGTCTCATGCCATTGTGCAGATTACCCATGTCCAAAGTGGCTTGCAAAGTAAATTAACAGGTTGTTAGACTACTGTAAAGAGAAAGGAGTGCATTTATATCATTCTTTAAATGGTCTGGGATAAGTTCAACTATCTCTTAGCTGGGCCATCTTTGCAAGCTGCAAAAATCCGAAGATGAAAATCTCATCCATGCATTCCAAGCCCTACATGATAAGTACGAGGGTCTGTTCAGGCTCCCACTTCCTGCACCTTTTATTCCAGCTGGCTCCTGGTCCCTTCTTCAGTGACTCCCACCCTCTTTGTTGCATGTCTCAGGGTACACGGAAGTTAGTGTCCGATAGCCCGGGCTAGTGGATTTTGCCATCAGGCTGAAGGGCAAGTTGGAAAATTCAACTTCTTCGTACCCTGATGTCTGTTGTGAAGTAGTGCACAATTTTGTTCAATTTTCCCAATATTTCTCAGTTCCCTCCACCTTGGGAATCCCACCTCCTGCCTTCTTTTCTCTCGTCTCCCATACACCTCTTGTCACCCATTCTCCCGTTCTCCCACCCCATGTCCTCCTCCACGTGGTTGTATATACAGATAAATCTGTGGGGGAAATCATTGAACAAAAGGCGATGTTAGAAAATGCAGGCGAGGGTGACAACTCTGAAATTTGAAATCATTTCTGCTCCGACTTACATTCTTCTTAATAATTTCTATTTTTCTCCTATTTTTTAACAAAATAGTTATGAAAATGCTTACAGTGATTATTTTTCTGTTGCTAGATGTCATTTGTTGCTTCAGAAAATGTTACAATTTTGTTTAAAGGCTGGAATGTATCAAGTGTTGGAGGTAGGTTGCATAATTTGCTGTTTTGTCAGGTTATACAATTGACATGGGATTGTATGGTTAAATGCTCGATATTAAACTGATCCTTTGGTAAAGTGGCAAAGTCTATGTTAAATGTGCTTGATCTCATCCAGTAAGATTGACATGTGTTTTCACTGTGTAGTAAAAATATTTTTGGTAGGTTAATTAGTGATAATTTGTCAGGGAATTTATTTGCCAAATGCCTTTTATTCCAGGATTGGTTGGCTCATGCATTGCAGTAGTTGTGATTGCTGTTTTCTTTGAGAGCCTCAAGTCTTACAAAATCCACCAACGTAAACCATGCAAGAAAAGCTATGAGGCCAATCCACTTATAAGACGGCCACGTGAGATTCAGAACAGGTAGGTAAATGTAAATGTGCCTTTGGATAAGATATTTTATTTTAATGTGTAGTTCCAGAAAATATACTCCCCACACAGAAGAGATTGGAAATTTCTGAGGGTGGGGCTTATGAAGCTTAATTGGGATTTCCATAGGGGTTTTAGAGGGGGCTCTGAGAAAAAAATCCCTACCGTGGGGGAGGTATGAATATTTTATGGAGCTGCACAGTATACAATTAGTAAGGAGTCTTTCTTTTTTCTTATCAGGTTTCAGATGACTGATCATCTCAAGAAAACCTTTTTGTATTTGATCCACTTCCTTATTGGGTATATTTTGATGCTGATAGCCATGACATACAATGTTTGGCTGTTTTTGTCTGTTATCATTGGCTGTGGTTTAGGTTATTTTCTGGCAACTCCTTGCTTAGAGTATCATTTTCATGGGCGCAGCAGCCAGGAATTTGATAATAGCCAGGACTTGTTAGGTGTATAGGGTCAACTGATTATATAAGCATACAAATCAATCTACTGATTGAGCATTATAATGTATGAGTATTGCCAAATACAGCGAGAATAAGTAAATTTATTGAGATAATAATATATAGATTAAGCCCACCCTAAAAGCGGAGCTCCACATATCTTTCTGGCTCTTAATGAATAGTGAAAATACTTGGGCCTGTGATCCTATGAAAAACCATCACTTGGTCAGTGGTCAACTTCCAAAAAACATGCGACCTCTATGGGTTCCACACCTGAGCCTCTGATATGTTCATGTGATACTGGTCAGCAGATTTCTTGCTGTGACAGCTGTCAACTTGACCATAACATGAATGACCAATATATATAATATGTAAGGTTTTGCCTTTTTGTTAATCAAGGCTGGATAGCTATGTCAACCTATTTCTGCCAGAGCATGTGCAGGAAGTCTGACCTGCGGTCATGTGACAACCAAATTTTCTCAGCCTGATGGCTTTTCAAAATTTCTTACCTGTGATTCTCTGCTGGTGGGCTTTGCGTGCTTGAGCTCTGCTAAAATACTGCTTTTAGTGTGACTACAATTGCCGGTTTGCAACCAATCCCGAGGGATTCAAATAACAATAAACGTACCTAACAAGAAATCTTTCGTTCAGATGATTCAACATGGTGTTGATGACATCACTTGCAAACCAAGAATAGGGCATTTTAAATTGACACTTTTCACATTTTTTATTTCTTCGTCTTCAATTTACAAATTATAGTGGAAATTAATTTTTAAAAAAAGTATTTCATCTCCTATAGTAAATGCTATGTCAAATGATCCAACTGCCAGGTTGTCTACATTTTTAAAAACTGGCCACAAACGAGGTAAGCAAGTAACTGACAGTGTGATATACAACAATTGCAACAACATTGCTGAGAATCATCAACTTACTAACCACAGATTCAGCTGGAATTCTGATGAATTCTTGGAAAGACATAAATTACTTAATTCTCTATTATACCCCCAGTTTGTCTCCATGGCCAACCTGGAATGTCTCCCAGGGGAAAAAGTGATAAGTTCATAAATGGCATTCATAGGTTAGTTTCAGCTTGGCAACAGTACTGTTCTGTCCAAGTCAGTGAGTTTAAAATTTCTAGTTAGACGTTTGACGATACTAGTCAGAATCTAGTCATGTTAATGGAAATAGTACCAAGTGATTAATTCCAGGGGCAACGTTGAAATTACATGAAAGCCAAGCAGGGATGGATCTAGGGGGTGTGCACCCCCTCCTGAAATGGCCTACGGGTTTCTAATACAGCTAGTATTCTGCTTACGTCACCCATTGGTTGCGTGATTCCTTAGTGGTACACCCCTCTTGAGAAAAATCCTGGATCTGCCCCTGGCAAGGATAATACACATTGTGGTGAGGGATGTCTGTATGTTAAAGCAAAGGACCAAAGAGTCTTGGGCTTGGTTTTCCCACTGGTAAGAAAAATCATTAAGGTTGCCCACACCCAACTTTAACAGTGAAAATGTTTGGATGCAAATAAATTGTTTGGATATTTTTCTGTATGAACAAAATGTAGTTGAAACAATTTACAACCCAGGGTACAAGTAAGTTCAGTTTTCCAACTTGGCCTTCAGACAAGCTGTAGCCAGCCCGGAGATCGCTTCCACTAGCCCGAAAAAATTCTCAGAAGTGTGATGAATGAATGAATTAATTAATTAATTAATTCGTGAAAACTTTCACCTGCCTGTCGGACAAGTGAAGGATAAAATCCACTAGCCCAATGGCAAAGTCCACTAGCCCCGGGCTATCGGACACTAACTTCCATGTATGCTGCAACCCAAAGAATTATTTTTATTTAACATTGTGTGTTTAGTTTATTTCAATAATTATGAAAACTTCCCACAGACCTGCCAACTCTCACGGTTCTGCCATGAGTCTCACGATTTTTTGTCATTTCTCACGGTCTCACGACAAGTCTTCCAATCTCACAGGTTTTGGGGAAAAATCATTCTGAAATGAAATAAATTATCTTATTGAATAAATATGGAAAATTAACGTGGAATGCTAGTGCCATAAAGGAATAAACTAATAAAGGAGAATACTGTTCTTACTATTTGGTACTGAACTACTGTGATTTTTGTTTATGCTTAGAACTTTATCTCGATGGAAAATGGGTTTGTTTAAGAATCTCACTACTTTTTGTACAATCTCCCGATTTTTTTTCACGGGTCTCCAGATTTTCCTTTATCAGGAGTTGGCAGGTCTGTTCCCAGCTTTCCAGTTTGTACATACTGGTAGGTCTGTCTGACTGGATCATAAGCCAGCTTCCATCATAGTCAATAGAGGGAAGTGGTTATGAAACTTGACAAAGTTCTTTGCTCATTGGTTTTGTTCACTTTTTTAGTTTTGACCGTGAATAAAATGCAATCGATGTGTATTGTTGTCTGCACAACAAACCGATAGGCCAGTCTGCAATCACAGCTGCATTCAATACGTACATATGTTTATTTCATGTCCCCATGGGGCTTTTCAGTGAAATATATAACAATTAAAACACAATAAAATTATTTCTATATAGGTCTATATAAGTAAAATTTAAAATACACTTACAACTTGAAATCTAATAAAAGCTAAATAATTAAAATTATTAAACTTCCATGGTGAAGGTTATAAGACTTATGAGTTTGTGTGAATGTGTTGGCGTGTAACATGAAGAATGTTTCATAATTTATATGCATTCTCGTCCTTAGAGCCACTTGTCCCTCGGTCTGGGGACAAATGTCTTGATTGATTACAATCAAGTAGATCGCTTTAAAATCCTGTTTCTGTTGTTCAAAGATAGTTTAGAATGGTTGATATTTCACTGGACTACCTTTGTTAGATTCTAACCAATTAAATCGTGTACCCAAAGTTAGCCTTTTTAAAATCCTTTTGTTGTAAAAACGTTTGAAACGGTTGATTTCATTGGACTCCCTTTGTTAGATTCTAACCAATTAAATCATGTACCCAAAGTTAGCCTTTTTAAAATCCTTTTGTTGTAAAAACGTTTGAAACGGTTGATTTCGTTGGACTCCCTTTGTTAGATTCTAACCAATCAGATCATGTGTCCCCTGAGCCACTTGTGCACAGGCCAAGCCAGCTAAAGAGGAACAAGGGGCTCTGGGGATAGACTCGGTTCCAGGCTCTTCTCGAATTTTATCTTGACTATGGAAATGGTCTGCAATATTTTCATTCTCGTCCCCATAGCCCTTTTCATTTTTCTTGGCCGGCAGGGCCACGGCACGAAAAACGAAGGGCTCTGGGGACTTACGATTTTCCAAAAAAAAATTCGAATGTTTTTATTGGCTGTTGAGAACAAAGAAATCTTAAACGGAAGCCAAAATGTTCGCCAGCCACCACATTACAACACACAACATGTAGAAACATCAATGCTATATACATGAAGTCCGGGAATCCTAGAATCTCGGACTTGAAATCGTATGTCTCCAGAGCCCTTCGTTTCTAGTGCCAAGGCCCCGCCGGCTAAGAGAAACGAAAAGGGCTATGGGGACGATAATGCAATATTTTTCGACCGATCAAGGCGGAAGTTGAAGTTTACAAGGTAGGAGACAAAATTTTACTTTTTCATGTAAGCGAATTATCTACTTCATTTCACCCGTAGAATGTATGACTTCGAAAGTAAATCATGTTTGGATTCAATCCAGGGACGTGACTGAGGATTCTTGTCACTTATTACAGCTTATGTATATGTTTCAGACAATCGGAAAATGTAAACCGTGAATCTGTAAGAAGTCTATATACGAAACGGATAGGCATGGAAATGTACTCTTACTACGAAATAACCGAGCTTTTCAATAACGCGCCACTGAAAGATATACAAAAGGTTTCCGAAGACATTGGAGTCAACACCGTAGTCAGGCAAGATAAATGGACCTTGCTTCATGTAGCGTCCGCCACGAATAGACCAGATGTAACGCAATACCTCATTGGTATGGGAAGTGATGTGAATTTCCTTGACAAAGAGGGCAAGTCTCCATTATACTATTGCCAATCTGCGAAGGCAGCCAAGATGATGATCGATGCCGGTGCTGAAGTGAATCACCCCAGTATACTTGGCAAGACCCCTTTACACTATGCATGCATATCAAACGCTACCCCTGCAGTAGTGGAGCTCCTTCTGCAGTCGGGAGCGCGAGTTAATGCTGAAGATAAGTTTGGTGATACGCCTTTCTTGAATGCTTGTGGCATGGCCTATGGCTGTATGGATGAAGACGAATTTGCAAAAAACCTGCCAAAAATACACATTCTCATTGAATACGGAGCTGATGTTCACCACATCAATTCAAAAGGCGAGAACGGATTGCATATCTGCAGCCGATATTGCGCTTACGAAATTGTTGAAATCCTGCTTAAACGTGGTGCACAGGTGAATGCGCTGAATGAGAAACATCAGACTCCCATGGCAATGGCTTGCATTCGCGAAGCTTCTGCGCTTTACGGGCAGAGAGGAATCTTGACCACCCTGGAACGCCTGCTGGAGTGTGGTGCGGATCCGCTGATACCAGATGAACAAGGTCTGACGCCACTGCACGTGTTGACGCTAAATCACTGCGATTCCATTTCCGAAACCGGCATTGCATCATTCGTCGACGTTTTAGTAAAACGTGGAGCTTCTTTGAATGTTCGAGATAACATGCTTCGCACTCCTATGCATTATGCAAGTTACGCAGCTGCCCATGGAGAATGGCCTAAAATGCTGGAGCAGCTGATGTCACTTGGAGGAGACATCAACATGCAAGACGTGGAAGGATTTACACCTGTTCATGCCACTGTAACACGTGGTCCCAGTCACTTCTCAACATTGCTATGGCCATGGGACTGCATAGACGGAACTGGGAATGTAGTACAAGAGATCAATTGGAATTGTGCTCGAAAACAGGGAGTAACATTGGCCCACATGGTTATGGGTCACAGAGGACTCCGGCTTCAAGGTATCCCAGTTCCATGGGACATCAATGCTCGAGACGAGTTTATGTCAACGCCAATGCATTATGCAGAATTTTCAATTAACACCATTGCAACCTCGTATTTGGAAGTGTCCTTAACAACGGCAGATGTTTCTTTAGAAAATTGTTTGGGTGAGAGTCCCATCGACTGTGCAGTATCAGCTCTTAACCAAGAAATGGCTGAGTTACTTGAAAATTATGCCGGACGGCAGTCGATTCCAGTAAAAGAAAGACGACTCCCAAACAGTTCATGCGAGCTGTGCGCGCGTTTTGGCCGTGAACGCATCCATTATCAACCCTTTCAGAAACAACAGCCAACTACAGTGAATGTAGCAGATGTTCAAATCAATCCGGCGAGAAAGATGGAAGAGTACTTGTCCCACATTTTACACACGCCGAGGATTGGGAAAATACTGCTTCACGATTCAGAGGTGGCCCAGATACACAAGGAAACAGAATACCTTATAAGGGAGATTCTTCAGAGGGTAGCAGATCAGGATCGTCGGTTTCGGTCGACATTGATGGTGTCGGGTAGTGTCCGTGAGAAAACCAAGGCCTGTCTACCCAACGAGTTCGATTTCATGTGCAGTCTCGAACACTTCAGCTCCTCCTGTAAAGTAATTGACGAAGGTACATGTTCTCCCGGCTTTGTTCGTTTAAAAGGAACTGATGATAGCGCGAACATTGAAGAATTCTTTGATGCCGACGGATATCTTGTACCAAATTTGGTGAGATCAAAATTCGAGCAAATTGTGAGGTTCGTTATGTTTGATTCCAAATTGTGGAAATGCTGCCGGATATGCTCCAATTTCATACTCCCTAGCTCAAAGACAGGCATTGTACATCCCAGTCCGTCAGTCATCATCGAGCTGTGTTGGAATGGCCCGATCTACAAGAACATGTTATACTCAATCGATTTGGTACCTGTCATAGATGCTGGGGTATTTTGGCCAAAGGGTGCAATCCCGTGCAGTTCTGTTTTAGAGAACATTCCAAGACAATGCCTTTTTGCCATGACCATCCCGCGCTTTGAACGTGGTGTTTATGGCAATGAAGTAAGAATATCCTTCTCCCTTCTAGAGAGCGCAATATTTGACAGAATTCCTGAAGTTGTCAAGGATGCTTATATTGCTGCGAAAGCGTTTCGAGAGGTCTGTCCAATATTGGTTGACAGCAAAGCGTTTTTCTACAATGAACAACACAATGATGCCCAATCGTTGATCCCTTCCTTTTGGCTTAAAATGTCTTTGTTCCACGAGTTGGACAAACACGGCTCAGATGAAGGAAGCAGCTTAACTGTATGGGTCAGACGAATTTACGAGAGAATATACCAATATTTGTGTAACGATGGCGTGTTTCCATCCTTTTTTATGCCACAGCAAGACCTTGTTGCTTCCAAATTGAAAGGAGGTGACCTGAAGACCCACATTACGGCTGAGAAGTTGGAGAAGAAACTCCTGGTTTGTAAGAAAATTTGTGAAATAATTCAGCGCTTTCTATCAAGTGGCGACTGAATCACGTCGCTTGGTGTGTCGTTTCCCGGAGTCAATGGCAGGTATGAGCATACGTTTCTTGTTTTCATTTTCTTGCAGGCGCGAGTGTCAGTACAGTCAAAGCCATAAAAGCAATATTGACACTCATGGTCGTGTATTTCCCGACTTATATTCCAGTAAAATTGCATATATTTTATTTTTCTTGTTAGCGCATTGCATGTGGTCTTTCATCCATTTTTGACCCTCGCACAAATGTGTGCGGGTAGTAACGAAAACAAAAGAAAAGGAAAGAAAAGATTTTACACCATTTACAATTACTGGAGGAAACAGCTACCTTGGTCAAACGACAACCTTTTGATGATTATAACAACAGAAACAACAATAGTTTGTTCATTCAAACGTACTCAATTTCTCTATACTACTTTAAAGTGCTACTGCGATGAAAAAATGTTGTTTACTTTCGATTCCGATTTTATATTTTGCACCATGCCAATTATTGCGCCTCAATTTTCAAAATAAGTCCGTTTTTTAAGCCATAAGCGTACGGGCAATTTTTTCCCAGGGGTTGGGGGGGGGGGGAGGTGAACCAATAGTCCATTTTACAGTTCTGTGAAATGTGACCAGGCCTCTGTATGAAAGCGAGGCTCAGGGTCACCTTGTCATGATAGAGACCAGAAAGTATTTAGCATAAGAACAAAATGAATTACATATCAAAAGCAAGAGGGTTTTTATCTATGCAAGGTCACCTTCAGCCTCAATTCCACTCAAAGGCTTGGTAACTAAGCACAGAACTGCAAAATGGCCTATTGCCCAAAAAATTCTTAATTCTCCCATGTTGCCTCACAAAAAATCTGAATTGCCCAAAATTTGGGGGCTGCAGCCCCCCCCCCCCCCCCCCCCCCCCGTCCCGTACGCCTTCCTGTTTAAACTGTGCGCCATTACCAGAGTCGGGTTCAGTCGGGTTGCATTGAGAGAGGTGGATCGAGAGATAAAATGACGTCATCGATTCACCAGTTTAATTATTTACTGTGTGAACCAACATATTTCGTACGTAAAACAGCAACTTGCTTCTGAAAGCTCGTCAGACCACATTTTTTGTCATTGTTTTTAAAGTTTTTTGTGCTAATGAAAAACGTATGCTTACAATGTGTAATTTGACCTGATACTACAAACTGGGAATAAGACCATATTAAAGTGTCCTGCGTAAAACTCAGTTTTCTGTTTGGGGTCACGTGACCTAGGAGGTGTTCTGATGACGTCATCAACCAAAGTCTACTGTCTAAATTTAGTTTCATAAAAGCAATGCCAAGTCAAGTTTCAGCCGACTGAATTGTCCCTAGCAACGGACCAAAAAGATACTGCAATGGGCCCTTAAAAGAAAATGGAGACTGGTGAGAGGTTGCTTAGCGGACCACCACCCCTCCCCTCTGAAGAGAATGTCCAGTTTGAAGAGTTGCCCGCTTATGGGAAGTTAGAAATGTAGTGTGTGTTTTGCTGGGACCATGACTTTGGGAGGTGTTACTATTTTATTCCAGGTGTGACGCCGTTACATTCAAGGAGTGAGCTGTTAGAGATCTCAGTCTTCGCATCCGCTATGCACATATTTATGGTGACAGGTTTGATAATCTTAAAAACTCTACGATTGAGATAATAGACGTATTCTGGTGACGTAGCGAAAAGGTAGGCTTCTTAACGGACTTTTCCATTTAAGTAAGTCGAGGAAAATTAGGGAAACGACGAACTAAATTTAGGCAAAATTTCAGTTATTGAAATCGCAGCTCTTTTTTTTCCTTGGATGAATTCGAGAATTAAGATAAAAACTTACTCTTGCACATCAAGCAAAGCAGAGCTATTCATTTTGGTACGTAAAATATTTTGGTATTGGAAAAAAACGGCACACTTTTTCAGAACACACGTACCGAGAAATTCAATTTTACTAACAACTATTTACTAATAATCGGATGTATGGATTATTTGAAATTTACATTTGAAGGCCCAGCTACACCAGTCGACAACTCGCTTCGACGCGTCGCGGAGGTAAATTGCTGCAAAAATCGCCTCATTTGACAGTGACAGTATTTTGTCGCTGTGATCATTTGCAAGAATTCAAACCTCGCAGTGAAAAATTCTGTGGCAGCGTGTCGCAGCGACTTGTCGCCTGGACTTTTCCGGCCTCTGCTGTTTGTCCTTCACGGACATTTCCGCTAAGTTTATAGTGTTTAAGTGACTTTTGCAGTCAGGTAAATCCCCGAGTTTATCGCGTTCCCGAAATATAATTGTTAATCTTTGTAGAGGTCGAAGGAAAGCAGTGGAGTTATGAACGTAGTTGTGTTTAATTTTTCTCATGCGTTTTGTGAAATCGTGATCAGTTTTATACTTAGTTGCTACACCTTAACCCTGCTTGCTACACCTTAATCCCACTTGCTACACCTCAATTCTACTTGCTACACCTTAACCCTGCTTGCTACAACTTAACCCTGCTTCCTACACCTTAATCTCACTTACTACACCTTAATCTCGCTTGCTACACCTCAATTCTGCTTGCTACACCTTAACCCTGCTTCCTACACCTTAACCCTGCTTCCTACACCTTAATCCTGCTTGCTACACCTTAACCCTGCTTGCTACACCTTAACCCTGCTTGCTACACCTTAATCCCGCTTGCTGCACCTCAACTCTGCTTGCTACACCTTAACCCTGCTTGCTACACCTTAACCCTGCTTCATACACCTTAATCTCGCTTGCTACACCTTAATCCCGCTTGCTGCACCTCAATTCTGCTTGCTACACCTCAACCCCGCTTGTTACAACTCAACCCTGCTTGCTACACCTCAATCCCGTTTGCTACACCTTAATCCTGCTTGCTACACATCGCATGGTCTGTAATGGGGTAACAAACCCCCCAAGCGAAAAAGGTCTATTGCTTTGAATGAAATGACTTATTTTAACTGTTTACAAAATTAAAGCTGACAAACGTTTTCTGTCACAAATTATAACTTACTCGACTTGCCCATTCCGTTCTGAGAGGATATTCACGCAGCGTTCACAAGCTCAGATTATGCAAGGGCTGCTTGCAGCCTGAAGTATAATTAACAATTATACGCGGCTCGGTAAATATTCTGCCACTATTCACCGAGATTGAGAAGAATAATTGTTTTAGTATATACACAGGAAGTGATCTCAACAACATTTTCAGAAGGAAACCATTGAAAAATCGATTTAATTGACCTCCGTAACACTGGCGAAAAGCGAGTTTACACCCGCCATTTTGTTTTTGTTTGGCTTACGCATTATTCACTCGGTAGGGGGTGAATAATGCTCATTAGCCAGAGATAGCGAACCAATCAGATTGCTTAAAACACCAAGATCATTGACTGTGTATATACTAATATGGATTATACGAAGATAAAGGAGACGATATATAACAGCTCCCCACCCTCCCGCCTCAAGTTAGACTCATTTTGCTGCTGGCCAAGATAACCATGATGGTTATTGTACCCAAATTATGGTCAAGATAACCATGATGGTTATTAATATTGTACCCAAATTATGGCCAAGATAACCATGATGGTTATTATACCCAAATTATGGCCAAAATATCCATGATGGATATTGTACCCAAATTATGGTCAATGTAACCATGATGGTTATTAATATTAAACCCAAATTATGGCCAAGATAACCATGATGGTTATTATACTCAAATTTTGACCAGGATAACCATGATGGTTATTATAAAAAAAGTGATGGTTATTATTAAATTTTCCTTTAGTTCTTTGTCGCCTTTTCTTCACTTTTCCTATATAACGAGGCTCATATCTCTGTTTCATCGTGCTCGCCTTGTGCTGTACAACTGGATGCCGTACCGTCATGTGCTGTGTTACTCTCGCTTTTGTTTTCCTGTGCCTTTTTGCGGTCTGTTGGTTGTTCTTTTGGCGCTGCGTTCTGTTCTAGGACAGATCATTCGCTAATCTTTGCCGCGCTAATTTCAATTCGTTGGATCCATGTTTGATCGCTCGACATCAAATGTCATCGTCAAAAGAAGAGTCCAAGAAAGGCTTATATGACCCAGTTCTTAACAGGGAAATCTGCCTTATATGGCCCAGTTCGTAACAGGGAAATCTTACTACTTTTGCCTTCTTTTAAATCGCCATTTCCGTGATAACGGCACAAGATAACCTGACTTGACTTCGATTCATGAAACTAGCCGCATAATGAAAACATCAAGTAAACGCCGGAAAAATTATTTTTAGCTAGTGTTTTCTTAGAAAAGTCATCCGTTTTCCGATTTTACTTACTTGAAGAGGGGTTGCATCCCCTGAGTGAAACTTCACTTGATCGTCTTTAAAACTTGTCCTTAGGAATTCATCTAAATAAAGGAAATGACTTACGTAGTGCTCAATCGCTCTGCTGGTTTTACTCTGTAAAATTAAGTAATACCAACTCCCTGACTCCAGCGACTGCCATTAACCGCGTTAGCGTGGTCTGCCAGTTGAAACGACAGCTATAACTGAACGTCGTTCCAGCCCAGCCTGCGTGCAGCCGTAGGAAATAGGAGACGGCTGCACGCAGGCTATTCCAGCCTAGAACCACCAAATGTTTAGAATGAACTCCAGCTGACGCGCTTGTTCACTTTACGGTTTGTTTATACCAGCAAGCTTTGTCGTATTGTCCTGTCTAAAAGGTGGCAGCTGCTAGTGATTTCCTCCAATGACATTAGAGCATCTAGTCACGTGCCATTGCACTTGTGTCCAGGTATTCAGGTGATGGTCACTGAACGTACTATCTTAACTCAAAACAGCGCAAATTAGCTGAAATTCAGCCACAAGTTAGCTTCCACGTCTAGTAAGTAGGTCGTAAAGTTTCATCGCCTGAAACTCTTTAGAACCTTCGTAATTGTGAAAATAATTCGTCGAATTGGATGCCCTATTTTCGGACAGGTTGCCCCATTTCCGGACGATCGTTACGAGATAAATACTCCGCTATTCTTGGGAACATTCTTTTCCCTTGTAGCAAAATATATCTTATAAAAGTTGAATAAAAAAACATTCATTCAAAAGATTACTTTTTGTCCGAAATTGAAAGCTTTTCCTTTCGATTATTTAGCGAAGAAGTCATCAATGTTTTGAAACCGGCCAACAAGCCGACATATTTGATTTGTATCACGGTAAGACGAGGAAGACCGGCGACTGATTTATTAGATGCTGGACTGGACTTGGAAAACAACACTCAAGTATTTTTTCCAAATAATTGAAATTATGAAAGGGAGTTATAAAAACGCTTGTCTTTCAAGAACTCTTCGATAAGATTGCATTTAAAACAGAAACTAGTTTGCTATCGTTAGGTGTCCGGAAATAGGAACACCTCACCAAAAATGCAAATAAACTCTTTTGTGGTCGGAAATGAAAACAGAAAATTCTTATCTGCTGACAAACCTTATCCTTTAAGCTTTACTTATGTCCAAAAAATGTTTAATCTGTATCGTATTTTGCGAGAACAGAC
This sequence comes from Blastomussa wellsi, assembly GCA_947652115.1. Lineage (NCBI taxonomy): Eukaryota > Metazoa > Cnidaria > Anthozoa > Scleractinia > Plerogyridae > Blastomussa > Blastomussa wellsi. Next base: position 10,296,324 of record OX393563.1, read on the forward strand.
CGCTTAACCGTAAATAGGTAATTCGACGCGCGCTAAAAATCGCATTTAAGACGAAACAAAATTTACCTACCTCGACTGAAAACGAATTCTTCTCGCCTAAACGGAGCGTGGCTTGACCACGAAGGAATTAAAAGAAAGCTGACTAGTCGATAAGTCTTCAGAACATATCGATCGGATTTGTTTTATTGTTTCAACGAAATACAGAATCGTTAAGTCGAAGTGTCTGGAAATAGGGGTGTCCGGGAAATAGGGCAACATACTGTAGTTATTCTAAGGAACGTTTTCGTCTACAGGGACGGCGGAGCCGGGGGGGCTTCAGCCCCCCCACTTTTTGGCCTGGTACATTCGCTTTGCTTAATTTATCTCGGCAGGAGCCGATTACGGCACCTGATCTCGATATTTTTCATTTCACGGCCCTGGATCTTTCACTTTCCAAACGTCGTGCTACTGCCGTGCCGAACTCAAAAGAACTTTTGGCCCGGCATTGGCACGGCGATAGCACGGCAATGGTTTCAAACCTCGAGTTTGATGCAGTCGCGCGAAATTCAAACAACAAAACAAACGTAAAAGCTGCAAAATGACTAAAAATACATTAGAAAAATTTATGAATTTTGATAGTTCGGCGCGACAAGAGCACGCCATTTGAAATCAAGTCACGCTAAGTACCGCCGTGAGGCACGGGAAGGCCTGCCGTGCTAAGCAGTCGTGCCGAACTTAATTCAGCCTGTCGAGCTGAATGGTTTCAAACGTCGCGCTAATGCCGGGGACCGGCCTTAGCTTGGAATTGCCCAACCAATATCCAATTTCCATAATACTGATATAGGACTCGACAAGGCGAGTAACAATTGAACTTGTAGTTTCATATAAATCGTTTTTCACAGTCAGCTCCTTTGTAATTTAACGAACAAAGGCAATTTCCCACATTAACATTTGAATCAAGTGAATTAAACCATATCATATGATCGAGGATTCATTAAATGCTTGTAAAGTGTGTTGCTAAGCAAATGACTTCCGGCTGTGACATTGATCACGAACTGTGAAGTAGAACGTGCCAAATTGCAGGCCTTGGTACAGAACATCACACAGCATTGTTCTAACAAACACCAAAATAACATTTTAGATAGCGCAGATAGGAATTAACATCGTTCTTTAAAATAGCATTTCCTGTAGCAATACCAGCTTGCTCCATTTGAAAACTGTCACGCGATTTAGTCAAGGTAACTGTCACGCGGTGAAGTTGTGTTACATAAAAATTTGTGCTGATATTTTTCCACTGAGGTGAACATTATGGGTTTTGAGAGTTAACCGGTTTCCTTGTTTCTTTTCCCCAGGGGAGGGTCTCATGGCCCTTTTATTCGTCAATTATCAGGCTGAAAAAACGCTTCTCTTTTGTTAACTGTGATATATACCTGCGAGGGACTTGCACTAGTCTCGTGGCACTTCAAACACTACACAGGAGCACTGGTTAGCACGATTTACACAGAATTTGTAAGGTGTAGATCAGCCGCAGTTTAGAAGTGCAGAACGCACAATTTGCAAGACATCATGATCTCCCGAGCAGCCTACACCTGTGTTCTTCGCTCCAGAAGTCGAATTTCCCCTCTGCTAAGCTCTCTCCGTGTACTCTCGACTTCCATCGCCGAGCATCCGTGTCAGCCATTGAATTACATCAATGGCCATCGAATAAATCCAGTCAGTGAAGAGGAGGAAAGTGATATCTTTGTCATAGAACCAGCCACCGGTAGAATAATTTGTCAAACTCAAGGTTCAGGTAAACCGGAAGTCGATCGTGCAGTGGCCTCGGCGAAGGAAGCTTTTAGCTCGTGGTCGAAAATGTCCGGAATGGAAAGAGGCAAGATCCTCCGCGAGGCCGCCAAGATCATCAGGAGTAGGGTGAAGGAGTTAGCTACAGTGGAGGTTATGGACACCGGTAGGATTTATAAGCTCCACGCCTCCCCCTGGCATTTTGTGCTTTTAAATTTTGGTATTCTCTGGTCAGGCCCGATTTTTGGAGCATGCGCAAAGTGTATTGTTTTGATTCTCAGTCAAGATTCTCAGCCAATAAGATTAAGAGTCTGCGCAGAATAGCCAAAAGTCCGTGAAATGCAGACTTCCGGGATCAGTCCTGGCCAGAGTCTGGCTTCTAGGCGCTGACCAAAAGAAAAGCGGACTCGTTACTTGATTGGGTATTTTCGTCCCCAGAGCCTGAGATCCATTTGGACTGTGCCAAGGATCAAGACCTCTGGCCGCCTCCAACACTCTCTCAGGAAATCCGTGATTCACTGACTCATTTCCAAATCTGACAAATCCGATTGGCTGAAAATTAAAGGATAAGTATTTTGCACATGTTCAAAAATTGGGGCTGGCCAGAGGTCTTGATCCCTTGTGCAGACCAGAAGGATCATGGGCTATGGCAACGAGAAATTATGAAGTAATTTCCACCCATGGGCCAAAAATAATGTTGTTTGAAGTCTCTCCTTGGAGCAATCCCTCAAACATTTCAATTTTTTGACCGAATGCCACCCCAAATAAGTGCCACATTGGGGACAAAAAAATTGAAGAGTGCCGCCCTCAAATAAGTGACGTACATGTACCAGTCAGACAAGTCTGAGTTATCAGGTGGTTTTGAGAAGCTGGTATTCCACTGTAAATTTATTCCCGTGGCCACTTTTGTGTTATAGAAGTTTGTGTTAATTGCTGAGAGCTTCATGTATGCACCATTCGGGCTTAGAAGTCTAAACTTTTGCTATCTTTATTAGGAAAACCATTTCATGAAGCTGTGTGGGACATTGAAGGCTGTGCTGATGTCACTGATTATTATGCTGGTCTTGCACCCACCATCAGTGGAAAACACATCCAGCTTCCAAATGGATCTTTTTCATATACTAGAAGAGAACCTTTGGGAGTGGTAGCAGGTTGGTGAGGAAGTGCACAATAAATTGGTCAGTGTAAATTACAGACTGAGAAAAGTAGAGTGTAAACTGCAGATAATCGGCGATAAATTGTAGATGGAGCATAAATTAACAAATTTTAAATCACATTTGTACCGTGTTTTGTATATAAGCATGTACATATGGTGGGAAAACATGTTCTAATTGGGTATCAAAAATTGCATGATTGGTTATCAAAACTCAAAGTCTTTTGCACAAGCGATGATGAAGTTACTGGCACAACTTTTGACTACTGCAATCAGTCATTACATAATAATTATACATAACGGTACATCTAAACTTTTTTACTTGTAGGAATTGGTGCTTGGAACTACCCATTTCAAGTCTGCATCTTTAAGTCTACACCTGCTCTAGCTTGTGGGAATACCATTGTGTACAAGCCATCACCCCACACACCCCAGACTGCCGTTATAATTGCCGAGATTTTCACTGAAGCAGGACTCCCAAATGGGGGTTTGAATATTGTTCAGGGTGCAGGAGTGACTGGTCACTTGTTAACAACACATCCCAACGTGGCCAAAGTTTCCTTTACTGGATCTGTACCTACTGGACAAAAGGTAAACTTTTGTGAAACAACCGCACAGTTCAACTGCACAGAGAGACTACCTCCTGCAAAGGACCACCTTTTAAAAATACCAAAATTTTTCTTGTCAAATCACCTGTTTAGGGTTGATTATTGTCTGTTGTTTTTAACTTCCAGAAAGCACTCCACATCATCTGTTGCTCTCACTGCAGGCACCAGTTGGATAACAAAACACCGCACAACCCTGATATATATCATCTGTTCTTACATTAGAACGTTGCATTTGTCAGTTTCCATGGTGACCATGGTTCCTCGCGACATTGCTAGTATTGCAACATAAAAAGTTTAACCGGACCTTCTGAATTTTCTTCTATATAGATGTACCGGTACTTGATGTTAAAGTGGTTTGGTGTTTATGCATGTGCACATGGATTAATTAAGCTTCTGAAATGTCTACAAGCTATGACTCAAAACTTAGATCTCTGATTGTCTGGCTTAACATTTTGGGTGCTTGTTTATAAACTCTTCATCAAAGAAATGTTGCACTGCATCAGATATGAAGAACTTTTGCTGTTTGTAGCAGACATGCATTTAATATATTCAGATCATAGAATGTTTACTGAAATAAGAAGTAACAATGAAAATGGTGTCCCAGTGGCCCAGTAGTAGGTTGTCTGGATGATAGATCAAGAGGTCAAGATTTAAGTCCTGGTCATGATCTTTGTGTTAGAGCTGCAGTTTTTATGTGGAAAGTAATTAGCGAATTCATTGGTTTTGCAATACTACACTGTAAGTTCGGTGATTGGTTTGAAAATCTTACACCACTTTTTCAACCAATCAGAAGAAAAACCAAAAGTAATCATGACTCCGAGCAAACGTTTTCCTGTGCCCTGAGTTTTGATTGGTTCACTGGATTGTCTCTGTCCTTTGTGATTGGCCAAATGAATTTCTTTGGTTTTGGTTTTATGTCACTCAATGTTCTTGGGAAATAAGTACCAGCTAACTATTAAGGTAACCTTGTATGATGCTGGGTGAGATGAGGGGAGGGGAGGGGAGGGGAGGGGAGAAAGGCGCGCAGAGCGGTATCCTTACCCAGGACTGGTATAATTTATTTAGTGGTGAAAAGGTATTACCTCTAGCAATTTATTATCAGAAATTATAAAAATGTGTTGTTTTGTTACAGATCATGGCAGATGCATCAGCTGGTGTAAAACATGTCACTCTTGAGTTGGGAGGGAAATCTCCTCTCCTTGTGTTTGCTGATGCTGACCTGGAAAATGCTGTCAAGGGAGCCATGATGGCTAACTTCCTTACACAGGGAGAGGTATGGGTCCACAATACTGACAAATTGTTGTGAAAACCTGTGAAAATCCTGGGATGAGCTACAATGGACTCGGGGGTGGGGGGTGGGGGGGAGGGTGTGCAGCGACACCTCTGGTCAGCTGTGGAGCTGTTCGGAGAAATTAGCCAATTAGAAAACTTTTACTTACTTGTATGAAATCACATAATAAATCAATCTTAGATATTTTACAAATTTTCCTACTTCTACACCTACACCTGAATCTTTGAATTTCTGACTTGCAGTCTCATCGTACAGTTCTACCATAGCACTGAGCATCATTCTTCTAAATTATGTATTAAATTTTTATAGCAATGTTTTATTTCCAGGGAAACAATATTCACATAGAGCCAAACCCAGGGGGTACTCGCATTGTACATGATGGGGGAGGCCATGTTGCAAAACCAAAAAATCACACAAGCCTGAAATTTTAGACCTAAAAAAATGCCTGGCATCAAAATTAAATCAAATTGAAATTTCACTTGGAGATGTGACCCAAAAAATACATGACCCACAAAAATGCATGACAGATCTCTTGACCCCAAAAATGCAGAGCATGTAAATTTTTGCTCCCCCCCCCCTCTCCCCCATCATGTATACTGCGAGTACCCCCCCCTCCCTCGGAGCCAACCTGTTGCTTTTCAATGTTAAGCTGTATTTTTCATATTGATTTCTCTCTTTTTTAATTAGTGTATCTCATTTATCTTTTTATTTCATTCACAACAGGTGTGTTCCAATGGAACTCGGGTATTTGTTGAAAAGAGCATATTGGATGAATTCCTCAGCAAGGTGGTGGAGCGCACTAGGAACATCAGAGTGGGAGATCCCATGAGCCCAGATACTCAGATGGGGGCCCTTATTTCTGAGGAACATCTTAACAAAGTGCTAGGATATGTGGATACAGCAAAAAAAGAGGTGATTCAATCTTATGGACTAAAAATCATGCCTTCATGGTTTTTTTTACAAAACCAATCATAACATTAATGAAAACACATAACAAATCTGCAAGAAGCACTGTGTGACTATGTAATTTTAATCACATGCTTTTGTGCAGATTTACTGTAGTCCAGTCACAAGTCAACTGAAAGCTTTTCTCAGCTTCTGCTTAGATAATGAATGCACAAAAGAATGCGAGTTAGTTAATATATTTAGATTTATTTAAAAGACCAATCAGAAAAATCACAAGATTTGCTGGTATAAACCAGTGATCAGTTACAATGATGTAAACTGAAAATAAAATAAAAATGTCATCAAATATATACAATTATTAAAAACTAGCCTGGTATATTGCATTTCCTGAGTTTTGATTGGTTGAGAGGCAATGGTATATGAGCTCATATATATACCATTGACCTACCAAAAAGGTACGTGCACGCGTAAAAGAATGCATTTTTGCAATGTTTGTACACTATTTTTGGGGCGTTTTAAATAAAACAATTATTCCACTTGCGCTTGTTGGATATGAGAATGATGGTTACAGCCAACTTGGTGGTACACCCCTCATTGGCTATTTACCATCTCATATCCAAAGCACGCTTGTGGAATAATTGTTAAATATATACGTGAATGTTTAAAGAGACCAACGGACGCTACAAATATGTGCTTCTTCATCAAGTTTTAAAAATGTTTAGACTAAAGTGTTCACACTTTTGCGGCTTCTTGTGTTAGGAAGTTAGAACAATTTTAAAGAGACACTTCAATAGCGTGACAACCCCTGTTTAAAATCTTTCATTAGGGTGCAAAAATTCTCTGTGGGGGTGAACGCTTAAAGCTGGATGATACCAGACTTGCCAATGGCTTCTACATGTCACCCTGTGTAATGACTGACTGCTCAGACGATATGACAGTTGTCAAGGAGGAGGTATTTGGTCCTGTCATGACAGTGTTGCCATTCGACACTGAAGAGGAAGCTGTCAACAGAGCCAATGACACACATTTTGGATTGGCTGCTGGAGTGTTCACAAAGTAAGAGCATTTCTTTTATGTTCACATGTTCACATTGTCATGCTGGCTTGTATCTTTGTACTTCTTGGAATAGCAGGTTAATAGGTCTGTGCTGGGCCAAATGGTTTTTGTAGTAGCCTCCTTCCTCAGGGGCGGATCTAGGGGGAGGGTGCAAGGGGTATACACCCACCTCCCCTTAGATGACCTGCATCTTTCTAATATAACTAGTATTTTTAGAATTTGTACCCCCTTCAGTTACGTCATTCCTTAGTGGTACACCCCCTCCTAAGAAAAATCCTGGATCTGCCCCTGCCTTCCTGGATGGATTGCTAGTCCATCGCAGGGTACTAACCCCCCAACATTAAATTTGTCAGTATCCATTAATTTTATGCCCCAGGGTGGAAGAGAAACTGCGAGAGCAAAATGCTTTGCGCAAAACTGAACAGGACGCAGTTACCCCAGTGAACCCAGACACTCACTCCCGAGGGCTAGTACTTAGCCTGTCTCTCTCCCCTTCGGACGCCTGCCACGCAGGCTAGCTAGTACTTAGCGTACTAAACTAATGTAGAAAAGAAGGTTCCCTTCTTTTTCTTCCTTTACAAAATCCTACATGTATGGCAATTTAAGGAGTTAGTTTTGTTTAATACAACAATACACGCGTTGCCTATATTTGCAGAGACCTCAACCGCGCCCATCGGGTTATCGCCGATCTCCAAGCCGGATCCTGCTGGATCAATAATTACAATTTAACACCAGCCGAGGTTCCGTTTGGTGGTTACAAAATGTCTGGCGTGGGTCGCGAGCTGGGCGAAGATTCCATCGACTTTTATACGCAAGTCAAGGCAGTTTATGTGGAGATGGGAGACGTGGAGTCGCCATTTTAAGCGGCATTTGTGAGCGTCAGTAGTTTTAGTAAAAGGCCTGATTCACACTAGCGACATAAGGCCGACATGACGACAAGGTCACACAAATGCAAAAAAGACCTCACAGTTATGTTTCATGTCACCAGTGTGAACAACACAACAGGAAATAATGACATAAAGCTACATGAACAGGAAAAGATTGATCTTTTCTTTATGTCGTTATGTCGCTAGTGTGAGCCAGGCTTAACAGGTTAGCTAGACAGCAGGCCAGAATTCCAGACTAGTGAGGTAGAGAAAACAAGGTGAGCGTACAATTAAAAATTTAATAAAACAGATATATGAAATTATGGTTCATTTAGCAGAACATTGAAATAGAAATAACGGCTGCCCAGCAGCTCAGTTTCATTTTCAAACTCAGCATATACAAATAATAGGACATTTAGTAATATCTGATCCTTCTCAGGACTTATAGCCTAGCAACGGCAAAGAACAGTAATCACACGAAGAAACGCGGTATTGTCTGCAAGTGACTTCTGAGTGGGTGTTGATAGAAGGATAAACAAGATTAATTAATAGTGTTTGCGTGCCTTGTCACGGTAAATCTAGGTGCACTGTCAACTAGTAATCTGTGACTGCAAACTCCGCTATTTATAGATCTAGTATATAATATACAAATTGTTCGTAAGATATTTTATCAGAAAATAAAGCTAAAAATTTATTTTTTACTGACTTAGCTGTTGGTGTCCTTTGGATATTATTTTCTTCCAGATGTGTAGCTTTTTACACTTTTTTACACTTTCAAAGTGGAATGTAACGATTTCATCGTAGGCTTAATTTTAATCTACAATTTAGTTTTTGAGCCACATGGTATTAAATTCCGTTATTTTCACGAAAACGGTAATTTTTTCAGATCACTTGATGTTACCTTTTTTAACAAGCTAAAATAATGCCAGGAGGATTATTAGAAGTCAAATGCCTTGTTTTCAATGGCTAAATCAGAAAAACTTAGTTTCTCTATTTGCTGTCCATTCCTGATTTCGTCCAGATTTGTCACTTTGAGAACGATTGCTGAACTCTCCTGGGTGGGGTTAGGGCCAGACTTGGATTGCCCCGGAACAGCTTCACCGGTTAACCCAGCGAATAAGAAGTAACCCAGTCCCGCGCCGACTATAACAGCAATGCCCAGATAAACCTGATACGTCATCACCACCAACATAAGTAGGTATCCCAGCACTACTTGCACTACGTGCATCGCGGTCTGCGTTAGGTGATGGCAGCTGCACACGGTTTTCCTGAAAAACACATTTTTTTTATCGTGTTAATCAACTTTTTTGGAAAACCATGTTTCTTAGCCTTAGATATGGAGGAGCTGAGGCGACCCAAATAAGGAAATGCCACGTGATAGCATGAAACAAAGTGGACGACAGTCACTTCAGTGTAAGAGTTATTAAATGTCAAGGGCAATGAAATTTGGTGACTCTCATAGTATCTATAGTTATAAAATTAGTTGTTACCCAAATATCAGCCTTGGGCACCTATACGTTCTTGTGATGTTCTTAAATTTTGGCTTTTATTGGCTTCGCCGCTCTTACAAAAGAGTGTGTTTATTAAAAACAGGAACAGCTTAAGAGAGCCGTTTCGTTGTTCCTGTTGACTCTGTTTTGGTTAGTGTTGATGTTCCTGGGAAAAGTAGTTTTATTGTAATTTCAACACATTACCAAGGAAATAGCCAAACTTGTAACGTTGGTAAAATCGCGAAATTGAAGTGAGTTTGTATACGACAATTTTGCAAATCACGAAATAAACCTGCACAAATGAGTGATATCATCAGGAGCTCAAGATCTCAAATTTAAAAGGTAGGTTGCTATTTTCAAGTTCTCGCGTTTTGTGTTGGAAATTCAGCCAAAAGTTAATAACGGTTCCCCACTTCCTTCAACCAAAAAAAATGATCTCTTCATGTTCTAAATAGGTTTTGTATATCAGTGAAAGAAATTAGTGATAAGTTTTAGTGCCGTTTTAGAGTTTTAACAAAAAAGCAGAAACATCGTCGCGAGACAGATAAATGTCTTACCGGCGAGGTCCTTCAATATGCACAGCGTCTATTTCTTGCCCGGTTTGTTTCGTGGCTCTGGTGCGCATGTTCACCAGTTTAGCTCTGAAGATTTTAAGACCTTCATATAATGCAGACACGAAAAGCAATGCGATACACGAACCAACCAACACTGAAATTGGAGATAGAAAAGAGATTAAAGAGCGTTATGTTTTGATCTCGTTTTCGGGTTGAGCTTGAAAGATTTATCTGCAGTATCTTGATTCTCCTTCCGTGCTTCTTTGCCGAATTTTCATTTCTTGGTGTTTGTTTTTTAGAAGCGTTTGAACGGGAAGGGAGTGCTTCATACATAGCGTAGCCCATGTCCATTGTCCTCGTTTCTGAGCATTTTCAGGGCCGAAGCCAGACTTTGGACATGGACGAGGCAAAAATTGCGAGCGTCAAAGGCGCTAGCCGCTAGGAAGTCCACGGGCATCTCCCCCTTCCCGTATCCCCCGAAACCGACCTCATCTCCAGGGCGCTTTCGCTAAAGTTCCCTGGGGGATGACGTTGTCCCGATAAAATTTAAAATCTAGAAGTTCTAAACACTGTTTTTAGTATTATTCGTGAGGTATTTCTTCAGAATATTTTCCAAACTGAACGTTTTTCGTTTCTCATTTTGAGGTAAAATCTACTCGTCTTGCCTCTTGCTAGCTACGGCCCTGTTTTTCCGTAGTTGTACTTATTTACTTTAGCAGCTTTAGCATCACATGAACTTCTGTCACAGTTTAATGATGTACAGGCAACCTTTCGGGAAAACATACCTTTTGTCGTGGAAATGTCCCAGGGCTCAAACAAAAGGTTGAGATCTGTTCTGAGATGGAACATCATCTGGAAAAGACAACACTTGGATTAATATAATAAAGCTCTTTAGTGGGTAACCTCGACACCAACCTAGTTTCCAGGAATTCATTTCATTTCTCTTCCACAAGCTCACACGTCATAATTTTATCAAGGGCGGATCCAGGAATTTTTTGATAGGGGGTCCAAACTTTGACTCAGTTGAGTAATAATAAGCGCGCGTGCATTTCTTGCTATTTGAATGAACGTTGACTCACGTATCTGTTGTCGTTACGCGCATGTTTAAACACCACTGATGAAGGGCCTAGCCCGAAACGTTTGGTGCTTTAAGTAATATTTTTGGCACTTTTTCCTTTATATTGTTTTAGTTATTTGAACTATCCAAGTGCCACGCAGTACTCTGAACTTTTGTTCATCATTTATTAGGTTTAATAATAAGCGATCCTGTCGATGCGATAATTTCAGCTACAAACAAGTAGTAAAAACAAAAACATTCGGTTAGGAACAGGGAGGTGGGGGTCCGGATTCCCCGACCCTTCCCCTAGATCGGACACTGCAAATGTCCGAGGAGCAGGACGCATCATAAAGAAAGAAACTGGACAATTTGCAAATTAAAATCTCTCGACAAGTTCACCAATACTGGATTTTTAAAAAAAATCTTGAGACGGCTTGTTAAACGCTGAATAAAACATACGACTGACAAATCACGCAGACCTCTGCTCTGTAGCGACACACTATTCGTCAAAAGGCAAAAGAAAAATTATGCAAATAGCGAATAACAACCTGGACAATGCCTAATGTTTGAGTTGTTAATTTGAGTCTTAAAACATAATGACCGAAACTGCAAGATTTTGTCAACTGGGCAGGTAAAATCATCATTCAATTCACTTTTATCTGTTCTTGATCTTAAAATAGGCGAATGACCGCTAGCAGCTTTTCAAAATAAGATGAGTTATTTTCCTTTGGAAACCATTACTAGATGACGTCATCTATTGACGTGCTCTCAACCACAATCAAAGACATTACCCACAGATGAGTTCTTTATATTGTGTCTTTCCGGAAATATTAAATGGCGTTTGTTTGTTGTAGATATTTTTCCAACAAACAAACATACAACTTGAATTGGAACAATTTCAAAGTTGCAATATTATTACAGATAATGTTTGTTATCGTGCTTGTGTAGTTTGCCGAACATGTTTCGTTTTGGATGCGTGGTTAATGGTTCATTGATGTTTCTTCATATCTATTCCTTTGCACTCTTTGTCGTGACAAAGCATATTTTGTGTTAATAACACCACGACTAATTGCCCACTTTGCAGCCATCGAATTACGTCTAGATCACGAAACATATATTCGCTTTTTCATTGAATGCCACACAGTTTCAAATCTAGTCTTTTTCCCTATTTAATTTGTTGGTGATCCTGCATGACTTTTCAAAGGGTCTCGTAGATTCTGGCGAACCTTGGTGATCGATTGGTGATTGATTTCAGACTGGGTGCTCGATGGGTACTTTGCGAGATATTTTATCTCCTCGATAAATAGGTGAAATGACCTTTCTTTACGCACTATTAAATTGTGCTCGTGGTTGATGATAACAGAAGAAATAAGGTTATATAATTCATTTTACAAACTATAAAACAACTACAATTGTCAATATTGAAATACGATCATTAAATTAACATAGCCACTGTTAAGTCCTGCGTTTAAAGAGAAAAACGTTTTCAACCATTCTTAATAAATATTTTGTTTTTCGTCCGATACTACTGTAGACATCCTCATTCCTAGAGAGTGATCATGTTTTGGCCTCCCCTTCCCGAGAATCTGAAACGCGACAGTGAGCTGAATTATTAGCAAATTAAAAAAAGCAGTTATGCATGAAAGACTCACGTCTTGACTGAAGATTTCAGAATAACAGCCCGTGGAAAGTGAATGCGGCGTGGTATTTCTAAAACAGCATTCAGAACAACGTCATTTTATAAAATATGTTTTGAAAAGTGATTTTACGAAAATGGTCTTTCGTAGTACTGAATTTACCGGGTATGACAGTATAATCCGAAACAAACAACTGAGTATTTTGAGAAGGATCCTGCAGCGCCAACTTAACTGGTTTTGCTTGACTCGCGTTCAGTCTCGGAATTCAGAGATAATCTTGTTTTCAGAAACTCGTGTCATTGGCTCGGTTTTGCCCAAGAAGCTGAAAAACAGTCTTTAAGACAAGCTCACAATTTAATACTCATTTCAGTTTTCCGGTGGATTGTCAGTCCTGGACGAGCCAGGTATACCAACACACGAGGAGTTAACATTTGTGCCATTTAAGGGAAATATCATCAGTTGACAGCACTTACCGCGTGCTCCAAAGTTTCGCCATGTCCGCCGTGCTGAGCGTTGCCGCCGTGGTGCCCCATTGAGTCGGTCATCTTGGATGTAGACCCGTGCATTCCCATCGTTGTATGCTCGTCCATTCCTCCGTGGTGTGAATGACCTCCATGCGACATCTTTTTATTGGTCCAGTTTTCTGGAACGTCTACACGATCGGTGTAGATGTTGCACAGCAGCTCGGTATATAGCTTGTGGCCGCTCTATTGCAATACAGTCCGTTATTATATTGCAACCTGGTAATTGAGAGAATGCATTGCTCGCCGTCTTCTATACTAGACCAGTGCAACGCTCTGTTTAATTTCCACGCATCTCATTGGTTCATCATAGCGGTGGAAACAGTGAGCTAAAATTATACTTCCGGCTTGTTCACCAAACCAAGACATACCACCCCGGAGTTTCACGCAATATAAAACTCATACGTCGCGACGCCACGTAATGTTAACGTCAATCGACATTATATTTTTCTTTATTTATTAAAATTCATTGTCTTACCATAACCTTGATGAAACTGAGTTACGTAAGACTGCTTTTCCGTTTTCCGTGACCAAAACCGTCATACTATACATAAGCCAGGATTATAGTATTAATAACTATGCGGCGACAAATAGAGGGTAAGCACCTCAACCAAAAAGGCCTTGTAATTTTAGGTGTTCGAAACAATCTAGTTAGTTTCCGCTGTCAACAAAAAGAGTTTGAAATTGCAAAGTAATCAAAAGACCAGCAGGGAGAGTGAGTAAAGCGACATGTAGAGTTCCTTATAAATTTGGTCGAAAAGAGTAATAATAAAGTGTTCACCAGTGATCGGAAGGTTTCGTGGCCACCATTTTAAAAGAAAAGTATAAACATCAAGACAAAACCCGTCCGCAAATTCCCCATCGTTTAGTTTTCCAGAAATGTCAAACACTTTCCACTCTGACAATAACGGAAAGACGTTTCCACTTCCCATCAGCCACTTGCGTACGTTGCGCGCTCAATCGCAGCGCTCTCTTGACTGTCACTCAATTTCACGAAGACATCGTAGTGAATCGTTGGTCAAATGGTCAAATGCATAAATGAGAAGTGCAGACTTTTACCATAAAAAACATAACTAACTTTCATTTTTCAACAAACGATCACTGTACAAAGTTTTTCAGATGATTATATGACGAAGACTGCTCTCCGGGGAAGGAGAAAAATCCCCCGTGATAAGTCAAAACTTCATTTGAAGAATTAGCTCAAAAAATTGGTAGACAAATGAAATAACGCCATCTGTATGCACATGCAAATGGTAAATAACGAAAAGCAAACAATAGCAAACACCGTTGGAAGAAGGTGTTTCTCCCCAGCAGGGGCTGCTTTCACAAGCTTGTTGTCCAGAGGGGACGTATGTTGGCGTACGTTACTTTTGCTGTTTTTGTAGTTAGTTGGTGCTCACAAGAAAGAAGCGTGTATTACGTCGCTACAGATTACTGACTTGGAAGCATGGTGGGCCGATATGGCAGTATTGGTCCATAAAAATACCGTTCGTCTAAACCGTATTTATTATTCGCTGCAAAATCTGAATATAAAATCAGTTTTTCCTTGGGTTTCCGTTTGTTACTTGATATCTATACCGGTTGTTCTACGTCTCAACATTCCGAGACCACTTCGCCTGCAAATAAAGAGAGAAACATATAGTCAATTTTGAAAGCGACCGATTATAAGAGCGCGTTCGTTTGGGATATTCCGGAATAAGAATATATTCCGGAATAGCTGGAATGGAAATCCAGATATTCCGGAATGAGAATAGCTCCCAAACAAACGCTTACTCGCATCATTCCAATTATCCTTATTCCGGATTGATCCCAAACGAACGCGCCCTAAGAAACAGAGGAGTCTGACTACCTCAAATAAAGTTATTGAAAATTAGAACTCTCAATAATGTACGTAAGAAAATAATTACCTTTAACATTAAACATTGACTTGGATATAATGAATTACTACAACTAGCCATCGCATATTGTACTTCCTGAATTTTGATTGGTTTATAGGCCATGGTATCTAACAACGGTACAGAGAGAACAACAGGGAGCTTAAATGTTGCAATTCCTTGGGTGTTATTATATGGCCGTGTCTCACGTGGACTGGAAATTTGATTGGCGAATTTGATTGGCTCAAATCGATATTGACCGCGGAATTCGATTGGCTAAAATCGATATTGACCGCGGTCTAGATTTTCCCATCTAGACCGGCATCTTAACTTAAAAAATAAAGAATTGTAATTTTTATATTTATATATATTTTTATAATCTTTTTAGAACCTTATTTTATTCATTCTTAATTTTAATTGTAAATAGGAATATATATATTTTTTAATATTGTCTTTGAAAAGCCCCCTTGGGGAAAGTCAATAAAGTATGTATGTATGCATCTAGACCGGTTGCATTTTGGGGTCAGAAAGTTACAAACAAAACAGGAACACATTGTCTCCTTTTTGTCTAAACATACTAAATGGAAAATTAAAAAAGCTTGGCAAGAATAAAAAGTAAAGATACGACCAAACTTTTGCAATGTTAGCTCCTCGCCGTTCGCAAACAAAATGTCAGCGAGAACGAAGCAGTGTCGTTAAGAAAATTTAAGTTTCCGTTTGACCATATAATAAACATCTTATTAACTGAGCTTAGTCGGTCTGTTTGGGAGAATCGTGACCTCGGTCAAGATTCTCCCATACAGACCTCCCGCTCGGTTAATAAGAGCTAATTATAGTGAAATAATTCTCACTCCACTCGCGCTTGCTGGATATGGTGAAATTGGTGAAATGTTACTCGTCAAAGCCAAGAAAGCTATCTACTTTCAACACACTAACCTGCAAAGGAAAGTTTCATTAAACACAAGCTTCATTTAAGTTGATGCAAATTAGGCTTTCTAATTAAAATGAACTCAGGAATAATGGTTATTTATTTCCCCACCTTTCACTTCATTTGAAGAGCCCAAACAGTGGATGGATAAATGAAATAACCACTGCTGTACAGCACAACAGACAATCAAGAATATCACACAACAACAAAACACTGATGGAAGAGCCAAGTCCTGTTTAAAGAGAATCATACATTACACTGGTTTTCCCGGGCTGCCTGCATATAATTTTCAGCATATCTTCAACTGCAGTTCAAAGAAATCCAATTTTTTTCTGCTTCAATAACAGCAGAGGAGAAAAATGTTCCCAGGCAATTCTCCTCTCTGATAATAATATTTAGCCATTTGTGAATTGATCAGAAATCCTAGGTGGAAACTATTTAAATCATTGGTATTGTTCTTCTCTTGAAAAGTGTGATGAATTTGAGACCCTTGTCAAATCTTTATACAAAGTGGAGCCGCTGTTTGATCAGGTTTGAATTAGGGGTGGACCATTAGAAATTGTGGGAGGAAGGGGGGGGGGGGGGGGGGGGGGCTGTACAAATTTTCAGTACATGATTTTTTTTAGTCCAACTTGTCTGAGAGAATTTTTTTCAATGATGATCTGCCTGCATGATTTTTTTCTTGACAATTTTCCTTTGAAGGAATTTTTTGGGAATTGTCACCACCCCCCTCCCACGATTTCTAATGGTCTGCAACTTAGCCTCCCATGCAGGTGTTACTAGGGGATCATGTTCCCCTAATGATGCCTGCGTGGGAGGCTAGGCTTGAATAGGCTAGAAAAAATAATCTTGAGCTTACTAACTAATAAAAGAAGAAAAACACAAAGACATGATACTAAACCAAAAAGGAACAAGATTGAGACAGATTATAAATGAAGAATATTTCACATTTGGGCTAAATTTTTCAAAATCAACAAGCACATTTGTTGTTGTTCAAGCTCAAGTTAATTGAAATACCAAAAATCCTTGGAGAATTTTCAAACCAATAACTGTTGTACAAACCTGAACTAGAAGAATGATAACAATAAGATTCAAAGGAACACGAAATATGTTCATGACAGTGGCACGAGCTGAAAATTAAAGGAAAAGAAGGTTTACAAAATAATAATGACATTCATCTTTATGTCTACCCTCTGCTGGGATTGCCTTTGGGGAAAATAAAATGATAGCTCAAAAAAGTACTTACTTGATTCTGGGACATATTTACTTCTTAAAACTCCCATTGCTGGCCAGAACAGTCCTTTAAAAAGCAACAAAAAATATTTTTATCACAACTTTAGTCACACACACTTGACACATGCCTAACGTTCTGAAAAAAGTGGCCCGAAAAATAAGCCCCCAAAATCTCAGACTCGTAAAAAAATTGAATATCTCTGGAACAAAAAGAGATAATATTATTAAAAAAATGTAAGCGGCATTATTCTTCTAATATCAACCACTAGTCTATGTTCCAAAATGGCTTAAATTGGAGAGTTGCAAATTTTATCATAGTACCACTTTATTTAAAATTTTCCACTTACAAGCCCCTATTGTAGGGTTGTTTGGTATTTTACCTTGTTTACAGAATGCTCATAGCGACTGTAGGGTTGTATTTAAACAAGAACCACTAAACACCTCTTACCTACACAAAATTCAAACACCAGGAATCCCACAAGAATAGCAGATTGATTCTGCATGGAAAGACAGAAAAATGTTCAGTAACTTATTTAAACGCAAAAGAAAAATAAAATCAATTTCATTTTATTTAATTTAAGTTACAGAGGTTAAGGTTTTGAAGACAAATCTGCAAATTCTATTAACCCCTTTTAGACCAATCAAAAGACTGCTGGCCTAGCAGTAGATGTTCTAAAAATTAATCATACCTTTGGGACAATGATGGGAGTAATTAACGATAGTGCTGCTATTCCAAATATAGGTCTAAAAGAAAAAGATGTGATTTCATCAAACAACATTGTTTGAAAGCGTCAATAAAATAAAATTGTAAGCTTGTTAGTATTTAAGCTACCATATTACCTCATAAATGACTCCACAGAATCCACTTTAGAAAGAAATT
Organism: Blastomussa wellsi; assembly: GCA_947652115.1. Classification (NCBI taxonomy): domain Eukaryota; kingdom Metazoa; phylum Cnidaria; class Anthozoa; order Scleractinia; family Plerogyridae; genus Blastomussa; species Blastomussa wellsi. The sequence continues at coordinate 10,314,142 of OX393563.1, forward strand.
TAAATACACGAGAACCCAGCATCACAGACACCTAAAACAAAAAGCACTTATTATGACTTCATAAATGCAAAGTACATTAACTTAAAGCAAGACAAGCTAAAAGGAAATTTACTGTATGCTCTGTTGGCTGAGTGCATCTAAACCTTTGTTTGGTGTCTTCTAGAGCGATTTTCGCTTGAGTGTCAAAAGTAGTTTGCTTTAGCTTTAAATTGCATTACTGCACCCCATGATTGGTTTAAAAATCTTGCACCACTTAATTACGTTTTTTTCAACCAATAAGAAGTAAAACCAAAACCAATTCAAGCAAGCATGTTTTCCAGCACTTCAAACCAGCTACCGGTACATGTATTTGCTCAGAAATTTGATTGGTTCACTGAACTGCGTGATCTTTTGTGATCGGCCAGTGTGATCACTTTGGTTTTGGTTTTACAGCACTGAACTGAAAATAGCTCTCTTATCAAGTTATCTATTTGTACTGATGGCAACGTGTACAGGCCAAACACAGCACAAACTGTTCGTTTTGTCCTCAGTAGGGAGTGTTCCGCTACCTCGGCCGATACGTCTTGGCTCCGATAGGGCAGTATTACCACATAAATAAACCCGTCGTTGAAACTTAACTGATTTATTCGATTTGATTTAGGTAAAAACAGAAAGAACTGCTGGGTCTGCACACGATAAAGGACTGATACGAACTGATTCAAAATTACAACAATGAGGATTGTATAGCGGGACTAATCTAACGACTTTCAATCATAGCCTAAGATGCGGCGATTCTTATCTCAAAGAAAAAATGTGAATGTTTACACGCAAACTAAGTAACACGATCGTTAAAACAAAAAATCAAGTTGCGGTAATCACGCAATGTTCAGTAATCACGCAATGTTCAATGTTCCACTATAGTGTGACGGCACACTCCTCGCCTGGTATTCGTAGAATACCACTATAGGTAAAATAAGAGTTCCTTGTCATTGTTTTTCATCTGCATTCAGCAGGATAGTTTCAGTGATCGGCCTCCTAAAGTACTTTTGACACCCATCTTTGGTGGTTACCAAGTCAACCTTCCGTACTTTGCCATCACGGTCTGCTTGTGCCGAAGTAATCCTAGCAAGGGACCAGTCGTTTCTGGGAGCGTCTTTACTGCAGAGAAGGACTAGATCATCTTCTTTCAGGTTGCGGGTCGTGTTTTGCCACTTTCTTCGTCGCTGCAAGGTGTGCAGGTATTCTTTACGCCATCTATACCAAAAGGTGTTGGCCAGATGCTGTACGCGTCTCCACTGGTTACTATGGAGACCTTTAGCGTCGAAATCTCCTGATGGGGGTTTCAGCTGTTGTGGCTTTTGGGTTAGTAGCGTTGCTGGAGTGAGAATTTCTGGTACCTCTGGATCACTGGACACTGGTACTAGAGGTCTGGCGTTGACAATAGCTGAGACTTCGGCCATCAAGGTTGTCAAAACTTCATGTGTGAGGTGCTTCGAAGCGAGGTCTGCTAGCATAGCCTCGAGTATACGCCTCGTTACTCCAATCATTCGTTCCCACGCCCCGCCGGCATGAGAGGCATGTGGAGGATTAAAGACCCACTCGCATCCTTCCTTGAGCAGGTAACTCTGTGTGGCGCTGACGTCAGAGGGTTTTAGCACGCCTTCGAGCTCGTTGCGTGCGCCAACGAAGTTAGATCCGCAGTCTGAGCGTAGCTGAATCACTGGCCCTCGTAGTGCTAAGAATCTGCGAAGGGCGTTTATGAAGCTTGAGGTGTCCATGGCTTCGATGACTTCGATGTGAATTGCTCGTGTTGTCATACACGTGAACAGCACAGCCCACCGTTTTGAATGAGCAAGGCCTCCTCTTGTGCGTCTTGCGCAGATTTGCCACGGACCGAATACGTCGAGTCCAACGTAACTGAAGGGCGGCGCCGGGCTAACTCGATCAGCTGGTAAATCTGCCATCTTCTGAGTCTGTCGTTGGCCCCTTAGTTTCTTGCACTTGAGGCATTTGTCGATTACACTATTAACCATTCTCTTTCCTCCTATGATCCAGTAGCCGTTGCTTCGAACTGAACCGTGAGTGAAGACTCGCCCTTGGTGTTGTACCTTCGCATGGAAATGCCTGACTATCAGTGTCGAGACGTGACGCGAATTTGGCAAGATGAGGGGGTGACGTTCTTCATTGCTGACGTCTGCTTCACGGAGCCTACCACCGACTCGGAGTAGTCCGACCTCGTCAATTATAGGGCACAACTTGGCTAAAGGGCTAGTACTGCGTAGCCTTTCTGAACGCTTGAGACACTCGATGTCTTTCCTAAAGGCTTCGTATTGGACGCATCTGAGAATAACGACCTTCGCTTGTTCATACACTTGAGTAGGGGGGCTCTTCTTCTGTGCAGCTCGAGTCTTACTGCGTAACTGAGCAATAGTGATCAGCTTTGCGATTGCTCCTTGCAGAATTGACCACTGTGAGAATCTGGAGAAACGTTCCGATCCGATGTTTCTGCACTTATCCACTTGTGTAGCACACGTGTTCACGTCTGAGCGCACTTCAGGGTCGTCGGCCAACATTTCTGCAGCGCTATTTCCCTCTTGAGTTGATGTTGCTAGGTCACTCTTGTATAAGAACTTCGGTCCGGTGTGCCACTTGCTCTCCTTTAATTCATTTGCATCCACGGATCGTGTGGCGAGATCAGCGGGATTTAGATTGGTAGGAACGTAATGCCATTGATGTGGTGCAGACGTTCTGCGAATGCGTTCGACGCGGTTACTGACGTATACATAGAAACGCCGCGAGTCGTTTGTGACGTATCCCAGCACAACTTTGCTGTCGGAGTAATAGGTCACTGAATCCGGTTTCCGGTCAAGTTCTTCAGTGATGACCTCGGACAGCTCGACTCCCATAACGGCGGCGCAAAGCTCTAAGCGAGGTATGGTTGTCGCATGGGCTGGTGTAAGCTTAGCCTTTCCAAGTACGAAGGATACTTGAACTTCACCGGTGGGCTGGATTGTTCTTAGGTACGAAACAGCACCGATAGCTCTTTCTGAAGCATCGCAGAAGGTGTGAAGCTCCATTCGCGTTGCAGTTTTGAGCGGCTTGTCGCTGTAGGAGCGGGGAACCTTGAGTTTCTCCAGCGACTGGAGGGAGTAGCACCAATCATTCCACGCGGACTTGTATTCTTCAGGGAGCGGGGCATCCCACGTGTCCGAATATGGGGCACTTAGACAAGAGGTCATCGATCTCAGAAGCTGCTTCCCTTTGATAATAACTGGCGCCGCGAGACCGAGGGGGTCGTAGAGGCTGTTGGTTACCGACAAGACTCCTCGCCGTGAGAACGGTTTCTTTTCAAGGGAAACTTGAAAGGTGAAAGCGTCGGACTCCAAATCCCAGAACACTCCGAGCGATCGCTGTATCGGGATAGGGCCTTTGCTGAAGTCTAAGTTATGGAGACCACTGGCATGATCTTCTGGCGCGAACGCTTCCATGACTTCTACGTGACTCGAGGCGATTTTGTGCAAGCGAAGGTTCGCAGTGGCTAGCATGGACTGAGTGCGACGAAGCAGGTCTGTTGCCTTTTCAGCATTTGGGGCTGAATGGAGACCATCGTCAACATAGAAGTTTCTGTCTACAAAGGCCTTTGCATCTGAGCCAAACTTAGCTTCTTCGACTTCGGCGGTTTTGCGCAGGCCGTGGTTCGCTACGGCTGGGGACGAAGTATTCCCGAAGATGTGGACTTTCATCCTGTACTCAATGATTTCGGCGGTTGGGTCATTGTTCTTAAACCATAGGAACCTCAGGAAGTCTCGATGTTCTTTTTTGACTTTGAAGGAGTGAAACATCTGCTCGATGTCGGCTACTATCGCGACGGGGTCCTGGCGAAAACATATGAGCACTCCAAGGAGACTGTTTGTTAAATCAGGACCAGGTAGTAGCAGTTTGTTAAGTGATATTCCGTTACATTCGGCTGCTGAGTCGAACACGACCCGAATTTTGTCAGGTTTTTTGGGATGGTAAACGCCAAAGTGAGGCAGATACCAACATGGTTCGTCAGACTTCAAGTTTTCCGCTGGGACAACCTCTCCGTGACCAAGGTCGAAAATTTTCTGCATGAAGTCGAGGTACTGGACCTTCATGAAGGGTTTCTTGTCTAAGGTTCGGCAGGTGGATTTCAGGCGTTTCATTGCATAATTACGACTGTTGGGAAGTTCTCTGATCTCGTGGCGAAAGGGTAGCGGCGCTTCCCAGCTCCCACTCTCGTCCTTTGTCATGCCGTTTTCCATAATTTCCATAAACCTTCTGTCTTCAGTAGAGGTTCCTGGCTTGTTGTCCTGTGGTGTACGTGTGAACACATCTCGTGCTAAGCCATCGTCAAATTCACGGTTGATGAAGGGTGAATCTGTGTTTGTGTCGTACTTGACGTGAAAACGGTTCGGACAGGGCACAAACAGCGAAGGTCGGCCGTTGTATAACACTTGGGTCTTACACGTGGAAATCTGCTCTGGTTTGTGAGCTCCATTAAGGCAAGTATTTCCAAGAACTACCCAACCAAGGTCTAGCCGCTGACCCCAAGGCGCGTTTCTCGAACCGTTGCGTGACTCATGAACCTTGTGGAGAGGAGGAACGTCTCGCCCAATAAGCAACAGAATCTCTGCCTGTTCGTTAAGCTCTGGAATTTCGTCTGCGATTGGCTGCAGGTGAGGGTGTGCTCGTGCGACTTGAGGAGTGGGAATTTCTTCCCGATTGTTAGGGATCTCATCACACTCGGTGAGCGTTGGGAGCTGGTATTTCACGCTTTGGTCAAGAGATTCTATCATCAATCCTCGTGCAAGTCACCCTTTAGTTTCTTTGACTCCAGAACACGTCTTCAGGGTGTACGCGGTGGTCGATCCCTTGAGGTTTAGCTTCTCAAACAGCTTGGCCTTCGCTAGCGAGTAGTTGCTTTGGTCATCGATAAGAACGTAGGCTTGGATCTTCTCATCGGGTTTGCTTCCGGCATATATGTTGGCTAAACAGATTTTCGCACAGGACCTCCCAGCTCCTCCCGAGTTTTGGCCGCATATCTCAGTGCACCTGTTTGTCACGATCAGAGATTCAGTTCCTTGAGGGGTTGCTGCCGCCTGCTCCTCGCCTTGCTGCTGTGCCGCACTTTCGAACGGGCGAAATTCTTGCGTTGTGTTGTCAGGATGGAGAATTGTCACGTGTTTGTCGCTGTGGCACACTGCGCAGTTAGGGGTGGAGGTGCAGTTCCTCGTGGAATGAGCGGACGAAGCAGCACAACGCAGACAAACACGATGCTTCGTTAGCAAGTCTATTCGCTCGCGATACGGTTTGGCTTTGAGGATTCGGCATGCTTTCAAAGGATGGGGGCTGTCATGAATGAAACACCATTTGCTGGGATCATTTCTAATGGGCGTTTCTCTTTGCACGTGCTTGGATCCGGTAACTTCGGTCTTCGCCGTCTTGATATTTTGCCGTGCGTCCCGAGATCTGAGAATTCTAGAAGAGTTATTAGGCTGGCTGTACATTAAAGATTTCTCATTATTCTCCATGGATAGATAGGGATCATTCCTCTCGCTGGAAACCTCCTGGACGAACTTTGAGAACTCGTTAAACGGAGGATAGTCGACGTTACACTGACCTTTGTATTTAAATGCGTGCCGCTGCCATCTCCCTTGGAGGTCGTCGGGTAGTTTAGTCACGACAGGCCTCAAATAAGCTGGTTCGTCAAGGATTTTAAGACCCTTTAGTGCTCCGTCGTTTTTAGCGCACTGCAGCTCTAGCAATAGATCGCCAAACTCTTGCAGCCGTTTATTTTCGCGGTTCCCTATTTTTGGGAAAGTTTTTAGTTTTTCAAGGTGTACTTGCGTGACCACAGCGTTTGAGCCAAACCTCTCTCCTAATTTTCTCCAGGCTTCCTTAATTCCCTCCTCTGGATTTTCAATGTACGCATTACGAAGCCTCTGCACTAGGCGCTTGGATTCGTTCGTTGTGTTTTCTATCATCAGAGAAAGTTGCTCGCTGGGGCTAAGGTTAACCCCCTTGATCATGTTGTTGAACGAACCCTTCCAGGTGTGGAAATTTTCGGGCCGGTCATCAAACTTTTCTATTTTGTTGGATATAAGTTCCCTTCGGGCCATGAACTCAATGTAAGGGCCTACGGTTGGCAAGAGCGCGGGTGTGAACGCTGCTGTGTTTGGGTTTAGCTTGACGTCCACGAGAGGCGAGATTTCCGGTCGCGTGTCTTGCGGTGGCGTGACTTGCGCTTGCATAAATGGCTCTAGCTTGACTTTAAATTTGGGCTCAGGGGGCTGATTAAGCTCTATGTTTTCTTTCTTGGCGGCTTCATCGACCGATGGAGAAAATTCCCTTTGCGCATCTAAGTACTCCTGCACGCGATGTTTAGGGCTTAACGGCGGGAGATCGGGCGCACGGAATGCTTTGTCGACGCTGAGATCGGATTCGTTTAGTTCCTCATCGATAGCCTTGGCTGTTGCTAGTGCAATCGCCGCCTCTTCGTCTAAACGCAGTGCTTCGAGCCTAGCCTTTTCGTTTCGCTTGTGCCTAGCTAAGGCAAGTTCTTCCTGCTCGATCAATAGGGCTGAACGTGACTCTATTTCCATTCTTTGCTTTTGTAATTCGGCTCTTTTAAGCGCAGCGGCGGCCTTTGCTTTGGCCTTTAATCGCGCGGATGTCACGGAGGAGATGACAGATGATGTTGTCGAACTTTGTAATCCCGCGGATCCCATTTCTAACAATAAGTTCTTTATTTGATCATTGGCGTCTTTCAATGCATTGTCTAAGAACGCCTTACGCGAAGACGCAGTTTCTTCTAGACGTTTTCTGTCTTCAATTAATTCAGCCGAGCTAGCGCTTGCAGTAACTTCTTGCATCGATAAAATTTCTAACTGATACGTATTAAATAAAGATCTTGCCGTTGCCATACCATTCCGGATTTCATCTGGTTGATCCGGTGTTTGAAATTTCGTGATTTCCTTCAGACATCTTTTCCACAGGTTTTCAACGCATTTCTCTGTTTCTAAAATTTTATTTTGTATTACCTTGCACGTCGGCTTGCTTGTCCGTTTTGGGCGCGCTCCAGTGCCAGCGTACATTGCAGCTTCGTCTTCTTCTTCAGGGCCACGCTCTTCCTGTTGTTCCTGAAGAGTAGGTGTGACTAGTTCAGTTGGTTGCTTTTCTTCGCCGTTCTCCATGGCTACTCCTTGACCAACCAAACGAGCAGCTTGCTTGTGCGCAAAGCCTCTGGTTCTCTGTTTTTACTGTTCCGCTACCTCGGCCGATACGTCTTGGCTCCGATAGGGCAGTATTACCACATAAATAAACCCGTCGTTGAAACTTAACTGATTTATTCGATTTGATTTAGGTAAAAACAGAAAGAACTGCTGGGTCTGCACACGATAAAGGACTGATACGAACTGATTCAAAATTACAACAATGAGGATTGTATAGCGGGACTAATCTAACGACTTTCAATCATAGCCTAAGATGTGGCGATTCTTATCTCAAAGAAAAAATGTGAATGTTTACACGCAAACTAAGTAACACGATCGTTAAAACAAAAAATCAAGTTGCGGTAATCACGCAATGTTCAGTAATCACGCAATGTTCAATGTTCCACTATAGTGTGACGGCACAGGGAGGAAGACATAAGAAACAAAATTTCATTCAATAAGTAATCGCAGTTTAGAAGAAAGCAAATCATACCTAAAATATAATGACTTTCACCCTTTCTTATTATTCAAAACACACAGAAATATTTAAAATATTTAATAAAATTAATAAGCATCCTATATACTACCATAAAAGAAGCAAATATCCATCCATGTGGAATGTTTTCTTTAACAGTTATTCCCATTTGAGAATCTGTAAGCCAAACAACACCTTTCGTTGCATAAAATGAATCATCCTTCTGCTTTCAAGTGTAGAGAATTTAAACAATATTAAGCTACTCAAAGTGAGTTCCCACTACATATAAATTTATTTTTATACAACAGCTGAGCAGCAAGCAAGCCATATCATCTTTCTATGATAAGCAGGGTTGTCAATAAGATTTGAAGTGTGTGGAGATATTTTGAAAGTAGACGGCACTGGGGTCCCTTTTGTTAAGCGTTTTTGTAATGACCGCTTTTTTCCCGCTTATCTCCGCCAAATTGTAGCCGGTGAAAACGTTCAAGTAGCCGGCAATATCACCGGTCGCCGGCGTTTATTGGCAGCCCTGGATAAGTACTTGTGTTAACACAAATCAAAAGCAATCCTTAGAGGCTTTTCGCAACTGTTTTTTAATTTTCTTCTCAGTTCTCTGCTGCTGGGCATATTTGCTATTCATCTGCATGCCTTCCCAGACAACCTTTTAATTTGAGGCTATTGAAATAAAAACTGCACCCGAGTGCATTGTTGAGTTCTATAAGCATACAGGAATTATTTTTGAGATCAAGAGAATTAGTGCATAGTGGGGATGATAGAGATAAACAAGGTGTTGCTGAGTGCTTCTTGTACTGAACATGAATGTTCAGAAAAATTTTCAAGTGCTAAACATAACTCAACAATGCACAAGTGAAGTTCTTTATGTCTTTAATAGAGCACATGTGTGACGTAAGTGCTTTATGGAGTTATTATGAACACAAATGGGCCAATCATAGCATGCACAATTTCTCAAACATTTTATAATGGTCTATGTTTGTGTGGATAGTCCACCTGGCAGGCCAGGCAACTTGCCAGGGTGGTAATGGCAATTACAGTAACTCCAGGTTCTGTAGCAAGAACCAACTACAAATATTTCTACTCCCAGGCTTGAATGGTATGCTAGACTATCAGAGGTCTGCTCCCCACCCCAGCCCCACCAAACATTAGTTTTCCCATCAGTATTACAGTGGTCAATCTAAATTACTTTATGACAAAATAAATAAATAAATAAACACCATGAAGCTGGATAAAAAACATACCAGGAGTTAGAGCTGGTGTCCATTTTAATACAAAGGAATACATAGCTCCTTCAAACAAGGACTGTATCAGTCCAAGACAAAGTACTTTGGGATCTGACAAGAAAACACAAGATGTGATTGACCTTGCAGGGATCTGGCATGGTGCATTCTTGCCAAATATAAAATCGGAATCAAGGGTAAATGGAACAACATTTTTTCATCATAGTAGCACTTTAAATAACAATAGGTTCATTGTTACTCTGGAGGTACAGCATAACTGAAAACAAAAGATATAATTTGGTTTTATCAACTGGGTTGATAATGTGAATTGGCCACCGTAAAGAGATTCGAGAGCTGACGTTTCAAGCGTTAGCCCTTCGGCGGAGTGAAGGGCTAACGCTCGAAACGTCAGCTCTTGAATCTCCTTACGGTGGCCAATTCACATTATCAACCCAGTTGATAAAACCGAATTATATTGTTGTACTTCCCACCGACGCAGCACCACAGTTTCTTTAGAAACCTACCCCCCCTGAAAACAAAAGACTCTTACTGACCATGTTTTATAACTTGTATTCCTTGCAGAATTGAGGAGAATTTGTCGTTTCCACTAACATCACCATAGTTTTCAGTCCACATACAACAGATTATTCCACTTGTGATAACCAAAATCAATAGTGATAGACTAAATGGAGCACTACAATGAAGATTATACGCATTAAGTCAGCATTTAACGGTTTTGATCAGCCATTGTAGTTTTATTCAATTACTGGTCGACCATAAACAAGGTCTTGGAGGATAAACATATCCTGTTTGGTAGGTCAGTGTTCACTATAAAAAATATAGAATTTTTGTACCCAACCTAAAAGAGCTAAAAAGTATACCAAACTTTTGGCACCACGATTTTGGATTGCGAGACCGAGATTGAGACACCAAAACAGCTTTGCAAAAAAAATCGAGACTGCAAGACCTTTGGAAGCCACTCAAAAAACAAGGCTGCAAGACCCATAAAATTTGTGTAAAATTTTATGAGACACCTTTTTCCGGCACCATTCACCACCCCTTCACGCCTCCCACACCCTTCCCATCCCCTAATTGCTTGGGTTCATACCCCCTGTACCCCTCCATATTTCTCATAATTAAGATGGCCAGGGGAAGGTAAAGTCGGCATATTCAGGCCTAGAGCTTATCGGCCTGGATTCTTCCTTGGGCCCCTTGCAGAGCTACCCCAAGTATTACAAACCCAGCATGAAGAACTGTAAATGTGGTGTGCAAAAGACCAACCCATAACTTTAGATCTCTTTCTCTTTTATTAATAGTTCCACCATTATGACTTACACCATTGTCTAAAGTTAAGATGACTTACTTTTCCAGTACACAACTTACATGAATCCATACTGAGTGGCCACCGCTTGAGCAACTAGTCCTGCAAAAATAGCAACCAAGGAGTTCCCCAAAACACTGTTTGAAAACAGGTCAGTCAACAAGTTCTTACTAAATCCTCGCTGAAACAAAATGAATTTTACAATACATTATTTTAAATTCAGGGCATCAACAGCTTAACTGATCCATATAGACATTGTATGTGATCTGTGGATTAATATTATTTTTTTTAGTAGAATGTCAGTTTAAGAGTAATTAAGTTATTTTTAATGACAGGACTTTATATATTAAATTAATAAATAATTTACTGCCTACCAAAAAATCCAGTTAATATTATTATCCAAGCAGAAAAATATTTGGTTAAAGTCTCTGAAAATGTAGTCACTGATTCTCCAAAATTCAGGCTTAAACAAGATTCAAACGTATGACCTCTGTGATACCTGAATTATCAGTAAAATACTGACCATTGTGGGAAGCTGGTCACTTTGCGAGTTTGTAAATAAAATACCCTCATAGTCCCCACTTGGATTAGCTTTGTTGGTAACTATTGTGGGGGAGGGGGGAAGGAGAAAAGCAATTCTTTTACATGTAGTTATGTGTATAAAAAGCCAAATAAAGTTGAGTTGCATAATTTGAGATATATTAGGTGCAGTGCTCTATCCCACAGTTGAAATATATTCTATACTATCTTTTTCAGGTATAACTTACGAAGTGAAAAGCTTGAACAAGTTGATGACTTTCACCTACCTTGTCATGTTCACAGATTGCCCAGGATTCAAAGGCACTGAACAGAATGGATGTTGCCATTCCTCCTGCCAAGCGGCCACACATTAACACCCAGTAATTTGGCACATGCTAAAGGAAATTTGTCAATACATGTAAATGCAGTTTTGAAAGGCATTTTAATCAAGGAATAAAAATGGAGGGGGTAAAGAGATCATGAACTGTAGGTTGGGGAGAAGAAGGTTGAGTAGGGATGGGGGGTAGTAGAGGAGTGGTGGATGACGTGTTTATAGGTAAAAGTAAAATATAACCTAGGTTAAAAAAATAAACAGGATTGAAAAAATTTGAACTAAGGAGAAAATTGAACCACAACATTAACATACAGCATGCACCTTTGAAAGACAATCCACTCCATACAATACTCCATACAGAATGCAGTTAAATTTTCTTCCCCTAAAAAAAGAAAAACTGTCAGTAAAACTATTCTCACTGAATAATTAATTGGCCCATGGCAGAAGTTTTCATTGTGTTCAATTTCCCCTGTTTCCGTGCATGCTTGCTGTGGTGTTAATGCATTGCGGCCTGAGAGTATAAATTCTGTTGCTCTGCTTGAAGCGTGGTCATTTTAACCGTACTCCAGGACGATGGCCAACTTATGTGATAATCGTTTCGCAGTCAACTGCCACCAGCATACAGATGGTCTTTCTCCTCTTCCTGTGTCTACTACTTTTAAACTCGAACCAGTCATTGTAAAACTGTCAGCTATCGAACCTCAACCTAATCTGCCACCAGTGCCAGCTTTAGAGGCAGACTCGGCCCTGGCTGTTGGAGACATATTAGGGGTAAATTTTCTGGCAATATATTTGTTGGTCTCTAACCTAGTTTTACATTTTTTGTGTTTTACCCGCTGTTTGTAGCATTAGTGCATGCATTTGTCTCCGTTTCATAAATATCTTCATTCTGGGTTCTTTAGTTTTCGGTTTACCTCATTAAACCTGTGATATTTTTTCCATTGTTTTGGAGCTATTGTTTTCATGTTCGGTATTGTTTTAGGACCATTCTTTACTGGTATTTCTCGCATCTCAGGCCTTGTGTTTAGTTTTAGCTCCCACAATTAAGGCTTTCTTCATTTAATTTTGGCCGGCATTGTAAGGGTGTGTGGATAAATTTATACATTCTTTGTTCGCGCTTGATGGCCAACTTGGGTTGCTTGATGGCTTACTTTAGATTTTCAGTGAAGTCAACTTGTTGTGTCATGTCGATTTTTGCGGTGTTCCTCCGGTTTAGGCAACCGGAGACCTGCAAAAAGTAAATGCGACTAAATGTAATTTAGGCCAAGTTAGACTTAAGCCAATGCTGGCTGGCGGCCTTTTGGAGTGGTCAGGCACACTGGGGGTTTTATACCGAGGCTTTGCAGGGCTTATGCATTTTGCACCTGGCACCACCTCCTTGGTACCTTCCCCAAGCTCATCAATTGGTGATGAGTTTGTAAATTTTCCCTTTAGTTGACAAAAGAGTGACAAGCAAACAACCATTACAAACTTACAGTTTGTCTGCAAATGATCCTACAACTGTGCCGAACACCATAGAAGAACCAAATCCTACCACGAAAAGCTGATTGATTTGCTTGGATGTCATTCCATAACTGGAAAATAATGCATACACATGGGGACCTTGTAGCCAATCAGCTCCTATGGTCAAAATAATAATAATAATAATAATAATAATAAATACAATAATAACAATAATAATAGAATATTTAATAATAATTATAATAATAATTTTTATTTACAATTCAAAAAACTATTTACACTAAATTTTATAACAATCAATCAGAAAAATTTAAAAAAGACTGCAGTGCCAAAAGCGAGATAACAAGGAAAGTCTTATAATAATTTACAAGGATAAATACGGGTAGAAAAAATATGAAATATAAAAGTTAAAAAAAAGTTTACTAATTATTACCATTACTACTACTACTAACATCATTTATCACTGCAGTGCTTGAAACCATTTTTACAAGATTTATGTATATCAAGTTAAACTTTCCTATCATAAAAGATAACAATAATAATAATAATAATATTAATAATACCAATATTATTAATAATGTGCCAGCAACAAAGTGTTGTTAAATATCACATTATGGCTCCTTCTTCAATTTCAATGTCAATGTCAATGTTCTTAAAATCACAAAAGGCCTTTCTTCTAGCTCTCAATCCTCTGAGGCAGATTAGTGCGGATCTTAATAACGCGAAGGATGTCCTTGCTCTTATCCAGGAGATTGTTTTTGAATAATCTTCTCCTTTCTTGATGGAGATCAGCTAATAATAATAATAATAATAATAACAACAATAATGGTTTGCTAATTCATTTAAGAAAAAGCTACATTATTACAACAGTTCCACTGCAAAAGTGGCTCACGCTCTCCATCTGTAATGTAAAATAATATAAGAAATATACCAAACATATATTTTAACACTGGTTTTAAAAATAGCTACAAGAAAAAAATCGTATTACCAGGTCCACACCGGCCGTTAAACTGCCATTTCCTCCAACCTACTTATCAAGTAAAGTGTGTATCCCACATCCGTCCAACAGAGCCCAGTCATCATTTTTTCAGCCAATACTGTGGGACCTTGTAAAGAGCTGCGTACCGCCCTTGACTCACTGCCCCAACCCCGTACCCCCGTACCCCCGTCCCCCCCCCCCCTTCTGCCCAGCTGTGCATTGACTACTACATAAAAGAGGATGACCCTATCTATTTCTCTCACTTTTACCTGTATCAGACGCTCGTTAAACTCTCGGTTTAGGATAAGGAGAGCCATAAAATCACATATTAAAGTGCTTACAATATGGCGGTCCGGACTTGGTCCGGAGAGAAGCCAATTCCATGACTTCCATAGCTTGTCTACACCTCGGGCAGCTGAGCCGAACTCACTCAGCGCCAAGGACTTCAATTGCGAGACAAGCGTATGTATGGAATATCATATTCTGTGTAGTTTTGTGGAAAGTCAACTTTCCCGGCCCAGCAGCAATATGCAGCAAAACTATTCAAATGAGCGCCATGTTTAGCTTTTGACCCCAGTCCCTTACACAACAAAACAGGCACGGTCCACGGGCATGGCATGCAATCCGCAGCACGTGCAGTCAACGTATGCTTGAGAAGAACTTGAAAAATATAGCTCATCCGTGGCAGATCGTCTTTAACATTTAAATATAGAGGCTGCTGAGTTAGTTAATTGGTTCAAGCAGGAACTTTATTCTTTACTCAGTGAATGAATAAAACCACCCTCTACGATCTGATGGTCATTTGATTTCTATCGTAGTTTTTCCGATACTTCTCGGTCGCAATTGCCTTCATTTTGTTCTTTATAGAAAATTATAACGATTCCTCAAGTATATCATTAGATCTTCAGCCCTTGTCGCGTCAATACATTTAAAAAGAGCACCGCGAAATAAGTCTTTTGTTTTGTAACAGCCAAAGCAACACTTATGTTAGCACCCCGTTAACTGAGCTCAAATGCGTCATGCGGTATAAAACAACCCCGCAGAGCAATATTCGTGGCCAAAAGAAGTTGACGATAAAATTTAAAAAAATGTATAAATTTAAAAGTTTTCCTAAGTGTCAGAGCTGCGCTTACTGGAACTGCCACGGCCTCGATACCTTTAGTTACCGATATGGTCATTGGCCACATTTCTGGAAGCGCGCGGATTAGCAGTTAGGAATCCTCAACATACACATCATTACCTTGTGCCATGAGATAAACGATAAGATACATGCGCTGAAATCTGCGAAATGATCCATCCTGACTACCAGCTGCTAATTGTTGTGTTGAGTTCGCTGTGAATAAATATGAGACAAGACAAACGACGGACAAGATGGCAAACGAGACCTCGTATATCGACATATCCTAGCTTATATATTACAGTTCAGTGAATACGGCTTTCAAACAAATGAAAAAAAGTGTGGTTGAGACCTGTTATGCGATAGTTTTACGTCACTTTAAGAGATCCACACTGATTGGAAGGCTCGGTTGTGACCAGAAAACACTTGCTATCGATATTGAATACTTCCGGGTGTTTTGTTCAGAATCTTCTTTGTTCTGTTTGCTTTTTTCCTCTAAATTGCTGCAAAATTATTTCTTTTTTTTAAATATAGTATAACAAATATCTTGTTCTAATTTTATACGAAGAAGCAATGACAGAATTAACGTAATGATTGACCAGACTAAGAAATCGTTTCAAGTAAGTATACAATGGTTCTTTCATTCTTTTTTTCGTCTCATTTTGTTTCTAATTAAGTTAAGTCAAATATAAATTTTCTGAAGCCTCCAATACGAAAAGAATGCTAGTTGTTCTTGAGATCTTTTTAGAAGGCTTTCCTATTCTATTGAAACTGGAAATCCGCGAGTCTGATTAGCTCTGCCAGTCATTTTTTTTTTATTCAGTAATGGTTCACAACCACTCGCGCACTCCTTTGTGAGTCATAAGATAATTTAAAACGGTTGATTTGATTGAGTTTCCTTTACACTCCAAAGTCAATCAAATCATTTGTCCCCAGAGCCACTTGTTTCTCGTGCACAGGTCTAGCCAGTTAAGAGGGTCAAGCGGTGATGGGTACGAGAATGGCTGGAATGGTTATGGCGGAGAAAGAGAGAGCCCTGGAAAAGAGATTGCAAGTTGCGCGCACTGAATTAATGATTGTGACGTAACCTAGTGAGGGATTGTTACGTACAATGAAATGAAAGAAACTTTTCTCGCTGGCAATGGGTTAAGATGTCAGTGTTATTTCTTAGTCTAAAGAGGCCTTCCATTCACAGGTATATTTACTAAGAACGTGTTTTGCTTTGGTGCATATATATGAGTTCATTGGGGTGGGTTAATCAGAGTGCTTTTGTAAGCTCACAATTAATTCCGACATTAGTTTTGATTTATTCATGGTAAATTATTATGAATCAGTAACAGGACGCAGCTACTGCAAACATGAACCATTTAATTTGCTCTTCTGCTTCAAATTTCCTGACACTGCTTTACTTTTTATTGTTGTTGGTAAAGTTACAAAGTTAAGATTAGTCATGTTGTTTTAAATGATTTAATATGCGTTTTCTGGGTACTAAAAATGCGCAAGCAAGCCGTTGCGTAAAGCGTACACAATCCGCTCGCGTACGATCCTTGGCTGCGTGAAACTGGGCCGGGAACAAACGTGAAATAAAAGGAGGGGGTGGGGGAGTGCTTCACTTCCCTCACCCTCTCTTCGCTTTACTCACCCTCATCCCAGCGGTGCGCGCTCCATCCATGGGAACGTAGGCTTCTCTTATCAAAGAAAAGATGTCATTGTGTTACGAGTCTTTGGCCAATCAAGAGAAAGGCAAATAATTTGTTTATTCCCTGTGTTTTCCCGCAATCGGCGCAGTCTAAGCGCTTTGTCTTCGAATTTGATACGTTCAGTTTGTTATGCTCAGAAAAGTTGGTCAGAAAAAGTTTGTTAGAAAAGTATCCAAGATAAATTTATCTTCTCTTCAAGGTAATGGAAAGTCTTCAAGACAGTGATGGTGATGGTAGTTGTCACACGCTGATCCATAGACGAGTCAGATTCCATTTGCCAGACGACAAGCCTGAAACTATGCTACACTATTGGCAGAAACAACAAGCGACCAACAAGCGAGGCTCGCGACTGTCATGGCTGTTGAGATTCTCCAGGCGAAGACCGCTGACTGCCCTATTCGTAAGCACTGCAGTTCTCGCGGGCTCTATTCCTTGCATGGTATTTCTCGGGTTTGTCTTTGTTACGTTTCTCATTTCGTTTGTTGTGTTTGTAATGGCCGAGTCTTCTCTCGTGGGCGCGGGGCTCTTTGCTCTAGTCCTAGTCCTCTCGCTGCCTCTGTGCTGCGCGGCAGCCTCATCTGCATGTTTGCTTGCCTGCTGGTGGGCTGTGAGTTATCTGCAAGATTCTCTTTCCAACATGGCTGAGCCCGCTGAAACAGCTTTCCATTACTTTGTGGGCCTTTATGTTCCTCGCAGAATAAAAGACATCGTTTACGCATTTTAAAAAGGGAAAGAAATACAAGTGGCTGGGTGTATGAGAACAATTCTCAAGTCCTTCAAAGATCTACTCTTGTCAGAAACAGTTTCTTAAGGCAGATTAGACCAAAGGAAACGTAAAAGTGCAATGAAATGCTACGGCACATTTTCATATCGGTGGTTGGTCGGTTGGTTACCAACCGGTGACAGCTGAACAGCTTGGGGAGCGATCATTTAAAACCTTGCGGAAACAAGCACATACAGTAGAAGTGTGTGCGTGCTTTAAACCCACACACTTCGTGTAATGTGAAAAGTAAATGCAGGAACCTCAAGGACAAAACTCAACAGATCTAATTTCCTCTCAAGTATACTGAAGAAATTCGAATTACCCTCTGTCAAAATGAAAATTGACCACGTGAAATAAACAAACCCATTTTCTTCTTCAGTTATCCAAGGAAGAAATATGCATACGTGAATATAATTAAATCCTCGAATAGCGTTATCAACAGCGCGCGCCAGTTTATCAAACAATCAAAAATTCAATCCAGGAATTTTCATTGGGTTGTTTACTTATTCATTCATTCATTTACAACATAATTACTAAAGCATTTCTTTTTTTTTTCTTGAAAGTTGTCACTGAATGTTAACTAAATTTCGCGTGGTTTAGTCTCACTCAGGGTACTGGTTCTCCGCGGCTGAAAAAGAACAGAACAATATTGAGTCAGCGTTGAAAAGACCCCTTCCCCCTTTACGGGACCGAGAACCTCAAAAAACCATACCCTGTCCCACGACACATACCAATATAGGCCATATATGACAGTACCCTCCCCCCCCCCCCCTTCCCCGGGTTAACAGAATTAGTCTCAGCGTACCATTCGGCAGTACGTCAGTCAGTTAGATCCGTTGCGCGCCTTTTCAACGTTAACCGCTGTTAAAAGCGGTTGCTTCGTCCTAACAGGTAGGCAAAGCTTATAAGAGTTTGAACTGTCGGATGGAAAGTAAAAAATATAATTGTTATTGGGTAGGCTTTCCTCAATCCGGAGGAGAGTCCCTCAGATTCAGAAGATTTTGCGAGTGACGAGACAATCCTAGTGAGCTTCCTAGTAAAAATGTGCTACGGAAGCAATGATGGCGGCAATGAGATTTGCGAGTGGATAAGATAAACACTGTTTCTTTTCCTGATCAATGCAAGCTTATGTTTCAAGAAAATGGGAAACCATCTCCAAATCCTCTTAGTACCCCCACCCCACCTCAAAAATTATTAAAATAGGGAGTTTAAGAAACCACGACGGCGACGCCGAGAACAACGGCGATGAAAAAATGAATTTATATTTTACCTACGAATCTCTCGATACTCTAAAGTTATTTAGTCTGTTTCTTACTGTCAAAACTATCTCAAAACTGAATTTGGAACACAGCGATAAATTCGAAAAAGAAATTTTAACAATTAGCCTTCGTAGTTCACGTTGTGCAGACAATGCAGAGTTTGGTCATTTCACGTTCTTGTTTTCAAGAGGACGGCAGAGAAATCTACCAAGAACTATAATGCACGTGCAAAGCCATTGTTCTGCTCATTAAACCTTGTTTAGCGACGTTCCCGTTGCCGTTTTCTTAAACTCCCTAAGAAACGCTCAGAAATGCCCAGTGAACAAATGCGGAAAAATGCAAAGAGGATATCTCGAGGATACTTGGAATACTTCGTAATTTCGAATAAATATAAACCCTTTCAAAAACCGTTTTATACATTACTTGCAAAAAATTCAGATGATTTTGATTTCGGACAAAGTGCCCGAAAATAACACTGTAAAGTACAGTATTAAACTTAATTTTAGTACGTACTTTTTTTAGGCTTTGCTTGTTCTTTTTATCAGTTGACAGGGGAATTTTGTTTGTTTTTTTGGTGAACAGCACAATGGAGATGTTTGCATGTCATTTTCCAATACTATCATGTTCACCGATTTTTTTTTTCAGTCTAATTCATGTTTTATTGGCATAAATTTACTTTAGATTTTTGTCTGAAACGAGATAAAAAGTGTCCGAAAATCAAACGTCCGAAATGTTTTGCAAGTTATGTATCCATCCGCAAGAGTGCCTTGGTGATCACACCCATGTTGTTTACTCGATCCATTGCCGAACAAGATCTAAACACGTAATGAATAATTTAAACATAGTCACGTTGTTTTTTCACTAAAATTAGTAAGAGGAAGGTTACCCTTTGAATATTCTAACGTAATTTTGTCTACCCACGTGTATATTTTACAGTCTGGCCATCTTGAGTCCGCAGATGATGGTTCAGCGGTCCATTTGCCGTCTGTGTTGCATACGTAACGCATAGCAGCAAGGAATGTGACGTCATACCCCTGGTCACATGACATTACACAGTAAACTTTCTTAGTTTTGTCGTCTTCTTGACAGTCAAGGCTGGCATGGGCTGGTGGTTTTTGGCTTCTGCAGTTTAGTTCTGTTTAACAGGATGCAAGAATTATTTTCAAAAAGTCGTCTGTGTATATCGCCTTATTTTCTTCGCTTTCCTTTCGTTATCAACATAAATTTGATTTCGATTACTTAGACGACACCAACAAGCAAACGTTTGACAATTTCGGCATTGACGCGACACCCTTATCAAAACATAAGCTGGGAAATCGGATTAGAGCAAAATTAAATGGGATTTGGCATCACCTCTCCCCCAAGCTGCACGCCATTGTTCATCCATTTTCCCATTGAAACGTAAAATATCTTTCACAGGAAAAAACGCTTAAATTTAGATTACGTTCTTTTTCTATTGCCAAGAGTACAAATAACCAGTTGGATTCCAAAATAGGGTAAACATACTTAGCCGACTGATCGTGAGTCAGCAAAACGTTCTAGTACTAGATGTTTGAGAATTTGAGCTTCACACTAAAGGGTGATTCGGAAGGGCATAAAACGGACGTTTTATTTCATTACGCTGACTGTGGGACCCGCTTAAAAATCGTTTACCATGTAACGTTTAACGGAAACTGTGTTATGCTCATGGTTATGTAACCACACTGTGTTTTATTGTGATAAGACAACGAACCACAATATTTCTGTAGTCAGCGCAGTGAAACGTCTGCTAGCCATAACTGTGGAGAGGATATGAAACTATTTTGTAAAACAGGCAGATAGACTGTCGTTGTTTGTATAACAATGGAAGGTTGTTTTTCTGTGTCTATTGCACCCAGCTTGTATCACAGCCATGAAAGGGAAGCTGGTAAAAAGATAACAGGGATCAGATGAACCGGAAAAGTTGATTTTTTCCCTGTTGGGTGGTCTCCCTGTAAAATCAGCATTGCTAAAGTTCTTCGCTAGGAGATTATTTTTATAGGTTGTTTTGCTATGACCCTGTTAATAGATTGGCTACTCAGTTTTCTGTCTCCACCCCTTCCCGCTCCGTACCTCTATCTGAATATGCGGCGGATAGAGCATCGAAAATGCAGTGAAGTCAAAAAAAAAATGTGGAACATAAGCTCCATCTATTTCATTTGCGTTATAAATAAAGTACATTCTAATTTCCACTCAGCTAATTTGCTTTGGATTTATCAGCTGGGTTGATAATGTCAATTGGCCACCGTAAAGAGATTCAAGAGCTGACGTTTCGAGCGTTAGCCCTTCGTCGGAGCGAATCCATTATTGTTATACTTCCCACCGACGCAGCACCACAGTTTCTTTAGAAACGTACCCCCTCTATTAATTTGCTTTGGATTGGACTCAAGGGGCACTGCCGCGGGGATTTTGCCGTTTTGGGGTCAATTTTGTCAAAATCTTTGTTTTTTGCCTGTTATCACGCATAAAATATACTCCTGCAGAATTATCTAGAAGAATTCGAATGAAATATTTGTACGGAAAGCGAACAACGTTGCACTATTTTTGTGATTTTTTCATTGTATAGCTTTTCAATCCATTTCCATCCTCATCATCTGCAACAGCAGACAAGAGTTAATAGTTTCAAAGTAGTATTCTAGTCTTTGGCAACAAAACTTGACTATTATTGTTGGGTTTCCCCAATTGATGAATAGACAGCTTTTAGCTTTTTAACCCTTTACTTCCCAAGGGGTCTCCCTTTGACGAGTAAAATCGTCTGGCGTTAGACAGAGTAAAATCTATAAGTCACGCTTGGGCAGGAAAGGGTTAAGGGAGATAGTTTTTTAAGGGAGATAGTTTTTTAAAGTGAAGCTCAGCCAACAAACAACTTAACGTATCACCTACTCCCCTCACTCTCGCCTCCAGCCTCCACTCCTACCCTGGCAAGAAATAACTGCACCTTCCCGTCGAAGTTACCTTGAAACCTCCCCCAGGGTCTCGAAATGGTCATCATATCAGTGATAACGTAGCAGATAAGATCTTATAAACCAGCAACAGACAACAAATGGAAACGTACGTACTAACCGGAGTAACTAGCCTACTAGCGAGGGCAGTGGCCGACTATTGTAAACAAGCCATAAAATAGAAAATAAAACGAAGAAAGGCAAATAGAGCCAATAAAGTAATGAACTTACTGCTGAAATCAACTTTAGTCGAACAGCATGTCCCAAACAATATTCCGATAACAAACAGAACTTTGAAATACATTTCTCTTGACAACAAGTACACGAGGTACACGTAGTTGAGTCTGGATTACGTTTGACGGTTTCGATCCTCTCTGGGCGGGCGGCAAGAACAAATGCAAATTGATTCCTTGCGGAAATCTGAAACGTGTAAACAGGAAATAATAAAAATAACTTTGATAGCAAATAAAACAAACACGAATTTATGGACGAGTAAACAATGTGTGAGAATGGCTTTGGCGAAACTATTCAAAACTGACAATCCTTTAAAGTTGTATTGACCCAGTTGCAGGTGAGAATCTCAGTGTAGCACTTCTGGGACAGGTATATTGCACTCCGCTCTGACATTTCTAGTAAGGCGGGCGTCGTTTGAGCTACCGTGGGGCTCATCCGCGGTGTTAAAACCTGTGAAACTCACCAGTGACGTAAAACAAAGAACGAACAAGACAACAAAGAACCTCTAAACAATATAGAACAGAAAAACAATATCTCGAAAACTGAGAAAAAAGTAACAGGTTTTTACACCGAGGTAAAACCCGATTTAGCGGCTTCACGTATAAACCCTGCAATAACGAGTACAGAATACAATAATACAGATACAAAATAAATATATCTCTGGTGGCAGGGGTGCTAATTACATGAATATTGAACATTCTAGCCACCTGACAGCTGACATAACAGGGAAAAAGTAACATGAAATTGGCTTTTATATTGCAGTTCTTTAAGTTTTTGTGTTTTGTTTTTGCTTGTTTGTCAAAATGTATGTTACGGTTCGCGCAGTGGTAGCCTCCTTCACAGCCGTCATTTGACCCCATGATTACACTCCTCCTGTTTTCTATTAATATGTAGATTTAGCCAAGCCTAAAAGCGGAGCTCCAATATTATTTCTTTGGTATAAAGGTTCTTTCAAAATAGTTTGTGAAAATACCCTCATAAAAATTGCTGTTGAGAAAGGTTGAGAATCTCACAAAAACCAATATCAAATGTGCTAAATATAAGTTGGATAACTCTTATGCAAATGCTTCTTTACATGATTAACATTGGATAGCTCATTTGATATAGCATGGTTCTTGAGGTTCTTTTGTATGTAGCTTGAGCGGAGAAGAAATCACAGTATTCGTGCTTCCTTTCAAGGACAACGCTTGATATAAATCCACCATGTGCGTCTGTGCGTGCTCTAATTATGCGCAGGCGCAGAGACAATAAGAAGGCACGCTTGTGTGTTAGGGCGCAGACGGCGATTTGTGACCCAAGGCAGAAAAAAACGAACGGCATTTTTAACCTTGGACTCCCTGCGGGAAGCCCAAGTAACAAAATCGCTCCAAAGGATTGTGGTCGATTGAACCTAATTAAATGGCTGTTGAAACAATGACTTCTTTTGCTCCGTGGTTGGAAAATTTGAAAATCAAAATAAATGTGACGTCAATGTTTGTAAACAAGAAATATCGCTATTTGTGGGATTCTGCCCACAAAAATGTTTACTGACTCGGCTTCCTCATCCTTTGAAGTGCATGTCGTGGTGCGCGCGAGGAGAACGCGTTTATGCAAAAAAGAATGCAAAACATGCAAATTTACCTTTAGGAATTAAGCCACAAACGAAAGCACAGGAAACCATCAATCAGGACCTTCAACCCTTCAATTAAATATCCGTCAAATTGGTTCATTATGGTTTATTTCCTGTAAATATAAATTTGAGTCAACCGTTGCGTACGATCTGCGTGTCTGTGTTTGTTTAGTCACAGGTCACGGGTAGCCCAAGCTCTATATATGATTATTTAATACATTACGTAACAGTAGAAATATAAGGGTTTGGAGGAAAAGACGGGACACGGGGTACCGGGGTTGGGGTGACGGGGTGCTGCTGAAAACATGGGGTGCCGGCCACCTGTACCAAATCGGCAACCTTCAACTCCGCAGCCTCATTTGGGATTGTACATCTAGCCGTTGCCGTCGCCGCCAACGACCCCAGTCCCGCTGGTGTTCGCTAATCTGCCGCAGCAATTCTTCGTTAATCCGCAACAAGTGAACATCCCTAGTTTCATTCACAAAACTGCAAGGCTGATACTACTTTAAAATTAACTTTGCGAGACATCAACATGACCGAAATCGGTTTCGGTCATGTTGATGTCTCGCAAAGTTAATTTTAAAGTAGTATCAGCCTTGCAGTTTTGTATATGTTTACAGTCTATTTTTGGCTGATTAGGTCTCTTGCAGATCCTTCGTAAGTTAGCAGCATTATCGTTCGCGGTCCTTTGCAGTTTTCGTTTCTATTTTATCCCTAGTTTCACTTCTCTGAGCATTGGCCAATGTTTCAATACTTTAAAGCCTAATTCCACTATCTCGGCACCTCCTGGAGATCTGGTCATCGTTTCAATGATGGCGAGAGAATGGACTTTCCAGGGCCAAATATTCCGAAGGTCGGGAAGGTGTGTTTCTTTGTTATCTCCAGTGTGGGCAACGAAAACAACCTTTACTGAAACATAATCATAAGAGCCCTTATGATCGACATAATCATAAGAAAATGGTCGATCATTTTCTTATGATTATGATTATGTCTGTGACTATGTTGCTTTTATTTGTAGTGGGAACGCGAAAATCATAACGAAATAATCATAAAGATAATGACGCAGCGGGGTTATTGTGTTTTGGCTAATTAACGTCTAGGTCCAGTACCTTCGGGTCGGTTTGTTTTAAGATGGCGTCCAGCTTGGAATACCGTTTTTAGTGCAGAGTGCACTATTGGGATGATGTGTTGTGGGCTGTCCTCTTCTAACCACTAAGGAAAATGTGTAAACTTTAATGTTTGTTTAATTAATTAATACCAATTAATTAATTAGTCTTGCGGAGGGGGTGGGGGGCTAGTAGGAACCTGTGTGCACTGTACCACGTAAAACGCTGGTAGCACAACTGCTCCTTGAACATCAAAAGATATATATGTTTCAGAAAACACCATGCCTGCCTTGTGGTACTATCTTTACAGTTCCTAGAACAAAGCGATTTGGTCCGAACGCATGCGCAGAAGATTAGTTTGTGTTACTTTACTGCACACGACCCATTCTCGTCCCAGAGGCCGCGATCCTTTTGGTCAGCACCAAGAATCACGACCTCTGGCCGTCTCCAAAACCGGAAGTCCGCGAATCACGGACTCATTGTCGAATCTGACAATTCTGATTGGCTGAAAACTACAGAACGAGTACTCTGCGCATGCTCACAAGCTGGAGGTGGCCAGAGGTCTCGATTCCTTGGTGCTGACCATTTGAGTCACTTGACATGCATTATTGACATTATTACTTTCTTCAGTACTAATTCTTTTCTTATATTTTTATGATTTCTAAAAGTTACCTGATTTTCAGCCGCTGGAACCCTTTGATAGGTTTTTTAGACAAAGTTACTGTTAGGTTCCAATTATTTCGTTTTAGGGTAGAAATTCTCTCTGTGGTCCAGACTTGGAAAAATCAATCATCAAATGTAACGTTATTTCAATCAATTGATCATATTTTACTTACTGCTAGATATTTCCTCCGGCATTTTTCAATATCTGATTCATTGTATAAACATTCCTGATTTTCGAGGGAATTTTTTTTAACAGCAGCAGTACTGATAGGATTTTTTAGACAAAGTTTCAGCTGTTAGGTTTAGAAGCAGTTAGTAACAGCATAACAGGTTCAAGCTTAAATGTTCCAGTTATTTTCCTGCTTTTTACAAAATTTACCCGATTTCCAACCGCTGGAACCCGTTGATAGGTTTTTTCAACGAAGTTACTGCTAAGTTCCAATTATTAAAGCATTTTAGGGTATTTATGATCAGACTTGGAAAAGTCAATTACGAAATGAAACGTTAAGGTGGATTTCCACTGTCGCGTAATTTTTTACGTGCGTAAATAAAATTAGAAACGATGTATGGAAAACTTGCGTACACGTTTACGCTAGTCGTTCATACATTGTCTCTAAATTTTTTTACGCACGTTAACGCACGTAAAAAAAAATACGCGACAGTGGAAATCCACCTTTATTCTTTTTCGTTATTTCAATCGATCGATCATTATTTTAGTTACTGCTAGGTATCTCCTCCGGCATTTTTCAATATCTGATTCATTGTAACATTTCTGATTTTAAAGGGAAATTTTTGTAGCAGAAGCAGTTATTTGTAGGTTCCAGCTTAACTGTCCCAGTAAAGCTTCCATTTTAAAAATGGAAATGAGTTTTATTCGCACGACTTCTGTCTTGAAAATCAAACTCATTTCCATATGAAAGGTTGTGCACCAAGACTCGTTTTGAAACAGACGAAGGCAATTCGGAAATAGCTTATGAGAATCCCATGGGCTTTCCATGGCCTTACCGACTGTGAACACTCGGTTTTTGTTCCTGAAATCCGAGCATCGAGCGACAGGAATAGTAAGAATTATGCAAGTCAGGGAAAAAACTAGGAGAGAATTGGAGCGAGGCTGAAAAAAGACCTTTTTTACCGCAGCGCTAACCAATGACATCAATTGTACCGCGATCCGCATCATTCCGGCACAATGCTGCATTCGTGGTTTCACGTCGCACGCTAGAGGAAAACACTGCTCGCAGTCAGATGAGCTTATATTCCAGCCGTTTTTGGGATGCCACGCAACGCTCCCCCAAAGAACGTTGGGGGGATAGCGTGATATCCTAAAAAACGGCTGCGAAGGAGACTAGAAGCATATATGCTTCTGGCGGGATTTCTTATGTGGAGGAAGTTTTGGTTTGTTTCTGGTTTTTATATGCCGCCTATGTTAGCGACCCAAGGGCTAAATTAACTCGTACAGGGAAAACTTTTATTTTAAGATAAATATACTTCTAACAGCAAGAATTGAAGTCAATAAAATATTACAAAGAGTTTAATAAAATTTATCTAGATCTTTAATGGCCAATTCTGTGAAAAACTGGGACGAGACTTACGGTCCTCTCACGACTTCGCACACAAGAGTACACGCAAGGGAAATAAAGTGAGCCACAGGCTACCCATACAAGCAGTGCGTCTGTTTGTATGGGCCCCTGTGAGGGAACTTGGGATGCTTGGAGGCCACAAAACTACGTCGCATCCCTTCATTCATATTTCCTGTGTTAGTGTATAGCCTTTATGAAACGTTGGTAACAGATATTGTACATGAATAACACTTTATATCAAGTATGCTTCTCTTGCATTTGCAGGGCTGAACTGAGGTTATACCATGACGCGATTTCTGGAACTGTAACACTACTGATACACAGCCATACAAAATTCACAGGAACATCTAATTTAATAGTTTCTCTTGAGAGTTAATTTAAGGAAAAAGTCACCGAGGTACAAAAAAGAGCTAACTAAAACAAATAGGTCCCACTTCAAAACCAAATTCATTCGAAGTAAGAAATTCTCCGGGAGCAAAGTCCACTATGGGCATTTGATTGACATCTTCAGTTTCCACGTGGACAACTGCTTTCCAATCTTTACGGACCTGAGGGATAAAAACATTTATTACACCCATTTTGAAATCACTAGTGATCCTTGCAATCTGATTGGCTTTCAACAGTGCGATTTATTCACAGATCGCACCATTTTTTGCTCTAAATCGCATCCTTTTTTAGCCAATCAAAATGAAAATGAAATATTAATAACCAATCAAATTTCATGACTTACCTGCACAAGCCAATCAAATTACAGGAAAATATAGGGCAAATTTTGCAATTTCTAATTTCTAATTTCCAAATTCCTCCTTTTCCGAAAATGGATAAATTTAACTACTTACAGTTTTTAATTTACATATTGGCGTTTTCGGTTACTATTTTTGTTTTAAAAAACCGGGTTTCCTGAAGGGGATAAATAAATGAAGTAGTATTGGCAAAAAACTGTGATTTCAAAAAGGGTGTAATAAAGTGGCAATTGAACTTAGTGTCGGGCAATTTTGGTCTGAAATCATACTTGTGATTTCAAATCAATTTAGAAATTACACATATGATTTCAGACCAAATTGCACTCCACTTAGTTCAATTACCATTATAAAACACCAGTTACGTTAAGACGACAGCGCGACAGTTTTTCAATGACTGCCGAATTTCGCCAAATTCTGTGGTTGGTTAGCGCAACAAATGGCAAGGGTAGGTGGCTGATGGCTTGACGTCATCAACAAAGTAGACCTGACTGAGTGAAGGAGTGATTGACTGTCTGACCGATCGCCCAACCAACCGAGTCGGTCGATCGGCAGGCACAGGCAGGTAGGCAGCAATCAGTTTAAGGGACCTTTTTACTTTAGACTGACTGGTTGGCTTTCTGGCTGGCTGACAGACAGACAGACTGACTGACTTACCGCCCGACTTACCGACCGACTGACTGACTGACGCCATCTCCACCTTGCGGCATATTTTTACACAAGATGTATATTGGCTTAGTACTGTTGTTTGTATTTTCCATGGCCATACCTGTGTAATCTTAACATTTGGATCGTTTTTCATGAGTGTTAAGACACCATCATTAGCTCCTTGTAGTCTTATGGCTTTCTCCACCGCGTTACTCTTGCTGTCAAAGCACCCTTGAGATCCAATGCAGGTCACGTTGAACGTTTGTGTTGCTTTCTCGCTCAGCAGTCGCAGGAAATTCAGTTGTGTTTTGCCTACGCCAGTGTAGGAAATCTAAAAGAAAAAAATCAACATCACTTTCACTCACTGATTTGTGTAATCCACTCATGTGTTACGGAAGTCAGTTGTGCAGAGGATTGCTACTCCCGCTGGATGCTAAATTTTTTTATAAAAATACGCTGATTTTTCCATCCCGCCTCTCCCCTTGGTACCCGCTCCAGTACGATTAAGTTGTAAAACCTCTCAAACCTAACTGGCTTTTATGTCACGACGCTTAACTCAGGTTGCGTAATCATAAAGCGGCTAGGAGTATTTCTACTCCCCCCAGGATGGGATGCACGTTTCCATTTCGTAAAAGGTCGAAAAAATGGCATCGACCGTTTACGAAACGGAAACATGCGTCGCCGGGACTAGAACCCAGGCCGCTCGAATCCGGAGTTCAGCGCACTAACCGCGCCTCCGGTTCCACTTGTCTTTTCAATAAGACCAATGTAATAAACAACAAAGAGAGTATTGAGAGAGTATTGTCACCTCATAACCATCTTCATATTCGCTGAACCATTCAGATCCGGACAGCTTCTTCCACTTTTTGTTATCAGCCTGATCAGCGTCAGTAGCAAAACAATGCAGTCAAAAACAACAATCCAGATTTCGTTGCGGTTCCTTTGCGGCTGCTGTTACAGCGAGCGCAAAGATGTCCGCTCAAAAAAAGTAAAGTACCTTAATTTATTTACATACGGTTTGTGGACCACCCGACACAAATTCATGTAGAGCCAGGGGGATTTAAAGCAGGGATATCCGAAATACAACTCCAGCATCGTAACCACAAGACGATACTGCGTCCTTTAGCAACGAATATCATCCATATTGCAACAAATTAGAAAGTCAGACAGATTGAAAATTTATTTGGTGAACGGCCTACTAAGTACCTGCATTCGCTTTGAAGAGAAAAACAAATGGCTCAGAGAGATACGGTGCGTACGTCAATAACGTGACTGGTTAAACAAAGGGACGTCAGCAATTGCTGGCGATTTTAAAGGAGCTACGTCACCATATTTTGAGTTATTTCTTCGATAACCTAAATTACCATTAAAATGTAGGAAAGTTAAAAATAATACTTTGCAAAGGACGAAAAACACGAATGGAGTGATACTAAACCAAAAAGGAACAAGGATGGCTGAGGATGGAGAAGATTGAAACGGATTGGAAATGACGATCTTGAAAAATTTAGGCTAAAGTTTTCAAAATGCACGAGCGATGACGTTGCTCTTTTAACAGAGTAATGACACACAGGATAGACTGATAAATTCCAAGGTCTTCCGCCTGAGTAACAGTCTGTCTAATTTCTGATAACTTTTGCTGAGCTGCTGTTTCGGTTTACTGAGAACAAAAGCCCTTGCGTGCATTTCTCCTTGAAACTCCTCTCTCCCCAACCTACGCCGCACAGAAGTCATTTCCGTACCACGAGGTATCATTTTAACTTCAATTTCTATTCAGTGCCGGAGTATTTTTAGGACGCAAACCATCCCATAATATCTCGTAAACATAAGATTTCGTTGCTTACTTTCAAAAAAACTGAGTTAAAATTTGCTTGAAAACAAGCTGAATATAATACAGCTTTTCGAGCGGAAATGTCTTGGGACCTTTGAGAAACGCACGCCCCGACTATATAACATAACAGATCGCAATAACAACAACAATAGTTGTACGTACCTTTTTGGTGTTTTTATCAGGATAGATACAGGTTTGTCCACCAGCAGTAAAGTTACAGAACACTTCAATAGCATCTCCATTACAGCCGTAGTTAGGATCGATCCAGTAGCGACCTAACAGTTTAAATTTTAAAAAATATTTAGTATGCATTTGTTTAACAGCAATAGAAAAATTGATAGCTGATGGACGGGTGGTATTGATATCAGTCATGACCTATCCAGGAAGGAGTGGGTGTTCTCTGGAGATAATGAGCTGTGACCTCTTTCTTGACGGACACCTCTCTAAGACGAACAACTGGTTTTGTTCTCTGCGCGCCGTTTTCCAGTCATTTTACTGTATCTAAACTCTCTATAAGCAGGACATCTCTCTAAGACGAACAACTGGTGTTGGTCCCTGTGTGTTGTTTTTCACTCATTGTACTGTATCTAAACTCTCTATAAGCAGGACATCTCTATAAGACGAACAACTGGTGTTGGTCCCTGTGTGTTGTTTTTCACTCATTGTACTGTATCTAAACTCTCTATAAGCAGGACATCTCTCTAAGACGAACAACTGGTGTTGGTCCCTGTGTGTTGTTTTTCACTCATTGTACTGTATCTAAACTCTCTATAAGCAGGACATCTCTATAAGACGAACAACTGGTGTTGGTCTCTGTGCGCTGTTTTTCAGTCATTTTACTGTATCTAAACTCTCTATAAGCAGGACATCTCTCTAAGACGAACAACTGGTGTTGGTCCCTGTGTGTTGTTTTTCACTCATTGTACTGTATCTAAACTCTCTATAAGCAGGACATCTCTATAAGACGAACAACTGGTGTTGGTCCCTGTGTGTTGTTTTTCACTCATTTTACTGTATCTAAACTCTCTATAAGCAGGACATCTCTATAAGACGAACAACTGGTGTTGGTCCCTGTGTGTTGTTTTTCACTCATTTTACTGTATCTAAACTCTCTATAAGCAGGACATCTCTATAAGACGAACAACTGGTGTTGGTCCCCGCGCGCCGTTTTTCATTCATTTTACTGTATCTAAACTCTCTATAAGCAGGACATCTCTATAAGACGAACAACTGGTGTTGGTCCCCGCGCGCCGTTTTTCATTCATTTTACTGTATCTAAACTCTCTATAAGCAGGACATCTCTATAAGACGAACAACTGGTGTTGGTCCCTGTGCGCAGTTTTTCACTCATTTTACTGTATCTAAACTCTCTATAAGCAGGACATCTCTATAAGACGAACAACTGGTGTTGGTCCCTGTGCGCAGTTTTTCACTCATTTTACTGTATCTAAACTATCTATAAGTCGGACGCCTCTATAAGACGAACAACTGGTGTTGGTCCCTGCGAGCGGTTTTTCAGTCATTTCACTGTATGACACCCTCAGGCTATGAAAGACAGTTGGTGCCAGTTCCGATGGTGCCCGTCTTAGAGAGAGTTCACTCGGAGTCTACCCTACCTCTACCCTACCAATGTTTCCTGATCCAAAAAAGAAAGAAAGAAAGAAGGGAAAAGAAACGGGAAAAGAAGTTTAAGTTAAGTTACAACGCAAGAGAAGATCATCATCTGTTTGTCGTACGCCACGTGTCAAAAACATCAGTGCCGCGTACCATCTTTAAGGTTTCCATGACACATGTGCAAATCTTTACAAGTTCTAGCAGGGTTCGTTTGTGTTCCACTCGGTCGTTTTATGCTCTCGATTTCCTCCTTCAGTGACTGGATAAGTCCTTGGGACTCTGATATGCCGGCATCTGATGAATCCACAGATCTTCGTTTCCTTGTTTCTCCTTTGTCGGCGCCAACGTCTAATCCACCAGGAGAAACCAAGTAACCACTACCTAAAAACGAGCTCTGTCATAACACAAGAAAGGGACACTGTCACGCCTGATATATCATAGTTTAATAAGTATGGCCTGTAGCTTGCTGTAATCGTGATTTATTGTCTTGCAATAGGAGGAGAAAAATGCTAATAGTGGTGAAAGCAAAGAAATATCAACTAAGAAGAAAAAATAACTATTAAAAGATACAAAATTTCACCAGAATTTCAGCTTTGAGTTCTGGACAGGATGTCCAGAAATCAAATTTGATGAATTGCAATCCACTTCCATCCTTGTAATCCTGTACTACGTCCCCAAAATAACTGTTCTATCTTGTTATGTGGAATCTTTTTATAAAATTTATTCGTGTATTTCGTTGTGGCATTTGGCACAATAATATGGAAATTAGAACATAAAGATTTCTATAACATTTCGTACACAAAATAGGTGTTTCCTGATGACCTGTTTTATGTTCGCTAAGCTCAACTACTAGTTAAAAATCTCGAGCGATTTCTGATAGCCAATGAAAGATAAAATGATAATAATTCTTCTGCAACTCAAACGGGAGCAAACTAACCGTTGACTTCCCCGAATTCTCGTTTCCCGCGTTAATCACTGACATGACGTTACGAAGCTCCTTACACAAACATTTTTACAAAGAGCTCCTCAGTAGAAGTAATTCTCAAGTTCTCATTCGAGGAGGCCCCAGAAACACTTAACATTCAGGCTATATTTATTACTAGAAACTGCTTCCAACCAGAAATTGTGAAAAAATAAATTTATGTTTGAAAAGGTAAAATATCCTTTACTTACAATGTCTCCAGGAGGTCCCTGAAAAACAAATAACGCAAATTAAAATCAGGAAAATAACAGCAATATTTAAAAGTTAGAAATTTTGTTATTGAATTATTTTACGTAGTTTAGAGTTTATGCTATAAGCTTCAGTAATCGGAATCATTGTAAGAATGTCAGGATTCGCTCGCACTTGTACTTCGGCGATTGCAAGTTTTCGCTTTTAAAATCGTTTTGGCTTCTTTGATAATGTGATGACCAAATTCATGATTCAGGATAAACGCTTAAAAATGGCGTCAATCTGTTTTTAGTTGCCCAATTACGTCATAGATTTGCAATGCTGCCCGCTCAGAGACTTTTGGCGGGAAACAGTTTATTGTTAGACGTCATGTGACCTCAAAGTAGCCAATGAGAGCAAGTGCTGTTGGTGAAAAATTAATAACACGATTCTTACCGGAGGTCCAGGTGGTCCCTGGGGGAATGAAAAAAAAAAGCCACAATGAATTGAAAGAAAAGAAACGGATTTATATTCAATTAAAAACATATAATATATGCACAGCGTTCCAACTTATGAGTAAATTTTCTGTTAACTGCAATTAACTCGAACTATAACTGACGAATAACACTTAAGTCCTTCTTTCTGGCGAAGATAAGAACTAGCAAGTCAGAGTAGCGCGACTACGATTCAAATTAGAATCATCCTCACTGACAGGCAAATCAAATAAGGGTTCTCTGTTAAATGAGGATAGGACAGTTTTCAAACGAGTGTAATGAAACCAAAACAAACAAAATGGAAATGGAAACTTATAGCAATTCTATGTCAGGCCAAACGGGCCATATTAAAGGCCGGAGCTTATCACGGTTTCTGCAGCATTAAGCGACTAGGAGTATTTCTACTCCCCACTGGATGAGACGCTAGTCCATCGCAGGGTTCCCCTTTCTCCCCCATCCCCCCCCCCCCCCCCCCCCGCAGCATTAAATTCACCAGAGGCAGTATGAGAGCACAGCGCCTTGCCAAAGAACACGACGCAGTGGCCCGGCAAGGATTGGAACCCAGACTGCTCGATCTGGAGTGGAAACTAGTAAAAACACGTGACCGACTACCAAAGGAGTTTTAAACAGTTTTGACTTACCGTAGGCCCTTGGTCGCCCTAAAATGAAAACAAGAATTGTCGAGGTTACAGACATAATAATGATAAACAAAAACGAACAAACCAGTTGATCAAACAAAACTATATCATGGAGCGAAACTCGTCAATAATTTTGAATTTTCTTCCTTATTCCCCATTGATAGAGCCAACGGCTCCCTAGAAGTTCCCGTTAATAGTAAAAATATCCCTTGGTCGCTTTACATGTAAATAATCCAAACATTTTCCCTGCAACAATGAAATAAATTGTCCCCTAAAACCCCTTGGAGGCCCTCTCTGATGCACTCATGAACACTCATTGTGGCAACACTTGGCTTGGAATTTAACAGCAAAATACACAACGCAATATTCATCAATTCTAAGAATAATCTTTCTTGCTTTCGTACTAACCCTTTCTCCTTGTGATCCCTGAAGTTAAAAAAACGATGCATTAGACATAGATTTGATAGTGATTTGATGGATAAAAACTTGAGAAACAAGATAGAATTGAAAGCAAGTATCAAAAAAGATATAGACAACGAAGTTTCCGAAATATTTTTCAAAGGTGCTGGGGCAGCTTGTTTGAAGTCAGCTTCTGTCACGGGTCTCTTGAAACGACAGCTTCTTATCATATTTCCTTTGACAGTGTATTGTACTCACACGACAGTGCGTTCCACTCACATTACAGTGCTAGCCGAGCTGCATTTAAAGCGGTTTTCACTTTTAAAAAGCGAATCACATTTGCTTCGGTTTTACGTTACTACGCTCAATGATTGGTTGCAAAAAAACTCACGCCACTTTCTCAACCAATCAGAACTAAAACCAAAACCAATCACGGTTGATTCGCATAGGTTTTATGGCTTTATGTATTAAATGAGCTACGTCACGATATTTTGAGTGATTTCTTTGACAACCCAAATGTCGGAAACCTAAAAATAATAGTTTTCTCAAGAAGAGAAACACCAAAGGAGTGAAGCTAAACCAAAAAGGCACAAGGACGGCTGGGGATGGAATAGATTGAAACGGATTGGAAATTACGATTTTGAAAAAATTGAGCTAAAAGCGGACGAACGGTGACGTAGCTCCTTTCACCTGCGTCTTGATTGGTTCGCTGGATTGTCTTATCCTCTGTGGTTAGCCAGAGTGATTACCTTGGTTTTACGAACCTGAACTGAAAATTCCTCTAGGCAAGAAACAGGGCTTTCGATATAAAGCAAAAGAGAGGCCAGTATTTACTTACCCTGTCACCCTTTGTTCCCTGTTGTAATATAACGCAAAACGAGACGTCAGTACTAGGCCAAAATGTGAATTAAACAAGTTAAGTGAAGAAGATACTGAATAGCATGAGAAAACAACAAACCTGTAGTCCAGCTCTTCCCTTCAAGCAAAACAAACACAAACAAAACAAACAGTTAGCCTCCTCTATTTCAATGTTATAGCGTTACTATTATAGCGAAATTAGCGGGAAATATATTATGCTCCTGTTGCGGACCTACGTTCTCCTTCCAACACAGCATAGACCGTGATTGTCCTGTCACGTTTCATTTATATGCGAGTGACAGGTTATTCTGATATTGGATCTCAACGGATCAATCTGTATCGAGCATTTAGAAGAACAAGTTTCCTCGTATCTAAACAAAACAAACAACTCACCCGAGGTCCTAACGGTCCTGGCGGACCGGGTGGCCCATCTGGTCCGTCCTCGCCCTGGGACAGAATGAAAATTTAATTTAAAAATGAGGCCAAGCACGTGGAAGATATTTAACGGATTTCGTTATAGTACAACTGAGGAATAAATCTTTTCGCTCCTAGACTTAAGCCCACTAGTACACTGTTACTCGTAACTTAAGCTTGCACAGAATAGCAAACGCTATATAAATAACAAACTAGTTGGATACTAACTCGGTCGCCTTTGGGACCAGGAAAACCACGCGGGCCGGCGGGGCCTAAGTCTCCCTGAAAGGGAAAAAGTTAAAACAAAAGAAATTAATCATGAATCAACGTAGAATTTAAACTAATTTGTGTTGTTGTTGGGTTTTAACTCTTCACTGTCATCTCGGTGTAAACATAATAGACGTTACTAATGCAGTGTTCGTATGTGACTGGACCGAGACTGAGTGATCTGTGGCGAGAGATTATATACTTATTGACTGAGTGGGAGGGCCGGACGGGAAAATATTTGGCTCGAGGCCAGGACGTACGGACCAAGCGCAGCGAGGTCCGCGCCGTGGATCTTCTCGTGTTTATACTTATGTCGCCTTATGCCTAATGAGAAGAACATAAGAACAACAAGTATGTTTGTTCTTCTCACGCTAGTGCATGCTTATGTCGTTATGCCTATGCTTGTGCGCTAGTGAAAACCAGGCTTTAAGCGACTAGGAATATCCCCCTGGATGGAATTCTAGTCCATTGCAAGATAAAACCAGTGATAAGTTCAGCGGTACTACCTGGGTGGAGAGTCAGTATAGCAGTTTTCAATTGAGTGTCGAAAGTAACCAGCGAATTGCTTTGGTTTTGCATTACTACGCTCAGTGATTGGTTTAAAATCTCGCGCCACTTTTTCGACCAATCAGGAGTAAAACCATAAAGAATCGAGACTTGCGCGCGCATGTTTTCCTGCCCTTCGCGCCGGCTACGTGTAATAACTTCCAGTTTTGATTGGATCACTGGATTTTCTGCGTTCTTTGTGATTGGCCAAAGTAATTATTTCTGTTTTGGTTTGACGACACTCAATTAAAACTCACTCTATGAACAGAACGCAGCGCCCCGGCCAGGGCTCGAACCCAGACCGCTCGATCCGGAGTCGAGCGCACTAACCAATATACCACAGGGCATTAGAGGTTACAAAATTACTAAAATGCACGTATGTCAGGACACGAGCAGGGTTATGAATCGCTTATGCCATAGGTGGTTTGGCTGCGTTCTTGGAAGATTCGTCACTCCTTACCTTGTCTCCAACAGGTCCTGCTACTCCCGTGGGGCCGAAGAAACCAGGCCATCCCTAGACAAACAATAAATAAAAATCAGGAATTTCAGCTTACAAAAACAATTTTGTATTTATACTCGGAAGACGTGCTAAGCAAGAACCTACATACACATTCACACATTCCTACTATTCACATACGACTTCATCCTAACAACATCAACAGGGATAGTGGAATCGAGATTCCTGAAGCTTGGATGCCCACGATCAAGAAACACAAGAACGAGAGAACTGCACAACGGCGAACCGCCGAGGGAACAACTAACTGGTCTAGGATCAGCGAGGATCGAAATGCACCAATCACAGCTGTTGAAAACCAACCAATCACAGCGGAGCACCATGCTTTATAAAGCTACACGTAGCCAGTCGACCTTATCGCCTGATGAAGGCTAGCAGTATGCAACCGAAACGTCGCGGTCCACATCACAAGTGACTACATCGTGAGACAAACGATAACTCCTTAATTACTATACTTTATACCACGATGAACAACAACAACAACCTTTTTCACGACATTAAACAGAAGTTATAACACAAAAACAGGGCATTGCATGACTCCTGGTGTTTACCTTGTCTCCCTTTTCTCCCTGCGAACCTTGCAATCCTTTTTCTCCTTTAGGGCCCTAATGACAAAATCAAAATGAAACACATCAGACCACAAAACAAAACACTACATTGCGGTTAGAGCGGTTTAAGATTGAGTGTCGTGAAACCAAAACCACTGGCCAATCACAAGGGACAAAGACGATCCAGTGAGCCAATCAGAACTCAAAATAAATACACGTAGCGCGGGAAAATATGTGATTGGTCGAAGAATTAAGTAGCGCGAGATTTTTAAACCAATCAATCACAAAGCAGTGCGGCATTACTTTTGACACTCAATCTGGTGTTCAAAGCTCGAATCAAATGGTTAACTTGTAATCACGATAACGAAGGTAACGCGCGTTCTTTACAGTGCTGAAATGCTAACAAGACAGATGCTTACAGTGTTTCCACGCGGGCCTTGAAGTCCCGGTAGTCCTTGCGGCCCTGGGCCACCCTACAATAAAAAAAAAACAGGAAAATAAACACATATGAATGCATTTAGGGAATTTGCAAGTAATTTTTCAACGACTGACAAACAACTTATTACTTGACTCTGAAGATGACTAGATTACTTTACTTCAGGTTGTTGAAACGTCAGTTGCCAACATGTTTCCAGAATTACTTACACTCAACAAGACATTATACGAGCTATAGTGGTCATTTACTCATCTACAGAAATAATACCACAATGGGGTAACTGCTTTAAAAACTTACTTTTCTTAGTACATTTTCATATTCCTTCCACCTGAGCGCAAAAAGGAATCTTATCACTTCACTTCACTATCATTTAAATTGAATGGTGACTCTCGAAACTGTAGCACAGATTGAATCATGGGTTTTCTTCACTGTCACACTATAATGATATCACATTAAGAGTCCATTAACGCCAGGCTCATTCATCTCGTTTAGCTTGGATGTGACTAATGTGACTGCACGGGGTATCCACCTACCGGGGCACCGGGGCTTCCTCTTTCTCCGGTGGGTCCCCTGTCTCCCCTTGTTCCCTAAAAAACAGCAATCCAATACAATTACTAAACAATTGATCTTGTGGAATCGGCGGGGCTAAACAGAATGTTATTGTACTGATCCAAACACAACGAACATGAAACTTATTACCACAGTCTCATGTTTCTACACATTCAAAAGATACGCAATACGCCTTATACAGATTAATACCTTTGCGATTTGTAAACGTCTGTTTAACGTTCCATATGGATCTTATGATTGGCTACCATGTTTCCAAACCAGTCAGTACATTTTAAGGTCTCACTAATATATACAGATCACCACCTACGCGATCTGTAAACATTAGAGAGTTTTGGCAACTAGGACGGCGACGGCGACGGCAACGGCAACGAGAACGAAACAAAACAATAGGCTTAATGAGCACAAACAATCGCTCTGCACGTGCGTTTTATAGTTTTGTTCATTTCTGGGCCGTCATCTGCAAAACAACAACGTGAAATGACCAAATTTTATGTTTTCTCGAGAACGTGAGCGCATGGCGGCAAAGTTTACTGTCTTTTTCCTTACTTTAACGCCGTTCATAGTAATTTAGTTCCTGGACAGTTCGTCAGCACTTTCCAAGTTAAACAAATTTCATTAATTGCCAAAGCGTCACAGAAGGAAACGAGAAGTTATATTTTGAAATGACGTTTTCGTTGCCGTCGCCGTCGTCGTTGCTACAACTCCTTAGTTATTTAACGCCCCTCACGAATATTACGAGTGGATAACACGGTTTTCCTCTCAGTAGATGTTAAGTTACAAAGCACCATCCATACAGGAAGCATGATGCAATTTGGTCATAGTAATCCTTCTAGTTTGTTTCACTTCATTTCCCAATTTGATGTCATTTGCAAACTCAAATTTGAACGTTAGCAAGTCATTTGCAAAGTTAAATTTCAACGTTAGCAAGTCTTACCGGTGGCCCGGGGGGGCCTGGGATTCCCTGAGGTCCGGACGGACCTGTCTCGCCCTGGAAAACAAAAAAGATCGACAGTCAACACAGTGTAAAAGGACATATTCGCTCTCAAATAGGGCTTTTATCGTTAAAACTTGGTGAGAATTTGTTCTCTGAGGGGACTTAGTATTGGGAAGGTGGTGTCAGTCCCCTCTAGTACGGTCATCATGTGACCTACTGTGTTATACAGATTTCGTACTTATTCCTTGCAGCTCAAATTCAGGTCAAAAAGTATTTGCCTCATTCATCCTCCTCCCCTAATCCACTCCACCGACACTGGGGCGTTGTTAGTGCCCCACCTTCACTAGGCAACAACCTTATTACGAAGAATGATTTGATGGTAACGATGAGATCTCTTTATCTTCAGTGAATACGTTGTATTTTATTTTTGTTATTGTAGTTAAACAAAAATAGGCAAAGCGTAAAGAAAAAACACCTGTTTTTGTAATCATAATTAAAACGAAACGCAACAAAAAAGCGGAGGTAGATTTTAAGTAACACTTTTGAACTTTTTACTTGGCAGATTAAGTGAGGACACTGAAAAACGCCTCCGGGCTAATTGCACAATCCATTTTCTTTGCACCCTACGTATGCGTGTGGACTAGGTCTTAATGCAGCAGTTGTCATGGTTACCTTATCACCAGGGTCACCATCAGATCCGGTAAAACCACGAGGCCCAGGCTCTCCCTGAAACAACGACATCACGTGATGTGAGAAGCATGATCGGCAGTGACGACATGCAACAATCACTTTGCTTGACTTACCGGGGGTCCGGGTTTACCAGGGACTCCGTCGTCTCCCCTAGAGCCGGGGGGACCCTACGATAAAATGTAACGCAAATGAAACAATATTCATTACAAATAAGTACGAGCCCAAGAAAGGCAGCAGCCCTCAAAAGGCCTCACATAAATGGCTTTCCACCTTTCAATAGAATAACAATGTAACAATAAACAAGAACAACGCCCGTAGACACACCTCTCCCCCAAAAAAGCAACTGCTACACTAAAGCAATAGTAGAAACTGGCTGCTTCACTACTGCGGCTACAGAATCTTTTAACTATTTTAAAAATATAACAAAGATTACCGTCTGAGGTCAAGTTACTTAGTGGTTTAGTTGTGAATGCAAGCTCAATATATTATAGTATGTTAACGACACCATGTACATCAGCAATGTGCAGAAATCAGTAAATAATAATTCTTGGGTAGAAATTTATTTCGCTATGATACTTTTTCTTTCAACATTATATTGAAAAATCCTACCGTTATTTTTCGAATAGCAAACAATCTGAAATTACTGAATGTCAGCAAGTGAATAACGAAACAGTTCCTGCTTCAAAGGGACACTGTCACGGCATTTGGTGTCATTTTAAAATGCTGAAATATGTTCCTGCGTCAATAGAAACCCCAAAATAATGGTGTAGTTTTGTTACCAAGGACTATATCAGTACACTGAAACCGTTTATTGCCACCTATTACTTAGGATGGCAAGGATGGAAGTGGATTGAAATTTGAAAAAACTTGCCAGTTTTTTTCAAATTCTAGAGGCATTCCTTGAAAATATGGCCAGAAATTCATTATGGTTTCTCTCTGAGCCACAATTCGTTTGTTATCTTTCCGTTAGTCCATCAGGAGCATTTTAAGCACGAGTAAAGATAC
Source organism: Blastomussa wellsi (assembly GCA_947652115.1). NCBI lineage: Eukaryota > Metazoa > Cnidaria > Anthozoa > Scleractinia > Plerogyridae > Blastomussa > Blastomussa wellsi. The sequence continues at coordinate 10,354,958 of OX393563.1, forward strand.
CAGGTAATGATTTTAGCGATGGATGAAGCTGAAAACAGCAAAACCCCTGTGACAGTGCTCCTTTAAGGTTTGAAATCCTGCTCTTATATCTAGCAATCTTTACACGTTATCAAAATGGGTCTTACTCTCGGGCCTGGAGGGCCTGGTTGGCCATCTTTTCCGTCTGGGCCTGGAGCTCCCTGAGAACGAACAATAGTTAATTTGAAATCGTCAGAACAACACAAGCAGTATCTGAAACAAAGTTTACACAGTATCTCACAATGACTGTGGTCTCATATACTTCCGGCCAGTTAAACGTGTCATGCTCTTACAATATTCGGAGCTGATATTTTTGTAGCTTGACCAAAAACTAATGTCCTTATGCTAATGCGAAAAATACTGTAAACAAAGATTCGCCTACAACCTAACACTGTTCGTTCTATTGGTAATTTTTTCAAACGTTTAGTGTTTTCTTAATTGTAGGTACCTTTCTCCCTACTAACTGCCTAACTTATTTTGTACAATCTGCATCATTTCCGATGGCTTTTCATGGCTTTTCAGGCTTGGCAAGTGAAGTATTGAGATTCCATGACCATTCACGTTTTCCACGAGACCCACGAACCCTGGGTGGTCTCAATCCCAAGCAATTTTCAACACAGCCATAAACCAGTTCAAACGTAGCATCGTTTGAGCTACCAGTATCAAGAATTCATAATTATTCAGCGAATTAGTCAACACCAGCTCGCCCGAATGTGACCTACCTTGGCACCTTGTGACCCTGGGGGACCCTGAGGTCCTGGTGGTCCAGTCGCACCCTAAAATAAAGGACTTCAAATTAGTACTCAAAATTATGGGACCACACGTAACAACTGATATAAAAGGATCCTCACCATGGGTCCGTTTGCTCCTGGTTGGCCTGCGGGACCTCGCTGTCCTTGGGGTCCCTAACAGAAAAAAATAAAATGAATTATTTGAACCCTGGGCTCCAGAGCTTTTTCTCGTCAGTCATGTTCATTTTCACAAAAAAGGCTTTTCACCACGTCAATTTTTTTGAAACGAAGGCAAAACCTGTCTTGGAAAAATGTCCATTATCTCGACACCCAGGATATCAAGAGACAGATACATAAATCAGTTTTATTCTGAAATTAAAAACTCAAGGACTTTGCTGTTCTCAGGGTGGATAACATTTAATCCACCCGATAAATCAATATCCAGTGGATAGAAGTTAAAAAATATGCTCTCCACAGCGTAGTGACATATTGCAAGCAGGGTAAATCGCTAAGTATGCAGTTCAACATACCTGTGGGCCAGGATCACCTCGGTCACCCTTTGCACCTGACTCACCGGGTCGGCCCTGCGGGACAAATACACGTCATGTAAGCATACTTGAAGCGTGAACTCTTAGCGATGTTCTTACTACTTCGTTTTCTTCTAGGACATTGGTTTGCCACGCCTTGAATTCCATGGCGTCCGTCATTTTCGATAAATTGTTTTGCAAAGTAAAATCTTATTGCATCACCACAAGTTGTGTTACTGGAAGTCTGTTAAGTAACCTCATTTAAATTCACAGCGATCTCTATCGTTTCGACACTCTCCGCATGAATTTTAACAAAAACAAAGGCGCGGATGACTGGGGTCCTGAAAACAAACCTAACGACTTCAATAATGTTGTGCCCAAGGAAAGAGTTTTGTCACTATGTGATTCCATTTATTGAGGACCTACTCTGAGTCTCCTCAAACAGTGTTTTCAGATCATTCGGTTCAAGTTGAAATTATAATACTGTAGTGAAGTTGTAAGAGACAAGACCCATGGAAGAACGAGATCATCCAAATTAAGGCCCGCAAAACATGACCACCATGATCTTAACATTTAAGACAAGGCTTTGTAGTCTGACTAACGCGGATATGAACCTACGATCTAATGCGTCATTAGTGGCAGACGCCATTTCTCGGGAGGATGCGAATGTCTTGACTTACAAGCGGGTAAAAATATATTTTATGCCCCTCCTCCCCAGCTCAACGTTATTTCAAAATTAATTGTGGTACACTAAAATTAGTGGAATGTCTCAAAGGTTCCTTCAAAGAATGTAGGTAGGCACCTTTAACAAAGATTTTCATTGCTGCTCCGAAATATCCAGCATTATAGTTCACCACTAAATTTTCTCCGATTCTGATTGGTTTAAATTGATCACGTGACGCGATAGTGTTCATCAGCGGAGGGCACTATCAGCGCATAGTGCCCGTCCGAGGAAAATACCCGGATGGATAGTGCCCGTCCGTGAAATTTTTTTTGTTAACAAGCAGTATTTCGGTAAAAAATCAAACGCTATTTGATTTATCTGTATTTCGAGGGTTTCTTACCTGATTTTCATGTATTCGTACTATATTTGTTTTAAGAACATCAAATTTCCGCGGGGCAACTATCAGCCGATAGTTCCTCGACAGAAACACTCTATTGTTTAATTAGGTTTTATTAAACGTACCGGTGATCCTGGGGTTCCGGGGACACCAGCGGCACCTTTTGGGCCTTGTTCTCCCTACAACAAAATCCTGCAGTTCAGGTAACTTAACAATTCAATTATTACGCTAATAATCAGAAAGTACAAGAAAAACAGGCACTGGTAAAATGATTCAATAAGCGAAAAAGCTAGTTACCTTATCTCCTGGTCTTCCGTCACTTCCGGTGTCACCAGTCTCACCTTGGTCTCCCTATGGAGAGTAACGAGGAGATGCCACAATTGAAACAGTTGTATAAATCGTTTTCACCAAGCCGTCAGGTTAGACTTTCCCAATGTTGCTAAAGACCTCCTCACGAAATGAAAACGATTTGATACGAAAGAACTATTTCTCTCTGACCATGGTGATAGTTGGGATAGGAAAACCGATCTCAATTGTTGGCAATAAAAGGAAAAGCCTAAAGCGATAAATTTATTTCTTACCTTAGCTCCTGCTGGCCCAGATGGTCCGCGTTGTCCGGGCAAGCCTTGAGATCCCTAGCAGAAAAAACAACAACAAAAATCCGTATTGTGCTTTCCGATATCCAGTTCTGTAGACTTGTATTGTCCTTCACAAATCTTTATGGGTGAACTTGGAGATTTTGTTAAATCGAACCAGAAGTCTATTCACTGGAAGTTTCACGTGCAGATTGACTAATACTGTTATTGTCATACAAGTCCCCGAAAAGCTTTCGTCAAAGTGAAAAAGTGGGCGATTGTGCTGTTCAGGGTTCGTACTCTTTTGAGCTTTTGAAATTCCATTACTTTCCATGACCTTTTCCATGACTTGTCCAAGTTTTCCATGACCTAAATTTGAGAATTTTCTAGGGAATCATCTTTCATTTTGGGTACGTTTTTACTACTTTCTTCACGAAAAAACCGAATTTATTTTGCACTTTTTTAATAAACACAATTTTCCATGACTTTCCATGACCCATACTCGAATTCCATGACTTTCCAGGCCTGGAAAATGAAATTCTAAAATACCCTGACTTTCCAGGTTTTCCATGACCTGTACGAACCCTGCAGTTGAATTCTTCTCGGAACTATTGTCTATGGGAATTTGGGAGTTCTTCAGGTTTCCAGACTACGAACATTTGGAACCTAAGTTTAAACACCTCTAAATTAGCACGAGTATTCCGACTATAGGCCCGTCAATACAGAACCATGAGAACACACCATGTCACTTAACAGCATCGATCTTAAATATGTTTAAAATCATAAATGACGATTCCCGGTATGTTAAACTTTTTAAGCAAACCTGTGGTCCACTGGGACCTGTCTCGCCTTTCTGGCCTCTTGGTCCTGGAACGCCCTGTAAATATTAAAACATTTCATAACTGCTGTGAATCACCTAGCAAAGAGCAAGACAATCTGAAATATTGGAACTGACAACAACAGTCAATAACTAACAGAAATAACACAGTTATAATTTGTCCCATGTTCGCATGCGTGCCCCCTCCCCCCACCCCGTTAGTGTTTCCACCATAGTGCCTTAGCCTCTTAGTGCACTACCGCCTGCCAAGCCATCACAGCTCTTTTAACTCTGTGCTCAAACTTGTTGAAATTCAACTGGTCACCTACCGGGACACCTGCAGCCCCAGGGGGTCCGGGGGGTCCACGGCCTCCGTCGCTTCCTTTCTCACCCCTAGGGCCAGTAGCTCCCTGGGGGCCTGTTTCACCAGCCGGTCCCTGGAGACAGCAAGTACAAGTTAGAAATAAAAGTCCTGGCAAAGAAAACTGAAAGTAAAAATCTTTCAAATTCACAACTTAAGTTTAATGAATCTGCTCGGTTCTAGTGTTACCAGGGCCAAGCTTTTTGGATAATTTATTCAAAACACGCAAGCCAACACGCCTGTTATTTCCAAAATGGCAAGTTCCTCAATAGAGCTACTATATCACAATTAACAGGCCACATTGGTTTACCAAGGAAGAAAAATGTGCCAAAAGTAAATGGGAACATGGAACATGAAAGGAATTGTGTCACGGATTTGACTTGATTTGAACTAGTGAAGGAACATTTCATTAACATAGCAAATACAAAATAAGGTACCGATAGGTAAGAATGACAAAACAGATTGCGAAATGGGTTTTGGAAAAACTGTTAGGATGAACCATTTTCAAAGTTGATCTCATTTGTATGTAAAATTTTAAATGCAACGCCCTGGGGGACACATTTGTCTGTAATGAAGCTTTTAGCTATGATTTTGTTATTACGATCAATGGATTGAGGCTGCAATTTCTTCACTAACATTTAGTTTCAAAGTGAGTCTTGGCTAATTAAGACAGATCACGAAAGACAAACTAAAAATATTTAGGCCGTACCATCCACATCACAACGCAAACTCCTTCGTTTTCTTATAATTATTCCTTATTTGGTTTCATGTACTTACAGAAGGCCCAGGCTTTCCCGGTAAGCCTACAGGTCCAGCAGGCCCAGGGGGACCCTGAAAGGTAAAGCAAGTTAAATATTTTTCATTGTAATGTTTTCAAAATACACTGCATATGTGACTAAGAAAGAAATAACGTGTCGATGTTTCCACAAAATTTCATACTTTTCCTGGCAGACCGTCTAACAAAAAATGAGAAGTGAGTGCAGTAAATTGAAATAGTCCAGACCAAAAAGCCCCCTCGCCCCCAACTTGCACGTCGCGTAATTTTTGTGTCTTGCTTGTAGTCTAACCGCAATCTGCCAAACGAATCAATTTGCACCCAACTACAAAGAAATTGCATCATGCAAGTCTTAAAATCAACAAAAAATGATAATGAACTTTGCACAGGCATATCCGGATAGAACTGCTGAGAACATTTAAGTCCAAATTTTAATCTCACACAAAATTCTTGTGATCATCTTTAGCGTCTTTAGCGCCAATCGGGCGATTATAATCCTTTTTTCAGATTCCTTTCTATGATTTATACCTCAATTCTCGCAACAAGCGTGCTTGCCTCGGTATACATAGCTGGACGAGAAATTCAATTTTGATCACTTACCTTAGGACCTAGTTCCCCTTTCTTTCCAGGCGCTCCCGCAATTCCTTGGTCACCCTGAAACACACATTTGGAATCTTAATCAGGACTGCCCAATTGGAGGACGATTTACTTCCTTATTTTTTTAAATATGCTTGCTTGTTTGGAAGTGGCAACGGCGTCGGTGGTGATGGCAATAGTTGTGAAACTTTATTTTAAAACGGTATTTCCATTCAGGCATCTGCATCTTAAAATTATCAATTTTACTAAACTAACTAACAAACTAACAACTAGTGAAAGAAGTGATAAACCTCCTTTACAAGAATGCCGTGCGAATATTTAAATGCACTTGCACTGGAAAGTAGATGTGTTTTATTTTTAGCTTCACTTTAAAATCATTTAGATAGTTTGATTTTTTTATCTCTTTAGGTTAGCTACCTTATTATAGGAATATAACGAACATGTTAACAACGCGAACAAAATTTTCGCGTTATAAAATCAACGCGAATTTTCGAAAAGTTATGTTTACATACATTTAATTTACGCGAATTTCCATGTTGTACATTTGCATAATTAAGACACAAATTTGATATTTTTCACACTTCTTTCTTCAGAAAACAACAACGTCCAACAACAAAATTTGCTCTTTATTTCCAGCAAGGTAGCCATACAAACTAGGGCATGAAATGGTATGACAAAAATGCGATAGATATTTTGCGCAAGAAAGTTGAAGAAGTGACTTATCCCCTCGGAGAAGACGATCGGTATACTGACGAATCTAAGGACATTTTGAAATCAATATTAAATGAAGATGTGTCAACGGACTCTGACGGAAACGTAGATGAATTGTAACTTTGCTGATAAAAAGGTGTCTTAAAATAACGATGCTTTCAATCAACGTCATTTCAATTAACAATGAGGTAAAATAAGATACATAAAATTAACGCGAATTTTTGAAATCGTGTTAATTACATGCATTATTAATTTCCTATAATAAGGATTCCATAACACAGTCCCGCAAAAGCTGAAACTTCCTATATAATCGTAGTGCTCCCACGACTGTGGAAAGAAATATTGACCGTACGTACTTGACAAAATAATATAACCGAGAATCTATGTTTTGGTAGTTGGTTTTCATTTGCAAAAGCTACATGTAAGTAACCAAACAAAGCCGTGCTTTGGCTGCTCACAATCCACCTCAACCACAGTCAACTTACTTACACATCAGTCCCTTCTATCAGTACACGTTAGGAATAACTAATCTGGTGTTTTCATACCTTCTCACCCTCCTCCCCAGGGGGTCCTGTTAGTCCATCGTCGCCAGGCTTACCCTGTCACAGAAAAACAAATTCATTTGTTTGTTTGTTTAAAAGTAATTCTATTATATTTCATTATGTGTCCTTACTGCAGATTAAGAGAGAGAGAAAGAGAGGTATAAAGGGATTAAGCATGACGTTAGACGGCAGACATGAACTTGCCTTTAATTTTGTTACCCTTTTATCCAATTTCAATTCAGAAAAATACGAACAAATCAGCCATTCACAACAATCACAAACCGACTTATTTCCGCATACAAACGGGAATTATTGTCGTTCGCAGGAAAAACAAGCATCATGCTTAATACCTCTATTTCTCAGAAGGGAAATAAATGAAAATGCAGAGGGGTCATGCCCCAGGGTTCAAATCCTTCCCCCTCCTGCCACTAGAGGGATTTGTGTTCTGTAATCCCGAATTCATCTCCTCCATGATTTGTATATTGCGAACTGGTTAGCCTCCCACCACATTTTTACACTTATTGTTGGCTATTAGTGTCCTCAGTTAGAGCAGTGGTGTTTAACACCTTGACACTTCAATTGAGAGATTTTTTGGTTGCTTGTTTCATAAACGAATGGAAACAAACAGAGTGATTTTCAATGTTCGTTGGTTTTGGTTTTACTTCCGATAGGATGAGAAAGTAGATAGTTATTTAAGCCAATCAATAGGAAGGTCAATGCAGAACCAAACCAAACGCGGACTAATTTGAGTACAGGTCTTGTTGCACTGTATTACCATGACTTACCTGAAGACCAGGTTTACCCTCGGGCCCAGGCTCTCCACGGGCTCCCTCTTCTCCCTGAAGTCGAAATCATTTAGGAGAGACATTGTGAAAAAACAGAAAAATTTATTTTTTCATATAACTATGGTACCTTTTTCCACACTGAAAAAACCAAGTGTGGTCACAACTTGCTCTTGTTGACATCAACAGGTCAGTTCCTTTCTTCTCTGGTTTCATCTTTGCACTGAGTCCCCATCCAAAGTGTGTTGTCTATAATTATCCTTACAACCAATGCTCACTCACCCTACTGCCTTTTTCACCCAATGCTCCTTGAGCTCCTTGGCGGCCAGGCCTTCCCTGTGAAAGATTTTGTCCAGTTAGGAGAGTTTCAAATAACAACACTCCTGTAAAATAGTGTAACTGGCTTGTGATATTGCAGCAAGACAGGAAGACAAAAAAAATCATTCTACATTTGCATCACAATATTATCTGACATGTGGACGATGCCTGTGTAGAAAGTCATTCGTAAATAACAGATAGCCAACATTATAATTCAACAAATTGTCACATTGCCATATATGGTCATGAAGCAAGTGTCATCCATCATCTGTACATGACAGATCTATATCCTGCAATTATTCGCAAGTTACAATAATTCATCCAGAGTGTTGCAAAGTGGCACATAACGACAGATTTTCTAGCTGTAAAATGCATTTCGCTGACAATTTGTTGAATGATAAAACAATTATCCTGCGCTGAAATCTTGCGGAATATCGTCGGATTTTAGCCCACTTGGCCTATAGCCTTGTCGGCCAAGTACAAGGTGACATTCCGTATATAAGTATATAAGATTAAATATAAGTAGCTTCTTGAATATTCATTCGAAATCATGCAAAGCACTGCATAATCACAGCCATTGTGTGGGATAAGTATCTGGCGCTATTCTGCATTGTTTCCAGAATAATTGTTAAATACTCACTGCGGGTCCCTGGGGCCCGGGTTGCCCAGGAGGTCCACGCATTCCTTGAGGACCCTAATGACATGGAAGGAACAACTCCATTAAAAGGCGAAAATGAAAACGATATTAAAGTTGAAACCAAACAAACTGAAGCTCCATGTCTATTTTACCTGTCCACCAGGAAGACCAATTGGTCCTTCAACTCCTTTGGGTCCCGGGGCTCCCTAAGGATTCAAGAAAATGAACCTGAGAAAAAAGCAAAGCTTATAAAGAGCCTGGGTCCTGGGGCTGCCTAAGGATTCAAGAAATGACCTTGAGAAAAAGTGAAGCTAATAGAGCCTGGGTCCTTAGGCTCCCTAAGGATTGAAGAAAATGACCCTGAGAAAACGTGAAGCTTATAAAGAGCCATTCCTATATGTAGAAGCTGAGACAGCAAATAAATAACTACATATTGAAGTCGGAATTAAAATAAGAGAATCAAGTTTCTAATTCTGCTACAAGGTGACAATTATACAACAAAAATTCAATAAATAAATTAACAAATACATAAATATGCAGTCATATATAGGACTTTTATATTAAAAACCTTTCTCATACAAGTTCAGTGTGACCTATGTGGAAAAGATGATTCAAAAAGATAGAGTAAAAGATAATAGGAACATATATTCCATTGCACCAAGAAATAGGGCTAAGCATTGGAAGTGTCATGACGTTCAACAAGGTTCATTGCTTTATCTGCTGTTGACCACAAATAAATATGCGAATATAATGAGCACATTTTCACTCACTGGCAATCCCATGGAACCTTTTGGTCCTGGTGTTCCCGGTTGACCCTGTAAAATGATCAAATCGACAAAAACGTCAAATGTCAAATAGGTTTTCTATGCTGTCATAAGACCACCTTAGCAACTTACATATCAACGAGTGTCTTGAATGATAGAGCGGTTTTCAATTGAGTGTCAAAAGTAATTAGCGAATTGCTTTGGTTTTGCACTACCGCGCCCAGTGATTAGTTTAAAAATCCTGCACCACTTTTTCAGCCAATTAGAAGTAAAACCAAAACCAATTGTGACTCACACACACATTTTCCTGTTATTTGTGTCGGCTACATGTAATTACTTTGAGTTTTGATTGGATAGCTGGATTGTCTCCGTCCTTTGAGATTAATTTGGATTTTAATTACTTTGGATTTGGTTTAAGGACACTCTTGTAGCAGAGTAAGACGATTAGTTCAGAAATTTTAGACATCTTACCGCGGCTCCATCTTTGCCATCCACACCTGGTTTGCCAGACTCACCCTGGTGAGAACAATAAAGTGCAACTGTAATGTTCTGAAAACTAGTATACCTACACCAAAAGCAGCGATAAAATTTCAGATGTTAGAAAATCCCACATATGTAGTCACCTCAAATGCAACTTGACTTGTTACGAGAAACAGTGAAAATAACAGACACAACAAGCTGTATCAAAATCTGAAAATTAACTGACTCCATCTGTGTGAAACTATTTACAGAAAAGGTCTATTCTACAAATTTCTAATTATTCAAAATAATTTTATATTGTGATAAATATTTAATTTTTTCCTTGATAATAATGTCAGCCACATCAAAATGTTGGAATACACTAGCTTCATTGCAATCTATTGCACATATTGAAAACATCTTTATCGGCCCAAATATGGTAGCAACCCGAAAGTAGCGACCATGTAAACATTCTGATTATTGAAAATAACATGGTATTTTGGAGATCCTGGTTTATTAACAAGGTATGTTTTGTGCAGGATATACTTAATGCATATGGAAACTTCTTAACCTTTGAAGAATTCCAAAATAAATTTAACTTAAACACTAATTATCTTCATTATTTTCAACTGCTGGCAGTTATACCATCTGACTTAAAAAGGAAAGCCAAGGCTTCTAAAACTCCCTCACATGAACTATTAGACTCGCATGTGCTATTCTCTTCAACGAGCAATGCTCCCATGGATCTAACTAAAATGCGCTGCAAAGACTTCTATAAAATATTAAATGGAACAGCTAACTGATCATCAAATCCACAGATTACACTTATACTTGTACATATGTCTTTTTTTGTTATAATTTCCTAATATTGTAATATTAATTTTTGAAATAAATAAATAAATTAAAAAAATAAATAAATAAATAAATAAATAAATAATAAAAAAAGAACATTCTGATTCCCCCTCACCCCCCAAAATATAGTGACAGAAAAAAGCAGCTAAATATGATAAGTAACGAGGGTCATTACTTCGAAACTTAATGAGGACTTAAAGTTATGTCATCACTGATAAATAGGAACAAGTTTTATCAACACACCTTTGCACCATCTTTGCCAGACTCCCCTGGGTCGCCTGTTGGCCCCTGGGGACCCTGTGAAGGACACAAACAAAACAGTTCTGTCATACACACAACCATCAATAACCACTGCCTGGTTAGCTTAGTTCGTAAAGTGCCAGACTGCTGTGAGGAAGGTCTCAGGGTTTTAAGTAACTGACTCAGAGGAGAATGTGCTGCCTTTGCAATGAAATCTGCAAATGATTTGACATAATCTTCTCGGATAAGGACAAAAACCCGTAGGTCCCATCTCCTGCATCTTCAGTGTTATGGTAAGCAGGGGATGTTAAAGAACCCACACACTTCTCGCAAAGAGTAGGGAACGAGGTTCCCGGTGTTGTGGCATGACCTTGTATCATGGGTTGGTGCTTAACATAGGGATAACCTCACTGCACCTTTCCCCTTTGGACGGACTTGTCCAAGAAAAATTGAGTATGAGTGCATGACATGTAGAGTAAGGGCTAAGGGAAAACGCCGATATGTGTTCTCACCGGTCGGCCACGTTCTCCTTTAGACCCTGGTTCACCTCTTTCTCCTGCTGGACCCTGAATTAAAGATAAAATGTTTAGAAAGGTTTCTTACAGCATGGAAATCAAACAGGGAATGAGAGCAGTCGTCGGCTTCTCATTGGACAATAACTGCACAAAAGAATATGTGAATTCATTTAAAGCGGTCACACTTGTTAGGCTCTTTGTGGTAACAGATTGTGTGCTGAATAAGTAACTGTTTGCATTGTTGTTATTTCCAGGAAATTTCTGCAACGACCAAATTTCACAATGTTGGACAGAATGATATTCCAGACACTAAATTTTCATGGTTTTGTTGGATTTTGTGAAACAAAAAAATAATCCTTTATTGTTAATTTTAAGTATTTTGTTGCACAGATTAAATGAATAAAATGAGAAAGGTGGAAAAGTGGAAATAAAACCAAATTTTTGTAATATGCAAGACAACGTAAAAATCTGATGTCATATAAATATTTCCTGTAATACACGAAAGGTACCACTGAATACACGGAAACAAAAGCAAGATGCTGAATAACTCACCCGCCCACCAGGCATTCCAGGAGGGCCTGGGGAACCTGTTTTTCCTTGAGGTCCCTAAAAACCACAACAGATAGAACTTAACAGATATTGAAATGCTTTTGAAATGCATTTTGATAAGAATTGCTGATATCATGAATAAATCCATAAACTAAGGGAAGCTGAAAAATGCCACTCAAACTTGAACCTACCGTTTCTCCACGAGGTCCTGGAAACCCTGGTAAACCTGCTTTTCCTGGCAGACCCTAACAATTGAAAAACATAATTTATTTGACCTGACAGCTTCTCAATGGCAACCAACCAGGAATCCCTTGACTTACCATTGGGCCACGCGATCCTTGCTGCCCCCTGTCGCCTTGTGGGCCTGGAGGTCCCTGTTTCAATGAAAGCAATATTTTGTTTTCTGGTTTTTGCTATATAGGAGGCCAAGATCTTACAAGCCCAGTGATCCATAAGGCAGACGCTTATCCTGGTTTCCTTAGCATGAATTGGTTAGGAGTATTTCTACTCCCCCCTGCATGGGATGCTCGTCCATAGCAGGGTTAAGCCTGAAAGCAGACTTGCCTTTGGCACAAACACAAACAATGCTATCAAAGAGTGAACACCATTACAATACCTGGTCCAATACTTAGAAAATATTGGACTGGCAATGGAGCATTCTGATTGGCTGAATTTAGTTATTGGCCCTCTGAGTACTGCAGTCGTGTAATGCATCAATTTACAGCAGGTACACACTTTGCATTAACCCTTACATGTACATACTTACATGTAATTTTCAACACTGAGCTCCTTGGTTACCCAACTTAATTAATATACACTTCAACTCTACTTCACTACTTCATATTTTATTTTTTGTTGTTCCACTGACGGTCTGAGTTAACATTTTGAAAGTAATAATCAACTATACTCACAGGATTTCCACGATCACCAGGCACACCGGCTTCACCTGGGGCTCCCTGAAAAGAAATTGAAATGATTTGCTCAGTCAGTTAGTCAAAACAAGTTAAATGGTTACAAGAACATGCAACTCAGTGTGGTGTCTCTTGTGAATTGTATTTAACACAATATTACAGTCGAACCTCAATTATTCGGACCCTTGGGGACTGAACAGAATAGTCCGCATAATTGAAAATATGAGTATTAATAAGTCAACACTGAATACATTTATAAACCGTAACATTTAATCAAGAATTAATGATTTTCGTTTTAGTCCATGGTCACTATTAAAAGTTGTCAGCAAACTTCATAATCTTGTCTTTGTTTTTTCGGATATCGGAAATCTGCTGTTCACTGACGCCATATTCACTGGATAAGCTCGTTCCTTTTTCGCCTTTTTCCAATCATAGAATTATTGACTGCTTATCTTGTATCGAAAGAATTGAACGCTTATGCTTTGTCGACATGATGGAAACATTTTTGTGACACTAGCTTGTGTTTATCAAACCACGCTGATCGGGGAAGCAGAGCGTGAATTTTCACTTAGCAAAAAAACAACTCTGAGCCAATGAACGCTCAATGAAATGCATTGCATTAGTTACGGCACATGTTAAGCGTGCACAAGATCACTCAAGCATTAAACTTGCCCTGAATTGTCTTTGATGCGAAACAAAATTTAGTTCTGACTGGAATTTTAAAACTCAGTACGGTGTAAGGTAGCTTTCCAATGGACAATGAATGTGACTACATAATATTCATGACAAAAATGGGACTAGAAAAGCTAGTCCAGATAATCGAGAAATCTGGATAATCGAGGTCTGGATAATTGAGGTTCAACTGTACCTAGAACCATAGGCCCACAGTGCTTTAGCTACCAAACCCTATGTATGCATTGCACCTCAGGCAAGCATCGCATTCCTTACCTTTGTTCCTGGAGTACCAGGAATTCCTGAGGATCCTCTCTCGCCACGTGGACCCTATGTAATACATAAAACAGCTATATAAGGATAATCAAACAGAGTGAACCTCTTGAAAAACAAACTGATTTAGGCTACCAGGACATCATCCATGCTCCCTTACAGTAATGTTTAGAATTTTCACATTTTGAACACATGAATTTTATGCATTGACACAAAGAGCTGGGTAGCACTCTACAGACCCTTAAAATAGGCTGAGCTTTAAAAAATGGTGACCATGGACGACAATCATGATATAAAGAAAAGACTACAGATGTATGAGAAGACAACACTGTAAAATGTAAGTCAAATATCTTCAAAATGCTGCATATAAACTTGTGAAAACAAGAAACCCACTGTCACTTGACCATCAGATGAAAATTCAAGACAAGGAAGTGGGTTTGTGATGAGACTTTACCCTTGTTCCTCTTGCTCCTTGTGGGCCTTGTGGTCCAGGATTTCCCTAAACACGAAAAAGACAAAACTAAAAAATCCTGAAAATTCTAATAAAAATATTTTGTCAAATCCAACAGTTGTAAATTAACAAATAAATTCCATGTTGTTGTACATCTGTTCGGTAATAGATCAATGATGACATCAAAATGTGGTAAAAGCAAAAAAGTGATGCACAAGGCGATAGCCGAGTGTGTCACTGATATACTGTAATCTATTACTGAATACCAACGCATGGTAACATGTGCACATGTCTTTTAATAGATCATAGTTAGGAACCAATCAAAATGTGTCCATAATTGGGGTTATTATATAACTCACCACAGAAAACCTACAGAAGGTACAATTCTGGCATAAGTTGTTATTGTCAAGACATGAAAATATTAGCCAGCACGGATGTCAAAGTTACTACTGAGAGCTCAATGAACGTACAGCACAATTGACTAAGAGGGTTCAGGTTACGACAACAACAATAACGAGATATGGGTAACCTGGATGTAGTTGCCCTCAGAGAGGTCTTAAGTACAACTACTGGACTAACAAAGGTGGCACCTTTACTGTGGATTAGCTAAGTCAAGCCTGCAGCCATATACAATTGCATTTAGCTATGAAAATATGAATGACTTTTTTCACATGATATGATATTTAATGAAGATCAAACTAACCCTTATCCCCTTTGATCCATCTCTTCCTCTTGGACCAGCAGCTCCAGCATTTCCCTGAAATACAAACAACAAAAATGCATTACAATGCACAGAGTTGATATTTTGCTATAGATTCGATAGGTGAAGATAGATTAAGTCTATGTACACACCAAGTGGCCCATCAGCCTAGAGCTTATCCCAGTTTAACAATAATAATTACTTCATTGACCACTCCCCATTGGGGCTTATCAGGGCCAATATAAACAAACAAATATTGTAAATAAACATAACAGGGTTAAGAATTCCAACTGGCAGGAGGCAGACCAGTAGGCTATTTACAAGAGTAGCCAAGGAGTTGAACTTGGGCTATCGAGAACGACAACAGTTAGTGGTCAGAACAGGACTTTAACCCACGACTTACGAATTTCAAGTCCAAGGCTTTAACGACTCGCCCATGCTGCCTCTATTGAGTTTCCTTGCATGAAGCATATTGGAGTATTCCCTGGATGGGATGCTAGTCCACCACAGGGTTACCCCCAGCACTTAATTCACCGGTACTCATTTATAAACCTAGGTGAAGAGAGGCACTATGGGAATGAGGTGTTTTTCCCAAGAACACAGTGCAGTGGTTCCCTGGCCAGAGCTAGAACCCAAACCATCCGATCCAGTGACCAGTGCACTAACCGTTAGTCCACTGTGTCCACTTTTTGTGTGGGCAATTCAAAAGGAAACTGCACCAAGCAAAGGTTTAAAGGAGCTATGCCACAGATTTTTTTTTCAAAATCGTCATTTGTAATCCATCTTAATCTTCTTCATCCTGAACCATCCTTATTCCTTTTTGCTTCACTATGACCTCTTTGGTGTTTTTCTTCCTTAATAAACTATTAGTTTTAGGTTTACTTCTTTGTGAGGGGAATTTGGTTTCCCGCAAAATATACCTCAAAATATTGTGACGTAGCTCCTTTAAACATACTTGTATTGTTATATGAATTGGCTTGCGGCTTAAAATTATTCAAATCAAATTTATTTTTATTTAACTTTGTTTCTGATTATGATCATGGTTAAAACAAATTGAACCAAAAACAAATTTAAATGAAAATTTATACTCCTGAAGATGGGAGTTTAAATTGCAAACCAAATCTAATAGTGTTGCCCATAAATCACTGTCTATCAAAGCAATATTTTCCCATGCTCAAATGGAGAGTTCAATACAGTTACCTTTTCTCCTGGTTCCCCAGCATATCCAGGCATTCCTGGTGATCCTCTCTCACCCTGAAAAATTCATTAAATGAGTAATATTCAACCAATCAGTTGAGAAAAACGCCTGTAAAGAACATTTTGCAAGCCAAGGACATTTTGTTCTTCAGATAAAAAACATACATAGGCATTGTTCAGTAGCTATCAACACCTGGGTTCATGATTAGTTATTACTATTTCTAACTATTTTACTAACTACAGGTACTATTTTTTAATATTAGTGCGACAGTTATTAATTACAGTACATGCCTGTCCTGCAATAAATATTTTAATATTCACCTTTCCTCCTGTTTGTCCCGGAGGCCCAGGTTGGCCTGGAATTCCACTTCGACCCTTAAATCCAAAAATTAACCAAGGAACAAGTGAACAATTACTGAATCTAGCATTGGTACTGTGTAATGGTGGCCACTGCACAATTGAAAACTCACTGACCATGTCCTTATAATAGAAATAACAGTACGTGCAAGTAAAGAGGTATAGTTTTGCTATCCTAGAAAAATACACTAGAAATAACAGGGAATAAAATTCTGCAAAAATACTGACCTTAGGTCCTTCAGTTCCTTCTGGGCCTGGCATTCCCATTCCTCCTGCACCACCCTTCAAAACAACAATTTCAAAATCTGAGTGTGGGGGATTTACAGGCATTCTAGCAAAGGAATATCTTTAGGATGTGTGTAAAGCACAAAATTAGAAGTATTCCAACCACCCACTTCTAAATTCATTTTATGGATACAAAATTAAGTCCATATTTCAGATGACTGTAAGTTAGCTCAGGTGCTAACATCTTGAGTGACATATAAATAACTACTTACAGGTGACATCTGCACCAGTTGGGTTAAATTGTATTTAAAATAGCATTTAACATTGACTATTTGTTACCTGCATTTTTTGATGTTGTTTTTGTTTTTTATTTTTTAACATAACGTCACTGAAAAGCCCAACCAGCAGGGCAGACAAAATTTAAGGTTTTAATTGTACAAGTTTAGTTTGTCATTTCACTCACATCGTCCCCTTTTGGGCCCTCATCTCCTTTAGAACCAGGATATCCTGAAAGTCCCTACAGAAGGAAATGTAAGTGAATACATTTGGACCATTACCGTAATTATTCGAATAAACGCCTCCCTTGAATAAACGCCGCCTTCAAATAAACGCCGCAAGGACAAGCAAAAATATTATTAAACGCTGCCCTCAAATAAATGCCGCCCTCAAATAAATGCCACAATCTGAAAGTCTTAAACTTACTAGTCTAGCCATTATATAAATGACAGTGGACAGTTCAATTTTCATATATAATCGTATAAATTGAAAAGACATATAACTTTTATTCTTAGTTTTTTGGGGGTTGATTGTATTGGTTAAATTGACGTTTAAATGACACAATAAATTCACAGTTGTTGTTACAAGATTTGCAATAAACGCCGCCCTTGAATAAATGCAGCATCTTAAGTGCCAAAAATTTAATAAACGCCACAGCGTTTATTCGAATAATTATGGTAATTATATTGTACAAACACTATGGGCAACAAAAAAAGCCATGTTACTGAGCCCTCTTCTCAGAATCAAAACAATTATTTTAAGTTCAACTCTCATTCAAACTTTGAGTATGTCCGGTTGCAAAAAAGCAAAAATTTGGTTTGGTGTGTGAATTCTACTAAACGCTTTCCTTCTCGTTCTTTTGCAATGCTGTTAGTAATGCTTCATCGTCATGCAAATAAAGCTTGTTGCTGTTGTTGTTGCATGGAAGATAGGACACTAACCTCATCACCCTTCTCTCCTTCTGGTCCTCGTTTTCCTCGACTTCCCTGAGAACAAATTAAGTATATAATATTTACTTCCTAGATATCTTCTACTGTACAGATTTACAATGATTGAAAGGTCAGGCTATTTTACAGGCTACTTTTATCAGTTATTGTTAGTCCTGTCAGATTTGTTTCAGACCAAACAGGAAATCTTCTGTTTGTAAGTAGCCACACTGTACATACATGATCTGGCTAATAAATGTGTCAACCTGAATATTTGAGAATGTTTGTTTCTTGTTTTAATTTTGAAGTTAATCATCACTTTTTAACAGTAGATAAATTGAGCAATTTTTGATCTTGATATGATTACATGCAAACATAACAGAGACAATGTTAAATCTGCTTTCAATTGATGAATGTGTACAAAATAGCACAGGATTTGGTTGGTCAAAGCTTGAATGAGAACATGCAAAGGTTCTCTTGATGCCACAGAAATTTCACTGGGTTTGATTGCTCCATCAAATAATATATTCTCCATCATAAGAAGGCAAACAAAACCATCACACAGGGAAACAAACATATCTGTCTAATGGAAGACAAACTCTAAAAAAATTGCATTTTAAAAGTTAACTCACCTTTGGTCCCGGGAGGCCTGGGTAGCCTTGCGGCCCTCTTACTCCAGGTGCACCCTGGGAAACATGTCAGAATAGAGAGGTAACAAGTCATATTCACTCTAGATAACGCACAACTTAGAAGTGAAGAGCGGTTTGAAAATGCTGATAAAAAATGGGTGATTTTGGTGCTTGTAGCAAAAGAGAAACACCAATTCAAAAGAGCATTTATTTAACTGCACTGATCAATGTTTTGGAAGTTCAGAAATCATTAACAAATTATCAATTGGGATTGAGAGCTTGAAGATGAAAAGGAAACTGAAGTGAAAGTAGACGACACTAAGTCTTAAATACGTGTCCAACATTTGCAGACTGCAGGCGGAAAATTGCAGACCAAAAGTATGTACCATAAACCATTACCATTATTGACAGTCTACTGTAAACAGGCTAACTGGAGTGTTATTCAGACTATCCTCAGTGCTATTCGATTGACCAGAGTGTCATTTCGCTAACCGGAGTGTTATATAATAGGCAAACTGATTAGGCTACCTGGAGTGTTATTTAGGTTAACCAGAGTGTCATTCAGGCTTACTGTGGTGTTATTTGGGGGCTAACTGGAGTACTATTCAGGTTAACCGGAGTTATTCAGGCTATTACCAGAAGAGAAGTCTGAAGTCTTAAGTCTAGAGTCTGCAGTCTGCATTTGTGAGACAGGTCTTTTAAATGAGGATAATGGATTAATGTTTTTTTATTCATAAGGAAGAAGGGATGGCCCAGTGGTGAGAGTGCTCGCCTCCCATCAATGTGGCCTGGGTTTGATTCCCAGACCTGGCATCACATATGGGTCGATTCGCTCCGACGTAGGGCTAACGCTTGAAACGTCAGCTCTCGAATCTCTTTACTGTGGCCAATTCACATTATAAACCCAGTTGATAAAACCAAATTATATATATGGGTTGAGTTTGTTGTTGGTTCCTGTCCTTGCTACAAGGGTTTTTCTCTGGGTCCTCTGGTTTTCCTCCCTCCACAAAAAACCAACACTTCTAAATTCCAATTCAATTGGGAATTCGGGGGCCACAGGTTTGTCAGTCGAAGACTGTTAGCAAGTGTTACCCTCGTTAAACAAAGTTATTTACCAGTATTTATTTATTTATTTATTTATTAATGCTTGATCGTGCCACATACCCTGTCTCCTTTTGGTCCAGGTGGTCCCTCAATTCCAGGATAGCCCTAAAAGCAGTAAACCA
This sequence comes from Blastomussa wellsi, assembly GCA_947652115.1. Classification (NCBI taxonomy): domain Eukaryota; kingdom Metazoa; phylum Cnidaria; class Anthozoa; order Scleractinia; family Plerogyridae; genus Blastomussa; species Blastomussa wellsi. The sequence goes on from OX393563.1 coordinate 10,374,632, forward strand.
AATAGATTGTCAAGAGAACTGTAGATATGTAGGGTTGTCCCTAACAGCTGGCAGGCAGCAGAATTAACTCGCTACTTGGGTTGTTTGTGCCAGCTACTTTTGTGATAATTTTTTTATTCCAATACTGGTGCAGATATATGAAAATGATCACAATCCAGCTACTTCCAATTATTTGCCAGCTACTTCAAAAGTTGTGGACACCCTGAATATAGGACTTAATTTATATAATTTAACTTCATAAACAAGCACAGAAAAGCCTGACTCAAATATAAAGAACACTAATTCACATCTGTTGTTCACAAGTGAGTATTTTAATAATTATTGGTTCATCATGACCCGACTAGTATTAAATGTGATGTATTGAAACCTCTTTGAGTTACTAGATCTGTTATGCAACAAAGCATTTTTGGCTTTGTGTATGCACCAGTAAACAGATCAAGTCTCTGTAATGCAGAAAACAGGTCTTCACTGAAATTTTAGACACCCTTGGCTAGTGGTCTGACCTCTCATATCAATGCAACCTTTTGAACCTCCGATCCAATAAGCAGCCAGGCCACATAGGCTTGACATTCAGTGAGGTGGCTCATGCGAGATTACCATGTACTGTCAAATATTTCCCTGCTTACCGGTACACCATCAGAACCTGGAAATCCTGGCATGCCAACTTTTCCGGCCTCACCCTGAAAAATAATAGGTTAATAAATCTGGTAATAGGAAATCCACTATTAAAGAATTTTAAATTCATTTGATGTGGCTTAAAATAATGAAGTAAACAAGAATGGAAGGGCAAAATTAATGCAAACTTTGAATTTAAATTTACATTTAATGTGAGCAAAAGATTCTTATACCAGCTAACAATTCAAATGGATGCAAGAGAAAAAGATTGTGATGGTAATTGTGCACTGGAACAAAATTGAGAACAGCTCAAAAAGAGAATGAAGTTTTGGCAATCTTCTACATGCACTTGTTTAAGTGTAGAGACAGTTACGTCACTCAGAAAATGGCATACCTTTGGTCCTACTGCACCCGGAGGGCCTGGAATACCAGGGGATCCCTACAGAGATTGAATATAAAACATGAAATTTGAATAATATATAGTAAGAGTGAAAGTAATTAATTGCAAATGCTGTTATTCAATACTTAGCAAATTTAAAAAGGACCATAGTTTACACTGTCTAATTAAATATCACCCTCATTAATGACTCATTGATTGATTAAGCAAACTCATTGATTGATTATGCAATCGATTAAAAGACGCACTCGGAAAGTTTCAAATTTTGTTAGTATTATATGGTGAAGTTCAGTGTAAAATAATGAAATCATGTGTTTACTTTGGCATTCAATGTTCAAGATGGCTGTTAGCTCCACAAAGGAACTAGAAAACCAATTAAAAAGCTGACATTTTATTTCTGATCCTACCGGGGGTCCTCTCATTCCTTGTACACCTTGTATTCCTGGAGCTCCTGGGGGGCCCTATGAAAGAAAACTGAATCTGAATGACAGTGCAGGCCTCTCCACCCAGGAGTACATTAAATGAGTACAAGCAAATGGTTAGGGCAGACTGATAGACTGCTGGGGAGTAACCTGCGATGGACTAGCATCCCATCGAGGGGGAGTAGAAATACTTCTAGCTGCTTCATGCAGCAGAAACAGAAATTATAAGTATCAGGAGCTATGAGACAGTTGGCTTTACTTATACTTTCAACGGCTTTATGTATCTTGCCGAGATGACTAGTCATGAGTACTGCTACTTGACAATCTGCCAGTACCATTTAATCTCCTGGATTTAAAGAGGCACTATGAGAGTACAGTGTACTACCTAAAATGGAACACACAGTTACCCTAAACAGTAGTTGAACTCAAACCACTTGATCCACAGCCACAAACTCCCACCCCAGTCAGGCTTTCAAACACGATTTGCAAGGTGGACTTCCAAAAATTCTATGAAGTCTAATAAATGCCAACTAGGTCAACATCAAATTTAAGCAAGACCATGTAAGGTAAGATCATGTGAAGTGTCTTATTTGAATATTTCTAAATTTGCAATTCATATATTTGTCCATAAATAGTGTGGCCATCCGCAGTACATCTGTAGTTAGGGTCAGATCTAGGGGGGGTGGTGCAGGGGTAGCACACACCTCCCCCACCCTGAGATGATGATCAGCAGCTTTCTAAGGACCTTTTTACATGGAGATAGGGTGACCCTTCTAGAAGGGGCACCCTCTTAGAAGAGTAACCCTTGCCTATTGTATTTTCCGTATTTTCACCCTTGGGGTAGGGTCACCCCATCTGCTTGTTAGGGTAACCCTCCTGGGAGGGCCAACGTTTTGCCATGTAAACACTTGAGGTAGGGTCACCCTCCTAGAAGGGTCAACTTTTGTGGGATCAGATTACTGTCAGATTCAGTTGTCTCCCTCGGCGCCAAATTCAATAATCGCGACAGCCCTAGGGACAAGACTTTGCATGTAAAGGGGGGCTATCTTTTGCCCCTTATAGAAGGGTGACCCTCCTGAGAGGGTCACCCTATCTCCAAGTAAACACGCCCTAATATAACTAGTATTCTACAAAATACTAGTCTGTCGGTCAGTCAGTTCGTTGTTTGGTTGGTTAGTTCGTTTTCTCCATGACATAAGGCTCAGAAGGCTGCAACTCTCGCTCTCCAACTGGTCAGCCTTGTCTTATGTTTCATCATTGGCTTCGGCCCAGCCAGTCCACATGCATCCCTCCAGTCTGTACCCCTTTCCTGTCCTTATCCATCACATGAGTACACCTCACACACATACTATATACATTATCATAAACTATAGTTGTGATCCTTACCGGGGATCCAGTCGGTCCTGGTGGGCCTCTGTCGCCAGTGTTTCCCTATTGATGAACAGACACAGGAAAAATTGAGTGGAATAATTTTATGCAACTAGCCAGCCCTGCAAGCCCTTATCAGGAGATTTTTAAGCCGTCAAATAGACCCAGTACTACAGTGATGTCTCTATTACCTTTTTCTTTTATTAAGTAATGTATCTATAAAATGTCTTTGTCCCTTTTCACTTCGCACTATAATTTATTAGATTAATTAATTGATTAGTATATTTGTTCTGCAGGTACCATTTTTGTATCTTTGTAAGCTCCATAAGTGTTGTAGAAAATAATTTTAGTATAGTTTAAGTATCTTTTGTGTTGCAATGATAATAAAAAAGTACAGTTTTCTATGCTTTTTTCAGTGTTCTCCCTCGTTTTCAGCACAACAGGTAAAAGAACATTTCAAACTGGTAAATAAATTCCAGTGAATCACAGTGGATCAAGGCTTCTGTGTAAAGGGATACATTTGGTGTTGCTTACATGACGTACTATTTGAAACAAAAAATCAGCATATGTCTACTACAAATTGCTGCAGTTCCTTTTCTCCTGGCTTCAAAAACTCATCTGCATTTTGAAAACTCAATAAGAATGTCACAAGGAAAGCTGCCTTTGCCTTCACTATGTATGAGCTATGTTAAACCACTATTTCAACTTGCTTTCAAAAACTGAAATGCGTGTAATTTTTCTCACTTCTAAAATTATTTTTACCTATTTTCCTTCATGACTTTTTTCATTGTCAATGGACAGAGGTGATAAAATGAAAGGACAGCAGCGATTATACATTTGTTGTTTCTCACGGACAAGACACTTATCTGTGATTAGGTGACAGCATAGTTAACTATAGCGACAGTTAGCAACATGCAGTTGCATGCAGCAAGGGTGCTGAGTGCTTAATAATCAAGTAAATATACTAGCATAAATTACCTGTAATCCACGGGGCCCAGGAGGGCCTCTTGGGCCAGTTTCACCTTGCGGACCCTGTTATCAAAGCACAACATATTTTGTATTTATGTAAAATAATGCACTCTTTAGCAATTCTTTATTCTGTGTGATGAATGGTATGTACAGAAACTTTCAAGTCTCCAAAGGTGGCAGTCTTATTTCGAGAAGTGCATGTAAGATTTAGCTTCACAGCTGCTCAGTTCTTTTGACCAACAGGATCAAATGACAACGACCTTTCACCATCCAATTAGCAGAAATGCTAAATCCCCCGACACTGAAATAAAGTTAGCCAATGAGTTATTCATTCATCCAAGTGTAAAACAATTACGTGTGAACAATTTTCCTCGGCACAGGAACATTCCATTGTTATTTAAACTTACATACACAAATTTGAGTTAATATTCAAGCAGACATCACATTCTTCATGTAGGGTCCATGGCTAAATTGATGGACAGAATGACCACGTTAAGTTTCAAAACGAAGCTTCAAAACGCACGGCTAAATCGCCTTTTATAGAAGTTAATAGCATGGATGTCATATTTACAAAGAAATCCAAATACCTGGATTTAATAATTAAAAGACTTGACATTGACTAAAGAGCCCATTTTCGCTTCATTCTCCTCTACGAATATTAATCGCTAGCCCGCCATTTTGATTTTGAATGAGTGAGGGGACTGGCAACAAATTGGCAGGACCGTTGTGGACTGGATCAAGTGACAAAATATTTAATTTGACCAATCGAAGGGATCGAAGGGTGCAACGGAGAGTGCAAAAATAAGCGTACAATAGACGATGGGATATCGCTAACAGATAAACAACAGGATGAATTATATACTACACATCAGTATGGCTTCTGTTATCTCGTTTGTAATTTTAGAAACCCAGCGCTCCACAAACTTCCCAATATATAACAATTATTCCATGAGCCCGCGTTGGATATGAAGTGATAAAATAACCAACGAGCGCGTAGCGCGAGTTGGTTATAATCACTTCATATCCAACGCGGGCGAATGGAATAATTGTTTTAGTAAATTCTCAAACCGGGTTTTGCCGCCGATTTTTATTTCCACAATTTTACAACCTTGGCGCACTATTTTCTATATGACGTAAAACTCCGACTATTGGCTCATAGTCGGAGTTTTTTAGCCAATCAAAAAGCTATAAATGCAATAGTCGGAGCTGAGAATATACTAATGCTTAATATCCTTCTGGGAAACGAAACACTATTTCTTTTCTGTTGCTACCTGCAATCATCTTAGCGCACTGCTAATGAAACAGAAGCTCACTTTATCTAGGACACGCCTGAGAGATTTGAGTGGTGGAGTTCGATTCATTTTAGCTCATATTGCTTGTCTCTCTTTTTTTTTAAGGCTCATTGATTGTCATAGTAATAATGATTGATGCGAAAAACGCAGTTGCATAAAAAAAAACAAAATAAAAAAAATTCAACTATGGTCGAAAGGAATCAGTACACATTTCAGCTTTTCACCTCCTTATTTCAAGCTGCCTGTGTTGGCTCCCGGGACGATTTGATGAGAAGGGGAGCTACCATGTGATATGTCTATTTCTGCACATTTGGTTAATTTTGATTTGTTATCTTAAATTTTAATAAAACTCACTCGTTCACCAGGAAGTCCGCTTTGTCCAGCTACACCAGAATCTCCCTTTGAAAATACAATGAGAGAAACAATACAACTAAGTTTAGGGTCCAGTGCAACATTCAAGTAGGATCACTGTTTTGTGGTTTGATATGTGCATGATCAGGCGTTCCGTTGTGTTTGTGGGAAGTGAAGTGAGCCGACGGCAGAGCTGAAACAGTGTATATGCTGTGGTTTAATTTTATCTCTGGTTTAAAATTTTTTAAACTAGTTTGATTTTCATTTTTCATTGTCTTATGTTGATTAGCATAATCTGAAACAAAGAGAAATCAACATCAAACTGGTTTAAAAAAATTAAACCAAGGATAAATTTAAACCACAACACATATTACTGTCTGCCTCTAGATAAATGCCATTATCTCGTTTCAGTCTTTTTCCTATAACCCCGCTACGTATAATGTGATTGAGGACGAGATACAAGTCATATTTTCGGCGTTATGAGTGATGAGTTCTAGGGGAGGAGGGGAGGAGATGGAAGAGAAGGCGAAGAAACACGAAGAGGAAGAGGTGAGGAGAAGGCGGAGGAGAAGGAGGAGGGGAAAGAAAGGAAGAAGATAGAGGAGGGTGAGGGAGAAAGGGAAGATGAAAAGGGAGAGGCAGACGAGTATGAGAGAATAAGGAGTCGAGGAGAAGAAAGCGGGAGAGGACGGTGAGAAAGACAACATCAAAGGTAGAAGAGGAACGGAAGAATGAAGGAGAAGTGTGGAAGGAGGCGAAGAATGAGAGAGCTGAGAAGAAAGGAGAGCAAGAGAAAGGAATGTTAAGTTAAACAGAAGATGGTGGAGGAAAGAAAGAGAAGGAGAGCAAGGAAGAAGTGATGGAGGGAACAAAGAGTAGAAAGAGAAGAGAAGGAGGGAGAGAAGAAAAAGGACGAATAGTAGAGGACCGCGTAGCAGCAACAGAAGATAAGATGCAGGTGATCCAAAGAAAGGACTGAAGAAAAGATCAACACAGGAAGTAGAACTTACTCTTTCACCAGCTTCGCCTTTATCGCCCTTCTCGCCACGAGCACCAGGTAAACCCTAACGGAAACAAAATAAGATGAGATTTTTACCGTTTATGAATATCATATCTCTTCATTACAATACGATGTAAACTAGACAGGTGTTCTGAATATAGAGACTTGTCAACAAGACGATATCATTGGTCTTGACACGCCACCTGGTCGCTGCCATTTTTGCGACACTTCTTTTTCCTAAAAGAAAAAGAAACGTTGTACGCCACCACCCAGTATCGAACCGGAAATGACTTAAATTATAAAAGGTGACTTTTTTGACCGTTTTACTTATAGTAATACCTTAATCAACAAATAAAAGCTATTTAAGCTAACTGCAAGCAAACCAGGGTGAATCTGAACAATTTCGAGAGCATGACAATAATGGCCGCTTTCCAGTCATTTTACTGTATTTTAACTCTCTATTAGGCTTGGCACCTCTCTAAGTAGGACAAATAGTGCCAGTCTCGATGGTGTAGAGAGAGCTGACTGTATTTATAATTAGGCTGTGCACATGCAGACCCCTACTATAAAACGCTATTGACAGTAATGACAACGGCCGTTTATGAAAGGGAAATCAGGGTATGCGTTGCAAGAAGGCCATGATTGTAATATATGAAATAATTCATATTTTGAACTGCGGATGTAGATGAAAGTGAAGAATACTCATCGCAGTGAATTTCCAATTTAAGCAATATTGCTTAAATTGGAAATTCACTGCGATGAGCATTCTTCACTTTCAAGGTCATAATTCTTACGAACACGATTTTGAGATTGTTATTTTTCACTGCTATGTTAACTTTACCCGTGGTCCTTTATGGCCCATCATTCCGGCCATACCGTCAAGCCCTCTGTCTCCCTGAAACAGAAAAATACGCACATACGGATGACGCAGTCGATCGTGTAGAGAGAGGGAGGTGACTGTAATTATAGTTACACCGTCCACATACAGTCCCTTAATATAAAACCATATCTATTGATTAGTTTTGTTAGCAACAAGAGAAAACTTGCTCGAGCGAATAACGATTGGTTTGGTCTTACTTCTGATTGGCTGACAAATTGGCGCGAATTTTTTGAACCAGTCATTTCGCGGAGTCATAGTAAATGTGAATAACTTGCGATGCCCATGTAGAAACCGCTCTATCCGATGAAAGGTGTTATTCACCTCTCCATCCCTTGAATAGTGTTATTCACCTCTCTATCCCATGAATTGTGTTATTCACCTTTTTAAATGCTTACGTTTAACGAAAGTCAGTGTGCAATGTACGACGTACTAATATTCGGTCTCACAGAATTTATGTGAGCACTCGCAGTTCAGTGTTGGACATTTGCAGACTGTAGACAAGCTGGCCGGAGTGTTATTTAGGCTTATGGGGGTACTATTAAGGCAAACCAGGGTGGCAGATTACGTCTGCAAGTCTACAGTCTGAAAATGCCAGACACATTCACAGTTCCATGGCAGATCTCTTATTGTTGGTTTCGATATCGGCAGTTGAGACGACCCAGGTCATTTGCAATTACTGGTTTCTAAGGGAAGTTGACCTGCGTGTAGAATGATCAGCGGTTACAAATAGACCTACATACCTTTTCTCCCATGGGTCCGGGGACACCTCGTGGCCCGTCCGGTCCGGGGGGACCCTAGAAAAAGTATTTGATGGCAGTAAGTCGAAAAAAGAAATGTAAATTATAAAAGAAACAAAACAGACACTACTCATGCCGGCTATGAAGCTCCGGTAGCTTTAGTATGTGGCCATTGTCGTGCTTGTTTGGAACACTTCACGGCGAACTGGGACAGCAACCGAATGGAACCCCCTCTCGTTCCAGAGGACAGTGAGAGGATTGCGATAACGAAACGGGTTATGCGTCAATTATCTACTTTAGCAAATTTAATAAAATTCTCTACTGTAAATTTAGCTTAGTTTTTGGCTATCCAAAACAAATATCAGGTCATTTCGTCAAGGAGATTTGCAGCAGAATCAGAATTTTCACATTAAAATATCTTTTGATTATTAGCAGAAGTCATGAATAAAAAGGAATAGACCAGTCATCTTTATGAATATTACAACACTGATAAATCCTGACCACTGAAAAAAAAATTCAGTGGCTCAGGTGGGACTCGAACCCTCGATCTTCAGGCTACATTTTGCCGGAAATTCCTGGACACATGTAAGATCAAATGGGATTCACTCACGCGCTGTTCTCAACGTGGCTCTGTAGGTCACATGGTAGAGCAGTGGACATATAGCCCGAAGGTCGTGGGTTCGAGTCCTACGCGAGCCACCAAAGTGTTTCCAGTAGTTAGGATAAATCAGTGCTGCAATATTCATTTATTGGACGAGAATTCGACACACTCATGCTACATGCGAGGCTTTACTCGTCTTGAAACTGAGATTGAAGCGATACAGTTTCCATAATTTAGAGACAGTGATGGAAGCAATTCGGACAATAATATTTCACAGACGAAAACGCTGCTGGCAGGGAACAGAACCTCAAGAACTCGCTTACGTGTTGATGAATTTTATAATGATGTTAGGCTTGAAAATCCAACAAAAATGTAGTTAGTTCCTTTTCTTTCCCGGAAGTTACAGAAAGGACGTGTGTGGCATGTTCATATCGTGTTTGTACTCACATGCCATTCACCTTGCTACATATATGGGTTTCTTATTCACAAGGCTTTGTTTTTGAGAAATAATAGACAAACATGAAGTAAAAAAGTTTTTCATTTTAACATGCTCTACCACCGCGTCTACGTTATTTGCATCACAAAAATACAAAAACGAGGACGGCATTCACTTTCAGCGACGCCTTTGCCGCAAAAATACCAGTACAGACGACATTCACAGCCAAACCTCTCGCAGTGAGTACTTGAACATTATTTTATCAGTTCTTATGTTGAACGGGGTGATCCTGGCGTGAAGATGAACTCTAACACTACAGAGAATGCTGCAAGCAGTTTAGCCCGAAATTTTTTTGTAGAATATCTTACTCAAATGAGATGTTCCTGTAAATCTGTATAATCTTACTGTAATCTCTGTAATCCCTCTCTCCCTGGCATGATACTAATCGCCTATTTCTATATCGTGGTTTATCTCGATGTACACAAACGCAAAATGAACACAAATCAACCAAGTTCGTTCTCTTGTCAAAAGCAAACTCGTCTCGAGAGTTGCTAAAACAACTTTTATATGACCAGTTTGCATATAACGAGCTTCGCTATTGGCTGGTGCCTGGTAACGTGAAAACGTCGGAATAAATTAGTTGAATGAAAAACGTTCGTTGATACCGTGAGGATTAAGAGTGCCGATTTGAAAAATAAATTTTTGTTCTAGAGTTTTACGGCTTTCCGTGTTTCCTTGGTGAAGGGAAAGGCCGCAGACTGCCATATGTTGCTTAGAATGATTTGGGAGATTGAAGTGTCTCGCGACCGGTTTCGATGCATTTTTGTCGTCTTTCTCTACGTCACGAAGGTGTTCTCGGAATCGGTCGCCAAGTCGTCTCCCTGTTTCGCCGATGTATAACGTTTTGCAAAGAGTGCAAGTTATACAGTAGATGGCATTGGCTGTGGTACAGGTGAAATGATCAGTGATTTTGATAGATCGCTTGGGTCCCGATATTTTGTCAACGTTGTGAAGGAAAGGGCATGTTTTGCATCGTGCGCGAGCGCATTTAAAAGTTCCGGGTTGATCACTAGTTTGGAATGCACTTCTGACTAAAAAGTTACCTATGTTTTTGTCGCGTTTAAATGAAATTAATGGAGATTGCGAAAAGATTCTACCAGTGTCGGGATCATTTTGAAGTAATTTAAAGTTTTTGAGAATGATGGATTTAACTGCGTGGTTGTGAGGGTGAAATGTGAGGGTGAATGGAATTCTATCGTTGTTTTCTCTATGTGACGTTTGTAGTGCTGACTGTCGATCAATTTGCTGGGCGCGATGATGGCCCGCTTGAACAACAGAAGCAGGATAGCCGCGTTTGTCGAAGAAATTGCACATTTCCTCTGATTTTAAGGAAAAATCAGAGTCGTCACTACAAAGACGGCGAAGTCTAAGAAACTGAGAATAAGGAATGGAATTCTTGACATGTGATGGATGTGAAGATGAATACATCAAATAGCTATGAGAATCTGTGGGTTTGTAGTGCAGACTGGTGCATAAACTGTTGCCTTCGATAGAAACTTTGATATCCAGGAATGCTAAGGAAGTATCGGAAATTTCCCAGGTATATTTAAGGGCAGGATGAAACGAATTAACAGCGGTTATAAATTGATTAAGATCCTCTCTGGTAGAAGAGGTAGCGCCGATACAGTCGTCAATGTAGCGACGATAGAGTTCAGGTTTTGGGCCGTTGTATTGATTGAAAAATTGGTGTTCAATGTAGCCTACGAAAAGATTGGCGTAGCTGGGTCCCATTTTGGTACCCATGGCCACGCCATTGATTTGTTTGTAATAATTGTTCGCGAATGAAAAACAGCTGAGTGTTAACACTAACTCAGCCAGGCGGAGTAATGTTTCCGAGCTTGGTTCCTTAACAGTGCGTAAATCAAAAAAATGTTTGAGGGCTAGAAGACCTTCGCCATTTGGGATGACGGTGTAAAGAGAAGTAATATCCATAGTGAAAATAAGTTTGTCTTCGCCCAGGAAATTGAAATCGCGAAAAATTTGAAGTGCGTGTTGACTGTCTTTAACGTATGACGGTAAAGATCTGACAATAGGTGCCATAATTTTGTCTAAATAGCTGGAAATGAGTTCGGTAGGGCAACTACAGGCAGAGACGATAGGTCGACCTGGGTTGTTAGGTTTGTGAATATAAAGAGTCATGTGTGATAACTTACGGGTTTTCCAGGTCTTCCCGGCGGACCACGGTTGCCTTGGTTACCTACTGGGCCCTGTCAGACAATAATTAAAGAGGAAGTTAAACAGAATTTCTTTATCAAATCAAATAACGCATGTTAGGTCATGTTTTTTGCCTGTGTTGTCCAAGTTGTGCTAGACTGGTCATAGAAAGATATGCATTCTTGTTGCGACTCTTCCATAGACGCATTGTTTGTAATGTTTATCTTCAAGACTCCCCCTCCAAACCTAGGTTTTCTCAAAATGCACCTTTTGAACGACTTAATTATCATCTTGAGAGTTTTCTGCGGCGGTTACATCACAGTCGTACTTAAGCCCCGGCCAAACGATCGAAACATTTGAACACAACATATCGCAATATTGTTGCGATCATGTTTCATACGTTTGGCCACCCTGTTGCGATGTGTTGCAACATGTTGCGTGTTGTTGGCTCAAGCTTGAAAATGGTCAAATTTTTAAGGCAACATTTGTGGATGTTGCATTATGTTGGACACGTTTGGCCGCGTACCTGCAACATTGTTGCGCTGGGGCATGCGCACTAGTTTGATTTGCTATTTCCAAGCGCGAGCGCTCTTTGCAACGCGCATAAAAGCGCTACAAGAGTCGCCATCAACTCTGAACGTCGTGTTAAAGATAAGTCACTTCGCGCTGGATGTGGACGAAACACTCAACAGCTTGGACAAGGAATGCATGTCATTGGCTGAGAAACGCATAAGCATAAATATACATCACCCTTCGTAAGCACCACACGATCGCAACATTTCAAGCGCAGCATATTACAATGTGTTGTATGATGTTGCGGCAGATGTTGGGTGCGTTTGGTCAGGTCCTTCGCAAAATGTTACAACATGATCCAACAACACGATAAAATGTTGCGATCATTTGGCCGGGCTTTAGTCTCTTGCAATGTAGCTGAAGACCAAAACTCGCAGAAACAATGCCGGCCAAAGTAAATAGCAAATCAGTGCTCGCTCGCTCGCCTAAAATGAGACAGCACTGCAGTCTAAATAAAAGACAACGTATAAATTAGTGTATTACCGGTGGTCCCGGGTCTCCTTGGGAGCCTTTCTCGCCCGCACTTCCCGGCAGACCCTGCAAAAGAGCGTTTGGTGAGATCAAATAGACCCTTTGCAGGATACGGTCACATGGGACGCAAAAGAATGCAAGTTACGCAGTGGGAGATCCAGAACAGAGCGACTTTATCCAGTCAAGCTTGACTTTCCTTTGTTTTGGATGTCCCAGTGCGGGAATAATAATAAGCTTGCCCTCCATGACCGTATCCTGTAAAGGGCCTGTTACATTTATACATAATAAGTCATTTCCGAGTTGCCTTCTTCCTCTGTCTCAAAGCGAGTCTTGGTAGACAAACTTTCATACGAAAATATATATGGTTTTCAAGACAAAAGACGTGCGAGTAAAATTCATTTCCACATGAAAAGTTGTGCAGCACGACTCGTCTTCAAACAGAGGAAAACAGCATCTCGGAAATGGCCTATTTTAATAAAGTTGTCATAGAAAAAGGAAAATGAAAAAAAAAAAAACAATTAACAATTAATTAGGCAAACGTGCAAACTAAAATTTCGGATTGTAATAATTCTCCTTATAACAGGCTTTGAATTTTTCCTTGTCATAATATAATTCTGTGCGTGTAACATGGGTAGCCCTGTGAATTACGGAAGCTTTTCTCTTTTTTGCTTTTTTATATGAAAACGTTATTACAATTAGGTGTAGATAACCATTGTATGTACAATTCGTATTTCAGCGATTGTAGGATTATACGCATGTCACTACTTACTGGCGAACCCCGCTGTCCTCTGGCTCCACGCGCGCCTGGGTCTCCGGGCTGAAGAAAACAAACAAAACAGGTCACATTAAAGTGCACCTAACCACAAAATATTTTTTCCCTACAATAAACCTTTGCACCAGTTCGAAACGCGTTACACCTTTCGTTTCTCCTTTTTACCAAACGCTGACTATTTATAGCATTAAAAAGTTACGAAACACTGTACGTTATTTGGTTCACGACCGTGTCAGAACGGGCATGGGTTTATTCCTTGGCCGACGTCACAAACTGATTTGCATCGCATCAAGTCTTTGGAAACATGCATGCAAATCAGTTTGTGGCGTCAACCCAAGAATAGACCCACGCCCCTTCTGACTCGGTCGTGAACCAAATAACGTACAGTTTTTCGTAACTTTTAAATGCTATAAATAGTCCGCATTTAGTAAAAAGGAGAAACGAAAGGTGTAACGCGTTTCAGAAAGTGCTTAAAGTGAAGTAAAGTAAGTGAATCTAATAATTCGCATTTACAGTTGGCTAGTTTAAGTACTTACCACCGCGGGAGGTTCAACGACAAGACCGCCAGCTACGGGCCCTGCAGGGCCCTTATTATCTGATCCTTGCAGCCTTCTCCATCTCTAAAATGTTGAAAACGCACAAGTGTAAAGAGAGTGTGATTTCTTTTACTTGGAATAGACCTTTCAAACTATTTTACTGAGAGTTTGTGATTTGTTTCGTTCGCCAGCAATTGACAGGATCGAAACGAGCTTTTTATAGAGCGAGAACGGCTACTTGAGACTGCACGCATAAATTCGTAAAAGTATTTGTATTAGGCGCGAATGCAATACTATGAAGTGTAAATATAAGGAAACCTGGTTACCTAAAACTCTTAGAAAAATCCTAAATATACAGGTCAAAATTCGTGAACAGTTCACAAACTACCATGGAATAACGTTTCTTTGCTTTCGCTTTCATCGTACTTAGTTTTTCTCACTATCAGCTAACTTGGGAGAAAATCTGCAGTGGCGGTAAAAACGATCTCGTTCCCAGGCCTTCTAGCGCTACTTTGCAAGATGGCGACTGAATGGATAGCAAGTCAAAACATAATTTCTCACTATGTATTCATCTAAGTATGGACTGCTAGACTAACATAACTAAGGTAACTTCTCTTCGTCGTAAAAATTGTGAGCCATGCAAAGGAGCAGAGCAAAACTTGAAAACGTCGTTTAAACATTTTACTTACGACATAGATTCCGTCTCCGGGCGGCCCGGGTGGCCCCGGAGGTCCGGCTGAACCGGGGGAACCCGGGGAACCCTAAAAGAAAAAATATATTTCACCGTTACATAATAACCATATTTCGTCGTTTCATAAAAACCATATGTCACTGTTTTATTATAGCCACCATTACTCCTTTTAAATTCTTCCAACTAGCACAAACATGGACGATAAGCAGAATCGTACGCTGTGGACTCCATTTTGTTAGCCTGGATGCCAGATACTTTTCATGCGCGGTTTCCGGTTTCGGTCTTTCTCTTTGTTTTGACCCGCGCGAAAAGCCTCTGGACCGGAGCGCTATTTCTTTGATTACGCCGATCCAATGACAGGCCTAACGAAGGGCTAACGCTCGAAACGTCAGCTCTCGAATCTCTTTACGGTGGCCAATTCACATTATCAACCCAGTTGATAAAACCAAATTATCATGTTTAAATCGGTTTAGTCCAGATTTTGGACTAGCGAGCTGATTGGCTCCTAATGACCACCTACTGGATTTTGAATCTAACAGACGCTGCGATTGGTTGCCAAGAATAGCAACGCCGTCCCATCCTGTAGCCTTAGTAATGGCGGCGGTCAAAGTTTCCTCTTCACCCACGGAATCTTTTGAGAGTTACAGCATTACAGTGTACTTGAAACATTCGACGGGATCGTCAATTTAAGTGCCGAGCAACGTGATGGCGTAGATCATTTTATTCGCCGAAAGGATGTTTGTACCGTTCGGCTTTGGAAAATCTTTGCTGTTCCAGCTTATTCCTGGACTGTGCGGCGAGCTAAACTAATTGGAATACATCCCTTACCCGAAAAGCCCTATAGTATTGTTATTTGTCCCTTGAATGCCCTTGTTCGTGAATGCTACCAGGAGCCCATGAGAAGGAGCCTCCATTCGTACTTTGCCCTTGGGTCAACCCTGTCCCGTATCTTTTTATTTTTTAACAGTGAGCTCTCACATGATTGGCTACTACAAAAACACCCGCGAAAACCACCGGGGGAAGTGATTCTAAAAATAAAAAGATACGGGACAGGGTTGACTCAGATGGTCAGTATGGGAGATGGAGGCTCCTTCTCATGGGCTCCTGATGCTACATGATGGAGTTGAATCAACAAGGCATTTCGTGCACGCGTTTATCGAAAACCCATTTCTGTCATCTCTTCACGTTCCAGTGCACGTAATCACAGTTGGAGACGTTCACTTTGATTGGTTAAAAATAATTAAATTAAAGTGGCCAAAGTTCAACGGGAACGGTAAATCATAGCGCTCCGGACCAGAGGTTTTCTCGCGACTTCGCCGCTCGTGTTGGCGGCGTTCAGCCACCTAAGCGAAGTTTCCCCCATCCCGCAAATAAAACCTCTGGTACCCAGGGTACCATTTGGTCTCTGTGAGTGATGGAAATACGACCTCAATCAGAGGCGCGTAAACCTGTTTCATACCTGGGATCCTCTTTCGCCTCTCGGTCCAATGTATCCTTTTGGGCCCTGTACACCTGGCGGCCCCTGGTTTAGAAAGTTGAAAGGAGCAAATTAAAAACCTGATTGCAACTGAAGAGCTGAGTAGAAATCTGATCGCGCGCGCTCTGCTAGGTTTGTTCCAGCGGAAAAAGGTTTCTCCTGCCCTGGTTTGTTCAATCTCCCCTCCCGGGAATCGCCTCCCCCTTGACCAAAGGTCGGGAAATGCCACGGCTCTGGGCGATTCAGAAATCGGCACCAGCAATTCCTGGTTCCAGTTTGATTGTGCGGAGACTGTGAATGAAATGGACAAGTCTTCAACAGCCAATCAGATTTGGCTGTCTTTTTGGCAAGCTTTCAGTCTTGGTTAGCGCGCTGGACGCGGGATCGGACGGTCCGGGTTCGAGCCCTGGCCGGGGCATTACGCTGTGTCCATTGCCTCTCCCCATCCAGGTGTATAAATGGGTACCGTGAAGTAATGCGGGCGGGGGTAAGCCTGCGGTGCTTAATGCTACAGCAACCGGGATAAGCCCCGGAAGTACGAGCCCCTTGGGACGAGGCTTTACCTTTTTTTCAGTCTTGCCCAGAGTTCTCGATTCTTGCTGTGGACGAAGGTTCGCGCCCTCTGGGGACGAGGTTGCTTTTGGTTGCTTGTATCATTGATTACTTTACTCAGTCAATTAATTAATCAAAGAATTAAAAGAAGTTCAGAACACGCTCGACGTACCGAAATGCCACCAGGACCGGGGATCCCTCTCTCTCCCTTGATCTGAAAGTAAAATGCAATAAGACTATTAAGGCCTTGTTACACTAGGCAACTTTTCCGGCAACTTGCAACGTAACAAAAGTTGCATTGCAAGCTCCGAAAGCATTTCACGTGTGTAACACCCTATTTTTGCAACCTGCAATGTAACAAAATGTTGCGATGCAAGTTGCAAGAAAAGTAGAACTATCTTCTACTTTTCGTAATGTTGCGAGACAAGTCATGCGTGTTGGTGACATGTCAATCGCAACTTGCAACGCAATCTTTAAATTAAAATGCCTTTTGCTTTTTAGTGTTATGAAATTACCGCTGATATTAGAAATATTCAGCGGGCGCGTTTTTCATTTTTCATGTTTTTCATTCGTCATCGTTGCGTTCAGTGCAAGTTGCAGGAAAACTTGCCTCGTGTAACATGCCGATGACCTTAAGCCTAATAAAGCTAAAAGCCTTGATACCACATAACTTAATGCTTCACGTTAAACTTTGTCTCGAAATTTTGCTTCAACAGAAAACATGAAACACTGCCAAACGTAACATACCTTTCAGATACACGCATGCAAGTTTCACAACCTTTTTCGTTGCTGGAAACGCTTTACAAAGTAGAACAAAAGAAACCAAATGTACTACTTTTTGAGCGACCGTTATCATGCGAGAATGCGTGGCAATTGTTTGAAAAGTCGACCGCTTATCCGCAATCATGATTATTTTAAGGATTATTAATACATCTTGGTCGTTTTTTTTCACCTCTGTATACTATTATTTTGAGCCGGTATCTTCGATAGCGTACGATAACCCCACTTGTAGCTAGCGTCACGCAACCCTATTTATTTTTTTTATTTTTGTAAAACAGCTTTTCAGCCGTACTTACATATCTGACATTGTTGATGACCTGTACGTTACTGTCACGCCTTTGAGCGGCACCGCTTAAGAAAGGCGCATAAGGCAACGGAGTATCACAATCCGGCGTAAAATCTGTACAGTAGGAGAGAACTCTAAACACATCCGGAGCTATCAACAGCTGCTGTAAAGAACCCTGAAAACCAAGAACAAGAAGGGAGGTTGCAATTATGTATGTTCTCATTGCCGAGTTGCTTTCCTCAAAGATTTCAAAGCATTTCCTTTTAAGCCTCGTGACAAAGAACATTGTTATCGATAAAAATGACATGTTCATTTTGTCACCAGCGTGGGACAAAGAAAAATTCAGAGTCCCCGAGAACTGGAACCCATGACCTCCCACTGAAATTCCGGTTGTGTGTTCTAACCAACTCAGTGGCGAATATCCAATGTTCGCATAGCGTGATCGCCTGGGTAGGAGTGGCTTTGAAAAGAACTGTTGATGGTGATTGATGTATCGACAACTTGAGCGGAAGTCATCTTCAGAGTCACGTGAAAGGCTATTGTGAGACGATGTCGTTATACGTCTGGCCCGCATTCTTTTTTCCAATTACAGCGGAGTCCAGATTTCTCGAGCCTCCAGGGGAAAAGAAAACTGGTTCGAGAAGTCGGGACTCCATAATACGTTAAATAACCCAGAGTTTTTAGACGAAGCCAAATCTGAATCCAAGGCAATAGGTCATTTTCGAGTTCTCTTTTGCTTCTGTGTGCGAAACCGTGAAAATGCGTTTTACCAACACGTTTATTTTAATGCAAACCAAACTCATGTTCAATATAAATGGTTTCGAACTTAGACTTGTTTTGAAACGGAGATTAAAGGGAACTTGAAATTGATGGCCTATTTCACGAAAAAGAAAACCAAATTGGAAACACGCCATATTCAAAATGAAAACTAAGTATCACCAGAAGCACTGGAGGGAGCGGTTTGATTCTCAAATATCCATAGGAGAAATGGCGGCAATTAATAAATTCTGTTTTGCAACCGGATATGGTCAATATTTTTAAAGAAAAATCATAAGACTATTCCTCTCCCGATTTTTAGCGCGAATTTGTCATGGATTCGCGGGCGTGGGGGGGGGGGGGGGGGGGGGTGGGGGGTGGATTTGAATGCTTGGGTCATTTCTCTCTTCCGTCCAAGATGGTAGGAACAGGAATTTCTCATACCTGGAACTGTTCTTCCAATCTCACAACGGCATTTGGTCCGAAACTAGGATTGAAACCTTTTGGCCTCCTCGTGTGCTCTTTAGGCTTAGCGCAGTCAAAGGACAAGGCCACGTGTCTTTTTCTGACTAAAAATGCCACTCTGTGCCACGCCCCGTCAGCTAGCCTTTCGCTGACGCCTGCCCGAACAGGGGCCTTCCCTCGCCGCCTGTATTCAAATTCTACAGGATTCAAACTAAAAGATAGACTTTGCTCCCCGTCGATTATCGTAAACAAGTCCGCTCTGTTGCCAGTCTCCACTTTTACTGTGGCGAATAAAACAAATTCTTCGGGAATGCCATTGGGAAAGAGCGACTCTACTGTCGTGTTAATTGTCGCATCGGTGGATGACAGGTCGTACGCAACATCCCCAACCCGCTTGCCGTCGGGGAAAGGCAGCGGTCTACTTTCACAGAATCCGGTCGTCTCGATGTCAAGCTCTCCCAAGCTCCATTGAAACTCCAGGACCAAATCCGCGATGTCAGCGGTATCTGAAAGTCCAAGGACACAAGTATGGTAATAATTAGGTTGATATAGAGTGTGTTTCAACTGAGTGTCGTAAAACCAGAATCAAATTACAATTACAAAGAACGCAAACAATGGTGATCCAATAAAAACCAGGGGTTTCAATAATTTTTGAAATAAGCGGCTACCAATAGTAGAGCGGGCGGTTAGACAAAAGGGTGCGTTAGCCTCCTTTCACCTAGGGGGTTTGGGGATGCCCCCCACCCCCAGAAAATTTTGAAATCTAGCAGCTCGGAAATGTAATTTCCAGCGCTCAGGACTAAAGACTGCATGATGGGCCAGGGTCGGGGACAGGGTAGTCCTCGCGGCTCTTGGTGAGGAATAATGCGAATAAAATGATAACGGCATTTTTACGAGTCAAAAATTCGGCAAGCGAAGCAAGCCGAGCGGGAGAATTGGAAGTTCCTGTACCCCTCCCCCTTGGTCCTTCCTTTTCCGCGACTCGAAGTGGGGGAAGAATTGCGTGACGTGGGGAAATTAAGCAACGTCGGGAGGCATTGCGCGTGATCCTCTGCGCTGAGCTAAACAGTTAGCTACAGTTAGAAAAAGTCTGAAAAATATAGGACTTCAACAGGAGTTAAACCACCACATAAGCACTGACATTTTTCACATGTGACGTGTATCTATATGGGCTTCAACTCAACTGCACTGCCACTGGCACAAATATCGTTGATTTTTCACGTTGCAGTTACGTACGTGACGGAAATAGAGGTCGTGCGCACGGTATGGTAGCGCAGGGTAACGAAAATATTGAATGTGTTAGGTTAGAAATTTCGATCCACTGGAGGCTAATAAACGTTTGTTTGCGCATTCATGAATCTTAATGAAACACATCTTTTCAAAGCATCGTATCAGTCATCAAGGCGCAGATATCGACATTCAAGCTACGGATACAAGTATTCAATAAAACAGCAGAAATTTCTTCGCCAAATTTCTTTTTTACAATGTGTCTAGTCGTGGGTGATATGACTGAAAATAAAACAAGTTTGCAAACACTCATCGCAATAAGTGACATTTTAGTTCCAGCCTCCCCAAGATTGCGTGATGAGCCAATAGAGCGTCCGGGCAGGAGGTAGCCTCCTACGCAGGCGTTATTAGGGGATTGTGTTACACTTGTCCCCACTAACGTGTAACGCAATCCCCTAATAACGCCAGAGTATAGGAGGCTAGGCAGGAGGCTCTATTCTCAGCACTCTATTTTCCGGTATTTTTCTCTGATCGTTGGAAAGGGTAAAAGAGTGACGAGCGAACTGGACGCCGGCGCAAAAGGGGCTGCTTCTCTTGCGTTCTTTTGCGTTAAAAAACCGAGAAGCTGCAGCTGTAAACAGTCCATAAACAAATAATCATTACCACAGTAATTATTCTCTTGTTTGCTATAAACGCCAGTACCATATAAACAAATATAAATTAACTAAGTATTTATAACAAATATAAAGATAGGAGGGCTAGTACGTGTAAAGACAATGACAATGGTCATAACGAGCTTGCAGAGGTCTTCCTGCTACTTTATACTGTATTCTTCTTTAACTGATGTAAAAGGATTTGAGTGGCAAATAAAGTTAATTGATTGAAAAAAAAGAGAAAATCGCTGAGTGAAGTGGCGCTGGGCTTTACGAGTATCGTCTGAAATTACGTCGGGATTTCACAATGATTGACTGTCTACAGTGCTACCGGATTGTGTTTCGTTTCTTGGGGCAAGAACTGTGGAAGCCATTAGCGATCAGCGATGATATTGCCGATTCAAGTTTAACCAGAACATTTATAACATTTCTTGGGGAGAAAACGTATCTTAATTTTTGGGCATAATCACTCCTAATCATTTCAACTGCATTTTCAATAAGGGTTTTTTTTAGACAATACGCCATTGTTCACACTAAACAGCGACAGGAATCATTTAGACCATCCATCAATAAAGCAGTTTTTGTTCAGATAAACCACATCTGTAGCGCGATTTCGAGCATAAGGAAATAAGACATACTTATCCTATCAATTTAAACGCGTACCATGAATGTTTAGGACGCGTTTGTTTGTAAATGTGCAGAAATGTACTAATCACTTATCAATAAACCATTTGAGAATGATGTGCCTAAAATGTTCATAGGCCAGCTCACTGGACGATTTGTCATAACTAAAGAAAGGTATCGTTGAATAAATTTTTAGCCTGGCAGATTGGATTACAGGACAGCAGAGGCTAACTAAAATGGATTTTGATTTTGTCACCCTTGAAAGGGTGTTTTATTCTCACGCGATCTTGTAACAACTAACAGAGGAAATTAGAAAATTCGCACTGATTTAACACTACGGCTATCAAGGAAAGCGAAAACATCTGCAAAGCAAGCTTAATTCATTTTGATAGCAAATCAAACCAGGATCGTGTAAGAAATCGCGCGAAGAAAACACAGTCCTGCTTTGTTGCAATGAACATACTAAAACTATCATTGGGATAGATTGAGGCGATTGCATTACTCGCACGAGGATTGCATGCCACGCAAACAATATTGATTCTAGGCGTCTGCGTCAACAAATGCATCAGTTTTACCTCCAGCTCCTATATAGAAGTCATTTAAACAGTTAACAAAACAGTGAGTAATATTGTAATTCACATACTTGTGGGAACGGCAACGTCCCGGGACGAAACTCCATGCATCAGAAGCACGCATAATACAATAGCCGTGCTAAGGCCCTGTAAACTGGAAGAGAAATTTCACAGTTTAATAATATAGCACAGTGATTTTCTCGATCAAACCTCCAATAGACGGAACTAACCAGGGAAACATGGCTGGCGTCTGTTTCGGCCCAGCTACGAGACCGCAAATGCTGCAATTTTATCCGCGGTGGAAGGTGAGTTCAACACAGAGCGGTTCAGTAGTCATGTACGGCGTATTGTTAGGATAACGTCTATCCGCTGATTGGTCAAATGTTACGTGGGTAATTTTACACATGCAGTTTCTCGCGCAAAGAGGTCAAGAATTTTGAAAAAGGCCAGAAGAGTGTAAAAGAACTAAGTATAATACACGATCATTAGGCTTAATTATAACCTTTCGTCAAGCTGGCAGGCCGCGCGTAGCCTTTATTTATTTATTAACTCCGCCACACTGAATTCGAACTACTAAACGAGAAATGAAATGGTAAAGTTACTTGAACACTGTCTATTTTAGAAAGAGCCAACGGACAATACAAAGGAACCGGAACCTAGTTGGATCTCATCAGCAAATGTATACACGAAATAAAAGAACTGAACTCAGAAAGGCTGATTGTACGAAATATTGGAAAGAAAATATATTGTTAAAAAATAGTTAAACCGTACGGTCAGCCTTTCTGTGTTCAGTCCTTTTATAAAGTTCTGCGGGCCCGTATTAAGAAGAACAAGATACAGATACAAGATACAAAACAATTTAGTTGATAAAGTATTTTTGAGAGAAATGGAATAGCTGGATAGCAAAGAAAAAGCAGCACCAGTGACCAGGATGCCTATACATACATTTATTTGATAAGTAGGTTTAAAATAGGCAACTATACAGCTGATGTAGACCTACTAAGTCTAAATAAGAGAAACAGAAATTTCAATACAATTGTCATAAAGTGAAAAAAGTATACAATAAAGATAAGAAAGTAATCAAATAATTTAAAAATATCCAAATTCAGGGTTCTTATTATTATTATTAGGGTTATTATTACTCTTATTAGCAATACTTTTTTGGACGTTTATAGCTTTTTCTCTCGACGGCACTCAGTACTAACGACATTTTCATGGCGTGACCTTTAAAATACGTGGAATACGACGTTTATTGTGTAAAACGACGTGATCACGAGATCATTGAAAACAATAGCTGACACTCGCCAAAGTTTTGTGAATAGTTAGTTAGTTAGTTAGTTAGTTCTCTCCGCGCCATGAGGCGCATAAGGCTGCAACTTTCGTTTTCCAACCAGCCCTGTCTTTTGCTGCAGTCCTGGCTTCAGCCCAGCTGGTCCACCTTTCTTGTCTGCACTCTCTTTCCACTGTCCTTCTCCACGTGATTTTAGGTCGGCCCACTTTCCTCTTCCCCTCGGGTTGCCACCCCATTGCCACCATACAATCATCGTTCCTGTCCTTTCTAAGCACATGGCCAATCCAGTTCCATCTTCTCCTTCGTATTTCGTCGCTTATCTTTCTCACGCCTGTTATTTCTGAAATTGTGTCGTTTCTCATGCGTTGTGGCCACCATACTCTCAATATCCGCCTTAGACATGTGAACTGGAATCGATCTAATTTCTTCTCTTCAGCAGCTGTTAATTTCCATGCTTCACATCCATACAATAGCACTGGTCGTACCAGAGTCTTAAACAGTTTGATTTTTGTATTCCGACCAATACTCCGTGTATTCCAGATCTTCTTTAGGTTGTAGAAAGCTCCCTGTGCCTTGCTTAGACGCTTCTTGATGTCTTCCGTGCCACCACCCTCTTTTGTCACAGTCGCGCCCAGATATACAAACTCTTCGACGTCTCCAACTTCCTTTCTTTCAATCATTACTTTGTCTTCTCTTCGTGCATTCATTCTCATCACTTTGCATTTTTGCGCATTCAATTTCAGTCCCACTCTTCCTGCATTAACTACTAGTCGGTTGGTCTTGTCCTGTATTTGCTGGTGTTTTGATGAGAGAAGGACTATATCGTCTGCAAAATCGAGATCTTCAAGTGCAGTTGTGAAGTTCCATCTGATGCCATTTCTTTGTCCTTCTGTTGTTCTTCGCATTACCCAGTCTACAGCAAGCAGAAATAGGAAACCTGACATGACACATCCTTGCTTAACGCCAGTGGTGATCTTGAACCATCTTGTTTGTTCTCCCTCATCCAGTACTGAACATTCAAAGTCTTCATACATGATCTTCACCATTCTTATCAGCTTGTCTGGGATGCCATAGCCCTTCATGATTTTCCACAGTCCTTCGCGGTGTACTGAGTCAAAAGCTTTTTCAAAGTCAACAAAGTGTGCATAAAGTGTCGCCTGCCATTCATTCACCTGTTCTATGATGTTACGGAGGATGAATATTTGGTCTACTGTGCTCCTGTTCTTTCGAAACCCAGCTTGTTCTTTTCTAAGGACACTGTCTACTCCGTTTTGGATTCTCTGGATGATGACTCTGCCCATTACTTTGCTAGCCACAGGTAACAATGTCACACCACGCCAGTTCTTACACTCCTTCAGGTCGCCTTTTTTGGGTATTTTCACTATCAAACCTTTCTTCCATTGTTCAGGTATCTTCTCCTCTTGCCATATCTTATCAAACAGTCTTGTCAGCTCCTTTACTGCCACATCACTATCTGCTTTGTACAGCTCCGCTGGAATGCCATCTATACCTGGTGTTTTTCCACTCTTTGTCTTCTTCATTGCCTCCCTTACTTCTGCTTCTCTTATCTCTGTTGTATCCATCTCGCTAATTTCGTTTTCCTTCACTTCGTTCTCTTCAATTGGGTTCATTGGGGCCTCCCTGACTAGCACTTCCTCAAAATGTTCAGCCCATCTTTCAAGTCTGGCATTCTTGTCTTTTATTGTCTCACCCCTCTTGTTCTTAATTGCTGCAACTTGACGCTGTCTCTTGTTTGTGATTTTCTTGGCAGTTTGGTACAGTTCCCTATTTCTTCCATTTTCTGCGTACTTTTCTGCTTCATTTCCTAACTGTTCTAGCCAAGCTCGTTTATCCTCCCTTGCTTTGCGTTTAACCTCTCTGTCTTTCAATTTGTACTCTACTTGTAGCTTGCTTTTTATTCTCTCTGATTTCGTGCAGTGTATTTTGTCGTGGATCATCTGTCGTTGGTCTATTGCTTTCCAGGTTTCCTCTCTCAACCATTGCTTGTTTTTCTTTTTCACCCGGCGTAGTACTTTCTCAGCAGTTTCTATATAAATTTTTTCCATTTGCATGCAATCTTCATTGATGTTTTCCTCGACCTCTAATGCTGTAAATCTGTTTCGCAGTTCGACGCTGAACTTGGACTTGAACATTTCGTTTTCCAGTTTGTGTGTGTCAAGTCTTGCATTAGCCTTTGCTCTATCTGGGTTTCTATGTAGTTTCAGCTTTATTTTCATGATTACCAGGAAGTGATCGCTTGCTGCATCTTCACCCCGGTACACTCGTGTGTCTTCCACAGACCTCCTCCATTCTTTACGGATCATCATGTGATCAATCTGATTTTGAGTCCTCCCGTCAGGTGACACCCAAGTCGCTTTATGAGTTGTTCGGTGTGGAAAGCAAGTTCCTGTGATGACAAGACCGTTCATTGAGCAGAAGTCACATAGCCTTTCACCATTATCGTTTATGTTACCCAGTCCATGTTTTCCCATTATCCCTTCCACATCTTTGTTGTCGTCACCAACCTTTGCGTTCAGATCTCCCATAACAATAACTATATCATGACGGTTGCATGTATCAAAAGTTCTCTGAAGTTGCTCACAGAATTCGTCCTTTTCATCATCTGTTGCTTCGTTTGTCGGAGCGTACACTTGGATTATAGTTGTATTTTTGAAGCGGGAGTAAAATCGGGCAGTTATTATGCGACTGCTTATTGCTGTCCATTCCATTAGGCATTTCTGTGTGTTCTGATTCATCATTATTGCTACTCCTCTCTAATGCTCACTTTCTTCTCCGGCATAAATCATTGTATAGCCATTCCCCATCTTAATACGTCCTGCTCCTGTCCATCGTATCTCACTCAGTCCCAACAGATCAAGTCTCGTGATATTTGCGCTGCTTTTCCAACTATGTACATTGTTCGTACATTCCAGCATCCCACACGCATTCTTGATTTTGGCGTTGCCAATGACCTTGTCGGTCTTTGGGCTTCCCGTAGGCTTTCACCCATTGACGTCATGGTGTGTCCGGTTGTGCCTCCGTCCACGGCCACAGCTTCGCCATTGCTAATTAGTATTTGAGAAATTGCAGTTTCGGTAATCTTCTGTTTTTTTCGGGGGCAAGTGATTGGCCTACCGCCCAACCCCCATGACCTGGAGGGCCGGTGGTTTTCTGTCAGGGTTTTCCTTCCCTTAGGGGTATTATCGCTCCCCAGTTGGTGCTGCTTTAGTCTGGACCCTCACCGCGCAGACCAATCCGGCATGGTTAGACCTGCCAGGAGCACAAGGCTCCCGCCGGCATAGCCCTGGGGGTCGAACACCACCGAGGGGAAGAAAGTTTTGTGAATATCTCCCGATAATTAGTAGAGCCGAAAAAATGGTTTGCTCTCGCAGAATACCGATAATGTGTGTAGGCTTCGCAAACTGGTGGAGGCTCGGAGTAAAAGGTTGGGAAGTGGATTCAGGTTGAGGTGAGAAAGACAAAAGAACCGCCTTGTGAACTTTGGCGGCGAGCATTCCCTTGCTTGTGACGGGGGAAGCTTGAAGGTTAAACAGCTGTGCCCCCGCTTTACAAACCGAAGGAAAAGAGCGACTTTTGGTACACTACACCTGGTACTAAAATACTGGAACGGTGAAAATAAAAGATCACAAAACAAGCGAGCATCGCCACATGCTTATTTACCAGGCTTACGCAACCAAATTAGCTTTGGCGCCAAAACAGACAAAGCTTGCCGCGCCGCGCCTGATTGATTTCTGCCCATAATCAAAAATGGCCGGAAAAAAGAGTCGTAAACGACAGACGGGCTCGAAAAAGAAAGGTACCAAAAAGAATATTAACAAAGGAATTGCTGTTTGTGAAGAAAAGAAACCCAAATTGGATGACGAGTTGGTAGAGCAGGCCGACCAATCAGCAGAAAATCACGCACAACAACTGAATTTGGAAGCGACAGTTTGTACCGACTCAAACAACGACGTTTCTAATGATTTGCAGAGAGAAGAGAACAAATACGTCCCACCGTTTACTCGGAAACCCAAAAGGGCCTTGCAGAGAGATAGAAGCTTTGTTTCTCCAGATGTGATGCCAAACCGGCCAAAACGGCCTTGTAAAGGGGGCAAACAGAATTTGAAACAAGCTCAACAAAGCCCAGCTGATCAGCAAGGGAATGATATGATTAGCACGAAGGAGTCGCGTAAGGTGCGTTTGAGTTTACAGTGTTTATATACGCAAACGCTTAGGTGAAGAAAAAAATTGTCCAACTCTTAAAACTCTATTTTGGCGACGTTAACAAGACTGAAGTCAAGATGGAGTCAGACCTCGGCACTTTGGCAGCTCCAAGGTCTTGGATACATGCAGTGGTCAGATGTGGAGAAAAGGGTTAGGGAGGGAGGGGGGGGGGGAGGTTGGAGTGAAGATGCGATTTGCTTGAAATGCACATAATTTGACATAAAAGTTATGGCGTAATAAACATCCATATTTACAGAGTTTCTACAATGACATTCCTATTCTTTACTAAACAGTAATTCCATACAACCGATTGTAAAGAGGGCTATGTTATTTCTGACTCATGAACAATCTGAACTCTTACTCCTTTCCTCTACCTTTTAGGGAATTAAAATATTTTTAAGGCACGGTTTGGGACTGGCTCTAGTTTCACATATGCAATATTAATTTTTTCAAAGCAGGCATTCCTTAAAATGATATTCACCATTTAGCACTACAAAAGGGTCTAAAATCACTTGCCTCCAACTGACTTGAGCATTCCCTAAACAACTGCTCTAGATCTGTAGTTAAGAAGGTCATCCATAACAACACACTTACAATCTCCATATTTTTACTCTCACTTTATTATGGGGGGGGGGGGGGGGGGAGAAACAAAGCTTAGGCAGTCATTTTCTCTTTTGCATTACTTTTTAATGCAGGCTGACAGTCATTAACAGTGTCCCGATGTAAATAAGGTTATGTATTAATATTACTTCTGTACTGTCTGTCTGTGTCAATCCATAGGAAACAGAGGAGGAAAAAGAGGAGATAGATGTTGTGGGGTTGGAAAAAGTAGTGACTTGTAGCCAAGAAAATAAAGATTTTGTAATCAGTGCTAGTAAAACAAAAGCAGATGAATTTGCAGTAACAGCAGATGACATCCTTTCATCTCCACCAGTTGTCACTTTCCGTGAAGAGACATCATCCATTGTTATGCAAGTCATAGATGATGTTCTTGATGCCATGTGTAAATGGATAAACCAGTGTAACAGTGAAGGGATAATGACAGGTTATGCATAACATGTTCTTAAATCATTTTTGTATCTGATCTGAGATTTGGATGACCACAATTTCTTTGGGGCAGGGGAAATTTTTTAGGGTACTCCCTGCATGGGACATAAAGGGGGTGAAATGAATGTTTATTACATGCAGTCCTATTGTAAATCTAACATACATGATAAATCTATTTGAATATTATTTCTCTGGACCATCCTATGCAACATCTGTAATTCATCTGAGCCAACATAGAAATGAGTTGTTTCTGCAAGCCAGGATGCAAATGTATTCTTTAGCTCTAACAAAAGTGACTTTCATCATTACATGGTTAAAATAGCCTGTGAATAATTATTTTTAGCATCACTGATGAATATTGCCCAAGGTAACATGCATCATAAACATCATTTTATGATTTTGGTTTCGAATTTCCCAAGTTGTAATGAAGAGGTTATTGTTTTCCAGAATTTAAGAAAGAAGAAGCCAAAGAGTTTTTAGAGGGGATTGATGCTCAAATGGATGCAAACACTGATAATGAAGTTACTGATGGCAGCAACCAAGATGGTGTTGCTGCTGATGGCAGCTACCAAGATGGTGTTGGTACTGGCAGCAATCAAGATGGTGTTGTAACTGAAGCCGCTATAGCGACTAGTTTGGAAACTGTCATTAAAACTGTTGCTGTACCAACAAAGGCAGCATTAAAGAAAGTTACAACTAGAAAGTCTTCCAATAAATCTTCAAAGGTTGATACTGAATCTCAAACAATGGAACAACAACAACTAAAGAATCAAGCAATCACAACACAATCAGTTCAAGGCAATGTCAGTTCAGAGACTGGTGCATTAGAAGGTGCATTAGGAAAATCTGACAAAGACGTTGCTGGTGGAACAGTGCAATTTGAATTGCCTTGCAGCCTTCATCAGAATGAGCAGCAGAGAGAAACTGATAATGAACTTTGCAACCAAAATTATACAGTGACAAGTAAAGATGAATGTTTTTATGAAGAAGTCAAACCTAAGATCCCTGAAATAGAATGCTCAACAATGACCACTCCAGAAGTGAAAGATGTAGTTTTATTCTGTAATGTTACCTCTTCAGTGAATGAGAAAGTGCAGTGCGTAAGGACATCATTAGCACCAACAGTAAACAAGAAGTTGAATCCTTCACAAGTTTGTTCTGTGTCCCATGATCCGGAAGAGGAATGGCAGCAACAGAAAACTGGTGATGATTTATTAGAGGCACACTCTCTGTTAGCTCAGGAATGCACAAGAATGGACCATCAGCCAATTAACATGGATACATTGATGTTACAAAAAGAAGTGCCCAGTCCCACAGTTGATTCTGGCATCTGTGGTGACAATGAAAATTATATACGCCGACATGATATTGATCAAGACCTTGACCAGATGGTACCTAATAATTGTGAAAGCAGAACTATGATATTGGTAAGTACCTAGGAGTTCAATTGATCCATTTATGCATTGCTCATAATACACCTTGTTTACCCCCCAAACTTTTGCATAAGCATTGTCTTCAGATTCTCTTGGGACGGACTGTTATACCCAGGAGAATTGGGAAACAAAGGTTATGCAAAATTTTGGGGGGTAAACAAGGTGTATTATGGGCAATGCGAAAATGGTCAATAAGTAGGCAGCCGGTTTAAGGACCTGACTGCTTTTTAAGAGTCTCTCTTTAATTTCTTCAAATTTTGGAAAAAAGCAGCACATGTTTTTAAGCAAAGTAGCTGATGCTTTTTTTAAACACTGACTACCCCACTACATTGTTATCTTTTATCTGCAACTGACATTTCTCTGATAATACAAAGGCACAGCATGTCAGTTTACAGTATCACATGCGGATGCCAGCATTGCAAGTCTTAACTTTCCAGTTAATAAATGAAACACATATCATTAGGAAGCAAAATTGTTCTTTTCAACAGGTATTTAACACTTAGTTGTGATCAACAATGCTTTTTTTCAGCAAGACAATCCAGATGTTGGAGAGTTGACAAGAAAGCCAATGAGGAAAGAGGACAATTTGGTGAATAATACTAATGCTTGCTCCAAACCACAATATTCTCCTAAAGTCGCTGAAAGAGAAAAGAGATGTGCTGAGTTTGATGAAAAGATGGACCACATCTCTGTTGTTGAAACTGGTACTACCAGGGAATTGCATGGATCCTGTCAGAAGTCATCTCAACCTGTCAACACTGCTCAGGCATCAGATATGTGCATGAATCAAGGCCCTGTAATATATGGAGACACGACAATAGACCAAGCTGTAACATACACCAAGTCTACTCTGCAAAATGGGTCTGCTGGCAAACAGACAGTACTCGGAACCATCAAACTAAATAAACCAGTTGAGAATAAAACTACTGAGAACCAATCAAGAAAGATGGAACCAGGGTGTTCTATATTTGGTCTTGATGGTGACATCATGGAATTTAATTGTTTCATGGACTGCACTGACTCTCAGTTGGTTCATGTTGAGGAATCTCTTGATGAAACACCACCCCAGGATCCCCAGAAACATGGTGCCAGGTAAAAGTACAAAAGATACAAGGAATGTTTCCATATAGTACATGTATGATACCAACTCCATGGAAGATCTTTGGAAATTCTGAGGTGGGGGAAGGGGGTTTCAAAAGCCAATCAAAATGTTCAAGGGCTATTATTAATTGAAAGACCTGGAAGGGGTGGGGAGTGGAGGGTGGGGTGGGTAAGGAAACTGTGTTTTGCATTGATTTATTGTATTGTTTTACCTAAGTCTGAAAAGATAAACATCCTCCCTGAATCCTGGGGGTGCTACAATACAAAAAAGATGGGCATGCTCTTCATCCCACTTAGGGGTGTGAATTTTGGATTTTTAGTCTCACTTAGGGTGTGTGTCCTGGGCCAAAAGCCAATTTCCAGAAGGGGATGAGGTGGGTTTAAAACCAGAGAACCTTCCCTGTGAGGGATACTTACTGATGGACCGCACAATTTTTGGTGCTTAAATACTTGACCGCTTGACCGAGTTCCCTTTCCCTCTGTTTCAAAACAGGTCTAAGTGGAAATGAGCTTGTTTTGCATGAGAATGAAGATGCAGGTAAAACACATTTTCATAACAATGGTTTCCCACTTAGACTCGTTTTGTCACTGAGGCAAAATAGAACTCTGAAATAGCAATTAAGACAGTGGTTGTGTTGTTGCTCGTGTTATGTAGACAATTAAAGAAAAGCAATCTAGAAGCGATTGATATAAATGATGAAAATCAGGTCAGTATGGAGGTGCCGTCTGACAGAGGAATGATCAAGGGACTTATCAGTGAGCTATCAGGATTGAAGTGAGATTTCTTGTACCTGTAGATTTTCGATAAAGTTAATTTAGTTATCTGGCTGAGACCAAGTCTAGCTTGAGCTCAAGGGATGCTCTCATTTGCACAGGAACTACAAACCAGCTGAATTAAAGTAGGTCTGTCATGGATGACACATCTTGAAAGGTTTAGCCTAAATCTTTCTCAATGTTCCTCATTCAAAGCTATCCTTGTTTCTTTTCTGTTTACCTGTTTGGTGTGTTTCTAACTTAGCAAACCATTATTCCCGAGGCTCCAGATCGCATGGTCCAAGTTTGAGCCTTGGCAGGAATACCGTGTTGTGTTCTTGGGCAAGAGACCTAACTCTCACAGTGCCTCTCTCCACTGGGGGCTACCCTGCGATGGACTAGCATCCCATCCAGGGAGTAGAAATACTCCCAGTCGCTTCCTGTTAGGGAAACACAGACTTTTCCTTATTTTTACCTTGAACCATTATTTCAAGTTTTCCTTTGATTTCAATGTAGTTTGTAAACCACCTTTAATGTATTTTCTTTTTTCTCATCTCAGTAAGTTTATCATGGGGGCATGGAAAGATTTGGAGAACCAGAAGAAGAGGAGACAAGCAAGACTTAAGTTAGGGAAGGCAAAAAAGTTGAAATAACAATACTACAGACGAGTTGACATGTTACACATGTACATGAAATACTGTTTGGTTAATACCAGTACTTCTTTTGTTTACAATTTTTATTTAGCTTGTGGAGCATCCTCAGCACAGAGACCCTGGGAAGTTAGTGATGCCAAGGGAAAGTTGAAATTAGAGGAAAAAGAATTGGCAAAGGAAAGTTGGAACGGAAGCGTGGAACCCCTGGGGAAAGAATCTTACTAGGCCAGTTCCACACTTTTTCAAATGTAAGTAATTTTTTCACACGAGGACCAGACAGATAGCTACCCATTTCAGAGCATGGACTGAAGATGTACTGGCCAGCAATTGGGCGGAATAGTACAAAAGGAATAGAAAGGTCTTTTTCTGCCCAGTCAGGAAGCAGCATTCAGAGACTGTTTGGAACTGGCCTATTTTGAAAGACTCTTTCCAGGGGCTCCTTGCTTGTGCTCCAACTTTTCTTTCCCAGATTATCTATTTTCCAAAAGATCCAACTTTTCCTGAGCCTCACTAAACTTGATGAAATTTTAACTTCTGGATATCTATTAAATGCCAGGGTCAGGTTTTCAGGGAGGTGCATTAGGTGTAGAGGATTAAAAAGAGAATCAGTTGTGTCAGGCAATTTTTTTTGATAATTATTTCAAAGCTGAAAATAAGAATTGACTTTGCATTCACCAGTTGTTGTGTTTAGTGGCAGGTTCCACTGTTCATTATATTTCAAAACGAACAAGAAACATTTTTTTGTACACTATTGGGGAGATTTTGTTTTAATGGTTTTAACCTTTCCCCATTTCTATGATTTGGTTGTAGTAATACTTATGAAAAAGGTTTATTTATTGTGAATAATTCCTTTTGCATTAATAAAAAATAGAGTCATTTTCAAAAAATGTTTATTGAATTTTATTTTAACAATAATGTACGATTCCATGAAATATCCATACCTGCCTCCAAGGAACGTCATTGAAAATTCTGAGGGGGAGGGGGAGTTCAAAAGCCAAAGTTTATAATGGCAAATCCTTCCATGGGAGGGGAATGGAATTCCTTTTTTGGAACATCGCATTTGTTTAATACTAAATCAATATCTATTTACAATTAATAATCAATGGAAACCTAGCTTGCTCTGATTAACCAGTTGGAAATGAGTTCCATTTCATCTGAATCCTCTTCTGATAATTTACCAAGCCTGCATGACTGCAAATAATCTTTTTCTCATCAAAGGACATTTATCCGACGAAGCCACTAGTTTGATTGGACAAAACAGTAACGAGGTAGGCTGTCACATTCAAGTACTGCCCGATAACACATCAATACAAAAGTTGGCCAACTTTTGCAATGGAAGGCAAAATAAAAATTGTCCAGACATTCTGACTGGCCACAAGTGGGGTTTCATGGGGCATTGGCAAACTTTGGTCAGCCATTGTCCGATGTGTGACTGTTGTTTGCAGCCCTGCATGCTATGATGGCCATAGGAAAAAGAGGACTTACCCACTTATCAGACAGTTCACGAACTGAATCAATTGCTCATATGACTGGAAGGGGGGACAGGAGCCAGGAAGAATGGGAGACAGCAGGGGTAAGGGAGGCAGGAGAAGAGAAGATGGGAAGTACGATTCACAGGCTGGCAGAACTGGAAACAATTGTGAAAATTCTGCAACATTGTATAATATTTTGAAATAGAAATAAAACGAAGAGGCATGAGCCAGAAGAAAATGGGTGGGCGCCAGGAGGCTCAGACCCCCTTGTCTGCTCCCACATCTGAGGGTACATACCGGTAATTAGAAGTGTATGCTTATTAAAGAAAAAACACAACCTTGAATTTTTGCGAGTCGACCAAATTGAACTCAACAGTTGCAAAACATTTCACTTCACTCCAAACATGAAACTGTTTCCATATTCTTAGTATAATCAGTGGCCATGCAAATCTCAGTCACCACAAGTTACCTTTTTCCAGGTATACATTTTCATGGAAAACAACCCGGGCCAACCCCTCTTGTCTGGTAACTCTTTTTGTGTCTTGTGCTAGGAGTGTTGACAACTCCCATGTAAAGCAGAGGCGGCAGAGTGTTTTAAAACATGGGGGGTTCAATTCCACCCATGTAAAGAGTCAGGATGGTCGACCAGGGTTGTCATTTTGATACTTATAGTGATGTGTTTGCCTTCTTTCACTGTAAGCCACCAGTATTCAGCAAGACCAAGGTTTTGTAAAAAAGTGGTATTTTGTTCGTTATGACCATTAATTTTTTCCATGCTTTACAGCAAGCTAGCCTGGGCAAGTAGCCGGGGTCAAGTAAAGAGGCCCTAAGTAAAATGTTTTTAAAATAAAGTGGGTAATTCCATGCAGTGGCACAAAATGTTGTTAGCACAGTTTGTGGTAAACTTTTATCTGGCTAACTACTAATGCCATAGAAATGGCTCTAGATAGTAGGATTTCATTAATAATAATAATTTTAGTTAATATAAGCTCTCTCTGTTTCAGAAAAAATCAGTGCACTATTCCTCAGAACCACCAA
>OX393563.1:10414360-10446860 GCA_947652115.1 Blastomussa wellsi
CTGGGATATTGCAGCAAGTAGCCAAAGCACAAAAGTATGATCAATTGTTAATGCTGTTTAAATTCTTTTGCTCTAAATAATTCATATCAAATGCGAATAAAGGGAACAAAAAATTGTTATAAGTTGAGTGCCAGTTTACCACAACTGATCTGTGCTACATATGGTTATTTTTCAGCTGGTTCACTCATTTCTATGTTGTTGGAAGTTCTCTGTCATGTGCACTCCTGGGGATGTTAATAAATCACTGTTTCTGCAACAGTTCAACCACAGATAGTGTACTAGCTCAAATACTGGACCTCAAATACGTGCCTCATGTAGACTGCTTCACTGTTCTTATTTCTCTGGTTCTGCTGCTGGCCCAGACTTGTCGCAGATTGTTTGAATGTTTGTTCATTAGTGTGTTCACAGGGAAGATTCACATCTCACATTACTTAGTAGGTGTACTCTTCTACGTCCTGGATACAACATCCATCGCTGCATCATTTCTCAGAGTTGAGAAAATAGACAAAGGTGGGTCACAGGGTCATAGGTAGCAAGAGGTCTTGGTTTTATTCCGAATGTAAAAAAGTGCTGTTTGTCAGGAAATATAGTCACCAGAAAACAATTAGGAAGGTCTCAGTGAGCAATGGTTCATTGTTTAAATCACTGTTTTTTTACTATTGTCAGTGAACATTTTAGGCCATTTGATGATTGATGGCTAATATAACAACAACAACAATAAACTTTATTGGCAAGACACAATATCCATATTTGCTGCATCATTTCTCAGAGTTGAGGAAATAGACAAAGGTGAGTCAGCTGCCATTTAGGATTACTGACACTGGATGGGCTCAAACCCAAACTGCCCGAACAGGAATTCAGTGTGCTAGCCATTAGCTCTTTGGTGCAAATTAGCTCTTTCGTGCAAAATGCTGAAAATAACATTTCAGAGCTTGTATATTTTATGCACCCTACCCCCACCCTAAGCAGCTGAGGCACTCACAGATTTTGCCTTGTCTATGACAAAATTCTGGCCATGACACTCTCGGTATACCACTTGAATTGCAGAACACATTGATAAAGGGCAATCTTTGCTGACATTGTTTACACTTGATGATTGGATGCTCTAACAAGAATATAGAAAATTATCTGAGAAAATTCTTGAACAAAAAAGAAACCTGGATTAAAATTTAACCCCGGGATAGCGATAATCGGCCTTCAAACAACTGGGCCCAGGGCAAGTTGTTTGAAAGCTGATTGACACTAAACCAGGATTAACTGTTGATCAAGGGTTTGATCCAGTTTGAGATCAAACTATGTCAATCAGGGGGACAGAAAATATAAACAGAAAACTCACTGCAAAGTTAAAAAACTGAAATCAAAATTCACGCTAATCCTTAATCATGTTCTGAATAACCCAGCTTTAAAGAGCTTGTGAAACTTACTAGCTTTTTGCATGTAGTAGAAATAGATGTTAGTTGGCATTTCTTGGTGGCAAAAGCACTGAAGAGACCTTTGATTCTTTCTAAAATTTTGCATTTTCTAACTCGCATACAGAAAACGTATGGAAATGAAAATGTTTTGAAAAAGAGGTTAGAAAGCTGATGTACATCTAACTAATTTTGCTTCATCTTTCCTAGATTGGTGTAGTTCATGCATTAATCCTTTGGGTGCCTTCAGTTGGTATCAGTGTTTTGGAGTGGCTATGCTTTTATGGGCAAGCTGGCATCAATGGAAATGTCACAACATCCTGGCAAACTTGCGACACTCAGCAAATGAACAATCAATCAAAGTGTACAGAATTCCTTATGGAGACTGGTTTGAGTGTGTTTCCAGCCCACATTACTTCTCAGAAATCGTGATTTATCTTTCATTCTTTCTTATACAAAAGGGTCAGAATGTCTATGTTGGTCTGATTCTACTATTTACTATTCAGAACCTTTCACTTGGAGCCACACAAACACATGAATGGTACAACAAGAAATTCAAAGAGTACCCCAAAAGTCGCAACAAGATATTTCCTTTTCTATACTAGGTCGTGGAAGTTACTGTTTTGGGACTAATAACTCACAACTTGATCTTGAATAATTTTATTTCTTCCCTCGATTACTCTAAATGCCTGTAAACTGGAACTAATTTCTCGCTCCCACGGGAAAATTGACATTGATTATTACAGTTACCAATTTGTCAGTTGCGTAAAACTTTTACAAATTTAGGAATAACAGAAGTGCTGATTTCAGTAATATTCGCATCTTGAATCAATTGAAAACAATACAGTAACCTTTATTTGTACTCGCTTGTCTGTATTAAATTACAAACAATATTGAAAATAAAAATACAGTACTGGCTGCCTGGAATAACCATTAGGGATAGTGGAGCCAGGCACCCAATAGATTTCCAGAAGTTGTATTCTTCATTTGTACCACACAAGTGACCATTGTCATCTGTTACTGGACATACTGTACAATGCTGATGTTGCATAATCAAGATGAGCCTGAAAAGCAGGCACTTTTTGTGGGGGAATGCTTTGAAAACAGCAATCATGAAAGACCAAATAATTCGCCCTTCCCCCGCCCTTTTTTCCAATCCCCAGTGTTCGCACACTCAAAGTGGTGAATGGTCTTTCGTGATTGCTGTTTTCAAAGCATTCCCCCCACAAAAACTGCCTGCTCTGCAGGCTAAATCAAGATAGAACCACAGATTGCTTGATTAAAAGTTGCTTTGGCTGACACCCAGTGGCAGCAAAGCCAATCTCCAATTTAATTAACAATGAGGTAGCGCTCCTTTCAACCAATCAAGTTTTGGATCCATTTAATCCAGACTGTTTGTTTTTGTGTTAGCTGGAACAAAAATCTAAAGAGACCAACTACATGTAACTGGGGCCTGTTTGTTGTGTACCACTGACTGACTATGTCATAATTATAATCCAGATGGTTTGCTCAAATGGAACAAAACTGTGAAACCAGTTTCAGATACCAGTCTGAACGATCCACCTCTGGGGTTGGATTGTTCAGATTGCAATCTAATATTGGTTGTGGGAAATCTTTTTAGATGGGTTAATAGGAACATTACCCTAATGGCTGCTCTAGCAGAAAACAGAAACAGTCTTATTGTTTGATGTCAAGTGACCTTAAGTAGCCAATGAGAGCACATGCTGTGGGTAAAAACATTACATCATTAAAGGACCCTAGTCAGTCACACCGTGTCAAAATGAAAGAGATCACTGAGAAACTTGCTAAATTTTGCAATTAAACAGTTCTAGTAACATAACTTACAGCAATGTAATAACACTCGCTTCACCATGCAATTTCCATAATTTCAATGGCATCGAAAATGGCAGAGGCTGACTAGGGCCCTTTAACAGTGTGGAATATTTGTACTGATTTTGGCTCATGGCTGCAGGGCTGTCACTAATTTTTCAAGTAGGCAGGGAAAGTAAAAAAGTAGACAGGTGATTTTGTTGTTTGACGTACTTTTCACTTTCCAGTGTTTTGGTTTTGTTTCAAATAAGCTGGGCTCAAATACGTAATAGCTGGGGGAATTTCCCCGGCACCCAGCCATTAGTGACATCATTAGTGGCATGTTATTTGTGAAACAATGGATAGTCAGCACTACCAGCAGCATTCTCGTCATTTACCAGAAGTGTTTCAAGAAAATTTTAGGGAGGACCATCATTCGGACTACAATGACAATGACATTAAACATGATTGAGTAGTAGAAAAATAAGTTTTATTACCTTTCAATCTCCATTCTTTAACCCAAACTATAACAGTTTCAATTTTACAAGTTTTACAATTGCATAAACAGTTTGAGAATCTGATGGTACAATGTATGTTTTACTTCAAAATAAGTCCTGGAAGGTGATCAAAGGGTACAGTCAAGTACGTTACTAACCCTTAACAATACAAAGATTAACTTAATAGCATCCTAGATGTACATAGTAATGATAATATATATTAAACAATATATCACCAACAACATTCTTAAACAAAAGTAAACACGTCTCTTCTAACCTAATTCCAATGGTTGTGAAAAATATATTTCTTTTGATAACTTCTCAGTGAGGTGCGTCATTTTCTTTATACAGCCCTTGCTGAGTAAACATGCCAAATTCTGTTAATTGAATTTCATAATGCCCGACCAGCAGGCACTCCTTCTCATTTAAGTGAAGTCCAGAAACCTGGTTCATAAACTGTAACTGTTTAAATTTGAGAGTTTCTTATGTATCTTACAAGTATGCACAATACCAAAAATGTGCCACAAATAAATCGGATGTTGAAAATTCTTTTTAAAATCAGCTTCTGCAAAACAGTTTTGTCACACAAAATTTGTTGGCCACGTATGCTCTCCTATGCAATGGGTATTTTAATTTATATTGCCTTTTTACAAGCTGGTATCCAACTAAAATTCTGACTATCAAATTTTGTACAAAAAGGCCTATAGAACCTTTTGGTTCTACAGATGTGAGAGTGACAAATACAGTGTACAAATTACCCAACAATGCAAGCCTGCAATGAATGACAAATGAAACCAACACCAAATTGGGAATTGGCATAATGAATTTGACATCCAACAAACTCAACTTCTAAACTAATTTCATTCACAAAACAAGTTACCAGTAAACAATACACATTTTCCCACTAATGAGGACAAACTGCACGAAATGATTTTCAAAAGTGATTTACTCATGTACATCAAAGTCCAAGACAAGAAGTTTGGTTTCTTCTGTGCCATTTCTGCTACCCACAGCACAAACCAACTTCTTTTCATCACATTTAACTCTCCATACAACCCCACCACTGCCACCACTGTCCAACTTTACAAGATCTCTAATGAACTCCCCAGTGCGCAAGTCCCAGATTTTAACTGTCCCATCATCCGAACTGGTGATGACAAACCGACTGTTAAATTGAAGACAAGTGACGGCACTCTGGTGCTTATTTGGGCCTGCCAAAGTCTGTAAACACTGTCCAGATGTAATATCCCAGATTTTTACTGTAGAATCAGCATTTCCTGACACCAAAGTATTGTTCTTGAGCTCCATGCCACTTGTCAGAGACTGGTGTCCAATTAAAGTGTGAAGACACTGTCCAGTTTCAACATGCCAGACACGAATTGAGGTGTCAAGAGAGCCACTGACTATATACATACCATCAAATTGCAGTGAATAGACCCTGTTTGTATGCCCTTGTAATGTATGTATACATTGTTCTGTTTCAGGGTCCCACACTTTAACCAGGAAGTCATAAGCCCCACTGACTACACGCCTGCCATCATATTTCACACTGAAAAAGAGATCAGAGGAGCCATTGAGGAATTGAAGGAGAACCTTATCTACAATAAATATATACTTATAATAGTAACTACTACCATGCAGTAACTACTGTCTTGCATCCACAAGATGATCAAACTATGGTGGGCACAAAGTTTTGGTGCACAGCACTATTTGTCTTCAGTGCACTGTGTAATACATGTATAACTACACTGTACCTGAAAGCCTGTGTAGTTTACTGGGATAATATTTTTTAATGGTGTGCACTGTTGCCAACCCTCCAAGTTAGGACCATTTTAGTCGCTATGGCGACCAAAATTTTGGAGCTGGCGACTAAATTGCAACAGAAGTTGCCAGCCTGGCAACTGAAATTGAGAATAAGGATTGAGCGTTTGAGCTTACTTTAGTGACTAAAATTTTTCACTGGCGACCAAACTTGGACAGTTAGTGGCCAAATGGCCACAAAGGAAAAAAATAAACTTGGACGGTTAACTGTTGCAATAGGTTCTTTTAGTGCCAGTGTGAATATGTTGGCTGAAAAAAAACTTACCATCTCACTGCAGCAAGGTGTCCAACCAAGACATGAAGGCAGTTCCCAGAGGATGTGTCCCAAACTCTTAGAGTTCCATCCCTGGAGCCACTCACTACAGTGCTGTCATGCATATCCATGCAGCGAACAGTCGACGAGTGTCCATACAATGTGTGCATACAGTGACCAGTGTCTGCATTCCAAACTTTGAGTGTGCGATCAGTTGAGCCACTGACAATCACATTGCCACTCAGCTGGGATGACCACACACCTCCAGTGTGCCCTACAAGAGTGCGCAGACACTTTCCAGATGTGGCTGACCACACTTTAAGAGTACCATCATCAGAACCACTGACAATTCTGCTGCCACAAAACTGAAGACATGTAATTACATGGTCATCATGTCCTTTGAGCACTTTGGATGGACGAAGTGGGCCCATTCTCCAGTT
Source organism: Blastomussa wellsi (assembly GCA_947652115.1). Taxonomy (NCBI): domain Eukaryota; kingdom Metazoa; phylum Cnidaria; class Anthozoa; order Scleractinia; family Plerogyridae; genus Blastomussa; species Blastomussa wellsi. The sequence goes on from OX393563.1 coordinate 10,420,590, forward strand.
CCAGTACACCCGTTGCTTTGTCATGAAAAGTTTCTTGAATGGGCTATTTACAGCTTTGGGGTTTTTGTCTACCTGTTGTGAATTATTGGATCTACGTCTGTTACATTTAACAGGAGTAACTGGCTCTTCTTCTATCCTTGCTTGCTTACATTTTTGTTTCCAAAGCCTGTAAAAATAAGACAACATGAGTTCATCCTGCATTAACATTTGTTGCATTTTCACCCTTTAGTGTTGATCAAGACTGACTGTATGAAGTGCCATATTTCAGGGTTGGAAACAAAATTTCTGAGCACTCATGATCTTGTGAGTGACCTTCAAGCTGCACTCAATCTCCCTTGGACCTGCCACACACCACATGCATCATGTAACGATTACCTTGAGCAAAAGCCATTTTTGTATGTTTAAGCACAAGTCTCAGTGCCAGGAAATTCCAAAACGGTAAACATTTCAAGCAATCCCTGATTTCCTCTAGGAGACTTGCACACAGGGAATTCACCATGGGTACCGGCGAATTTACTGCTGGGGGGTAACCCTGCGATGGACTAGCATCCCATCCAGGGGGGAGTAGAAATACTCTCTGTCGCTTCATGCTATGAAACCGGGGATAAGCTCCGGCCTGATGGGCCACTAGGCCCGACAGCAGACTTACCTTACAACATCTTGGAGTCAGTGCACGATTCCCTGCGTGCAAGTCTCATAGAGGGAATTGGCCATTGTAAGCTTGTGGATGGTAAGATTATTTTAGAGAGTAAAGTAGGTTGCGGCACAGGCAGCCCAAGTTCACTATATGAAATATTCATGAAACGTACACAAACGTGACTCTTGCCATTGAGTGGTGTTGTGTTACAAAGATGCGATTTACAAGGGTTTGTATGGGCACTTTTTACAATTTTGTTTTAAATACCTAAAATTAAATGTTGTGAATAAAACTGGCTTACCTAGTTTTCGTGTTGTATTCTTTGTTGTTTCCCGGGTTTTAATGAAGCGAATTAGCGCTGGTGGTGGTGCCCCACTAGAAAAAAAAACAAAAGGCTGGCGGGCCGAGAATTGAATCACTGTAAAAATATTCTCGAGGAATGGACATAATCACTTCAAATCATGATCAGCTGAAGCGTGAATAACCCGCTTCCCTGTCCATCTGTCGCTGGTTCAGATGACAAGGGCTTGCTTTCTCGGTCTCAAGCCTTGTTTTTTTTTCTCAGTGGAACACTGCCAGCAAGCGCAAACTCACAAAAAATGCTTCAAAACAGCCCAAGACGCTGGCAAACAACAAAGAATACAACAAGGCAGCCAGGTAAGTCGATTTTATTCACAGAACATTTATAAGTCGCATCTTTGTAACACAACACCGTTCAAAGGCAAGAGTCACATTCACATGACACTGTACGTTTAAGAATATTTCACATAGTGAACTTGGGCTGCCTGTGGTTGTAGTTATTTTAAATGATATATTCTGCATATGAAATTTGTACACACCAAACCAGGTGAGTAATCAATGATTTGCACTCGCCCAACAGTTTTAACACTCGCCTGAGTGTGTGAGAGAGAGCGCTATTTTCCAACCCTAATAATCTATTCTATTGCATGCAAATCTACATGTACAGTTTAATATACATGCTTTTGCAAAATTAATATTAATTACCACTTTGAATTTGTTACAGATGTACATACCACACTAAAAATACACATGTACAAGCAAGTCTCAGTCAAACCAAACTCATACATACATCCTAACGGCTTCTAAGTTACTGCAACAGCTTGCGAAAGTCAATTTGATTGATTCAAATGAATCTTCCAAAAAATCAAAGCAAAATAATAGAAGCAAACAAATGACAGTGTGATTAGATAATAATGGCACAGATGTTTGAATGTAAGGGTCACCTCAGGAGGGCCGCCACAGCACAGAAGCCAAGCATTTCATTCCTTTCATGCTTGCTTGTGCCTGGTTGTTCAAGGGCTACCATTACCACGCTTCACTGGACAATTTTGACACCACAGATTCTCAATAAAATGATATCAAGATTTAAGAAACCTTTCAAGTGAAGTTTTAGTTGAATCGTACACTGTATTTCATTCAAATCATCATGCTGTATTGCGCTGTCAGTAAACCACTTACTGTGTGTTTGTTATTAGAACTGGCTACAGCTGCATGCATTAAACATGCATTGAGCAATATTAGAAAATTGATTATTACTGTACATGTAACAATGCTGCCTTTACACTATAGTTTAAGGTTTTGAATTTTTACCACTGGATAAACAATGTATACGGCAGTCACTGTTGTAGTAGTAGGGAGTACAATACTGAATTTAAATCTACAAGCTTTTGTTTTCACTAGTTTATGCTTGTAGCCATAAATGTACATGTTCGGGCAACTGGGTAAAATGACTAGGCTATTCTTGTCAAGATACAACCATAGCTGCATGTTGACAGCCCCATATCATTACAATAACCTCTGCTCTTTGTAAACTAACTGGATGGGTTAAATGTGAATGGAAAGTAACAAAACATCTGTCTACTATACTTACAAGTTGTCATCACAGAGTGTTTGCCAGCATTTGCAAGTCTGAGCAGCTCGTAACAAGTCATTAGGTTCTAAAAATGACAGCACATATAAAGCAAGCTCTCTTGGCAACAGAGATATGAAGTCCCGTTGAAACCTTGGTTCAATGGTACCCATAATGTGTCTTACAACTGTTGGCTCGCAGTTTTCAATAATCTCATCAAGAGCATACTTCCTCTCCTCAGCTGTCCACTGCTGAAACGTATGCAGCCACCCTTCCAGGCCTGCTGGAGGATGACTGCAAAAGGACATGTGTCGACCCCGGCTGTCCACCGGACTCATCAAGGGTGTTGCTGTCTTGATAGTACCATAATTTCTAAGTGGGAGGAGCTTCAAAAGTCTCTTTTGAGTAGGGGTACAGAACTTCTTCTCCGGTGATGTTTTCTCGCCTTCATCATTTTCAAGGTGATGACTACTGCTAGAGAGCTTTCGCTTTTCTGATTCACCTCTCCCCTTTGGTGTGTTAGGCCCCTTGCTTGTTTCAGTTGGTGAAGACCTTCTGTTTCTCCCGGTCTTTGCTTTGGCTGAGCCCCTCGTCTCTCGTCTCGTAAGAGACGGCGAAGGCGAACAACAAAGGCTGTCCTTGTGAACATCGATGAATAAACGTCCAATTCCTGGGATAACTTTCAAGTCTTCGATACTAGAAAAGCCACCCAAAGCAGTACGAATCTCAACTATGTTCTTTGCTATTGTTTTGCCGACTCCATTCAACCCCTCCAGTTGTTCAGTTGTCGCACGATTTATATCTACAAGACGCCCTGGGCCAGCCATTGACGTTTCTGTAATGCAATGCAATTAGAAATATTTTGATGAAGATAAATGATCATCCTTTACGTTCGGAGGACGATTCAAAACATGGGTATTGACTACGCATAAATCATTTGCCAACCACATGATTTCTTGCACAATACATCCACCGAAACTCTCGAAACAATATTCCCTCGCGATTTCTACCGTTTTCCTTTACCAAATTGGCGAAAATTACGCAAACAGTGAAAATTTTGTACACAAAAGTAAGGAGTGGAAATACAACTGCTTCTAAACACAGATTTTATCGCCAGCGTGACTGAAGTTGAAGGGAAATTTGGGTTGCTACGCCTTGTATACGCAACATACAGAAGGAAAGCCGCACGCACTTCATGGTACCTGTTGTCATGACCGAGAAATGCGCTTTTGAATGCTTTATTGCAAAATTTTGGCCTTTTCTAAAATTGTAGTAAATACATTTTCATATTCAAAGTTGTACACTTGAACATTTTATTCCAAAAGTTTGAGAATTTCCATGTAAGTCAACGAAAACATCGCCATAGAAAAAGCTTATTGACACGTTTGATAACACGTTTCGCGCTTTCAATACCTGTCGTTATAGATTAGAAAGCTTATGAAGAAATCGTCTACTATTTCGATAAAATTGAGACTGAAGTATCGAGAAAACCTCTGAATAAGGAAACTTTCAGCGAAATTGTCCAATGAAACGACAGGGACATCCCGGGCTCTCAATCACCCGATCAATCACGCACGAATCCAAACAACGAAAATCGGCTAGAAAAAAGTACAAAACGAAATTCTCACCTTTGGAAAGTCCCAGATCCTGTTGTGAGCATCAAACGATTTTCAAAGCCGCAATTCGGAATACATGTCATATAAACAGAAGATTGGCGTTCTCCCCCTCCCTTCCGGCAAGAAGAAAACACGATAGCCGTTGCTGCCAAGGACAAAGATGGCGCGCTTCACGTAAGTCGCACGAGGACCTTGGCCTCAACGTCACACCCTTGCGTGGACTGGGCTACACTTCCAAATATGGGGAACAATACCTCCCACATATGGACAGGGAACAATATTCTCTATTTGACTAGGGCCCGTTCTGTTTTAGCCCTTTGTCGAGGGATCCATTGGGGGAAGAACGCCTGGACAAAAGTATTGTCGAACATTTTGAAGCGGTTTTGTATTTTCATCGTTCGTTCTTTATGTTTCTGCTATGGCAAATATTAGCGGGAAGAATGACAACTTCAGAAGGACATGGGACAGAGAAGAATACGAAAAGAAGGCTAAAGATCGAGCCGAAGAACTAGAAGACGACGACGACGACGAAGAAGAAGAATCAAGTTCGAAAAAGCGGCCTTCTGTTCCAGTTAAAAGGGAACTTCTGAAAAGAAGAGAATATGATGTGGATCTTGAAGCAAACCTTGGTAAATCCGTGGTCATAACCAAGACCACGCCTCTCTCTCATACAGGAGGCTATTATTGCAATGTGTGTGACTGTGTAGTGAAAGATTCAGTGAACTTTTTAGATCATATCAATGGCAAGAAACATCAACGAAATCTTGGTATGTCGATGAGGGTAGAGAGATCGTCTCTTGATCAAGTAAAGAGACGTTTTGAGATCAATAAGAGGAAAAGAGAAGAAGAAAAACAAAAGAAAGGAAAAGAGTATGACTTGGAAGAGAGAATGGCTGTGCTGCGTGAAGAGGTAAGTGGAAAATAAAATTGTGCAGGGTGTAACGTGTTTGCTAAGACAGACAACGAAGCACCAGAGCATCTAAACACAACGTGTAATCTTGTAAGTATTCTTTTAAGCCGAGTGTACATCGAGTGAAGTGAGAGAACACATCTAAGATCCCGGATGTAAACTAAACGTATAAATTAACTTAACATGCATAAATTAACATCGTTACACAGGGGTCTTTTTTATAACATTTTGAAGGGACAGTTTCACGGTTCAGCGTATGTGCAAGCCTAATCAACTCTATTGTCCATGAACCAATCACTATCAAGTTGTGAACTCGTGCCTGTGTCCAGAATAAATTTGATGGGCCAGACAATAAATTTGATGTTCATCATTGAGTTTCACATTCTGTTTGCACCATTCTTTCGGGATGTACTCATGGTAGCCTGTACATACATGTACATACATACATACATGGCAACTAAAATGGTTCCATCTTGGAGGGTTGGTGATATTTGAGTCTTGTATTTTTTGGGTAGGAAAGTTTGATGCCCGGTATGTTTTGGGGGTCTAAAAGTTCAGGCCCATGTATTTTTTTGGGTTTGCAACATGAAGCTACGTCGGACCTCCCTGTCATGTATAATGCGTGTACCCCCCTGATAAACCCCTGACAAATGTTCTTTCTTTAAAGGAGGAACAGAGGAAACAGCAAAGAAAGGTTGCTCGTAAAGAAAAGAAACAAAAGACAGTTGTGGATGATGGAGACATTGATCCTGACCTGGCTGCCACTATGGGCTTTGCTGGTTTTGGAACTAGCAAGAAATAATTTATTATTATTGTTTTTCTGTATCAGTAGTTTACATACGGACATTCACATTTATTTAACCCACTGACTCCTGGAGATTTTTTAAGGGAAAAAAAGTTTTTTTAGACATTTTGAACATAATTTTTCTTGTCAGTTTTAGACTAAATCTGCTCCAAATCACTCCAAAATGCATTTGCAAAATATAGACATGCCATGTTTTTCATGAGAAATGCATTTAAAAACATTTTAGCTCGGGCTTGCGTACAAATCAAAATTTCGAGTCTTTGGACAAGAAAGTGACCTACCTCTTTAGGCTTTTTGTTTTCTTTATTTTTTTGGGTTTTCCTCTTTCCTTTGTTCATATCTTTTTGATGCAGTGGTTGGCCTTTTACTAGGCTTGCTTCCAGTTCAGGAACTGCCAAGAAAGCATCAATGAGATTGGAAATACTTAACATGGAGTAGCCAAGGGTAAGTGAGGGAAATTTTCTTCCGAGCTTTTGACGAAAATTTCTAAGCTCCATTAACCCAAGCAACTATCATTTGGGTATTGTTTAAAGTTCTTTCCCTCCTGCAGATTTTTTTTCACAATTCCTCATTTGGTCAAAGCTGATGATGTCAGAAGCGGAACAAAGGTCAATGTCTGTCATAGCCTGTTATGGCCGGTGTAGGAGTCAGTGGGTTAATTAATAGGTTAAACACAGTTCCTCAGACACATTCTTCATGCCATACTATAATACCGGTAATTATAGCACAATTATTATGCCTTTGCATAAATTAAAAGTTCAATTTAAAAACATTTTAATAACAAAATTTGTGACTGGGGAAAAAGGTTATTTACCATCACTTCAGCTTCAAGGAAACTTCATGCTCCTGTATGTGAATCATTGTCAGATATTCCTGTAAACATTGAAGTTTGACAACCAATCGGGCAGCATTTGAAACCCAGTATGATCACATTTTGGCATCATGTTTTCATCTTTACAATCAACCAATGGAAATATTATATAATAATTTAAAAAGGAGTAGATTTTGGCCCAGGGAACCTTTTAATTGGCAGTCAAATAATTGTATTGTCACATTACAAACACAATTAAGTAAGCCCAGAAGAATTTTGATTGCCAGTTAATGAGATTGGAAGCTTCTATTGTTTGGTGGACTGATTGTTTGATTGTTGATTGTTAACATACGGTTTTTATTGATTGTAACTTGCAGCATAGCCATTAGGAGAGGCTACAATGCTGTCGATACAAATCCTCTAAATTATTACGTTACATTTTCAGTCAGTCATTCAATCCTCTTGATTCCCTGTGGCACATAAGGACTTCATGTCAAATATCAAATTATGCCCTCAAAATGATCAACATCGCTAACTTTGCAATAATATTTAGTGTACCGGACAGGTATATTTCTTGTATTTTATTTTTAGATCATAATAATTGTTTGAAGTGGGAGTGGAAGTGGTCGTTTTTGTGACCCACAGGTGTACATTTTTCAGTATTTGGACAATACTGGATGGTTTTCATGTGACGTCATAGAATTCTGAAATCAAAATTCACTAGGCCTGCTGCTAGGTGTAATTCTAACTAAAAATATATCTTTTTGCAAATTTTCAGCTTGATAGTACCCGTCGTTTTGAAAACAAGCATCTTGAATATTTGGGTTCTTGGCCATATGTGATATCAAGCTGAGAACTGTGGCAAAACTGTTTTGTTTAGAAAAAGCCTATCCTTTCGATTTTCAGATGTTTGAACATTTCAGATATAATAAGTGGTGTTTATAGCTCATGAGTCAAAAGTAGTTGCTATTATGGCACCATTGAATTCCAGATGGTTTCGCATGCATTATGGTGGCCATGTTTTTGCTCCTCGGAAGGACACAAATATGGCGTTTCCATACTACATGTACATTATGTAAATTTGGGTGGAATGTTTCGGCAAATAACTCGAGAACGGGACACCGCACAGGCCTGAGAATTTTTTATTTATTTATCATCTACATTCGCTAAAATTTTAAGCTTCTGTAGTTGAATTGTTTTGAAGTTAGTTTTTGATGGCGTGACAGTGAAAACCACCAATAAATGTTCAGTAACTTTCTTAAATATTAGAACTCTTGGAGATTTTCATATACTTCAACATTTCAAGTATGTTTTGGTTATGCTAATAGTGGTAGGAAAATGATTGTGAAAACAAAGTGCTTCTTGTTAATAAATGTATGCTTATTTTGGAAACTGAGTCTGTTTATTTACTGATAATTTAATTTTCATCAATATTGCTGTGGAAGACACAATCAACATGGCTTTTTTTAAATATTAATTAAATATTTAATTAAATCCTAAATACTAAATTTAAAAGTCCATTATATATTAAAGAAAATATCTTTACCAAGTTGCAAGTAGACTTAGAATGGATGGCAAGCATTTCTAGCACTTTCCAGCAGTTATATACTTGGATGGGTCAGTACTGTCACTCCTAATCAGTTTCTGGTTTCAAAAATGCCAACCAATTGGATGAAAAAACTTGACTCTGCCTTAAAAGATGGTCTTTAAAAACTGTAATTGAACATATCGGTTGCTTCTGTAACCTTCAGCTCAAAAAATGTAAATTACAAACGGCGTCCCTGAAAACACAGATGGATTCCGGTGACTTGAAAGAAAAGCCTGAAATCTGTCTGTGTTTGCAGCCTACGTCCCTGGTAATGTGATAATAATTGTTCTAATTAAGAAAAAGGGAGGTTGGAATTCTAAAGCATAATATTTGCTGGCATGTCCAATGCCAGAATCTACCCTTTTTCATCCAATTTTTAACCATGCTTGACTACAAACCAAATACTTTTAAAATGAAAACCATTCTACTGGTTCTTTCAGCTTTATTGGTCCAATAATAATCAATGAAATAAATTATTATAAAAATAAGTAAATAAATATTAGATATCAAATCAATAGAATAAATTAAAATGATGAAATATATTAACAAATAATCGTTCCCAGTCCTAAAATCCTGGTTACCAGAGACTGGAAAAGAGAGGTCACTGAGCTTGTATCACAGTACAGAGGAAGGAACATATCTAGCCTTAATCTGAACCTATGCTCAATTTCCATCGCTCTTGCATCCGGTCATCATTCGTCCCCAAGAAGAGGAGGGAGAAGCGTGTGCTCATTTCTCGAACAGCGGCTGGTGATAATATTTACTTTAATATTTTACTTTTAATATTAGTTAGTTATGTATCCTAACGTTTAGGTGGTATAATTAATACATTGCTTTGAAAGCACTATGTTAGTTTTAACCGCTTGTTCAGTTATCTGCAAGAGAGTGGAATAAATGATATTTATTTATTTATTTATTTGAGCCTATCTAATTATATAAACCCAGAGCCCAAAAAGTTGGAAAAATTCTTGAATTTTGCCATTTCTTTATTAATTTTTTTTACAAAACTTCATTGACAAATCTGGTCAGTCTGATGGATGATTGTACCTTTACCCTGCTAACCTCCGCGCGCGTTATCACGCGTGATTTCACGCAGCGTGGGCGTTTGAGTCTGACGTCATTCGCTTCCAGTCCTAAATTCCTGTTTGCCACGAAAGCAAGAAGTTACGACGATGGTTGTTGTCTGTTTCACGATAAAAATGAGTCTGGTGGAACTGAAGGACTGAAACCATGTGATTTGAGACACAAACGACTCGCTTACCCGTAAACTGGACTTTGGTCCACTCATTTCACAGCAATGAGTCCGGCTGGTTTGGTATCCTTAGTAGCATGCCTTTTCCTTGTTTATGCCGGTGGCGAATCTGGTCATTCCTCAATGACGCCCGAAGAGAAACACACAATGAGGTTGGTTTAATAGATGAGGCTTTTATTCATATAGTAAGCCTTTTGTTTGCATATGTGTTTAATATTTCATTGAATTTATTTTAGGGAGAAGGTTTTGGAGATGTTTCGCCATGCTTACAACTCTTACATGGTTAGTATTTTTCGAACACAAGCGTCCTTTGTTAAAGGCTGCACCTGAGCAACATAAAGGGGTTAATACGCAAACGGTCAAATTTTGTGAGGAGTTTTGGTATCCTACTGTTGAAGCAGATTTGTCTGTGTTTATATTGATGCGTGTTTCAATGAACCAAGAAACCTATTCGTTGAAATTTATATAAAAGCTTGCTGTATACTGTGTATGTATACTCGGAAATTTAATTCAATCGTGTACATATCCAAGGCGGCAAGTGGCTGCAATAATAAGCAACGTCTATGTAACTAAGACCGTAGTAGACAAAACTAGCTCGATTTCCTACGTAATTATAAGGAAGTAAAATTATTGGAAAATTATTTTGCCCACCCTTAATAATTCTTCAGCGTATTTTGCTGATTTAGATGTGGACATTTATTTAAATATGTTAATTATTCAAGTTTGGCCATTTAAGAGGCTAAAAAGTTCACACATCGTTCTGTACAAAAATGCAGCAATCAGCCGAGTTGCATATTATCCACGCTTCTACATTTGTATGTAAATTAAACATCAAGGCAATGACCACACTGTGAGTCTGGGGATTCATTGGACATGATCTTAGTCTGCTACACAGATGCAATATTGTTTTGTTTGGGAGGATTGTGTTTCAAGGGCATTGTGAAAGTCCTGCAGAGTCACCCTTGCACATATGATATGATGCCAAAAAATTGTGAAAAATGCATAGTGGAATTATTTACAACCGACTAGCCTGCATGCATGGTAGGCAGTGTGAAGGGGTTAAGAAGAAAGAAAAGAGAAAAGGGCGTGATCAAAGAGAATCGCTCTTCTCACTGGGAGAGTCTTGGTTAGTGGGAATTCCTGTAAAGGATTATTGTTGCTATGCAATGTAAGGTGACGAGAGAATTGTCTTTCCAGTTGCAAAATGATATAGGTTATAAATTTTGTCCCACGTTTTGATATATCAGCTGTTAAAAGGAAAATAGTCTTGTTGTAATAGCTGCTTTGTTTGTGCAACTGGTATGAACAGATTATGAACATTCTGATAAATTGCTGATTCTTTGAAGAGCTTGGTTGAGTTGGGATGGCCTGAACAAAAATGTGTACAGGATATATTAAAGAATCTGACCCACCCATTATGCATCGCGAGTCAAACCGCCATTTTTAGGGCCCCCGAAAAAGCGAGTTTTAGCGACCGACATATTTTATCTGTTTCCAGCGACGTTAAATGCTTCAAGCAGGTGACATCCTTGCGAAAATATAGCCCTCGCTAATTTTTCTTTCTTTGGGGTTCGTTTTTTTTTTACAATCGCTTTTTGTGATAACAATAACAATAATAGAGGCGCATGATGCAAAGTGGGTGGGTCAGGCTCTTTAAATTATATTGTGCAGTAAAATTCCAAAATAATACGCTTCAGGTTTCTATGTTTTAATAACCTGATAGAGATCATAGTCCTGTCATTTTCCACTCCCTTGAATGAAATGACACCTCAGGATCTTCATTAGAGTATAAATTTATAGCGGCCCGAGGGGACGCAGAGCGGAGCGCCATAGAAAATATGCGTGTGACGTTTGCTGGTCACACGTCTTTCAGTGACAAGCGATTTTCAGTGTCCACTGAGGTTTTGAGTACACTTAACTGTGATTTGTTGAAATGAACTTTTTAAATGATTTATTGACCAATTTTCCAAAATAATTGCTTCTAGGACCATGCCTATCCTGCTGACGAGCTTATGCCACTCAGCTGTAAAGGCCGTGTGAGAGGTGTAGAAGCTAGCCGAGGGGATGTGGATGATGCCCTTGGAAAGTGAGTTACTTGAACGTAATAAATTACACTCAAGAAGATTGCATTCCTAAATACGATGCAAGTCACATTGATCACACTGGTGGTACATATGTAGGTCCAGTGTACCGATAATAATAATAATAAATACATTGTATAAATAATATTTTTCACATGCTGAAGTCCTAAAATTATGAGAAAGAAGTTGCTAATAATTGACTTTACTGTCTGTTATTTTGAAGTTGCCATTAGATAATATTACCAAATAATTTTTTTAAGGCAGGAAGTCAATATATGGGGTTATCCCAGCCAGCAGAATTCTCACTGTTCCCATGTATTCTTTTAATTTTAATTTTAGGTAGCTTGGACTTTACTAGGATTTTTGACCTAAGATCACTCCCTTTTCTGAAATACTACAAGCACGCAAATTTAATGTGAACTACTGCATTCTCTGCCACAATTACCTCAGTCTGTTGTCAGTGCCATTTACTGTATTTTTGCAGTTTTGATTTGTAAGAGCAACAGTGTTGCATTGAATGATTGGCTGATTGTTGCTAACTTTTTCTAAGGTTTTCCTTGACACTAATTGACACATTGGATACATTAGCAGTAAGTTACCTTCTTTGCTTTATCATCATTGATTGCGTTCCTTTACATTTAGATGAGCGGTGATTGTGCATTTGTGACAGCACTCACCTCCCACCGATATAGCTTGAGTTTGATTTCCCTCTCCGTGCCATACACAAATGGGTTGAGTTTGTTAATTATAATTTATTGGTCCTTGCTTGCTCTGAACATTTTTCGCTGTGTTCTCTGGTTCTCCCACTTCATGAAAACTAACATTTCTAAAATTCAGTTTGACATTTTTTGTGACTTTTTTCCCCAAGGTTTTAGGAGATGTAGAGGAGTTTGAAAAAGCTGCAAGACTGGTGATCCAAGATGTATCATTTGATAATGATGTGGTAGTTTCGGTGTTTGAAACGAACATAAGGGTCTTGGGGTAAGTGAGTACTTTATACATCACAGTAGTATAATAAAGTTCTCTGACTAATGCTTTAAACAGACTATATTCAGAGAATTAAACTCATCACCAATAGATGAGTGTGGGGATGGTGCCTGAAATTCCTGCGGGAGCTGCCCCGAGCGTGAACAGTAACCATGACAATGCTGTGAGCGGAAACCACCAGACACTGTCACACTGAGCAAAAACTCGATGGAAAGAAATCATCTAGCTTCCCCATACTTACCAAGAGGGATGGGAGGGACGGGAGCAAAAGCGATCGATGTCCCAGCTGGCAAAAGGTAATGCAAGCAAATGGATTGACCTCAATAGGAGACCTGTAAAAATATGGAGCCCCTGCAAAGCCTTGGGGCACCCCTGGATTCATGCATGAGACTGCTGACTAGCATTGTCTTGAGTTTAACCTCGCCTTAATTACATTTAGCCTCATTTATCATAGAAAATTGATTAGAATTATAGCTGTTGGTCTATTCCATCAACAAGTTGTAATACTTTGTAGCAGTTAAGCAACAAACATTGGAAAATGTCAGCTTTTTGGTTATGTATCTTAATATGAATTTGTGGAATGAAAAAGGTAGTGTTGCAAACTGACCAGACTATTTTCTTGTGTCTTGAATGTTTTGCAGGGGACTTCTTGGTGCCCATTTTGCTGCTGTGGCACTGAAAAATACTGGGAAAGGCATGCTGTGGTACAACAATGAACTGGTGCCTATGGCCAAGGAAATTGGTTATCGGCTTCTGCCAGCCTTTAATACCTCAACTGGTATACCCTATCCTCGTGTAAGTTGCTTTTATTGCCTTTTCAAGCTCTGGACGCAGTAAAACTTTGTATTATCATGTACCTTTTTAGGTAAACACCATTTCTTTTTGTTCACTTGTTAGTATTTTGTTTTTTTTTCTTTGGCAGAACTAGTACTGACCACTGAGAACAGTGAAACAGAATGTTTTTTAGTCCCATAATCTTTAAAGTTTGTTCCTTGTATAACAACAGTTTTATTGGGTAGCTATCTCAGAATTGTTTTCAATTGATAAAATCTTGGTTGTATTATAGGTGAACCTTAAGTATGGCATACACCATCCATCATCCGGTACAGGCAGTGAGTCGGACACTTGCACAGCTTGTGCTGGAACAATGATCATGGAATTTGGTGCTCTGTCCAGACTCACTGGTGATCCACTATTTGAGGTACTTAAGTTTAAAGGAGCTCTGACATGGATAACAAAAGTTTATCCATTCAGTTACAATCCATGAGCGTAGCTAGGATTTTTCAAAGGTGGGTGGGGAGGGGGAGGGGGGAATAGTGTGTCACCATTTTGATTCTTCAGATTTGCACATTTTCACCACCTTAATATTGTATGTTGTTTACTAAAAAAGTCTTGTAACGAGAGTGGGGTCACGGGCACCCCAGAACTTCCTAGCTACACCCTTGCAATCCGTTTCAATCTTCGTCACTTTAAGCCATTCTTGTTTCTTCCCAGTGTATTGTTATACAATTTAAGTAAGAGAATCTGCAACTAGTATTCACCTTCTTCACATTTCTCTTTGTTATGTTTTATAAACAGGTGAAGGCACAGAAAGCTATGGAGGCAATTTGGATCCACCGCAGTCGGGCTAGTGATTTGGTTGGCACTGTTATAAACATTCATAATGGGGATTGGGTTAGAAGAGGTAAAGAATCTTTCCCCTATTCATGTTTGGAAGTAAACCCCTAGTTTATTGTAACAAAGTTTTTCCATGGTTTGCACTTTTACAGCCCATGAAAAAATGCGGATGATGTCCGGCTTTATACACTTACTCGCTACAGAAAATTTACCTGCTATACTGTTGCAAAACTGTATGTGTATATGACAGCTCCTAAGATTTGATTTTTCCTCTTGAAGCTGACAAGCTGACTTTTCACTGCTCTCTGGTTTATTTTTTTGGGGGAAAATATTACTTTTTCACAAGTTTTATGAAATGCCCTTATGTTACCTTACAGATTACATCACTGGTCATGGGAGGGATGATGGCTTGATAGTTGTATTGCAAATACTGTATATTTTGGCTTTCTTGACTTCACTGTGTTTGTTTTCAACAGATAGTAGTGTGGGTGCTGGTATTGACTCGTATTATGAATACTGTTTGAAAGCATACATTCTTCTTGGAGATGAAACCTACCTGGAAAGGTTTAACAAGGTACTGTACACTGTAGAACTTTTGTTAGCTTTCTTTGCTGCTTTGATTGAGCAGCAAAATGTTTTAGGTAGTCATTTTGGGATACCAGTTGACTGCTGCTGTAAATGTAATAACGGAATGATATCTTTTTAAATTTGTGAACAGCACTACAAGTCAATAATGCAGTACGTAAATCAAGGGCCATTGTTCCTGAGTGTTCAAATGCATCAACCTGAAAGAACAACGCATGCCTACATGGATGCACTGCAAGCATTCTGGCCAGGACTTCAAGTAAGCTCTTATCAGTTAAGAGAGAAGAAGCTAAAAGTGTACTGACCATTATTTTTAGGTAAATTGACTGATTGACCAGGTTGCTGAGCATTGCTGCGTGGTTGCAGAGAGGGGATGGGAGTGCAAACCTGCCATTTCCTGTATCTTTTACTCCCAGCTCCTGCCTGGCTTTCCTTAAGAAGTGGTTTCTGTGTGCCTGTTTGTTCTATTGCATGTATTTCTACTACAAAAAAATATTACCCAATGTTGCAAAATGCTTTGCAATTTTCCCCAGGCCTGCCACCTTGGGTGCCCCACTTTCTGCCTTCTCTTCTCTAGTCTTCTGTACCCCTCTCGCCTCCTATTTTCTGTCTCTCTCACCCCGCTCTTCCCCTCCACTCTCTTAGCACTAGCAGTGTACTGATATGGTTTTACAGACAGGACTGTAATTGTTTTGCATTGTGCATCCTGTAGGTGTTAAAAGGTGACCTGAAGAAGGCCATTGAAATGCACCAGATGCTGTACGAGGTCTCCAAGAAACACACCTTCCTACCGGAGGTTAGTTCATCCTTTCTGCATATCACACATAAAAATCAGTCACCAAGTTACAATGTTTGTATGTGGGAAAAATATCTTTTTTGATGAAATTTTAAAGGATGTAATTCTAAATATTTTTTTACTAATTTGCTTTATATGGCCTTAAAGACAGATAGACAAATTACTGTATTAAATTGTGGGGAAAATTGGATAAATCTACATAATGTGTACCAATTTATCCAAAAAATTTTTCTCTCTTCATGATTAAAAACTATTGTTATTAATAAATCCATTTTAATACAGACTGATTTTATTTTGCAATGGATTTTAAAGAAAGATGCTTTTTTGGACATTTTATTTGCACCTATTTCAAAATGACAGGAAAAAGTATTATTAATAAAAGTGCTATCACTGATTCATGAATTTGTCCCTTAATTATTTTGCTAGGCATTCACCACAGATTTTGAGGTTCACTGGGGACAGCATCCTCTAAGACCTGAACTTGTGGAAAGCACATACTTCCTTTATGAGGTGAGACTGTGAAAAGTTTTGATAAGACAATTTTCAATTTAAAACAAGACATGTTTTGATCGTTCAACGACCATCATCAGTTGTGATTTCGTTTAAACAAGTTCGGTTTGAATATTTATACAAGCAATTTAATAAGTAATAATTAAATTAGTAGCTGGTATCAATAGTGGCTAGTACATGATCGGCCATTCGGCCACTGACTGTTAAAGTTTGGTTGCCAGTGAAAATTTTTAGTCGCTTAAGTTAGCTCAAGCGCTCAATCCTTCTTCTCAATTTTAGTCCCCAGCTGGTGACTTCTGTTGCAATTTAGTCACCAGCTCCAAAATATTGGTTGCCATGGCGACTAAAATGGTCCCATCTTGGAGGGTTGTACATAATATATTGTCAGTATATGATTGTCAGATTTTCCAAACATAATAAATTTTTTATGTCATGTAGACCACTCAGTAGAATATAGTTGTTTGAAAAATTTTCTGCTAAGTGCTTGAGAAAAATGTGTTTGAATTAAAAATGAAACGGGGTTGCCACAGGTCAGGAAATGGTCAGGAAAAAATAAATTCTTGAAGGTCAGGGAAATGTTGGAGAATTTTATTTTATTATTTTTTGTAATTTCAGGGAAAATTGAAATTGTAACAACATTGATTCAATACCATTGAAGAATGGTAGAAACATTTCAGCTCAGTATTTTGCAGCAATGTTCTTGTCTTGAGAAGCGGAGGCTGCTTCTACCTCTGACGTTTTGTGTTTGTTTGGTCTGGAAATTTTATTTTTATCAGGAAAAAGTTAGAAAATTTTGAAAACTGAATCTTTGTGCCAACCATCTGAAGTGAACAAATTATGACCAACATCTAAAAGATTTTTTTTAATTTGATGCAATGACAGGCCACGGGAGATCCATACTATCTTGAGGTTGGAAAGCATATCGTGGAAAAGATTAATGAACACGCTAGGGTACCTTGTGGTTTTGCTGCTCTGAGAGATGTCAGGACACTGAGTCATGAAGATAGGTGAAGTTCCCTTGGTATTAGGGACCTTTAGCAATGACGACGAGGACGTGGACGAAGACTTGTCTGGTTGATTAAGCCCTGGGACGAGACAGTCGTCCACGGCAAGAAACAAACACTTTAGCAGACAGGTAGCGTGGACGAGTTTTGTGCTGTGGAAGTCAATAGCGAAAATGTCTTTTAAATAGTTTCGTGGGCTGCTAAAACTTCTCTCCGCCGATAACGATATGTGAGAAGTACGCGTGTCAGAACAAAGCTAACTTTATCGGCGTTTGCATAAACCACAACTTAAACGAATAGTTTGTATTTTTAAAGCCGGAAAGTCTTTCAAATTTAAAAATGAAGTCAAGATTAAATTGCAAAAATTACAATGTAATGCAATTGACAGAATGTGATTTATATCTTGTAAGGTTACACACATATCCTGGTGCAATTTGTTCGCCACAATCCGCCGGCATTCCTTCACACGCAGTGTGACCACAAATGTACAAATCATAACCTTACTTTTAATCTCTGCCTGGTGATCTGTTTTTCCTCGCGGTCCAATCAAATATGTTATGGACGCTATCTTATTCACTGACGAGCCATTTCGAGTGAAGAAACCTCAAAGAAACCACGTAAAAATGCAAAAACTCAACGAAACATACTCTCGTTCACTACAAGACGGCAAATGGCGGCAATTGACGTCCTGAACGAGGAGTGAACGACGAGTCGTGCTCCACGGGGCATGCGTGGTAGCGTCGAGTCTCGTTTTTCCAACTTCCGGTCGTTCACGTTCACGTCCTCGTCATCATTGCTAAAGGTCCGTATTATTTGTAACATGCTGGGGTTTTGACAACTGGCCTGCTATGATTGAGACATTTACTGGAGCTATAGTGGTTGTGAGAAATGTAATAATACAGTTGTAATAAT
This sequence comes from Blastomussa wellsi, assembly GCA_947652115.1. Classification (NCBI taxonomy): domain Eukaryota; kingdom Metazoa; phylum Cnidaria; class Anthozoa; order Scleractinia; family Plerogyridae; genus Blastomussa; species Blastomussa wellsi. The sequence continues at coordinate 10,438,571 of OX393563.1, forward strand.
GTGCTCCTGCCAATCCTCAATCTCAGAGTATACATTACATTTAGCTGTTGATTTATGCATTGTAAATAACCTATTGAATCTAATATTTAGTGTAAATATTATAGCAGGGATGACAATAATAGGCAGTGATATGTAAATACTAGTGATAACATTTGCCAGCCACAAATAAAATTAAATTGCAAAAAAGAAAGAGAAAAGGGCCCGGCACAGAAATTTTGAACTTCAGTGAGCAAAAAAAATACCTGCGTGTTTCTTGTAATAACCTCGGAACTGATTGTGTGCTTATTTGTCTTTAGGATGGACTCATTTGTTCTAGCAGAGACATTCAAATACCTATATTTATTGTTCAGTGAAAAAGAAGATCTTGTGTTTAGTATGAACCAGTTTATTTTTACAACCGAGGCTCATCTCCTTCCACTCAGTCTGTCCACTATGGCTGTGAATACGTCTGCAGCACAGGTATGACAGTGATAGTTAAGCCAGTGATACATGTCTCAACATTTGTTGAGCAACAAATGTTGCGACTGGGGTTCAACTAATGTTGAACAGTGTATCATGTGATGTTGAACATTTAAATATACCATTCAACATGTTGAACTTTGTTGAACGTTGTTGAACAAAACTAGAGCTTGGCTTTATTCCGTTCAACAAGTTGCCGTTTGTTGAACGACTTGGGAAAACCCAATTTAAACATTTCAGCAAGTCGCAACGATGTTCAACATTTGTTGATCAACAAAAGTTGAATTATGTTGAACTGTGTATCATTGGCTTTAGAAATCCAATCGGCCCATTTTGCGGTGATACTGTAGTGCTACACATGTCTTGGGGACTCCCATGTGATATGGGTGGGAATGCTTGTTGTCTCATTTACTTGCAACTAAATTGCGATTTTTGTTTAAGCTAGTGTGTCCAGGACAGTTCTTACTATTTTTTGTTAATGTTTTAACCCATTGAGGTGTCCTTTACGGTTGCATGCAGCGAAATAAAGAAATGCCACCATCTGGAGTTATTGGTTTACAAAACACTGACATCTTTACAATCGAACCAGATGTTCTTTTGATTAGATCTCCATTAGTGGTGCTATTTTCCAACATTGACTGACAGTTTGATGAAGAGAACATCCCAGTTTGACTGTAAATTTCTTTGATGAAAATTGTACCGTTTTTGACAGAGAAGACCTTTTTCTACTTGTGAAATCCATTCCTTTTTTATATGCCTCCAGCCTGAAAAAGGTAGCAATCTTTTGGGCAAAGCCTCTCAGTGTACAAATGTTGTCAGTCAACTATAGCGAGTAACAATAATAATTATGAAGCAATTTTAAATAAACAACTCCAAACATTTTTAAGTTGCTGTTAATCTGACAATTTAGTTACCCAAGGCTTTTTTTTCAGCAGGAACTTAAATATAATTTGACCTTAAGCTCAGAGAATGAGCATGAGTATACGTGTCCTATAACACAACATGAACAAGGATCAACTGCAGAATTTGCTGAAGAGGTGCGACGCAAAAGTCGCTCACAAGCACAGGGAAGCTGTCCTAACAAGAAGCAAGCCTTTGCTTTTAGCTCTAACAAGTGAGTTCTTGATGAGCTGCTGATGCTCTTATAACCAACTGCAACTAATGGCCTCACTGTTAATAGGGTCACTTTACTGTCACTTTTATTTTATTTGTTTCCTGTTGTGGCATTTCCTGGATGGAATGTTACCGGTAGTCAATCACAGGGTTATTCCCCAGCATTATTTGCCAGTTCCCTGTGCTGTGAGAGTAAAATGTCTTGCCCAAGAACACAATGTTCACAGTGCCCATGCCAGCCCAGCTTGAACCCGACTGCCCGATCTAGAGTCTAGCGCTGTAATCATCAGGCCACGATACCTCTCCACATTCATAGCTCTACATTTGTTTGGACAAGCTCCCAGAGCAACGCATAAACCGGATTTACCTCTTTCTTGATTTCATGCCAGTCCTGTCTCTTGTCCAACATTTGTTTGATTACATATTTAATTTTTGACTTTTATTAGGCCTCCTCGGTTAAGAGCTGAACAGTTTGTACCTGGAAATCAAGAGCATATTAACATCCTCAAGTCGATGGGCATCACTGTGGCTCAAACAAAGGATGGCAGAATACAACTCATGCAAACAGCCTCATCGGTAAGATTAACCGTACTTGCAGTTGTAGATGTTGTTAATATTAATAAATTTTCTTTTTTATTTGGTAATTCATGTAAAGCATCAACCTGTTTAGCTCAGCACCAACTCTGTAACACAATGACATTATATTTACAGGGCAGTTTTTGACTAAAATGATTAGACTTGAAAACCAAAATAATGGCATATATACTGTTCACCAAGAATCCCTGATCCCTGTTGAAATCAGGTTCAGAACAAAAACAAGCAAAGATCAAAAACGCTTGACTTATAAAAGAGTCTCACTCTGGCTGTAATGCAAGTTCGAAACCAAGGCATCCTCACTTTCATTATTGCATGCAATCTTCTTGTTATCGTCTTCAGCACTCCCGCAGTCCAAGATGAAAAAAGTTAACTTGATACACTGTAATTTATGTTAGGCTATGGTCAGTGATGCCTCTAATGAAAGCAAGGCTGGCACTTTTACCATTTTTGTCGTAAGCTTAGTTTTTCTAATCAACCCAGGCATAACATCCATCTCATTAGGCATTTCAACTCAATAAAGTGTTTTAAAGTGTAGAAAACGCCTTTATTAGGTTCCCTAAATGGCGCTTTGCTTGACAGAGCTCTCCTTGTTTCACTCATGTTTTCTATTTTCATTTTTTGTCTTTCTTCCATTTGCGGACAGGCTGAGACACAAGCTGATGCTGAGGATGGAATCAAGTTCATGCAAGAGATGATTGAACTGTCAAAACAACGTAATGATGAATCAGGTATAGACAAAATGGTTTAAAAACCTTGCAACTATTCAGGTTAATGTTCAATATTTCTTGCACCCGCTATTTTCTTTTTGATAGCTGTTTTGTAATATATTTTACTTTGAGATTTCCTGTGATGTAGATAATATCTCTCCTGATGTTTACTTGAGTGTGAGAAAATCTGGAAAGGAGATTAATGAAATATTGAGATAAGATTTTGCTACCTTGTTAGAATGTATATCATGCCAAATTAAATGAATCTATTCCATTTGTATGTGTAAGTTCAGTTCAGTGATGAGGAAATTCAATTTTGTTTAGCTGTTCAAGAAAACCCTCGTGTGGTCCAGCTCATGTCGTCACCTTACAAGGGAGATGTGGTCCTTAATGCATGTCCAGCACAGTTTGGTTTGGATCTGAGCAGAGGAAATGTAGGGGTGAGTAATGCACATTACAGAGCTGCAATTCCATACTTTAACTAGATTTTCGTGGAAGAAAGGGAGCAATTCGTCCTACATGGAATATTGTGTACCGTGTGGAAGTAATTTATCGGTAGGTTATAGCTTGGTGTGTGGTGTTGTTACACCCCTCATTTGACAGAGGATCTTTCCGTTCTCTGTTGTTGTAGCCATTATTTTCATCACCTTCAAAGGACCAACCAGGGGTTCTTCAATTTTGTGAACATGTCCAGACAGTAACCTGAAGACAATATTCAAGTCGACTTTAGGCGACCCTTTGAAAATCTCGACCACAACACAGGCGATATTTCCCTAAACTTGCCTGAAATGCTTTGGTGGCAATCATAATAAAAGAGAGCAAGCATACACAGCAGTTAATTTGTAGCACAAAGAACATGAACTGAACATGAACTGTTCTGTTTGTTCAGATGGGTGCAGAGGTCTCTATAGCTGAGCCTATTAAGGCATGTTCCTCCCTCGCTAATACAGAGGAACTGAAGCACAGAATTGCTGTGATAGAAAGGGGCGAGTGTATGTTCATCGACAAGGTATGAAAACAAATAATGTAACAGCAAAATGAGTTAGGCACACTGCCTTAATACGAACTGTTATCTTGGATTCGAGCAGTAGACATGATTACCTAATGTCTCTCATAATGCATCTGTCCATGGCACTCCTCCGTGTACACCATGCATCAAGTGTGGCCTTGAATGGAGAAATTGATCCAATCACTTTTAGTATCTAATTTGCTCCCGTGCTTTATTGGTACAACTTTATTGGTACAACTATTGGTACAACTATTGATGTATTTACCAGCTATGCTTCTCTTGACAATGTCTATCTGTTCAGTTTTTAGTTTCTTTGCGTTGTAACTAAAGTTTATTGATAATTGATCCGCCTCTGCTGGTCAACATAAACTTAATTTTTTGTCTTGATAAATTAAATGAAAAGTGTGTAAAAAGTGTGGACTAGCATCCATTCAAGAAAGTATCAATACTCATATCCTCAATTCAAGCTCCGGAAGCTGGTGATAGGCACCATAACTGATGAACCTCTGAGCTCAAACTTATGTTTATTAAGTTTACTTTATCGTTTGTTTTCTTTTGCTGACAGGCTCGCCACGCCGAGGCTGCAGGTGCAGTTGGTGTCATCATCATTGGTAAGATATAAAAATCTCTTAATGCAATTTATTTATTTATTTAACTATTTATTTTATTCATCTCCTAGTATAGTGTATACTGTTTTAGGAGTATTTCTATTAAAGCTTAGCTAACGCAGTTGTGTTTTCTTTTGTAAGTGTTGTAATCTATGTTTTCTAGTATTGCAAGTAATACATGTATATCAAACACGAGAGACAGTGTTTCATCGTTCATCGGGATATCCAAACACCGAGAAGAGAGTTGAAAATATGACGCGCAGTGGAGTATTTTTTAACGAACTTCGAGGTGTTTGGATAGCCGATGAAACACTGTCTCGAGTGTTTGATATATCTTCTCAATCGAAGGAAAAACTAAGGATAAACTGAGAAATAAAATCGTCAAAATCTATGCTATGTTATGATTCATGGTTATGATTTTCTTTGTTTCAACTCGATAAATTAATGAGTTTGAGAAGGCTAACTTATTATTGTTCTTTTTCTTTAATTTAGCATATTTTTTTGTAAGTTGTGTGTGTTGTTAATAAAGCAAATTGAAGATACTGTAAATAAGCAAACAAATATCTAAATATAGCAGAAACTTGTAATTAAATAGTCCAACTGGTGGAAGCTGGATCAGTTGGCGATTTCCAAATCGTTGTGAAAGTTTGGGAAGAGTTTTTCAGCGTGCTTATTTCTTTCGCGCGCAATCTTTGCTCGTCTTTCCATGGCCTGCGATCCTTGGAGCCTTTTGTATTTTCTTATCGTTTCGTTGTGTCTCGGTATATCAGCATACATTTTCCAAGGGCCAAAACAAATAGTGACGTGCTGTTGATCTTTACAGATAACAACGAAGGCAGCTCGAGTGATAAGCAGCAGATTTTTGCTATGGCTGGCGATGGTTCCAATAATGATGTGAAGATACCAGCCGTGCTTCTGTTCAGTCAGGAAGGGCGCATATTAAAGAATGCCATAGCTGCACTGGAGGACACCAATCAACGACTTACAGTGCGTTTGGCTTCTAAAGCTACTGGCCTGTCAGGTGTGTCAGTTACTTAGATTGCCACCAAATTCTCTTTAGTAAGTTAGCAACGAGTAAGGAGAAAATAATAACATCTCGACGCGTAGAAAAGTAAAGGTTTACCTGTTTCCATTTTTCTATGGTGTACAATCTTTTTGACGATAGAAGTGACGTCATAAAATGTTATAATTTGGTTTTATCAACTGGGTTGATAATGTCAATTGGCCACCGTAAAGAGATTCAATTGCTGACGCTTCGAGCATTAGGCCTTCGTCGGAGCGAATCCAAAATGTTAAACTCATAAAATGTCCTTGTAATTTTTAACTTCCCCGGCAAAGGACAGAGTGAGTCATAAAATGTTAAACTCATGTGGGATCATGAGGCATGAGTCGTTGGGCGAGTGGTTTAAACATTTTATGGCTTCATTTCTATGGTCTGTTGATTATAGACCGTGGAAACACGTAGGAAATGGGAGACTTCAAGTTAACGATACCATTTGCGTTATTGATCACAGCTAAGAAAGAACCTTCAGTTGCTCGGCAACTGAAAGAGGAGCTATCGGCTACAAAAGAACGGCAGGAGAATCAAGAATCTAACAGAGATGACAGTCGGCAATCAGCTAAAGACATTCAGCAATCAGCTGAGGACAGTCAGTCCTCCACTGACAGTAAAAATATTCAATCATCACCTGAAAATAAAGACATTCGCAGCGGTGATATTGAGGCACTTCAGGACAAGCAATCACCGCAATCCGGCGAAGAAAACACAGCCTCGTCAATATCATATGAAGAAGACGAAACACCTCAAAATCCAGGTGTTGTGTCTGTGGGACAGAGTGAGGTGTTTTGCCCTGCCACAGGTAAACCGTGCTCTGTGCGGGGCAACGAGCATGCGCATGAATATTATGCTGACCCAGCAAGCCAGGCTGTGACTATTCAAGAGCCTTCCGAGGACTCTAACTTCGACAGTGACAGTGAACCTACTAGAAATGAAGCTACTCAGTCGAGTCAAATCACAAACGATTGTTCTTCTTCTTTACAAAAGGAATGTCAAAATATACAGAAAACAGAAAACGAGAACGGTGGAAAAGACGACCGCAACGAGAATGAAGATGCTACCATGAGGACTTGAATATGTCAAAATATTGTCATTCAGTTATTATGGCTTTCTCGTTCACACTATGGCGTCATTTGAGAGTACTTCAGACTTGTCGCGCCAATAGTTATTTGGAAATAGGGCAAATAAATAGCACTAAATTATTGAGATAGGGAAAAAGAAGTGAAAAGCTTATTTCAGAGCTTTGAACATGTATGGTCTCAATACAAAAGTTATGACACCATAAACCCTCGCGCGCCTATTCTTTTCTAAATGACGTCATAATGCGAACATGCATTGTAGATTTAGTGATGGGCTAATATGAAGCTGGAAACGACTGGGGGAGAAGAGAAGTTTTCGTTATTTATTGTCCAATTAAAATATATGCCAGGTTGAATTAGCAGTGCCTCCCAAGAAAACGGACCATTCGTCTTATGGAAACTTTTAGAAGAAATGTTTTTGGAGGCCATTTATTAGTAAGAAACGAAAACTATTGCAACTTTCAATTTTGCATAACGAACTGTATCATGGTCATCTTATCATTATGGGGGCTGGGAGGGTGGGCAATGTTCTAGGTAGACAAATGATATTTGAGGAGGCGAGGAGAAAGTTATATTAACCCCTTGGCTCCCTCGGTCAGTTGTACGATGATATGTACCCTGTGCTTGGTGTCTTCGTACAGTAGCTGCTGCTGTTTTGGGAGGAGTCGAGAACAGATCGTTATTATTTAGATAGGCTCATATTTGAATTTTTATGCTTTCGCTGTTGCGTTACCTTTTGATTGCTTATAAGGTGTCGTGTTTTATGTTTTGAGGGTTTGCGGGTTTTTTGAGGTTTACTGACATCGGTTGTGCGACTTTTTCTGACCAATCAACTAAAATATTCTACGTTTTTTGGTTACTCAAGTTTGAAACCAAAGCCAGTAACAATTGGCTTGCCTCTGTCTGCATGTTTTCCTTCCCTTTTTATCGAGTCTCCGATTTTTTAAATAAGATCGACCTATAGCCAAGGGCCTTGGAGTGTACGCGCAGTTTTCGGAGTATTAGGAACAAAACCTATGATAAATCAGTCACTGGTTTATGCCAAGAGAATTAGACTGCACGTGCTTGTGTTGCCTCTCGTCAGCTATCATCTGACAGGGATACCTAAAGCACGCAGTGAACTAAGGGGATCACCTTGTTACTGCATTCGTTCTGGGTGACGTTTGAACCGTCCTCTGAGGCAAGCGTTCTGAATGTTGCTCACGAGCCATCTCGCCAAATTTCCTTTCCTTTACTTTGATGTTGTTATCAGACTTTGTCATTCTTTCGCCATTGATATCGTCGTGATCAATTTCTACATTCTTTTTCCAAGGTACTCGTTAGTTTCAACTGATAAGCTTTTAATTTCAAATAATGCTTAAATGCGCAGCAGCGGCCTTCGGTTTTGGGGTAAGGCTGTGAATTTGAATAAAATCTATTTAAAACTGTCGTATATTTTCTTACGGGACTTACGGGAGAACGTTCTAATTTTAAATTGAAATATTTTTTGCCTAAAAGAACCTTTAAAATATTCGTTAATGGATAATGTAAATAGAAACAGAGGAGAAGTACCATCAGAGTTAAATGTAACATAAAAGAGTTAAGTGAAGTCATCCCATATACTTCTTTCGCGGCTATAAGAACAACAGCTGAATCTCTTGTATTTAAAAAAAATTATACAA
>OX393563.1:10451860-10466860 GCA_947652115.1 Blastomussa wellsi
CCACAAATAGGTCATTTTACAATAATACCATTATTATAAATAAACTGTACTGTGTACAGGATAACTTTCTTCTATCAACGCTTTTAATATATTATTTTTAAGTAATTTCTCGTATCAAAGATAATAATAATGATAATAATTATAGTAGTTAAAAAATTAATATTCGTCACAATTCTCTGCGTGAACTTGTCTAAAAGTGAATTAACAGTTTACAAAAGGAACTCTAAACTTAAAAAAAGCCTGCAACAGTATTGCTTGCGTTAAAATCTACTAAAAGCGATGATTTACTATTTTTAATTTCATTTTGCTACTATATCAGAGGCAATATTTGATAGCTTTTCGCTGTTGGCACGTAACTGGTCAGGGCGGTTTTGTAGCGACATTTGTGCAGGGACGACAAAATCAGTGTTTTAAACTAACAAAATAAGAATGAAGACTTTCGTTGTCTGTTGCCATGAAGTGAATTCTTTACTAGATAATATCCAGCCGACAGCGGAGAACATTCATGTGTCGTTACATCAAGTACTTGGCGGCCATTCCACCCAGTTGCATTTGGGGCACATATGCAACACGTTTTCGACTGACTGTCAAATTCAATCGACGTGTGTTTTCTTGGGTTTTCTTTTACTGAGCTATCTTACTGGCTAAGAAAAACCCGTGCCACAAGCTTTTACAAATCAAAGCAAACATACTGATCTTTTTTCACAACAAAATGTCAATCAACATTCTCTCTGAAGAGTAAAGTGTTTGTTTTTCAACCAATCAGGAGCTAAACCAAAACCCAATCACGCCCGTTTTCCTGTGCTTGGTAGCGGGCACAGGATTCTTCTTTGAGTTCTGATTGGCTCGTTCGTTCGCGTTTGCTGTGATTGATCAAATGTCATAGCTTTCGATTTGGCTTTACAACCGTAATCAGAAACCGCTATAGAATTCTTCAACATGTTAAACTATTTTAAAACCTACGTTAACTTCTTTTCAACTCGGAAAATAGCAGTTACGTTAACTAACATAGAAGCAAATTATTGTAAATGTAAAACTTTAGCAGATGGTTATATGTTTGAACAAGCGCTTGCTACTATTAAAAATTTTCCAAACATCTTATGGACAATCTCTGCATCATAAATAACCCTGTAAAAAAGAATATCTCGGCTAGCTGAAGCGGGCTTCATTTTCTATATAATATCCAGTAATTTATCATTTGTCTACACAAGATATATTATATTCGTTGCATCATATTTCATCTGAAAAGTCTATAATTATGAAATAAATAGGTAAACAAACGAACAAGTAACGAAAAAAATTGCAAAATTTGTTATTAAAAGCAAACAAATTTGCGCGTCCCTTGTGCAGGCAAAGCAGCCACACTGGAATTTCCATCTGGAGTTCATTACTCTCCTTCAAATATTTCAAGAGCGTTTATTATCCTCCACTTCTTGCTCAAAGTCTTCTTCATGGACAACTCAGCACGAGGAGGTTACAAAACTTGGCAATTTAATGGCGTGTTATCAAAAAAGACGCCATTACTTTTTCGTCTTTGAAGCGGGAAGGCTGCTGAAGGAAGATACGTTCAACGGATGTCTTTTCCGTACGTTTCCCTTGTGTCGGCTTCTATTATTTAAGTCATATGGGAAGTGAAAGTTCGTAAGCCTCAAAAGGAATCACGTAAAGTGCTGAACGAACATCCAAGGCCCTCGTCGCCATAACATTGTAAATCATGTGACCAGCACGGATCTCCCGCACTCGAGCGGTCACAAAAACGAATCGAAGGAAGCTAATGTTTTTTTTAGCACGTGGTTGGCACGTGAATATAAATGCTAGCACCAGTCGTCTTCATCGCCCATTTCCTCTAAGCCATAAATTGCGTAAGGGCTCTGTCCACTTCGTATCGCCATAGCAATATGTTGGTTCATATTCGGATGGTAGCCGTTCTCCAGAACACTGTCGCCCCGGTTCTCTGGCAGCGCCGGTCCTTTCCCTGTCAAGGAGAGTTGAGAACCAGTGCGAGAGCCAGGAGTCTGGGGCAGCTGTCGCCGGTGTGTGCCAACTAGAGCTGTGGTGACACCAGGACCACGGCCCTCGTTTAAGGACGTCGTAGAGCGATGAGCGACAGGCGTGTTTTGACGGTAGCGGGACCGGGACGGGCTATCCATTTGCTAAAATGAAAATAATTTTATTTCATATACTAACATCATTTCACTCCTCTCACGGGAAAACATTAACTCCCAATTGACATAGCTCAGATGGTAGAACATCGCACCGGTATCGCGGAAGTCAAGGGTCCGAATCCCGCTGCCTGAAGTCCTGAATTTTTCAGGCTTTTTCATTCCAGTTGTTTAAATTGGAAATTCACTGCGATGATCATTTGTCACTTTCAACATTAAGAAAGTAACAGAGATTCCTTTCATTGGGGATGGGGGGGGGGGGGGGGGAGAAAGAGGATAAAACCTTTCGTACTTAGGGATAAAAATTAAAATAAACCAAATTATACCGAGAGAAAAATTGTTGTTTCAATTACCCAACATAAAAGCAACAGTTTAACGGCAACAAAACAACACAGTCACAGTAAATGGTTTGAACCCAGCAAAAGTTCGTTTCCATAATGTACTAGTCGGTAAAGGGGCACTGTCACCTTATTTTGGCGTCATTTTAAAATGCTGAAATATGTTCCTGCATCAATGGAAACTAAAATAAGGGTTTTGTTTTGTTACCTAGACCTACACTGAAACCGTTTACTACTGCCTTTCAGTTAGGATGGCAAGGATGGAAGAGCCGTTTCTTATTATGGTTTTCTCTCTGAGCCACAATTCGTTTGACATCTCCCTGTTAGTCCATCAGGAGCATTTTGAGCACGAGTAAAGGTACCAGGGAATGATTTTAGCGATGGATGAAGCTGAAACAGCAAAACCCCTGTGACAGTGCTCCTTTAATGGGAATACTGTAGCTCAGATAAAAAAAAAACTATTGTTAGCGGTTGACGTTCCGATAACCTGAGCGGAACTCACTTCAGAGTAAAGACTGAAGACTGAAGAAAAATTCCACTCTGACTGTTGAACAAGAGGTTATATTCGGAGTCAAAACTGAAGAAAAATCCCGCTCAGATTGTCGAACAGGTAATCGACTTATTATGAAATCTTTCCTTCGGCGAAGGAGGGACCCCCTTACGAGCCAAATGAAACAGAAATTACTTGAGTAGTGCCAGTGAAGTCCGAAGCGAGATAAGAAGTGGGTTATCTGTTTTTACCCTGAAATGTCCGCCCAAGACAATCTAGGCTTCTTACCTGGTGATTAGGATGGTACAAAGCTTGAGCCGAGCCTGAGTGATAAGGACCGTCAGCTAGGCAAACGGCAACGTCCTGCATCGGAACACCCTGTCACACACAAGTCCCTACATTAACATACAAATTCTCCATACCATTCCCCGTACGTTTTATATGGTAAAGGACGGGAGAATCAGACCGTTACCCTCTTTTCTTTTTCACCACTGTTTTAGCTGGATGAGTTTCAAGCAAACGTTAAACACGCGAGGCTAACACAAACACGCCTACAGCTTAAAATTGATGCAAACTAAAGTAATGCCACCTTTAAACATCTTAAACTCCAAACTTATTATTTGTCAATTAATAGCATGCAATGGCATTTACTCTTATAGTCCCAATGGCAATAACATAATTCTTATTATTAATCTCCATTAGATTCGGCAAATGGGAAATTATAGGGACAAAATACATGCCGAGTTCGAATCGACACGAAGGGGTGATTTGTGACGAAAAGTGTTTTAATGAGAGGGTCAAGAGTTCGTGCAACGTTCAAGAAGTCATGAAGGAGGTGGAAGATTACAAATAAGAAAATGAGTGGTTCAGTACTGTCATTTCATTAGAAAACCAACTAAGGAGACGAGGGTGCAGAAGATAAAGTTGAAACTATAGAACACGTGGCAGAGCGAAAAGAAGCAAGGAGAAAGGAGGATTCATGATGAGAAAAAAATGATTTTTAGGGTTAACGAGAATTTAACACATAGGTGATCAATTTTTTAAGTAGTTTATCAATTAACAATTAGCCTTGTCCCATGCATCAGTTTTCTGAGAGCTACATACTACAGTTCTATCGAACAGCTCAACTCACGCTGCATGACAAGACTGCGAAACGACTTCGGTCACATCACTCGAACAGAAGTTAGTAGCGTTAAACAACTGAATATGCTGTTCAATGAAACTGTTCAAGACCCATGGCGGACCACAATGCATTGCGACGCGTTTGTTATTGTTTTGATGAACGCAAGATCGAGGCGCCATTGTCTGATAGGTACTTTTCGACTCATAAAAGATGGCGACTGCAGGTGATGCGCGCAATGCATACTGGTCCGTCATGGTCCTTTAATTTACCATATTGTTCACTACTCTTACTGAAACTGCGCCACCGACAGAAAAGGTTTGCAAGGGACAAGTAAGTTTATGTTATGCATTAGGTAGTGTCATTTTATAATTGAAAAGTTATGGTTAAAAATGTTCTCATTTGTTAAATTCATCATGGTTATTCAGTTAAGGTTAACTGTTTAAGGTTTGCCTGGTCAGGTGACCTTCAAGTGTCACCGGTTGGTCGAGTTACCAAAGGCACATTAGAATCAAGATACAGGACGCATGCGTGAGAATATCAACATTGCTGTACCTCGCCCAATTCAAGGTCGTTATCTCGTCGGAATTTCTGGAATGCAGGTCCTCCGACAAATCGACTCAGAACAGTTCCCTGGGAAATCAACGCCAGTCGATAGTGAGGAACGAAGATCAACAACAAAAAATAAAACAGAAAAAGGAAGAGTAGAGTGAGAAATAATATAACGCATCCATTTGAAAGGAATAACTTCTTAACCTAGATAGACAGTTTATTTTTACGTTGTCTGAAAAGCGCTTCGCAAAACTTGAAACAGGCCTTCTTAGGGTTGACACCCTCCGTAGGCATTGAAAAATCGATCCACCACAGCAATGGAGTCAATCAAACTAAAGTGGTATGTATTCAGACCAAATTCGAATTAGCTATAAGGCTATAAGACCATTCAGTTTAAAATTAACAGTTCTATTTTTTAAACAACGCGGTTCTTGTTTTTTTAAAAAAGTACATTGCGAAGACGAGAATTACAGATATCCTAAAGTAAGGAAGTGAGACCCACCTGATCAGAATCCTGCTCCAAGAGAAAGAGACAGAAGGAGATGAAGATAAGTGGTTAAAAACACCTTTAAAGAGCACCTAACCCCAAATTTTTTTTTGCTACAATAAACCTTTGCACCAATTCGAAACGCGTTACACCTTTCGTTCTCCTTTTTACCAAATGCTGACTTTTTGTAGCATTTAAAAGTTACGAAAAACCAAGCATCAGTTGGTACAGGACCGAGTCAGAAGGGGCGTGGGTCTATTCCTGGGTTGACGTCACAAACTGATTTGCATCGCATCAAGTCTTTGTAAACATGCATGCAAATCAGTTTGTGACGTCAGCCCAGGAATAGACCCACGCCCCTTCTGACTCGGTCGTGAAGCAAATAACGTGCAGTTTTTCGTAACTTTTCAATGCTATAAATAGTCCGCATTTAGTAAAAAGGAGAAACGGAAGGTGCAATGCGTTTCGAACTGGTGCAAAGGTTTATTTTAACGAAAAATTATTTTGGGGTTAGGTGCACTTTAATCCCTATTCCCTCTATGAGGCTTGCGTGCTGGGAATCATGGTAGTTGTGTTCGTCATGCGCACGACATCTTCGAGTCGAATACAGCTCCCATGATTCCCTGCGTGGCGTGCTTCTCATAGAGGGCATCAGCCATTACTAGTATTATTAGCAGTTTGCGTTCTTTTTAGTGGCGAACGTTTAAGTATTTAATGGCCTTTGTGATCTGCTTCCAGGCCCCCTTCTGTGACACCGTTATTTTGGTATGGGCAGGTAAAGAGCCTGGAAACGAGATTGAGTGGTTAACCTATTTTAACATATTTTAGTTTAAGAATTTTGACTAAACATTTTGTTTTATTTTAGGTTTAAAGTTAATATTTTACGTTAACGAAAAAGTCTTTATAAGGTGCGTTACGGTTAACTAGAGTCTTCGTTCCCTTTACCAGCGGAAGGGAAATAAAGTGTCTCTGGGAAGAGCATTTGTTGGTTAATGCTAAATATATTTTTTTAATAATTGCCGCTGTTTTAGTTTATTTTATCACGCACATTGAAGATTACGAAGATCTATTTGTAGTTTAAATTCTCCATGGTTAAGTTCAGCAATTAGTGTTAGTAATTGTTCGTACATGTGAGTGGTATGAATTCGATGTCAAGATTTGTGAGGAACGCTGGTTGAGGAAAACAGTAGAGTAAGAAGACACACAACAAGACTAAACTAAAGCCTGCACAAGTTACACAACAAGGGGGCACTGTGGCACAAAGCAATACCTCTTTATCAGGACAAATTTAACACCCCTCCCTCCCTCCCTAGCAAAAGAAAGCTATGAGGCAGCAGAAAACTTGATAGTGTAGTAGTGCCCATTCTCCGCTCCTGATTTTGTGTCACGTATATTTCGGTATATATATAACGCGACTCTGATCTATCTGTCTGAGGTTAACTTCTATCTATTGAAACCGTGGATGTTATGACGATGTTTTTGGGAAGACCTAATTGAATAAATCCTTCTTCTACGCTGGAATCAGAAATGAAAGCTGTGCATTCTTAAACATCTGACACTGCAACTATGCATCATATGCTTCGCTTGCCTCTATCACGTGAACAACTTTAATAAGTCACGCAGAAAAAGTTGGTCACGCGTTACTGACATGTCCTACATATTGAGGGTGCTCGAAATAGCCTAACGATCAGTTCGATTGGGGGTCGGGGGGAAGGGGTTTAAGTAAGAGCAGTAGTGACGCCACATCCCATTTCCCGTCGAATTTAAAGATCTTCTGCATTGCCCTGAACTTACCCTGGACTGAACTTGTCCTTTTCTTCTCATGAACTTGTAGTTTTCGTAGATTAGTTTAGCGCAGTATATCTTGCCCACTGTCATTTGCGGCTGCTGATTCACTTGATTCGCTGAAAAGGAAAATGGCGGATGCAAAAACGTTTTCATCCTGGACAAATCAAGTGCCAATTTTGGGGAAGGATAAATGCGCGTTTAAGCCTATTTGCCTGCCAGTTGCCGACGATGTTCGCTCGTTTTCCGCAGCATGAAGCGACAAGGAATATTTTCATTTCTCCTGGATGGGATGCTAGTCCATCGGAAGGTTACCCCCCAGCACTTAATTCGCCGGAACCCATCTAACACCTGGGCAACGAAAGACACCGTGAGAGTAGCAGTCGATTCCTCCTTTTACGGAGCGAAAAGGAACGCGCGAGCGAGCGAGCGACCTCCCCCCTTTTCCCCGTTTTTTTGCTTCACCCCAGGCTCGCTCGTCCGCTATTCGCGCGTTCGTTCTTTCGTTCGATCACACCGCGCAATCGACTGCTACGTAGGCTACCGTGAGAGAAGAGTATCCTGCCCAAAAACACAACAGCATAGCCCCGACCAGAGCTCGAACCCGGACTGCTCGCCCGGAGTCCAACGCACCAACCATTCAGCCACCGCCTCACCAACTCTATTACTTTGTGTGTAACGCGGTTATGGTTAAGCCTGCGTTGAGCCTAGTGGCCCATTCCCGGTTTCCGTAGCATGAAGCGACTGGGATATTTCTAATATCTCTATCCCCTCCTGGATGGTCATACGTCATATGAAATGTCAGTGACATCAGCTGGGAGGAAATTAAATGTAAAATCCGATGAATGAAACTTAAGAGCCGCTTTTCAAAGTTAAACAATGGCAGCAAAAAAAATCGGCATTTACTTCCTAACGTCACGGTCGGAAATTACATTTTTTTTGGCGCGCGTTTGTGCTTTTAATGCAAATTCTAAGCAAAAACAACCTGAATAAGGTTTTAAGTTTTATAATCTACAAAATCGCCACAGACTACCGTGTATAAGTTAACTACTATAAAGGGCAACTACTATAAAGGATGAGGGATGCTCGTTCTGATTGCAAAAAGTAAAGTTTTCCAGCGCGTACATTTACCATTGTTGATCATACTCGGGGGCTTGGGAACTACCCTGTCCAAGGTCTTCTTGGTGAGCTTTGGCCAAACTCTCTTCAACATGGCTCTCAGTTCTTTATCGTTCTCCTTCAGATTATCTGGAAAGGAATAAAAAAAATGTCACTCATAGATCTGTGTGGGTGATGTTGGGGGGGGGGGAGGGGGGAGAGGGGGAGAGTTAATATAGCTTTCACGGTACTCTGTAAACCCGAATGTAAATTGCGATATATAAGCAGTTCTGCCCCGTCACCAGGTATCGCTCGGTCAAGGTTGTTGAGGGCATTAATATCTACCGACAGGAGATTTCCTTGTGTCATTAAGAGGGCTCGAACCGGGGAGGTCTGGTTGCCAAGCGGGAATGATATCCATTAAGCTACCGACGACCAGCTGCCAGAAATCTGAAAATTTTGGCTGTAAACCGTAACGCCAATGCCAAGACTTACCGCTACCTGAGCTCACCGGACTGTTAACAAGGCTAATCGAGTATTAAACCACAAATACATCATTACAAGTTTACGACGTGGTATAATCCATCGCCAGATGTCCACCTCCTGAAGGTAGATATTACTTTTTCTGACCGTCGACCTTCCCGTTAGCATCAGTCCCACAACACCACGCGAACCGCACAAAATCAATCCTAAGACGCAAAAAGCGCCGCGCACAACCAAGGAGAAGAGGCAGAAAGCAGCTATAAGGTTCTTACTTTTCTCAGTCATGATTTTGAGAGAGGTCCGAACCAGTGCAAACAGAGTAGCAGTAAACGTAACCGTGTTGTCCGGGAACAGGGGCATGTTCATCTTGATCAGGCGCTGAAAAGAAAAGCCGACAGAAGTCAGGTAGGTCACATGATCGCCTTAATTAAAACTCTCTTCCTCAGGCCATACAGTGTTAAAGTGCACCTAACCCCAAAATAGTTGTTCGCTAAAATAAACCTTTGCATCAGTTCGAAACACATTTCACCTTTCGTTTCTCCTTTTTGCCAAAATGCTAACTTTCTATAACATTCAAAAGTTATGATACCCTGCGAGCAGAGGTCCCTTCGATCTTCCTAGATAAGTCGTATCTAGGGAGATCGAAGGGACCTCTGCTCGCAGGGTAAAGTTATGAAAAACTGAGCATCATTTTTTGCATGACCGAGTCAGAAGGGGTGTGGATCTATTGCTAGGTTGACGTCACAAACTGATGTGTACGCATGCTTACAAAGATATTTTCTATCATGGACAAGAAGTGTGTTCCTTGTTGTAAATGGCCCGACGTCAAGCAAGCTAAAATACTTTTGTATATCATTTTCAATTACCTTGTAAGCAACAATCTTTGGACATTTTTTGCCTATTCCAACTGGAGGAGACATTTGACGTAGCAGTTGACATACTTCAGTGTGTTTGATACGGCCCCTAAATGAGAAAAAAATCACCACAACAAACAAACCAATCAGGCAGGCACACATGTACCGTGTTTCTATCGAGTTATAGAATGGAAGTTTGGGAGAACGAGAAATGCTGTGGGAACACGAGCCGTATGCGAGTGTTTCCACAGCTTTTTCGAGTTCTCCCAAACTTTCACGAGTGTTTCTATAATTCGATAAAAACACGAAGTTCTATTTCTTTTACAAAACACCGCGACGAGAAAAAGGAAAACAACTTGTTAACTTTGATTATCAAAATGTAAATTCTCTTTGCTCGCGCCATCATTACGTCAACAGCTCGTGTTAGTACTGTGTCTCCATCGAGTTATAGAAACACGATTTTTAACCAATCAGCGCGCGTATTTTCTTAGGACTGTTTTCTAAATAAATATAATAAACAACCACGAATTAAAGGGGCAGTATCACGCTATTTTAGTAAAACATCGAAAATCCAAGGGACGCTTTTAGGTTAATAGAAGCTGCATGTTAATGATAAAAAATCCTT
Source organism: Blastomussa wellsi (assembly GCA_947652115.1). NCBI lineage: Eukaryota > Metazoa > Cnidaria > Anthozoa > Scleractinia > Plerogyridae > Blastomussa > Blastomussa wellsi. Next base: position 10,461,855 of record OX393563.1, read on the forward strand.
TGAAAGACTATCGTAATGTATAGAAACTGTTTAAAGATGTTTTTGCGGGTAGATGGCCAAGATCGAGATTTATGCCAACTTGAAAACGTTGGGCCGACGTTTTCAAGTTTTCCCATTGTACCTCATGTGAAATCATTACTAAAATATTTTGCCGCGCGTCTTCTTTTCTGAATCCACTTGATGTTATAAAATTAGTGATTTAGAAACGATTTGAGTATTGACGAAGGTGTTAGAAGTTTAAATTTAGCGAATTCTGGCCAAAAATAACGAATACTGACTACACAAAAATTGAAAATATACGACAGAAAACTAAGCAAGACAATCATAACGACGGAATGCAGTTAAACCGAGACAAGTCTCTCTTTTGTTGTAAAATCCGTGGGAAAAACCCGAAAATAGCGAACACGGTGTCGAGTCGGGCGGGCGCCAGTACGAACTCGTCTTCTGAAGCCACGCTACTGAGCCGAAATTTGATCGCAATTTTCGTGATCGATCCTCTGGATTTTGGAGCAAAAGAGAGACTCCTGGCACTCTAGGTTACAGCTAGAGAGCTGATAATCCAAGTTTAAACAAAGAACCAAAAAAAATTGTTAAAGAAGTGGCGTAACGCAAAGAGAAAACTTACGTGGCTCCAGGGTCAAACTCAGACCACACGCGGACAAACTCGTCGAGGTGGTGTGGGCCGAGAATGGACTCATCGCGTGTTAGATATTCAAAGTTGTCCATGATGACAGCCACGAAAAGATTCAGAAGCTGTCAACAAAAACAAAGGAGATTGTTGCTTTCTCTCTGCACAAAGACCAATTTGGATGTATTAAAATTCCAACTTGGCTCTTAGGCTTATCAAGAGAATAAATGTGGATTCCACTGTCGCGAAATGTTTGGTAAGTTAACGGGCGTCAATTAACTGGAATAGAGGAAATGTGTGGAGACCATTAACGTACGAAAAATTACGCGACAGTGGAAATCCACCTTTAACAAAAGAAGTTATTTGTTCAACCCTCGACCTCGATGTGAAATCTTTAGTTCTATTCATCCAAGCCTAAAATTCAAGCTAAACTTTTAATAAATCGAAAACGTTAATTCTGTGTATAATATGATTCAACTCACCAGAAAGGAGCAAAAGAAAATGAAGGAGATGAAGTATAGATACGCGAATGCACTGCCACATTTGCCTGGTCTGTCTTGACAATCTGCATCGGCTGTGCACGCCAACATTATGAGCTGCCAGTTTTCACCTGTTGCGGACCTATAAGGCAAGTAATGCAATCATGAAGGTCTCGTCATAGCATGACGATTTTAACTATGATCAAGACAACACGGAAAGTGAGTGGATAACAAGTTAAAGGGGCACTGTCACGGTATTTTGGTATCATTTTAAAATGCTGAAATATGTTTCTGTATCAATGGAAACCCAAATTTAATGGTGTAGTTTTGTTACCTAGGACTACATCACTACACTGAAACTGTTTATTGCCGCCTATCACTTAGGATGGCAAGGATGGAACTGCATTGAAATCTGAAAAAACTTCAATAAGTGACAAAAGTAGTTGACACATTGACTCGATATGGCATTTTTTCAGGCATAATGATGCCTCCTTTATAAAATTCAGTACTCTCTACAAAATATCCCCTTCCCCCATCCAATGTTGTATGATTGCAGTGAAGGACTTCCAGAAACAGACTACAACATTGATAGGGGGCAGGAGGGTCGTGAATGAGGGTGGTGGGGTGAAATGAACCTGTATTATAAAAAAAAAATGGAGCTTAAATGGACGATGTGTCAACACTTTTGACACTTATTGTTGCCAGTTTTTTCAAGTTCTATAGCCAGTCCTTGAAAATATCGCCAGAAATTCGTTATAGTTTGCTATCTGAGCCACAATTCGTTTGATGTCTTCCTGTTAGTCCACCAGGAGCATTTTGAATATGACTAAAGGCACCAGGTAATGATTTTAGCAATGAATGAAGCTGAAAACCCCCAAACCCCTGTGACAGTGCTCTTTTAACGCTCCTGTTGCCTTAGAGTTGAAACTGCGATAAACGCAATCTCGTCACATCACGATGAAAACGAGGACCTGTGAATGGTCGTCATTTGCAGCGTCACGTAACGCTTTCAGGAGAGGCGTTGCGTGACAATCCCTGTCCATACCTGAAAAGAACTTGAATGGCTTCAGGAAATGACTGAAAGTTATTTCGATATTTGATCTCGCCCCAAGGGTCGCCGCGCTCTTCGTTATTAATGGTGATTTGACCAAACATCTGCAACAGGAAGTAGCAATTATTTCATCATTCTATTACCATTCGTCTAATTCGACTGAGTTTCCTACAGGCGTGGAAGCAATCTTTTCAACTAATCCCCCCTCCCCACCCCCACACACTACTGCATAATACAAGTCTGCATAGAGCCTAGTAGCCCAGCAGGCCGGAGCTTATGCCGGTTTCTGTAGCATGTAGCGACTGAAAGAATTTACACCCCCTCTGGATGAGATGCTACTCCTCCGCTGGGTTATCCCCCAGTACCCATATCCACGCCTGAGTGAAGGGAGGCTTGTCTAAGAACACATCGCAGTGACCCTGGCCAGAGTTTGAACCCAGACCCCCCGATCCGGAGCCCAGTGTACGAACCATTTGGCAACCGCCCCTCCTCCTGATCAGCCAAGGTTACTGAATTGCATGATTCTTACCTCTTCCTTTTTCTTCTTTTTTTTTTTGGGGGGGGGGGGGGCGGGGGGAATTTTTCAACAAACTAAATTTTCTTATGCAAATTAACTTTACAACAATATATGGGCAGGGGCGGATCCAGGAATCATTGATAGGGGGGTCCAAACTTTGAGTCAGTTGAGTGATAATAAGCAAAACTGTAGATGCGAGAATTTCATCGTCAAAAGAGTAATAAGAAACAAAAAATTCGGATCCGCATCTGGATCCGCCACTGATAGGCTATATTCTCGGAGCCGAGAATACCACCTAAAAAGGTTCTTTTTTCCAAGTGAGATCATGAAAGCCGTCCGTACTGCAGTAACGTACCTGCATACCGATTACAGCATAGATGAAGAACAGAAGCCCAATGAGCATGCCAACGTAAGGTAATGCCTACAACACAACAAACTGAGAGGTGAGCACTCCCTTGTGGCTAAGACGATGTACGTCAATCAATCAATCAATCAGTCAGTCAGTCAGTCAGTCAGTCAGTCAGTCAATCAATCAATCAATCAATCAATCAATTTAATAATTTATTTATTACTAACAAGCTTCATGCATAAGCGCATAATTCCAAATTCTCTTTACTGCAGTCAGACTTTTCTTATGTTAGTTCGAAGACTTCGATTGCACATCGAGGCAATTCCGCTCAGTTGATGACATTGGATCAGGATGCAGTTAAAAAGCAAGTTCCCTTTTCCCTCAGTTTCAAAACGACTCTAGTGCGAAACTATTGATATGAAGCTTGCTTTGCATGAGAATGAAGACGCAGGTAAAACACATTTTAATATGAATGGCTCGTTTTGACGCTGGGGCAAAAGAGAACTCAGAAATGGCCTATTCACTTTCATTCTCTTCTCCTCCGAGGCAATACACAGACAGAGATATGTCATCAATACGGCATGTTTTGAAAAAAAAAAGCGAGTTTAAAATTATTTTAAGTCTCAGGTGCTCCTGAATTTACCTTAAATGACTGCAGAAAGGTCCACAGCAAGATTCTGATTGTGTAACCCTGCCTCAACAACTTGATCAACCTGGCCGCTCGGAAGAGACGAAAGAGACTGGGGTCGAACGGCATCGAGCTTTCATCAGACTGCAAGTTAACAAAGTTACTTGAGTGTTTTCTTGTCAAAGTTTTTCCTTCGAACACTGCAACAAACCAAATTTGACACAATGGCCGTTTTCACACTGGAGATGAACAAATCGTCTGACGATTTGTTCATCTTTGTTCATCTGATGTGAATTTAGGTCGGACTTTAGTCGACTTGTTCGTCTGGACGGACAAATCGTCTGAAGATTTGTTCATCTTTGTTTATCTGATGTGAATTTAGGTCGTACTTTAGTCGACTTGTTCGTCTGGATGGACAAATCGTCTTCTAAAAATCGCCTTCATAGACGGACAAACAGACGGACAAGTTCGGACGGTTTGTTCGTCTAAAAATTTGCTCGTCCCGTCTTCACACTAAGACGACTTGTCCGTCTGAGACGATTTGTCCGTCCAGACGATTTGTTTGTCTCTAGTGTGAAAACGGCCAATGCAAACTAATCCTCACGAGGTTGTACGCTGGTCTTTATTTGCTCGCACGTCTTACCTGGATCATTCCGAGAGCGAAGTCCAACAAACTACCCAAGACGATTATAAAGTCAAACACGTTCCAGTTGTCCCGGAAGTAATTCTTTTGCAAAAGGAAACAAACAAGAAAAATAAGATCAAGATTGTAATAAGTGTTTCACTTTCAAGCAGTTCGTTACTCTTCGTCATGAAATGAGTCGTTCCCTTTGTCAGTAAATAAAAGGACTAACAAAATACGAACTGCCCGTTGTTCCATGGCATATTGTAAGTGAACTCTTTCCCAGTTTTAAAACTTACCGTTCGGAAGGCAAACAGTTTCAAGATAGCCTCTCCCGTAAACATGAAGGTAAATACTATGTTGAACATATCAAGAATATTCCGATAGAGATCAGGCTCCCGGTAAAACTGATAAGAAATGAGAAAGAAAGCAAGATTATCTTGAGCATATTACGGTGGGTGGCAGCTCTAACAAACGCTGCTTGAGCAGTACCGTGTGTAAATAAAAGTCCTCCCGAAGATCTGGAATATCGTCCCGAATATTTGGGAGAAATTCCCCAAAAATTCTCAAAATTCCCGAAATTGTAACTTCATTGCTTCGTGTTTCCCAGAAAATTTTCCAAGTCTACCGATTCCCGGCAAAATCTCCAGATTCCCGAAAGAATTTTGTTTTTCTCCCGAAACAGCCCTTCTTAGAGTTGACACGCCCGTCATATTGAATATTGAAGATTAG
>OX393563.1:10471860-10650838 GCA_947652115.1 Blastomussa wellsi
AATAGTTTGTCTATTAATTCACCAATTCACCTGGAAAAGCTGAACTCCAATAACAGAAAAGATGAATAGAAACAGGATAGTTATGATCAAAATGTTGAGAACATTCTTGAGTGAGTACACCATACACTGGAACACAGCCTAGAGTGGAAAGAAAACATTCAACATTAGCTGATACTCTTAAACTGATTTTATCGTTAACATTGCAGATGAGTAGGCACCTTCTTGCAATGCAGATGCCATTGCACATTAGACTAGAGTCTTTATTCTTGCTGTTCCTCACAAGAGCCCATTAGAAAACGTAAGTAATAATTGTTGATTTCTAGACTCCATAGTATATTCCAAATTTCATTCGTACGGTTTGCTGTGCTCGGAGCACATTTTGAAATGCATGTCCACTGACATATCACTGACTGGTGCAACACTAAATATCAGCTCAATACAATATATCGTTGAGGCGTTTTCCACAGCAGTTTTTAACTGCGTTTAGTAAAGCCAAAACTCAAGTAATCAATCTGGCCAATCACAACTGACAGACAATCCAGTGAACCAATCAAAATCGGAAGCGAGTATCATTGTATGTGTAGTCAGCGCAAAGCGCGGGAAAATATGTGAGTGAGTCACGTTGCGTTACTTTTTAAAATATCACTAAGAGTAGTAACGCAAACAAAAGCAAATGTTACAGTACCTTCAAAATTCAAGCAAGAACCTAGTCTGCATTGCAGAGTTTAGTTTCGTCTGCAATGCAGGCTAGTGAGAACCACACTCGGTCATTTGCCTAAAACATCCCACAGAGCGGTTTCACTTTCATACCACCATAAAATGTGATCTGTCTTCTCAAGGAAATAAAATTTCATCATGGGAAACTGAATACAGTCAACAAGCGTACCTTCAGTTTCTTGGCCTTGTTAATTGCCTTGAGTGGACGAAGCACCCTGAGAACTCGCAATACTTTGACAATTTTCTTGGATCCTGGGTCAATGTCCTCGTTATCCTGACTCCTGGAAGAAATAACATTTAAATTTATTTATTAGTTAACCTTTAAGGTAGAAAACCAACAAAGGCAAAACAATAAGCAAAAAGAAACAACGACAGTGAAAGAAAGAGGCTGGCCTGGCCTGGTTATTGAAAGTCCTCTTTCCCAGTTTTCAAATCATATTGCCAAATTCCACCGAATATACAAAAAGATCGGTTAAAAAGGTTTTTGTACAAGGCAAAATAGAACAAGGTGTTTGGTTAAGAATAACAGGATTACAAGGAAGCAGTTCATCAGTTCATTTAAATAGTTCATCAAATTTGATCTTTAAACATTTATTTCTCTTTTAAAGGAGCTACGTCTTGATATTTTTAAAATATTTTTTTGCGAGAAACCAAATTCCCTTTATAATGAAGGAAACCTAAAACTAATAGTTATCGAAGGAAGAAAACCACCAAAGAGGTGATAGTAAACCAAAATGGAACAAGGATGGTTAAGGATGGAGAAGATTGAGATGGATTACAAATGACAATTTTGAAAAATTAAGGCTAAATTTTTCAAAAGGCACAAACCTCGACATAGTTCCTTAAAGTTGATATTTCTTTGGTTTCATCAGTTCACCCCTTTTGGTAAGTTCAAGATAATGAAGCAAGTTCATAGCCAGCTCCTGGTTATAATTATGAAAATCACACTTTCGCGCAGCCATTTGAGAATTAGAGCAAGTTTCAATTGAGTGTCGTAAAACCAAAACCAAAGTACTTACTTTGAACAATCAGAAAGGACAGAGACAATCCAGTGGTCAAATCAAAACTAGATGTAATTACACGCAGCTGACACAAAGCGTGGAAAAATGTGAGCGTGCTAGTCACGATTGGTTTTACTTCTGATTGGTTGAAAATGTGGCACAGAATTTTAAACCAATCACTGAGCGTGGTAATGCAAACCCATAGCAAATGCAGAATTTCTTTTGACACTGAAGTGAAAACCGCTCTAACCAAGACAATGCAATCAACGTGCCTTACCCCATGACAAGTGATGCGATGGCACAGGACACGACTAAGGCATCAATACAATTCCATGCATCTCTGAAGTACGATCCTGGGTGGAGAATTGCTCCATAGTCAATGAGCTGAAAAACAAAGTGGCCGAGAACAATGAAATTTGAGACCTTTTGAAGCCGTTACTTGGCTTGTCAAGCGATGCACACAATACCACCCCTCCTCAGTGGGGAGAAGTGTTAAGTGACGACCCAAATATGGCTGGCAATGGAAACAAGACTTTTAGTAGTTAATGGAAAGTACAGTCAGTTTCATGAATGACAAGTAGTGAAATGGAAAGTACAGTCAGTTTCATGAATGACAAATGCAAAATAATTACCTTCACAAGAACTTCCAAGGCGAATATTGTGGTGAACACATAGTCAAAATATGTGAGCACCTAAAAAGATTTAAAAAAATCACCACTGTTGGTTGTACTATCAGCCTTTGTTAGAAATGAAATGAAAAAAAGAAATGCATAAACAATGCATAACAGAGTTTTTGCAAATAAGGGACTGGGGGACTCCCATATATGGGCTATACAGGGACGTGCAGCTGGATAGGGTATGGGTTTTGACCCCTCAATCCTGAACTGAACAGGGTATATAATTTCAAGTGAGTTTGTCGTAATCAGGGTCTGGAGTAGACAGGGTATGCTTTCAAATGAAAAATGGTGATCAGTATTTATTTAGCCTGTCATCAGTCTCAACATTATATCCTTTTCAGGACTAGAGTATATTAAAAACACTTTTCATTGTCCTAAACAGGGTGGGTGCCTCCAGTGGCACCACTGCACCCTACACCCAAACATGGGTCAAGTACCACCAATGAACTGAGTCGAAGACAAGGAAATTAAAATAACTTTGCAAATCTGTTGAGACTCATGGTTCAAGACTAACAGGACCCAAACTAAACTGTTGAGATTTTGGCTACCAGGTTTAGCATTTCTACTAGCCACTTGACCAGTGAAAAACCAGGGGTGAAAAACCGGAATAGTCAACAGTTCTTCGTAGCAATCAAACCAATATATCTTACTGTTGTGAGGTGGTAAAGTGGTAAGGCTGTAAGGCATTAAGGCAGGAAAACAGAGAGCATGGGGTGAGATATCTAGGAAGTCCTGTTCGTATCGGTCCCACAGTGCCACACGAAACACGCACAATCCGCCTAGGGACCAGCTGAAGGAGACCTCCTACCTCATTTCTTTTGGACTCCTCATTAACTGGATCTTCAATAGCCAACAAGACACTGCTAATTAGGATTATAACCAGGATAAAGTTATCAAAATGCCGCAAATTTACCAGCCAGTGGCACGCTTTACGAACCCTGAAAAAGAGAAACAACAGCAACGAAAAATAACTTCAGAAAGTTTCTGAGGACTAACAGGGTGCTGGTAAGGCAGAGTTCTACTGTAATCACAAGCAAATTTCAAGACCTTTTAACAAAAAATAATAATGATACTGTATTATATAATGTCTTATATATGTTGTGGTTTAAATTTATATCTGGTTTAAAATTTTTTAAACCAATTTGATATTGATTTCCCTTTGTTTCAGATTATGCTAATCAACACGAGACAAAGGGAAATAAAAATCAAACTGGTTTAAAAAATTTTAAACCAAGGATAAATTTAAACCACAACATATACATACTAATTGAATACACGCAAGATACTTCATAGAGCCATGCAAGATACAGCACCCAGAGCATGATTAAATTTAGTTAAATGACATTTAACAAAGTTAACTGCTACGAGCTTAGCGTGCGGTTTTCTTGGTCAGCGGTCACATGCTCAAGTGCAGGCTCACATGGTTTGTTTTCGCTTCGTTTTCGGTGTGTTTGCATCTGGTGTGTTCCATTGCGGTTTGCGTTTTTCAGCAGCTCGCGCTGCTGGGTTTTTCTCTGTTTTTTCATCACTTGGTTCTCGTCTAGCAGTCGATTTGGGGCAGCAACAGTTTGTCCGCGTTTTTTCCCCCACCCCCCCTCCCTCTTTTTCCTTTCCTTCCACTGATTAGATCAGTGTTGACGGGTGCCGGGAATGGGGGCTCATGGCTGGGTTGCGGGGATTTGCCAGCCATGGGAGCGGTATTCTATCTAGGGGCTGGCTGGCCACAGTGGAAGCCCCTGGATATCCCAGGCACCCACCTTCCACTTAAGCGAGGCAGCGGGTTAAACATTTAACTAACAGGGATTCTTCACAAAAAGCCCACCACAAGGTCTTAGGCCTATTTTAAAGAAATATTGCAACTTAGAACGCTGGAAAAATAGAGACTGAACAGATGAACAACGCAAACACCAAGACAAAATATTCTAATTGTCTGTTTACTTACGGGTTTCCTGGTGGGAAGAGAAATAATGACCATGTGTCTATAATGGGAACAGTTTCCCCTGGCTTTTGATGAGGAACCATTCTGCCAGGGTTTCTAAGGTTGCTGAGAAATGATGGTTTACCTGCAAGACAAAAGTAGAGAAAGCTTAACAAATGAAATGGTTTAGAATTAACACAAGGATATACTTTGGGTTCGACAAGTGCAAAAGCATCCAAGTCACACGTTGGAGTAAGATTGTGTGACAAGTCACACAAATGAGAAAGATTGTGTGACAAGCCCAAAGAGAGTCTACATCATGCGACAAGCCTAAAGAGCATGCTTATGAGGCTTTGAACATTATGTTGAGTATTTCCATTAGAACATATTAAGGAATGAATTTGTGTTCAAAAGACATACCATCATCAGCTTCTTCCTCAAATTCATCTTCAGTAGGGCCTGCATCGTCATCCATGCCCTACGCGCAAAGGATAAAATTAAAAGCTAATTAAGAAACTGATTTTTATACATTCTCAAACTCTAAAAATAATTGTGAGTGAATAGAGATAACTGCACGAAGAACGATTCAAAACTTTTTCTTGATCTTCATTTGATTTTCAATAGTTGTTATTATAATTACAACCTGTGAGGTATTTTGAGCCTTTGGTGTCACTTTCTCCAAATTGCAACCAAGCCTTGGAACAAGGCAAATTAATGATGGCCGTAAATTTTCAGAAATAAAAGTTTAAAATTATGACTTCTCATGTCTAGAATGTATTGAAATTTGGCAAAATGATTGAGAAAGTCCCATTGTACACTCCAATTTTGTCTAAGGGGCACTTAAACGGGCCACCCCCAACGTTTTTAGCCAATTGCAATCGAATTCAGAACAAAAGAATCAGAGTTTTTTCATCAGCAAACCAATTGCAATGGGGTAGAAAATTTACCACTGATGAAAAAAACTTTGATTCTTTTGTTTTGAACTCGTCTTGTGATTGGTTGAAAAATGTTGGGTGGTCCCGGTTGAGTTACCGTAGTTGAACTGTAAAATAATTGCTTATGATTATCCCAGTTTCTATTGCATTAAGGAGCTAGGAATATTTGTACGTCCTCCTTTATGGGGTGCTAGTCCATCGCTGGTACACATTTACACAACTGGGTGAAGAGAGGTACTGTGAGGGTAAAGTGTCTTGCCCAAGAACACAATGCAGTGCCCCTGCCAGGGCTCAAACCCGGACCACCTGATCCGGAGTTCAGTGCGCTAACCATTAGGCCACCGCACCTCGCACAGTGTAGTATGTATATTTAGTCTATGTCACTTGTAAGCATCCTGAAACTGATGATTGATATGAAGTAATCAACACATTTCATCCAAGAGTGCGGATTTTCTTTGTTTATACTCCTACGAAATTTCCATAGCATCATCCACGATTTAAAAGAAAATGTGTCATACTTTTAAGTGGCACACTCTAATTTGGGGAAAAATGATGGAATGATGACAAGAGAACTTAAAACATCCTTACCCTCCTGCCAACGCCATTTCGCCTGCAAAAAAGTCATAAATGAAATGAGCTATAAGTTAAATCCAACTGTTGGCAATCTACTATATTACCGCCTAAGGAAAATGTTTTTTTTTTTGTAAATTAAAAAATATGAACTGGATAATTATCCATGTATGATACACCATTCAAAAGGTGCTGGTTAGTGAATTTCATAAAACAGATAAAACAAATTAACAAGAAAAACCCCTTCCATGGGGAGGTATGGATAATTAACAGAACTACACATTATAACAAGGTATGAAGACAATTCAGGGGAATTTTTATGTTACCCACAGAGAATAAAGGCTCCAGTTACTGTTCTGCACCCAGGTGTACAGTAAAAAAGAGTACCCTTTTCATTGGAAAGCCAATTTAATAAATCTTACCCTGGGCTGGATCTGGGAGAGCCATAATCCCTGTACTGATCAACAATTTCTCTTTTTCTTTCTTCCCTTGCATTTTCTTCAGCTTCCTCATCTTGACTCAGTTGTTGAGCATTAGCCAAGTTGTCAACAGCGATGGCCAAGAATACATTAAGAAGAGTGTCTGGTTATGTGTTAAGGTGCAGATATAACTTCTTATTTAGTATAGAGTTCTAACATGGTAACATTAGATACAAACACTTTACATGATAATTTGTTGTATATGGTGAAGTCTGTCTCTATGCTTTTGTGGCTTTTTAGGTCATCACTTGGCTTTCACTGGTTTCTATAGCATCAATAAACAAGAAGTATTGCTATACTCCCACTAGCCTACATGCAGGCAGGATCATGTTTGAGATTATCATCTTTTTCGTCATCGCCATTGTCATTGTTGTCATCATCATTATCACCACCATCATCATTAAAACATCACTTATTCATTGACAGTTTTCTCACTTTCCTTGCTTTTCAGCAAACTGCATTTCCCTTCACTTGGGCGAGCATTTTTGCCGGGTTGCCTTATTTGCTGGTATTCATTTATAGATGTTGTTGTTCAAAGGATGGATAACACTATCCACAGTATAAATCACTCTCCAGCAGATATGTCTTAACAAAACTGTGCTACCTACTGGTCAGGATAGTTATTTATCCAGCGGATAGCGTTATCCAGCCTTTGAACAAGTCAGGCCAGGGCCAAGTTGTTCAAAGGATGGATAATGCTCTCCACCAGATAATGATAATAATATTAACAACGATAAGTTGTTGTCCAGTGGATGAGTGTTCACAAAACATACTACACTGTTTACTATCCAGTGTTAAGTGCCTTAACCAGCAACACAATGAAAAGAACCATGCTACAGCTTGACCAGAATAATAATAACGATGATACAATTTCATTACAAGCATAATCATAACTATAACAAAATTCTCAAATCTGTCTTACTAGTTTTCAATTAGCAGCCCTATTTTTCACCAAATTTGAATGTGTGCATAAGTGTCCAATAACAAGGTTTGTGTACTGCACATGCACACACTCTTTATTTGGTTCCTTACAATGACTAATTAACAATTAGATTATGAGCTCAAGATTTCTATGGGGTGACAGTTGACGAGGCAGAAGGCCGAATCAACTATCACCTCATAGAAATCGAATGCGAGTAATCTAATTGTTTTAGTAAAAATCATAATAAACGAATCATTTGTTGGTGAAAAAGTTCTAAACTTTCCTACGAAACTTCGCTAAAGCGCGAAGACGTCGCCATTTTGAAGATGACCTTCAACCACTGCACTCTAATGGCTGATAGTGTGCAGTAGCTCAGCCAATCAGATTGCGGCATTTGCATTAGAATACTAGTAGATTTTTACTAATAACCCTTAATATTCCTAAATCCTTCAGTTTAAAAAAAATGGCTTTTCCACCATTATAGTGGTGATAAATTTTCAACAGGCTTGCTTTGTCTACCCTTTCCTCAAAATTTGTCATAGTTATGATTACCACTAATTGATAACAGGACTTCATGTCATCAATCCTGTCTCAGACTGCTACCCAGTTGTAAGATTTTGTCAATCAACTGTATGATTACAGACCAAATTAAACTCCACTCAGTCCTATTAACATTAATTAACATGATTACAATGCTAAACTGTTTCGTGAGGATACAATTTCCTAGTACTACCAGCAACACAAAATACAAAGACACGATTAAAGCCCAAGGTTTATCCGGATAGCCTTGAGATAAGACTCCATCATACATCACAGCATTCCAGTCTTCTCCTGTCAAGATCTACAGAAGAATTTAAGAAAAAATCATTTTTCTGTTGCAGGGATGCCAACCTCAGGAGAGTGCCAATTTTTGCACCAAGATACCTCTTTTCAACCCCCAAAACAGAATAAAAATAGAGCTCCCACAATTCATTCACAAAAATAATTCAGTCAAGTATAAAATCTGTCAAAATAAGCATGATAACACTTTCCTTCATATCCAATAGATTTTATGACCTGTGCAGGAGACCAGGAGATGTAGTCTGTATACAGGAGACTCATGGATAATCCAGGAGAGTTGTATGCTATTGTTCTCTGTTGTTCTTGGGGACCTACTTTCAAAATATTCCCAAACTCAAAACTGTCATTGGGTTTTAGAGCAATAAACTGACACTTTAATCCCAAATCAGACTTAAAATAAATTTTCTGACCATTCTTTTCAGGCCAAAAGAATTTAACATTCCAATTCATTTCAAAAACGAAAAAAACATGAATGAATTAGCAATAAATCTGCATTTATCAAAGCTGATTAATTTAATTCCCTTACTTGAAAAACAGCAAGTGCCGCATTCCAAAAATTGTCAAAGTTTGTTCTACGATTTCCACCAGGAAGATCTCTAAACCTGAAAGATAGCAAAAAGAAAAAAAAATGCCGAAAAACTTTTTCACATGTCCACACTATAATAAAGTTTTCTTTTCTTTTTTGCTCTTCTTTTTTGAGGTAATTACAAGTAAGTTTTCTTTGGTATGTTTTTTTTCCAAAAAAACTATGTATCCATATCATATATTAAGTGCAAGTGCAAGTGTACAGTGTATACACCACTTATTAACCAAGAGTGACGTGTTCAAGAGTTTCCGAATGGAATAAAGGTTAGTTATTGTAACATGTAGAAACATGTTGTCTTTGGGTTTCTTTTCGTAGTTTGAAGATTCCAATGCTATAAATTTCGAAAATGTTTTTACTGATAGAATTTCAGGTTTCACTTGCACTTTTGCTTAGCGTACATATCATAATTAGCGTATATATCATAATTAATCATATATCACCATACATAAGAACAAATGAAAATTCAACATCTATAAAGTAAAACACAGTTTTACTGAATAAAAGAACTTTGAATAACAATGAACTTACCCTGCTCCAAAAAGCTGCATTCCAAGCAAAGCAAAAATGACGATGAAAAGGAAGAGTAGAAACAATAAGCTGAGGATGGAGCGAACACTGCTCAACAATGACGTCACCAAGTTACGCAGAGAAGACCAATACCTGCCAGACAACAACATCAGTAGACATGTACGCCTCTTTAACTGACTAATGGCATAGAATTAGGATTGCAAGCATGGCAAGCATGCAATGTGTGCAGAAACATCATTATGATAATTATGTACTGGTGTATTGTACGATACAAGTCAAAATTGTCTGCGGGTAGTTTTTTCAAACTATGTAACTTTTTAACCCAGTAACCTAGGTTATATTTTATTTTTAACTAAAAAAGAGCCAACCACCCCTCCCACAATTAATTTGGCCTACTACCTCTCATCCCTCCATCCCCTATTCAACCTTTCTTCTCCCCCAACCTCCATGATCTCTTAACCACCCCCCCCCCCCCAAATCATGCCCATACAAAATCACTCCCCCTCCTACAAAAGTCAAATGGTCCACCCCTAAATTATAAACTCTATGAATGACAAATAATTAAGCCCAAATAATTATCATAGTGAATTTGAAAATCCAAAATTATTACCATGGTATGAAAATTTGAAAATCTAAATTATTGTCTTTCATAAATTAAAGGAATACTTTACCTGGTGAATTTAAAAAGCCTCAACAATCTCAAGGCTCGAAGAACAGATATACCCAAACTTGTACCTTCTGCTTTTGAAATGATAAGCTCAATAATCCCACAGCATACGACCTATAATTGGTAAGAAATTATTAATATGTATGAATTGACCAAATGAATATGACAGATGTTATGCTATTAAATTTTTGGAGACTACAAATTTCAGGCTTGTGAATTTTTTTGGGTTTGCAGTATGAAGCTCTGTCGGACCCGCTGTCATGTATAATGCGAGTAATACCCCTGCATTCTTTTTACACAGTCATATATCTTACCACACAATCAAATGTATTGAACTGGGACTTGAAGTAAAGCTGAGGACCAAGACCATAAAGTTTCAGTATCATCTCACAGAAGAAGAATGAGATGAACACAACCTCTGCGACATCTAATGTGAGGAAAAGGTTTTATTAAAATATAATTTGTAAAAACTAATTATTTAACCACTGAGAAGCAGGTGCAAAAGTCAGACACATAAACTTCCGCCCTCTTTCCTCTAACCAACTTTAATTTTTTTATGATTCGAGTCAATCCAAGTTAATCCAACCCAGACTGGTGATCCAAGTGAAAATCTACCAAAAAGAAACAGGGATGGCTCCGACCAGGGAAGATTGAGATTGTATAGCACAATCAACTTTAAAAGTTATGACTTGACTTTTGCACCATGCATAAATAAATATAATACTATTACGTGCCTGTTCAGAAGAGGTGGTTATCAATGAAAAAATTAGTTAGAAATCAATTACGTTTTGTACATCAGAATGTAGACTGGTGGCATTCTTGTTGTTTCCCTAATTAGAAATAAAGCTATCTTATTCAAAGACGAACAGTTAACAATTAAAATTAAGGCAAATGAACGCTGGTCAGCACTGCTCCGCAGAAGTCAATGAGTAACAGAGTCACTTTGTTGGGGGTGACATGCTTGTTCCAGCTGTGTGCAGATTAATCTTGTCTTCAAGGCCTGTACTACCATTATCCAGCGGATAGGAAATGCAATGGCTCTGGTTGATTCAAAATCTGGAATTCCTGCTTCCAGTTTGGTTGTGCGCATGTGTTGGCCATTCTAAATGAGATGAAGAAGTTTTCAACAGCCAATCATGTTTGGCCGTCTATTTCGTGGGCTTTTAGTCAAGTCCAGACGTCTTGTTTCTTGGTGCTGACCAAAAGGATCATGTTATCTATTTGGAGTGATGGTCGTGTTTGGCCATGTTCACTTTTCCACTTCCCCTCCTCCCATCCTTTTCCTTAGGGCAAGTAGTTAAATTTGGTAGCAACTTACGGGACACTGTCACCATTTTTAGCATGATTTTGGAAATCTCAAAAACATAGATCAATCCTTTGAAGCTGAACAATAATGGTTTTATTTTGTAGAGCAGTACTCGAAAAACGATTAGAACCCATTAGGAAGTGAGGATGGCTAATGATGGCAAGGACGGATTGTGATGTGGATTTTTGAAAAAGTGTCAGGATGTCAGTTTTTCAAAGGTTCACATTTGGCTCGAAAATCATTAAAATTTTGCACAAATGTTGCTGCAGTGTGGATGTCCCTCAAGAAATTGCTTCTAATCATTTAGTTAGTGCAAATTAAGTTCTTATTACATAAACGTAGGGACCATTTCATGAATTTATAACAGTTTTAGGCAAATATATCGTGACAGTGTCCGTTTAAATTGGTACCAATTTTAATTCCATCAGTGTGATAGCGCCAGCTGGTGGTTGCCACTGCAAAGGTTGCCATGGATACCATGCATGACTCCACCATTATCTAAACCACCTTTCCTAAGCTCACCTAGTGGTGATGAGTTAAACAATAACATGCACCAGTTTTAATAACAAGCCCAGAATACTTGGGATTTTACTGCTGCAAACTATTACCTTGGAACTGTGTCAGCCAGTCAGGTTGGTTATAATGCTGCAATGCAGTGATCACAGTGTTCAGGAAAACACATATAAGCACTGTCCAGTAAAAAGCCTGATGCTTGACAACTTGTCTTATTCGGATTTTCCACCTTTTGTTTCTCTTAAGAAATCTTTGCCAGCAACTTTTCCTATAGAGAGTAAAATAATAACATTACCAGTAATTATATGATTGGCAACATTAATTCTGCTGAATTGATGATGAGCATTGGATGTTCTTAGAACAAAATAATGTGAAGAAGAATTATTGTTTATAAAAAAATCAGCAAAAAACTGTAACAAAAACTAAAAACATGGAATGTTTTCAATCATTAGTAAGATCATCTTTACATCACATCTTAAAACTGTGAAGGTGATCTAATGATCAAAAACATTCAGTATTTTTGTTATAGCTTTTTTATTTTACTTTTTTAATTTTTTTACATACATTTTTACTTGACAATGTCTAATGATGAAATGTCCATTGTTATTTAATTAAAACTAAGTGTGAGTCTTAAAAGACACAATTAATTAATATTATTTTATAGTCTAAAGCTGGGTTTCCAGTCACAAAAAGCAAAGCTAGAAAAATTGAAGAGTCTGTGTGTAACTAATACCACAAAAACTTTGCAGTTTCTCAAACAATTGTGCTTGCACCAGACTATGAAAAGGTAAACACACATTTAGTTTTCTTTCTTTTCAAACCTAATTTCATATTAAACACTAACTTTTTTCCTGTGTTTAGTCTATGCCTTCTTCCAGACTGTCCTGTAAGTACAACGGCTGTCATTGCAACATCTCCATCTTCCACTCGATCAAGATTTCTTCTTCTTGATATGTCTACATTTCCATCTTCCTCCTCCTCTTCTTCTAGCATAAGATCCTCTATTAAAATTAACAACATGAAAAACACAACATTCTCAATTAATTGAAAAAAACTAGCCTGAAAAAGAAATTGCCTTGGCCCAAGGTCTAGAGAGAGCAAAAAATAGTTCAGAAAAATAATTATTTAATATTTGATATTTTTCTCAAATGGAGATTCACAAAATCTGGATTCCACTGTACAATACTATAGGAAATAGCATGGTTTCTAGGGGTATTTGGGATAAATGCCACAAGTGATATTTCAAATTCACCAAAATGTCACAAGCTGTGAAGCGGTGAGTGATATTTGGGGAGTTTCGAAATATCACGAGCCAGTATTTATCCCAAATACCCCACAGAAACCATGCTATTTTTCATTTATACTACAAGGCAAAAATATTTCTCATTTCATGTAACGCACATACATTTTTTGGCCACGAGTGAATGACAAGTGATTAAACATGTGATCGCTCAAACATCACACAAATAATTTTCAGCTGTAATTACAAAACTGTACTTGAATGTCTGGAAATCTTAGTTTCAAAGAGTGAAAGTCTTAAACAGTCTCATCGTCAGTCAAAGTCGGTTAATTATCTGCCATTGATTCTGCTTCTGAAACATTACTCTTCGGCTCGGCAAATTTTTGACTGAGCTGCATGACGGTGACTTGACAGCTGTGGAAGTTGTTGATTGTCATCATCTGCTCTTCGTTCATCATCAGCGTGTTTGCCAGTAGAGGAAAGGCCAACATTTTCAAGTGGACGGTGTTGGTTGGACGTGTTTGCCTGACAGCCTGAGCTTATGATTGAGGAAATAAGCCATTGCTCATGACCAGAGACGCCATTAATTGCGGAGCGAGGAAATATTTCCGCCATTGTTTCAAAATTAGAAAACATATCATTTTGGTTACCATGGAAACTGTAATTTTTACATGCAAGTATTTCAAATTTGGCAAAGTGTTGATTGCATTGTTTGTGGCTAGTCGACGTATTCGTTTCATCCCGGCAACGGACCTGAGCATCGCGCTCAAAGTCCCGTTCGCGAACAGAATGATGACCACAATCTGGCCAATTGCAGTCATCATTTTGTTAGCGAATGGGACTTTGAGTGCGATGCTCAACAAGTTTGACAAGCAAAAAGGTCTTTGAAGAGTCCCTTGGTCGGGATGAAACAAAAGCACTACGTTAGACAAGCCACAAACAATGTAATTAACACAAGCAACTGTCAACTTTATTGTTACTGGTAATTGAAAGTGAAGTTGAATAAATAATACTTACAATTTAAGCTGTATGTAAATATTAAATAGCTACATCTTACCTGCTTTGCTTATCCAGTCTATATAACCATGTAAGTGTCGCTCCATTTTTTGTGTTCTTCTTACTTTAAGGAACGCTCTCCGGTTCTCTACTCTTTCCCTCTCTTTTGCAAATTCACTGAGAAGAAACAATTAACAATTAACTGATCCACTTTCTTTTAAAATAAGTGTATTTTGAACTAAAAGCATAAATATTTAGTGCCTCATTCACTTTTTATCAGTTGTTCAACGACTGTAGGTTGGCAGTCGAAAGCTCAGTTTTAAACACATTTTAAGTCAGGCTGTGCTTCATCAATTTTTTCTTAAAATAATTTTCATCAGTCTGCATCAGTTCCTTATCATGAAGCGCCACTAAGAGCATTTCCACCTGCAATGGATGGGATGCTATTCTACGCAGAGTCATCCCCAGCAAAAAATTCACTGATACCCATTTATACACCTGGGTGAAGAGAGGTACTATGAGAGTCAAGTGTCTTGCCCAACCAAGTGTCACTTGGGTGTGCATATTTTCCCATGCTTTGTGTCCGCTATGTTTAATTACTTTTGATAGGATCACTTGATTGCCTCCATCCTTTTCTGACTGGCCAAAGGAATGACAGGTTTTATGACACTCAACTGAAACTCACTCTATCCACAAAGTTTATCTGGTTTGAATTTAGTTGCTTTTAAGGAGTTACAATTTTCGTGACAGTGAGTAATAAAACTAAGCAGGCACTGGTAGTCTTGCATTAACCCTATTTGTGCCACGGGCCGATCAGATCAGCCCGCATGTAAACACCTATTCGTGCCAGGGCCGATTTAATTGGCCCATTGATGTAATGAGCAATTTGATTGGTTGCTGAGGCACGACTAACACATTGAGCCAATAGAAACTGCTGTACTATCGAGCTGTTAGTTAACGTCGCTAACTCCTCGTATTTTAAGTCGTGAAGCCTACAGTCACCCAAGTTTGAGCATCTCCATTTACAAAGACAAAAACATGGCGGACATTTTGTTATGCATTTCTTTTTACGCAATGTTACGCGTATAGATTTGACATCTGTGACAAAGCTTCTCCACTTACCCGCTAAGAACACCAAGAACCAAGTTGAGCATAAAAAATGATCCTATTACAACAAGAGAATAATAATATATCCAAAATGCGTAGCCATGGGAGTCATATGCATCAAACGTCTGTGGAAACAAGACACGTGAAATGTAGAAGTTTAGCAATGAAAGTACCGTAGTTCAAAACAATCTGAAAGCATAATGCACGCCATGTGTGGTTTTCGAGAGAGCTTAGACTATAATATTCAACATTCAGATTAAAACATTAAAAATCTGGATTATTTTTGGCATGTACACTGTATAAACTAATGCCATGTGGTACACTCTTGTATATGAAAGCACTTCAGATCATCATTGTGTTATTTGTAAATTTTTCCAGCCTACTTAAATTCCTACATGTAACTGTGTTTTACAACAGCATAATTCTGGCATAAGTCAGATAAATTTAAAGTAAAAACTAAACTTAAAGTTAGCATACCCAGTACATGATGTCTGTCCATCCCTCATTAGTAATTACTTGAAAGACTGTCAGCATAGCAGCAAATATGTTATCAAATGATGTGATTCCATCATTTGGCCCTTCCCAAAATTCCATACACTTTTGACCGTCTGGACAAGGTGTTCCCTTTCCAGTATCATTACATATTTGAGGATCATCTGGGTTCTCTATTTGCCAAACACCTGTCAGTGAATAAAAATGAAATTAATAATATTAAAAGTCACATTTCTGGTTAAATCTGACTGAGTACCTCTCTCATTACAAGATAATAATTATGAAGATAAGGCCATAGTGACCAAAAATGGACAATATTATCGCTTTTAAATATTCCCCACACTGCCATTTTGGATTTGATAACGTACTGTATTGTAATTGCCCTATTGTTTCACACAAAATATGCTGTGCTTCATAGCAATAAAGGCAACCACAACAAGTTATCAAATCCAAAATGGTGGTGTGCGGGAAATTTAAATAATTAATAATCTTTTCCATTTTTTTGTTGCTATTAAATCATATTTCTCTTTTGTTCGGTAAAATTTGAAATTTAGGCACTACTTCAAACAATTTAAGGTCAATTTTTCAAAAGAGTGGAGGTTCCCTTTAAAGAGTTTTTAATTACCATATACATGCTATTCTTGTACTTCTATGCACCAAAAAAATTTCAGTCAACTTCCCATCCAAACAGAAATATTGGAAAGGCAAATTTTAAAATGTAAATGTTTAAAGCCCTGCCCAAAGTAAAGCCCACTTGAAAGGGACATTAGACAAATATAAGACACATGCATAAACAAAGAGGTATGTGTTATAAAGCCATTGATCACATAGAGTACACCCCTAACAATGTAAATTTTTAATACAAATAGTGAGACAATGCTTAAAGGTAAGACTGTGCCGCAGTTTAGGTCCTAGATACTGAAGTGAATATTTTTCGCAAAATATTGAGGTGAAATGAGGTAGAAGGAATTCACCTTTTCTTATGTAAACTTAATTACAAGTTGTAGTTAAAATTTATCTTTGTTTTGAATTTTGCAAACCAGTTTGAAAGAAAAAGAAATAAAATTGAAACTGGTTTGCAAAATTCAAAACCAGAAAAACAATTTAACCACAACATACACAACAAAAATATAAGAATTTAAACAGTTGCAAATAACAGAATTTTGAGCAAAAAATGTGTCTTTGCAAGCATTGCTGGCAGGAAGAGTATATATAACCCCATTCACACCAACAGTTTAAACCAGTTTAACAAAATAACGATATACATGTACATGTATAAGCAAAAACGTCAAGACTGAATTTTACATAGGATTTCTGTAAGGTCTAACTTAATTGCTTTCTCTTCATTGTGCTAACTTTGAAGTAAGAACATCAGTTAACAACTTCTATAAAGAAGACAACTTTAAACCAGGTTTAACTAAACAGCTTTTAAACTCATTTTAGCTTCAGTATGAATGGGGCATATATCTATCTACAAGCAGGGTAAAGAAAGCAAAGCTTATATGGAGAGTAGTTAAATAACAGTTTTCTTTTTCATTTACTTACCTGACACATTTGCATGGCACACAATGTGAAATTTTCCAACAAGAAATTCTAATCCTATGATTGCATAAATTATGATTACAAATCCTACGAGTAAACAAATTTGCAGAAGAGGCACCATGGCGCACATGATGGACTTCATAACTACTTGAAGACCTGCCAAAAACAACAAGCAAAACATTACCAGCTAAAAGTTTAAGTCTGCATATGAGCCTAGTGGCCCATCAGGCCAGTGCTTATCCCAGTTTCTGTAGCACGAGGCAGCTTGGAGTATTGCTACTCCTTGGATGGGATGCTAGTCCATCACAGTGTTACCCCCTCCAGCATTGAATTTGTCAGTACCCATTTATACACCTGGGTGAAGTGAGGGAATTTCCCCGGCTACTACGAGTTTGAGCCCGGCTACTTTGAAACGAAACCAAAAATACACCAAACAAAAAAATCCCCCGGCTACTTTTTACTTTCCCTGCCAACTTGAAAAATTAGAGACAGCCCTGAGTGAGGCACTATGAATGTGCCATAGGCGTACGGGCAATTTTTTGCCAGGGGGGGCGGTGAACCATTTGCCCAAAAAATTCTCCCAAGTTGCCTTGCCCAAATTTTCTCATGCTGCCCAAAAAATCTGATTTGCCCAAAATTTGGGGGGGCTACAGCCCCCTACCCCACCCCCCTCCCCGGCCCGTATGCCTATGAGAAGTGCCATTGCTCTGGCCAGGTCTTAAATCCAGATTGCTCAATAAGACGTCCAGCACACTAAACATTAGGCCAGCCCAGCTTTTACAAGTGAATTCATACAAGCTGAACCATGAATTTCATTCAAAGTGCATTCCATATGAAGCTCATGTCAAAGATTTGCCACATATACACCAACATTTTACAGGTAGGAAAAAGGCAAAATCCATGCCAAAGACCTTCGGCAGAACTTGAATGGCATGTATGAGGTGGCAAATGGTAAATTTGAGACTTTGGGAGACCAAAAGACTAGGGTTTTTCTATGCAAGACCGAGACTGAGATTTTGGATTGCAACACCAAGAATAAGACCCTAAAACAGCTTTGTAAACAAATTGAGACGACAAGATGTTCAGAAATGCTCAATAAATAAGACTGCAAGACCCAGAATATTTGTCTACAGTTTTGTGAGATATCCCTTGGGCATCCTGGGCCTTCGTGTGAAGTTTTGTAAATCCAGAGCTCGACGTTGCGACCTGTGGGGTCGCCAATGTGACTGGATTTGGTCCGCTGGCGACTAACTTTTCACGTGTGGTCGCCAGTGTGGCCACCGCGATTTCAAGTTATTATTTTATTTATTTAGTTTTTCATTTCCTAAGATCCATGACGAAATGAATGAATGTTAATTGTAAACCACGAGGAATGTAATTTCTTATCACTTTCATGTAAAAAGTCGTTTAAACCGCCTTAACTATAATTACTATTGTGAAATCAGTTATCTACATGTTTGGTTGAAAGCATTCCGGAAGTGACATTTGTTCCTAAAATGAGATTTTTGCAAAACGAAAAATTCTTTACCATTTGATTGTAAACTATGGTCTATCCATTTCAAAAGAAATAACATTCGTTTTCACAATACAATTAGTGATATGTAGTAGGAAAAGAATAGGGAGTTAATTTAATTTACGAAAGCTCGCATCAATCCGCATGTAGCGATTATATATTTGTCGTAGCTTTCTCTTGAATAAAACTATAGTTTTCTTTTTCGTTGCCAATATTTTGTAGTTCCTAAAGAGCATGTGAAAGAATAAAATACATTGATAGTAGATCGTAAACGGCCGAAATGCAAACCTCAGACACACGCATTAGCATTTTTGTATTGTTGGAGATATCGGATTTCTTCTTGTCCAGTTAAGCTATTTTTAGGTTTCCCAAAAAGTGGTTAGTATTTTGGTCATATGTCAACTTCTTCCAATCATGCAATGTATCTCAAGTTTTAACAAAAATAGCCCGCTTTTGACTTTCAACATTTGTATTTATTCCCGCTTGTGATTGAATTCAATTACCGTATTTAGCACGTCGGCACGCTATCGAATTTTCCGCCCAGCGCAACTCATCAAGATGGATGCTTGAAAGACTTCGACTTGAAAAAAGGCTGACTTGAAATAAACTGCTTAAATGGCAAAAAAAGAAAGATGATCAAACCAATTTGAATAAGGAAGGCATATTGCAGCGTTGCAATTATTTTTATGTTTGCTACGACCTACTTTCAAATGTAACGTTTTGTTTGGTTTGGTTTGTACAGAAAATACAAGGAAGAGACTAAAAACGATTGAATACAAGCTTGCACGCCGTTTTGAACTCTTCCAATTCCGACCGGTTGCAAATTGAAATTATAGTTTCACACACACGCAAATGGAATTGCCGCGTGCAGTCGCCATTAATTAATGAACACCGAAACATGCAGAAACCTGCAAGAAAAGTTTTTCGGCCCGAAGGCCCGGAAATTTTTGGTGACCAAAAAATTTGTGCTGGCGACCAAATCTTAAAACTTAGGAGCCAGCTGGCTCCAAGGTTTTTTTTCTAAAGTCGAGCCCTGAAATCGTTTGCATTTACAGTAGTAGATTCAAAATTATATTAGTTAGCTGTAAAACATCATTTTACTTTCAGCAAAATGACATTAAGAATGAAAAACCTCAAAATCCCACCAACATACAGTGTATTTATAAAGTGAAGTTCTTGTATGTTTATCGTGTTTGTCAGTTACACAAAGGCTGAAATATTCCCAATTTCAGTAAACAGGGGCGGATCTAGGGGGAGGGTGCAGGGGGTGCACAACCGCTCCCCCCTCCCTGGGGATGACCTGCGACTTTGTAATGTAACTAGTGTTCTGCTCACATTACCCATGAATTACATCATTCCTTAGTGGTGCACCCCTCCTGAGCAAATCCTCGATCCGCCCCTACTAAAGCTCACTATTTTTAATACCCTATATGAAAACACTGAAACAAACCTCGCACAACATGTACAAGTGATAGAGTGGCTCCAGAGGGGAAAAAAATTAAAATCGATAAAGTAAGTTAACGGCGTTCTGCAACATTTCATTGCTTTTGGAACCAATAAGTCCAATAACTGACAAATTTCACCCAATTCTTTCCAGCCAAGATCTGTGGATTCCGCCGCCATTTTGAAAACTGTTGGGAATCTCCGCTGTACGCTAGGAACGTGGTCCCCCCAGGGAGTCTCGCGTTGCTCGATCAAATTCCTTCGCTTCCCATGCGTGAAAATTTACGTGAGAAGATGCGACAGTCCATTAAAAATTTCAACGTTTATTTCTTCACCCAGACTTCAAATATCAGCTTAGATGACGTTTATTTACCCATATTTCGTCTCTGGAATTGGAAGAGGTATGTCTGAGATTGGAAAAAGGTGGCAAAAGCCCGCCGAGAGAGAGAGAGAGAGAGATTCGTCGATGAGCTGATTTGTGGTGAGTAATGCATGTTGCTCATTTCTATGTATTTAACCAATGAAAGAATAATTTCATTGTTGTAATATCCCTTCTTCTTCGATTGAAACTGATATAACTTTTTAATTTATTGATTTATCCTTTCTTCGTTGCCTTTGTTTAGAGAAAGGCCGTAAAATTTCACGTCATGCCTGTAAAATCACGAACAATAAAGTGAAGCCAATATTTGCTCCTCGTCCCTTCAGCTTCTTATCAATATTGACTGGCGTTTTGACTTGATACTTTCATTTGTTGCTTTCGGGAAGTCGGTAAAGGGGAGTGTTTTCCAGCCACGACAGAGACATTCTCTATCTCCAGGTATGCAGACATTGATTCGAACTATTTTCAGCTGCGCATTGGTTTTGCATAATTAGTAAGAGCGGTTTGCACTTGACTGTCGAAAGTAGTTCGTTTGCTTTGGTTTTGTACTATTACAATAGTGATTGGCTTGTGCCACTTTTTCGGCCAATCAGACGCAAAACTAAAACCACTCGCATGCATACAGTTTTCTGGGCTTTGTGTCATGTAGTTTTGATTGGTTCATTGGAATGTCCATGTCCATTGCAACTGGTCAGAGTGATTGCTTTAGTTCTGGTTTTATGACACTCAATTGAATTCCCTGGATCCCTAGATTTGCTAAGTGATTGTTAAAAACTCCAGCCACTTTTTCATCCAATTAGAAATAATCCAACAGGAGTGATCCAGGAGTCAGGCAGTAGCCTCCCACCCAATTACCCCCAGGGCGTTTGATGTTCTTAGCTCGTTCTCTCTTTCGACTTGCACACACCATTGCTGCTTCTTCAAATGACCATTTCATTGATAAATATAATAAATTTCTTATCTAATATATGTGCATCTGGGTAGGATACATGTAAATGCGCTGGTATCCTGCAGAATCACCTTTTAACAATATGTACACTGACTGCATTGTAAGAAAAATATATAACATCAACATAGTAGAGCAAAACAATTGCAGTTCACTTACTTGGAATGCCTGATACTAGCTTGAGTGGCCGTAGCACTCTTGCAGCTCTTAGAGCCTTCAGACTTCCAGCATCGAAGACACTGAGTTGTGGCAAGCTCAAGAGCCTAAAATTTAATGAAAAGTTGAATAATATTTTGTGAGCTTGTTACAATTCAGCAGCCCCTAGATATGTTCCATTCTCAGTTATGAAATAATATTCAGCATTACCAGATTAAGAAAAATTATTGTTTGGTCATCACAGACAAGGGAAAATTTAATAAGCTGTGACACCCAAATGGCATGCATATTCAAAGCCTTTGAATTATTTTCTAACTTTGTCCAGTCAGCTGATTGAAGTATGCATTGTATTTGTTGTTTCTTCATAGTAGTCCAGTGAATCTTAAGGTTACAGTATTATTATTATTGTTAGTGGCTACCAATTTTTCTTAGTATGATTTAGGGGCTAATAACTTAAGCAATTTTTGAAAATCGAAAAGATCCGGTAATATTGTGTCACCAGTTTTTAATGAATATACAGCTTTATTAAAAACTAGCAGTGGTATATTGCATTTCCATTTTAATTGGTTGAGAGGCAATGGTATATGAGCTCATATACCATTGACCTACCAAAAAGGTACATGTACACGTAAAAGAATGCATTTTTGCAATGTCTGTACAAGACTTTTGGGGCGTTTTTAATAAAACAACTATTCCACTAGTGCTTGTTGGATATGAGATGGTTATAGCCAACTCGGTACTAAATGTATTCGATTTTTGTCCAACTAAAATTAGTAGCAGCTAACAGTTACTGTTCGTACTAACCTTAAGTTACAGTGTGCCATTTTAATGTGTTTCGTGTCAACAATTTTATCATTGATGTCATTTTGACACCAGATTTAAAGGAATGAAAGGACTACAGCTAACTTGTTTAACAGGTCTCTGGGAAACTGTTAATAAATCATAAATCTGAGAGAACAAATTATTTGCACTTAACTGTTGCTGAATGGAAGTCAATTATTAACAATTATTCCACGAGTGTGCATTAGATATGAGAGGTAGATACCCAACGAAGTACAGTACCTAGCAGTGAGTTTGCCAAGTGCACAAGGTAGGCACAAACTGACCCCAAAACGCTTGCCTTCATTCAACTTGTTTGTTTTTGATGCGGGTAGGCTGACATTGTGTACAAATATAGAACTAGCCATTCTAAAAAATTGTATGCTTTTTGTTTTCTGAATTTTGAATTTTTTGGCAGGAGTGATGTCACAAGTTTAGTTCCAAAATTTTCTTTACAGAGTTTGGAACATTTGATGACAGTTTCTGAAACAAAAGGATTCTGAAAATGACAAAATATCTAAAATATGTCAATCCAAAAAAACCATTGTGAGCTATTTTTAGTAACAAAATGGTGGGAAATTCAAACTTCAATTAGCAATAACTTTTGATTAGATTAACATATTTAAGAAATGTTTGCAGTTTCAGGGTCTCTGACAATTTCTTTTAGAAACTGTTGTAAAATGTTCCATATTAATTTTAAAAAATTTTGGTGCAAACGTCATTTTCCCACCAAAAAATTCAAAATTCAAAAAAACAAAAAGCATATGATTTTTCAGAATGACATGTTCCATATTTATGCAAAATTTCTGCTAGCCCATATCAAAAGCAAAAAAGATGAATGAAGGTGAGTGTTTTTGGGTCACTTTGTGCCCACCAAGGTAACTATCTCAAATCTAACAAGTGGAATAATTATTGTGTTATTGAAAACACGCAAGAAATTACAATATTTGGGCTCCCTGGCTGTTCTCGCCATGGTATATGAGCGCATATACCATGACCTATAAACCAATCAAAACTCAGGAATTGAAAGACATCATGGCTAGTTTTTAATAATGTTTATTATCGTTTGGTGTGTAGCATTGCTGTATGAAGTAATTATGTTACTTGTTTTCTTGATTGGTCTTTTTCAAGTGTGTGTTATTGATTCTCATTGAATGGCAGGTAACCAGACCAGTAAATTTACATGTACTTTTATTTTTCACAGATGCTCAAAAACACCTCAGTTGCAGAACTTGTGATCATTTCCCTTACATTTGCAAGGTATGTCCATTAAAATTATTAATCATATTTGTATTAGACAATAAATGTACATTTAAGGTTGTGGTAGAGTTCATTTTAAAGTAGACTTTGAAATTTGAACCAACATTAGTTTTTCAAAAAAAAATATTGACTTTATAGAATATCAAGGGAAAAAGAAAAAACTACCAGTGCTCTGACAATTTTCCAAATATTTAACTGAAACAAAGTAATGCATTCATTAGGTTCTTTGTAAATAAACACATACAAATACAGATCAAGAGTTTGAAAAGCATTTCATTTCACAAGTGTTCTTGCACAAGTATTGATAAAGTTTATGTATGATCACTTCTGGTAAAGCTCTAGTAACATTTTTACTTTTGTTGTGTTCAACATTTTTCCCTGTGGGGAAATTATTGTAAGCTTTAAATATTTTCCACTTGTGCCGTATACTGCGGCAAAAAGGATGTGACATTTCAAGACATGCCATTAGATAAGACTTTGGTCTGCTATAGGGAAGATATTTGTTTACAAACATTGTTTTTGTTATTTAAATTGCCAACAAGTGAAACAAAAGAGCTCTTTGTTTCACCAGCCAATAGTTTTCTGGTTGGCACATTAATAGCAATGGGAGATGTCACTGATATCTTCCCTATATTTCAATTTTGGAATGAAAGAAAGCCTGTTACTTGGTTTAGTAGGAGCCTAAACCAGTGAATTTGCTGAATTTCTGCTCCTGTGAAATTCAAAACAATAGCAGAGGTGCACAATTCATACTGGCCAATACTGGGTCTTTTGAAGAATCTCAATCAACAATGCATTCTCCTTTTGTAGTTCATTTTTTTAATATGTGAACCAAGCTGATTAGTATGCAGCACAAGCTTTAAGAAGCAAGTTTCTGTGCTGCATACTAATTAGCTGGATTCACTCATTTAAAAATTAAACTCTGATCAGATATGATGCCATTTGCTCTCTTGATCCAGCTCTCAATGCAACTCGACTGAAACATAATCTGGTAATGATGGACAATTTAAACAAAACATTGTTGTTTAAAGAAACCGGACTTATTTTGAAAATTAAGGTGCAATAATTGACATGGTGCATTCTTGCCAAAATGTAATTGGAATCGAGAGAGAACAAGAACAACATTTTCTCATCTTAGTAGCACTTTAACAGCGTTTTAAATAATCAGAGAATTTTGATCAAATTTTAAAATTGTTGATAAATCAAATGATGTGCAGGTAAATAATTCTTGTCTTCTATCCAAAAGATTATTTATTTTAAACTATTAATTAAAAATTTTTATGGTCATTCAGTCTTTACCAGCATGCCTGATTATAAGAAAAGCCAACTTTTTGATATTCGTTTTGTATTGTTTTTCCTTATGATATATAATTTTCGGCATAAAAGGTTGCAATGAATCATGTGTTATGATCAGTACCATTTTCAAATAAAAAACGCCAGAATTACTTTGAAGCAGTTTAATGACATGTGCCATTTTATTATTTTCGTTTGTTTATTACAATTATAATAATTAGAGCCGTGTGCATTGCCAACTAAACTGTTTGTCACCATAACAACTTGCACTTAAAAAGTAGCCTTCAGTTTGCCTGCTTTTCAATGATTATGCTCTAAAAGAGCAGTGCAAAATTCTGCTTGAGAGGATCTGATATTGTCACATTTTAGATAGCTTGCATCCGTTCTATATCACACGATCTTGGTTTGACTTCCAAAAGAATGCAAATTTCCAATTTGTCCAATTTTTTATTGAAGTCAAGTTTCTGACTGACCAAACAGAAATAAATAAAGTGCAGGCACAACACAAACAGCCAATTTGGATGTAGCAGAAATGTACAGCAATTCATTTGAATGTTAATGCCAATATTTCCATAGTTTTACTGAAACTCAAATTTTTCATTATCAAACAAATTGATTGCAAGCTTGGTTTATCAATGTTTCATTCCTTTTGAAAGCCGTTCATCATGTACGTGTACGCAAGGCATTAAAATATACAGTACTTCACTCTGCACAGCAAGCATGTGTTAGCTTAACTCTTTTCGCTAACAGTTTTACATTCAACAAGCACTGCTTTGAAGATGATATAAACACTGTGATATAGATTTCTTTGGTGATAATGAAAACGTTTGCTGTGAAATTATTATGCAAACACGTCACTCAAACGACAACATAAAGTTAAACCACCTTGATTGTGTTCCGATCATTATTCAATGAAACAATGTTCATCTTCGGCCTTGTTAGCATTTTCTTTTGTTCGAAAAATGTTTGTTTATCGTATTTTCTTTAACCCTCAGCTCCAAGCAGGTAAATTGAAACGAGAAAAAGCCAGCGTCTAATTGTCAAGGGTCTTAGTGTGTTGATATGACAAATTTACATAAAGAAAGTTTTGTAATGTAAATATGTTGATACAGGCCGCTTCTCGATGGTACATCCGCTTCGCGCTTGGTTTAAGTTTTTTTGTGATGAATTGCGAACTAAGTTCCTTCTGAAGCGATAAAATGGCAGTTTCTTGTTACCCCTGGCGATTCGACAGGTGCAGAGCCCAAACCTTGTGCATGGTGAGCGCCCCACCGCTCTTAATAATTTATTACCCGTTCTATCAACAATTGGTTTTAGAACGAACTGCGAATTTTGAAGTATTTGTCCGCAGGTATCGGCTTTGTAACTTTGCCTCTAGCAAACTTAAACTAAAATTTCACCCTCGACTGCCTGCTTAACTGTCGATAAAATTGCAGCAATAAAGATACGTTTCCTTGGAACAAGCGTGTGACCAAGTGTTAATGTCGAGTGTAGATTTAATGCAGCTTTCCAGAATGTTTTATTTACTTCCAGGCAGTTTTAAAACTAGCGGGTTGTTTGTACTCGAATCCCTTTTTCGCTGCACCACTTTTCTGCAAAACGCTTGTTACCATAGATACTACGTGAGAAAACCTCGTGGGTTTATTTCTCTTATGACTCATGTTTAGTGCGTAGGCGAGTAGTTGTGTTATGCTAGGCATATTTAGCCGCGGTACCTGCTAAGGAAAATTCCTGGGAAAGCAAACTGTTTCGCGGGTATTAAGCTACATCTTCAATTGCTATACAACGCGCAGAAAAGTGCATTTGTCATGTATTGCTTGACAACTAGAATCGAGCTCGCATCGTCGCTTTTTTATTTGATTTTTATTATTTAAATCCCATGTGGAGATTTTGCTTACTTTATACTGATATTACTGTTTAATTGAAGGTTTCTTTAATGCTCTTGTTCGGTCGTAATGTGTACAGTGTATTGGACGGGATTTAGCAATAGATATCGATTTTGAGCAAATGTCAGATACTACATGTACATGTAATGGATGTGTCGCCACTTGTGTTTTCGACTTTTTATATAACATGCCTATTTACACTAGCGACGCTAAATAATTGAACACCGACGAGTTTTGGCTCGGAGGAATTGTGCGCAGTGAAGTATCCACATTAAAGCCCGACTCTAAGAAAATGTTCTGTTCAGAACTGTAGCGAGTTGGGCAATGAGAATGTTCGGTTTTATCGTCAATGTGTTTATAGTAGGATCTAAGATCGCGTGAAGATCGTCACCCGGTAGGGAGAGTGGCGAAACGATAATCGGCTAATGGAAAGACAATTTCCTCCTCTACAAGTTGCCTGACTCGGACAATCGGCTTTACGAAGAATAGAAGCAACTTTTTACAAGAATCATGCCATGAGGTCGTCTGCAATTGACACGCGGAATATGCGTGACTAACTTTTGTGCTGTTTTTGTCTACGAGTTTCGGTTGAGCGAGTTCCGTTCACTGAGATTCTAGAATTTTGCGTTTCGTTAACTCGCGCACGAGACCGTGAAGCAGAAATCGCTTTGGCGCACTCAAGAGTAACGTAAACTCTATCGGGCAGTGTGAACTAGACTCAATATCGCTTAGTTCAGAATGTTTGGTTGTCATGTTTATAGCTGTAATTGCTCAGTGTTACGGCAGTCGTCAAGTAGCTAGAAATATCCGCGCGTTTCGCTTCCGTTAACACGCCGTGTACATTTCAAGCTAACTCGTTTAGCGAAACACTTGCTCGATTGCGCTGTAATTTCCCGTGCGACAGTTTTTGTGAGGAAGAGAAAGCTTGTTTAAATATTGAAATTTACGAGTGAAAATTACAACGACATACATGGTTGAATAAAGAGCACAGGCGTTATGCTGCATATACACACAAGTATTCATACATACCCTGTTACAACGACGACAAAATCCAGCACGTTCCATCCGTTCCGTAGATACGAGTCAGTGTGCAGTACAAATCCAAGAGCTATAATTTTTAATGCGGCTTCTAGACAGAATATTGCTAATAAATATATTTCGGCATCTTCCTAGGAAGTAACAGTAACAATAACAAGTGTGGGTGAGGGATTCTCCTTCGTCCAAGCAAATGTAATAGCGGCAAACACAGGACGACCCTGGGTTCAGCGTCGTTCTGTGTTACACAAGACGCGGTCTCAAAACTTTTACTTACTAGTTTTTGGTTAAGATCGGACTTGTCGTCTTTGGGCAGTGGAGTATTAGCGGCGAGTAGAATGCAATTGACAAAGATGGTCAATAAAATGAAATATTCAAAAGGCTTGTCTTCAGTTAAGGAATATATGATACGGACACAAACGCACAGATACGTAAAACTAGAAAATAAAATCTCACGACAACACGTCACCGAAACAGTACAAATTGACCAGAAAAATTAAGCGAAGACTTCACAACACTCAGCTCTGACAACGGACGCCAACACGCACGCTCAACCTCTGCAATAGACGACAACAAACTCACAGACAACGCCAAACCTGAGAAAACATTTTGTACAAAGACGTTTCGCCCGCAATAAAGGATACTTTACTCTCGACGATGGTGCGGCATATTTTTCTAATAAAATTTTCCTTTGAGAAGATGAACAGTGATCGGTCCGCACACACGATCGGTGATGTTTCGGTACCAGCTTGCATCGAAGACTTACGCGAAATATTACTCGAGTTGGCCATACGCGTTTTATAAAAGTCCTCTGAAGGCACCGAGGACGGCCGTCGATTGTCCGCCATTTTTCTTGATTTGAGCTGTTTTCAAGCCACATTCAGCCGCAATCTCGGGCTATAGATGACTGGCGTCGCGTGCTCGCAAACGCGAAAGTTCGTTTCCAGCCATAGAATTAACCGCCTTCAAGCGATTCAATCATACAGGTTTTCGGGTTTCCTTCTTGCCTTGACACCGTATGCTAATTACAAGTGGCCTATCAAATGAGACCGACACTGGCGGGTCACGTGATTTCGACTGGTACTGGTTTGGGTGTGAAAATGACAAAAAAACGCACTCATGGCCATCACACCAAATTCACCTGTTACTGCTTCCCAACCAACGTCCGTAGCGGCAGCCGCGAAAACGTTTTTTTTGGTTCGTTTAGGCAGCCCAGGCCGTGATAATCTTATTGAATATTGATTGTGAAAGCTTCTTGCATGAGAATAGGTAGTTCCCGTGAAGCACTTTGTGGGGTGGGCGGAATGTCAATGAAAATTCACTCTTCAGTCTGACATCTGCACCCCCTCAAAAATAAATTGTCTATGTTTAAGTACTTTTCGTTTAGAGGAAAATACTTCACGTCCATATATACGTCACGTCCATATTTATCAGTAATTGGGCAGAGGTTTTTAATAATCCTGCGAGAATCATTTGCGTGTTTCTTTCCATGGAAATTTGCTTTGAATCCTTAAGTCGGCTTTTGTGTGGATACTGTTGCGAATTCACCAGCGTTAAAAACAACAATTCCCTTAAGCTAAGCCTAGTACCGGCTCATTTTATCGGCACTTAGCCTCGCCAATTTTGGAAACTTTTCTCAGGACATATCCCTCCCAAACTGTGTCTGCCAGCAATTCTGTCCCCTCGTGTAACGCATAGGGGTTTTTTTAATACTTATCCCAGATCTGTTCAGGCTTTGGTTAGTTTAGGCTCGAGTAGGGTAGGTCGTTAAAAGGTATGCTACTCGTTTTGACTTGAAAAAACATAAACAAGTCGCTTGAGTCTTAATTCGTCCTCATTACAAGAAAACAGGTGATTCGGCGAAAGCTACACACAAGCGTCCACTTTCACGATACCAAACTTGTAGGAATGCTTGTTTGGGGCCGCTAGATTGAGACCACGCGGACAATCGAGAAAAAAAAAGTTTTTTGAACGCCAAAACTTTCTTTTCATGCACTGAAATGTTTTCTTCGACTTAACAGAGTGAAGCGTCTCTCGAAGTTTTGCAATATTTATGTTGTCACAACGTGATAAGGCTTGGTTGTTTTAATCGAATTATTTAAAAAATCCTCAAGGCAGTCTGACGCCTTCGTTGAATAACATGTCATAGACGCGCGCTCGTTTTTCGTCCAGAAAGACCTGTGTTCAGTTTGAAGTCAAGTATCAACTTGGCATTGGGATGTCTTACTTTTAATTCATCTCTCTCTTGTCTTGTTTTAATTTAACCGATATAAATTATGAATGCGTTTCTTGACAGCTGTTGGTTTGCCGATTTGAAGGCGAGATTCTTTCACTGTTTTCGCACGGTAACGACCAATGTTCTGAGCGCGCAAGTGTTGTCTAGCCTGAAACACCGGATATTAAATTACACACTTTCATTTTACGTTTCATTATTCAGGCCAGGCTCGACAAATAATTGTTTATCAGTAGGCGACACAGAAGAGAGAAATTCCAACTAACCGCTGAGCAAAACAAAAATACATTACCGCTGGCTTGATTCTTGAATAAGCAAGCGCCTCGGGCACTGGCATCTTGCGCCTTTATAAGCACTGCGAACGTCGTACCACCATTTTAGATTGTGACGAAAGGAGTTTTTGAACGTAACAAACATTTTGTAAAGTTCAATAGAGATCACTGTGCCCCTGTACTCGGTTGTATCTTCTCAGTTTCGATTTTATTACGCCCCGAGAATTGTGTTTCGAGAGTTATTTTGTATTTTAATTTTAACAATTATTATAATAGTTTCACTCGGTTGCCAGGCTATTGAACTCTGGTGAATGTACTCTCCATTCTTATCTTCGTAAATCGCGCGATAACTTTTATGTGCTTTTAGATGCCGAAATTGTTCAGATGGTTCATTTTAGGCTTCTTCCTTACTGTTTACTCCGCTTTAATTTTGTAACTGTTCTTTTACACGTTGTGTTTTTAGATCGCCTTATTGCCGAAAGAATCCGCCTATACAGGATTGCATATCGGTGCGTCGAAAAATATTCGATATAGAAGCTTTTCCGTCAGCTACGATCTGCTTTTCCATTTTGATTTGTTTTTTATTGTAAAGGTATTTTAGAATTTTTCGTGGTTCCTTTACAATCGGTATTCTCTGTATTTTTTTACACCTTGGAATATAGAATATCTCACAGAATAAAAACTAAAACACGATTAAATGAACAAGTCAGTGCAACCCAATTCTAAGAAGTGCTCTGTTCAAAATCGCTGATGCCACATGAATTACGCCAAATTATCATCATTAAATCAGGCGTGATTGTAAAATTTTAAAATGGAGTTACAATTTTGCTGATTGAATTTATCAAGAGGCGACGATGAAGGGAACAAATTAAGAGATTTCTAGTGAATTCTTGCGGTCTTAAATCGTAGTTTCGTTTGTTTTCATGTTAAGTGGGAAGCGTTTTTTTACTGCGGTTATTGTTCTATCTCTTTCATCAGTAAAACGTGCTATTCATTTCTTGTTATCAACGTTTTCGGGTGTGAGAAAAGCGTTTCTCCTCGTCGTTAAACTAGTACCAATAATTGTGGCGAAAAGCTTCTTTTGTTTGTGATTTTAGTGAAAAATTAAACCGGTGCATGAAATACGCCGACAGAACTTTCGTCATGTTGTTATGGGGCGTTTTCAATAGTTGGTACCCGGTGCTAAATGAATCCTTGTGTTATTCTTAGAGATGCTTTCTTAGAAGGCTCTCTCAGTTTCGCTCGATATTTTAAACAGTTGAAAAAAACTCGCCCTGGAGTTCAGTATGAAAGTCTTTTTCAGAGTTCAAATTTGCAATTAACGTTAAAAATTAGTATGGTTATAAATCAGGCTAAAGCGGAGTACCTGTTACGTTCGTAAATATTTTGTTACATATACTTAACATTAAGTGACAATTTGTCTGCATTTGTTAGCTTGTTTGCTTTTCTCGTGCATGGAAAAGTTCTACTTCTAACTGGGTTTTATATTTTACGTAATCGATTTCAATTAACCGAAACAAGCAACTTCTTTTGGATTACAGCTGCCTAAAAATCTCAAATCCCACCCATATGCTATTTCATCTGTTTCCAGAAAACGAAGAAAATTTCACGTAACATCGACGTCGAACGCGTCAAAACCCGAGACATTCACCTTTTGGGATTTATTTTTCACCCTCAAGTTATTACTTTCCTTGAACCGTTTGTGCTTTTAATTTATCTTCAATAACTAGTTAAGATGTTATTTTGCTCGTTTTACCGGTAAGTATACAAAAACGAGCTTGGCAGACGATTTCGGAGACTTCTATTCAGTGTCGCTCACAACAGCCAACCATTGTTTAGTGAAGCAGGTGGCCGACAGAGTTTTATCTGCTTGGTTTATCCAAATTAATTGTCATCTTAATATTTGTTTTTATTCCTCTTTTATACCTGCAATCAGCCAGTCCTTCTAAAGCTAATAATTTCAATTTTGGCATTTTTCTCTGGGCATTGTTGCCACTGCACAAGAATATATATCGAAAGTGAAATTATCATATTCGTGGCGAACCTGTCACGAATCTTAGATCTGTCGTAAATTGGAGTCGTTTAATTATAGTCCCTTTGTTTTATTCATATTTTCCTTAATTGTTAGCTCGAGTGTCTGCATCCTTGATCACTTTGCTGTCATAAAACTTCCTCGTTAATTTTGCTCGCTCGGCCGGGCGGAAGCAGGAAAAACATCTCTCAGTTTCGCTATCATTTTTCGACACTACTGTTCTACCCGTCTGAATAATCTCGAGGACTAATTATACTTCCTTAACCTCGCTCTCTTGTGACCTCTCTTGTTTAGTCATATCTAAACGTGAATCGTATCAATAACAAACGTCTCCAATTTGATTTTATCTTTTGAAGTGTCTTATTTAAATTAACATGAGCAGCTTAGCCGTGTCCGGTTGAGCCAAGACTTTCGGGTCCGTACGAACATTGCGTATTTGACCATTTGGCAGCTGATTTTAGTGCCATGTCGCGTAGAGGTTTTCATTGTTTTTAGGCCTTTAACAGCGGCTACAAGATATTGTAGTTCCAAAATAATTACTATTTCCCAAGTCGAAAATGTCTACTTTTACTAATGCAGCCCACATAAAATGAAAAGCCCATCTTTCTGATCTTTCTTTTCGCGTTTTTGTTGTCATCAGGTTGACCGGCTTCCTCGCAGACTTCAGTGGACGCATAAGACCGATCTTCATATCACCGAAGGCGTTTTTTCCACTGCCTGCAGATCGTGTGAACGTGAAATGCAAGGGTATTGTGTTAAATAAACTTATGAAAAGTACAGTGCCCTGGCTTCATCAGTTTCTGTTTCTTTCCAATCTGATTTCTGCTGTAGCTGTTCACTGACCTTCTCACGACACCCCAGCAGGTAATCAGTGGATCAAAACTGTTCCAAAGCAAAGAGAAATAGGCTGTTCCAGGTTCGGTTAGTTGGTGGGACTCCAGATTTTTCCATCCGCTGTTCTTCGCGCTGATCCCGTTTTCTGCCTGGTAGTCTGCGCGTTGAAATGATCAAGCTATCCAGGTTAAATCACTGACCGGAATCACCCAAGTGTGCTGTCCCCCCCCCCCCCCCTCACCCCCTTCCTGGGTGACCGGCGAACTATTAGTCACCAGCAAGGAAAATTTGGCGTTTTAGTAGCATACCATTCAGGGCCCGGGGAGATAGAAATATTTCCAAGTTGCTTCTTCTGCGGAAACTGGAATAAACAAATGAAACGTGCTTTGAAATGAGATCCTTGCACATATCTGCACTTAAAAGTTGCCCAAAATTTCTCAAAAAGTTGCTCCAAAAAAGTCAAAAGTTGCTTTCTGTAATGAAAGTTGCTAAAAGGGCAAAAACTTTTTTCTGTTTCAATCTGATCTGTACAACAAAAGTAACATTTCTGAGCATTTCTGTGCAATTTTGCGTTGTAAGCAGCGTCGCTAAATAAACTTGTTTACAATACGCTTTCGCTGGAGTACTCAGTCCCTGCTTCTGCGGCTACCCTCAGGATCTGAATGACCTTCGCAACCTGAAACACTCGAATCAGTGAAGTGTGAATCTTTGTCTGTATTTTCTTTAAAAACCGCTGACCTAGCAGCCAGGCTGCATGCATCTTTCGCCCATGATCTGCCCCAGGGGGGGAGGAACTGCTCCTTTTTTACAGGAAATTCACAAACTGTCTACTGAAACATTGTAAAAAATGGAAGCATGGCCAATTTAAGTACTAAAAGCTGCTCCGATATCTAGAAAACTAGAAATTGCTCAGAATGTAAAAAGTTGCCGAGCAACTTGTGGCAAGCCCAATTTGCACTTAAATGATTGCTATTAATATCTGGCCATTTTCATATTTTATAACTTGTCTGGGCGAAATCTAAATATTTGGTTGCTGACAATAATTAATTTCTGTCAGCCCCGGAGACTTCCGCTGTTTAATATAACCCAAGCACCTGCTTTCCAGGAAACAGGAAGAACTCGCTAATGAGACAACCTTCCTTCCAACGCCAAAGCGCTTAGCCCGGAAGGAGGGACGTACAGGCCACCTAGTAGTAACCTTTTCTGTGTTAAGAAACCCGCCTGTTAGAAAACCCATCGGAAGACCCTACGGTTCGGCAATGGTTAAAGCTCTCCTCTTGACAGGACGTGTTCATCAAAAACGATATCACTTCGCGTACGCGAATAATTAAACGATCCTTGATAATTAAACGTTTTTATCCATCTCCCCACGTAAAAAAAATTTTTTAACACTGCAGGGCCGTACCTAGGATTTTTTTTCTCTTCCTACAAGAAAAAGCCCTCATGTTAGAAAAAAAAAACATTTAGTTTTCCGGGTGGGGCTGGCAACTTACGGCCCTGCACTGACACGCTATAAGCTTCTAGCACTTTCAGGCCTCGGTTATTATGGTCTCGGGTACCCGAGACAGCCCACCCCCTCCAGACAACTTTACCGAGCGTTTATTTGACAAAAAATTGACCCTGTCAGCCGAGTTAAAGTTGACCCTGTTTGATTATTCATAAAGTATTTTGATATTCAACTCACCAGTTATCCTTCTTCCTTTGAATTTCTTTTGTTTATTCGATCACTGGAGGCCTTGCTGGGTTAAATTTTATTTCTCTAGTGCAATTTTTTGCTTAAAAAAATGAAATTCGGACAGTACGTGACACTCGGCACGTTAAGAGTAGGCGAGACAAAGTGTTTATGTGAGAAAAAGTTGTCCCGCCTGCCAGGGTTACCCTACCTGCAGAGACGGTTGGCGGAATTTTTCAACATTTTAGTGAAAAGTTAGCTCGCCCAGGGTAACTCGGGGGGAGGGTTAGTGTAATTCATTTTACTTCGCGAAAGGGGCTAATGCGCGCGCCGGGGCAAGTGCATGCCATCCAGGGGTCCTGGGGCGGGCTCCGCCGGAACAAATTAAAATGAATGCTCCCAGGTTGGCTAAAAAATGCATCCCAATATATATACTAGACGAAGAAAATGATTTTATTATCGCTTATCTGTGAGAGCAATAAAACGGTTGGGTAAA
Source organism: Blastomussa wellsi (assembly GCA_947652115.1). Lineage (NCBI taxonomy): Eukaryota > Metazoa > Cnidaria > Anthozoa > Scleractinia > Plerogyridae > Blastomussa > Blastomussa wellsi. The sequence goes on from OX393563.1 coordinate 10,507,166, forward strand.
TTTAAAACTTCTAAAACTTTTAAATAGTTCGCGTGTGGCTTGGGCAGTTTAAGTTTACCTTCCAAGGGCCTCTGCCCGGTAACCGAGCTGGCTCTGTTGCCGGGACGAATTTTGTCGTCTGTTCATATGGGAAATATCAGTCCGGACAACCGGAATGAAATTCAACTGGAAAAAAAAATGGCCCGTCACAACGGTTGTAATTTTCCCGACTATCGTAGCTTTTTCGACTCTTGTGACTTCAAAATAAAGCTAATTCTTGAACTTCTGAAGAGGAAATACAAACAAGGCAAAATTATGCCATTTTGGCCGTCTTGTTGTGAAAGTGAAGCTATTTTGTCAAAAAAGTTTCCCCTCGGTAACCGGGCTGGAGAGTTCATATCGGAAAATCTTCATCCCGGTTGATCTCGGTTATTGAAACCGACATTTCGGCAAGCGGGCTGACCCAACTTGCATATGAACACATCGAAACTTTTACAAATTAAACGCGAGATCTCGGTATAAACCGGGCCAGCGCGGTCAACCGGGGTCATGTGAAGAGACCCTAAGTTTCTCATATTGTATTCTGCGCGGTTGGGAGTGAATAATTGCTGTAAGTACTCTGGGGCAAGTTTGTGAATTATTTTAAACATTATCAATGCTTTTTGTGTCTGGCGGCGTTTAGATAACTTCCCTTTTTCAAAAGAAGGCTCGAGCTTGTATCACAAGGCAATTTTGTGATTACTCTGGCTGCGCGATTTTGAAGTTTTTTTTTTTGCAATTTATCAACTGACTGCTAAAACAATCCAGTAATACAGTACAAGGAGACTTTACTGGATATTGCTTCAAGGTGTTCTTCAAGGTGTTTTCTTCATAATTTTTCTAAGAGGTATACAGCAGCAGATACAATAGGCACAAGCTACAGTTGTGGCAAGCCCTGTGTAGGGCTTGCCACAAGTTGCTCGGCAACTTTTCGTATTTGGAGCAACTTTTTGCATTCTGAGCAATTTCTAGTTTTCTAAATATCGGAGCAGCTTTTAGTTCTTTAATTGGCCGTGTTTCCAATACTTTTTGAATGTTTCAGTAGATAATTAGTGAATTTCCTGTGAAAAAGAAGCAGTTCCTCCCCCTCCCTCCCCCCTGGGGCAGATCATGGGCGAAAGATGTATGCAGCCGGGCTGCTAGGTCATCGTTATTTAAAGAAAATACAAAATGGCGGACGAAGATTCACACTCCACTAATTCGAGTGTTTCAGGTGACGAAGGTCTCGCCATTACAAACGCGTAGTTCTTCCATACTAAGGTATGGATTCAGTTACGTCCTTTATTAATATTGATAATAAATCAGTTACAAACTGATGAAATTCCCTAACCCTCACCGCTTACCCTATTACCCCTCACCCTCCCCCACATATCACCCATTACCCGTCACCCCCACCTGTCTTCTATAGAGCGTTTTCACTCACGTGACCAAAAACCATTCAGTGGACAAAGTCAAGAAACTACGATGTTATAGAATATAAATAAAGAAAGTGCGTTATTCCAAACTTCAGATATTCGTCGAAACGTTTCGCACCAATTTACAGAGCCCAGTATGGAGCCGTTATGCCGCCATATTGGTGTACCTCAGTGGAACACCAACATGGCGGCCGGAAATAGTGTAAACATCTGGAGTTCACTTTGGTTATCTAAGCGGCTGGCTACCTGTTTTGAACAACGAAATGTTCATATAAACACTTTTCCTAATACTTAAACTTATCAAATGGCTAAATCTCGCGAAATAAGTATGTGTTTTTCGACATACATTATCGTAACTGTATGTCACGCACCGTTATAACCCTGAAATTCAAATTGCGCTGGTTTCCAAACGAAGGACGCTGTTGAGCTGAAAAGTTGTAGACAGATATAAATTTAGCACCTCTTATTCCTGATGAGTATAAAAAGCTTGGTGGCTCTTTGGTTTTGGATTTTAGAATTTGATGACGTCACGTGAAAACGCTCTATACCTGCCAACTCTCACGCCTTATTTTCACTGCAGGTTGAACTTCGATCTCACGGCAACTCATGCCTACGACCCAAATTCTCACGCCTTTATGGAAAATACGAGATTGGATAGCTCTAAATATTAAAAAACTCCAAACAAATTATGTAAAATAAATAAATGACTATTCTTTTCCTTGAGATTGCTGATTTTGAAAGCAAAGACTCGCTGGGTCCCCCAGAGGCCGCGATCCTTTTGGTCTGTTGAATGTCATCTGAAACTTTCGTACGTTTTCCGAAATCTGCGTCCATATTCGGAAATCATCGTGACATGTTCGGAAATCCAGGCTCCTCCGGGGTAAAGGGTCTCACGCCTTTGGATAAGAAAATGTTGGCAGGTTTAAACTGTAGTCTTCTATCCCAGCTACATCCTTCAGATTGGTGGATACAATCTTCAACCTATTATTTCAACGTTGCGATTCATAAATTGTGCAAACTTCAATTTTTGAAAAAATTATTTCCCCACTGTAATTTCCCACCGCTTTGCCTACCCGTCAACGATGGCGTCGAAAACCCCTTTTCCTGTTTCATCGGCTTACTTACTTTAATAGACGTTTAACGACTTTAAGAGCTGAAAACGATAAAACGGGTGACTTCGTGCTAGATTCAAAGAAAATATTTAAACTATTCCAGAAAAGCACGGGGGACCAAGTCCCGTGGGAAAATTGTTTCTCCAGACCCGGAAAATCCTGGGGCAGAATTGTTGGATAGGTCACGTGTCTTATGTGTTTCGTGTGATTGGTTTTTGGTAATTTAAATGTACGCGCCCTGTCCGCGCCAAATTTGAATGTGCCACACGTGAATGTTAACGTGAGAAAAAGACGAGCCGATAAAACAAAAGCTTAATCTTTCCTTTCGTTTACACCAAAAGCTGTTTCATTTCGCGACAGCTGGAAAGCGCAAAATTAGGAAGTTCGCGGTTTAAAAATCGACCATGAGCTCCGTGAGACGTAAACTGTTCAAAGAAGGTTCAAACTCTTGGGCTTCGGAAACCATCGTCGAAACCGGGCAAGACAACGAGGCTGCTGAAAATGGCCGCACGGATATTGTCGAGTATACCTTTGTAAACGATGGAGATGTTACAGTGAAAGAGCAAATTGTGGAAAATCCGCACGGACTGAAAACTCCCCAGGAAAACGTGTTTCGAACAGTGGCTCCTTCGTTCTCTGAGAAGGTAAATAAGCTCAGTTGAATTCAAAATTTTCAATTGCTTTAATTTATATTCCATAAACCTACACTTCTGTGAAAAGTCCAACAATAATTATGAAATAATTTAAGATTTAGCAGCCATCTTACAGCAATGTCCAGTAATACTTTTTAATCGTTTGTTCCACGGGATGAATTGTAAACTCGAACTAAATTTGCTCGTTTTAAACGTCCATCGCCCGTGGCCAAAATTATTTGCTGCAAAGTTTTAAGCAATCACATCACTTTTCTTACTCGTTGATTTATTGCAGGATCTCGAGAAGCAAATCCTGATTGTCCACGAAGCAGAGGACGAAAGACTTTATAAAACTTGGTCAGAAATGAAGCCACTCGAACGAATACAAGTTGTAACTTGTCATTGTACAGACTTAATTTCGGTTTGTACAAAAGAAACATTTGCACTAATTTTCCTGGACATGTCATCGGTTGCAGGCAACGCTCAAAAAATATGTTCTACTTTAAGGTAAAAAGAAGATTAAAATTCCCTAGCACTTTTTATTCTATACGACACATGACAAAACCACACGAAACCAGCTTAAATAATTTCTGTCCCAATTCTCCTTTCTGCTTGTTACACAATACCATCTCTGGGAATACAAAGGCAGTAAGTACATCAATACAATCTCCTCAAGCTGTTAGAGCTTATTATCTGTAAGGAGAAGTGAGATCTGACCAGTATGTGCAAATATTATTTCAATACTAAGAGACTTTTCCCATGTTCATCAATTACTGGTAAATCAGAACCTAATTAACATGGCAGTTAATGGGTAGAATAAAATATGATAGAACTTGAGTCAACAAGATGTCTTACAGAGAAAGCTAAAGAAATTGTAGGTTGTTGTAGCCATTATTTTGTTTTTAATGAAAACACCTGAATGCCAGCACAAATTCTGCTCACTGGTCTCCATCGGCAGCATTTTTGTACAAGATTGGAATTTTCTTAAAAAAAATACCAAGAAAATTTTCTTTGGCGAACATTTCCCTTTTTTTGAATAACCTTTGCACTTGATAGGTTTGATACTGTACTGTAAGGAGAAATTAGAAATTGATCACTCACAGGGCTGTAAGTAGCATTTATTTCAGTTAATTATTGTTTTGTCAAATCTCCACAGGTACAACCTCAATTCTCTGAACCGTTCTGTTGCAATAATTGGAGTGACAAATGAGGGAAGCAAAGGTGCGTATTTCTAAATTTATTTCTTCAAATCATGATGAAATATCTACTTGGGATGATATCTTCTTTCTTTTGTGTCTTAAATTGACTTTTTTTCTAATTTGAAAGAGGATTTCAGCTCCCATGGAATAAATGACATCATTCAATTGCCAGTGACAGCGGAAACAATGAATCAAGTTTTGCTGAAGTGGGCTGGACATAAGTCGTGTGAAGGTAAAGAAATTAATATGCATTGTGTGCACCCATTCCTCTACTATACATACATGTTATTGATAGCTGAAAGTAGGTTTAGTTTGCAATGGGCCAAGGGGCCCATACACTGTAGCTCATCTGAGTTTCTGTAGCATCACCTTGGCCAGGAGTATTTCTTCTTCCCCCTGAATGGACATTAGTCCACTGCCAGGCCCCCCAACCTGTATTATTGTAATTCGACCAGTATCCATTTACATACGTGTGTGAAAGATAAGTGTCTTGCCTAAGCACAGAATGCAGTGACCCAGTCAGGGACTCAAACCCTAACCAATTACCAACAATTTGGAATCCAATGCACTAACCATTTGGTCACTGTCTCCCATCTTATCAACCATAACCTTTTCTATAAAATCCAGTCTATTCCATGTTTCACTGCTACTGACTGACAAGACAATAATCTAAGTTCTGTCATACTTACATGCTGTTAATTAAAATCGTTATGGTCAGACAAAGGTTTATGTTATCAGCAATCCAGGGAGATATTAGTCAAAAACTATAGTCCCCTGGTAGACCATGGTAGGATGACGTTGTCTGAGTCCCTACTCAGGACTAGCTCTGCAGTGCAGTCTTTAAAGTTCTGAACAGTGTTTATCTTCTGTCCTTACACACTGTAAATTAAATTTCATTAAGGATGCCATACAAAGTGTAGTGAGTTGGTCAAATCCCAGTTACGTTCTGCACATATATTCATGTTTATAAAATAACTGAGATACTAAGTACACTCTCATTGGTTGATACATGTGTTTAGATGAGAGTACGTAAACACTGTTGTGATGTCTTACATGTAGTTTCGTGCATATTTTTAAGAAATATTTATAAAAGCAATATACATGTAGTACTTTTTTCTGTGTTTACATCGCCTCGTCTAAACACTTGGGGGTTTGGGAGAATTATCGAAAGTTATGCAAACCCTCATAACTGTCTTAAATTCTCCCAAATCCCTGAGTGTTAAGATGAGGCTATGTAAACATGGCAAAAGTTCTCATTATTGCTGTAAATCATTCAGGTATGCCAATGACACCACAGAGCCCTGAAGAGAAGGTTCAAGTGCATATAGTTGGTTCAAAATGTTCAGAGACGACTAAAGAGAATGCAGAGGAGTCATCACAATCACTTGGAAACTATTCACCACCCCTGTCTCTTCAGTAAGTGATCAGTATTACATTAACTGGCTATTTTGTTACAGCCAACCTGTGAACTTCTTTGAACCCTCTTAAAGTGCAACTAACCCCAAAATATTTTTTTGTTAAAATAAACCTTTGCACCAGTTCGAAATGCATTGCACCTTTATTTCGTTTCTCCTTTGTACAAATTGCAGACTATTTATAGCATTACAAAATTATGAAAAACTAAGTTATTTGGTTCACGACCAAGTCAGAAAGGGCGTGGGTCTATTCCTGGGTAGACGTCACAAACTGATTTGCATGCATGTTTACAAAGACTTGATGCGACGCAAATCAGGTTGTGACGTCAACCCAGGAATAGACCCACGCCCCTTCTGACTCAGTCGTGCAACAACAGATGCTTGGTTTTTTGTAACCTTTAAATGCTATAAAAAGTCAGCATTTGGTAAAAAGGAGAAATGAAAGGTTGAACGCGTTTCAAACTGGTGCAAAGGTTTATTGAAGCAAAAAAACATTTCGGGGTTAGGTGCACTTTAATGAGAAGTGCAGGGCTGCAAATAACAGGCTGACATCGGACAATAACCGACCAAACTTTGTTAATGTCCGATTAAATACCAACTGTAGTCGGACAGAATGCCCAGTCAATTTTTTTATGCCTTCCAATGCAACGCCAATTTTTTTGCATTGTGAACACTATCAATAACGTCCAGATCACTGTATACTGTTTTGTCTGATCAAAATGTCCTTTCACAGGAAAAAATTATTTGCAGCCCTGGAAGTGTCTATAACTGATCAGAGATGGGAGGTATGGCATTACACATGAACAGAGAAGCATGACACCCAGTTCTTTATTCCACCAGGAAATGAATAGTATTTTTATGTTATATACTAAACAATTCTAAGCAAACTGAGTTCTCAGATTGGCTGTTACTCGGTTGCAATTTTAAACCACAGACTCTCGCTTGCTATGATTATGGTCTGAACTTAATCCACTCTGTAAGTTAAAAGGCAATAAAGGGTTAAAGGAAATAAGGGTTATTTTTTTCAAACGGTAGCATCCATACACTCATACAACACCAGGCTTGCTTCTAAATCAACCTATCACATCAACACCATCAAAACAATGGTAAATTCAACATTCGCTTTACAGCTGTAAAAGTTTAAAATTACCTTAATGAAAGTATTAAACACCTTCCCCTTAAATCGTTTAAAAACAAATCAAGTTAAACATCTTACAGTCTTACTGTTCATGAGTTTTCAACTGGTATTTATTTGTTTATTATTTTTATTTTCTTTTTGTTCCTTTCGTCTTCTTTTTTTATTGACTAATTAATCACTTTACTCAAGCTTTAGTGCCAATTCAACCTACCTACCATATTTAAATAGTATTTAGTTTTACTCAGCTCGATTGGCTTTTTAGTTATGGAGGCGAGCGTGGCCTAGTGGTCAGGGCGCTGCAATCAGGTGGTCCCGGGTTCGAGTCCTCCTCCCTGCCACTAAAACGGATTTGTCTTCGGTGGTCCCGAATTCAACTCCTCCATGCTTTGTAAATAGCCAACTGGTCTGCCTCCTGCCAGTTGGGATTTTTAAGAACTTTCTGTTTCATTTATAATATTTGTTTACGTATTTACAGTGTCCCCAATTAGCACAGCAGTGCTAAATACATTGACACTTAAATAAAGTTATTATTATTATTATTATTATTATTATTATTATTATTCTGAGTAAATGTTACTTTTTTTGTATTAATACATTATGTTGTAAATTAAGTTTAACTTTTTAATTTGGTTATAAAGCTTGTGTTGTTTTTGTTGTTGTAGACTGATCTTAAAATTTATTTGAGCTATAGTTGGAACATCTTCAGATATTCTTTGGAGATCTTTTGAGGTCCTTGGGAATCTTCAGAAATTTTCAGAATATTTACAAGGCATTTGTAAAATCTTCAAAAGGACTGCTGATTGCCTTGAAAATCCTTGAAAATGACCAGAAACTTTGATTCATAGTTCTATTGATCTGTCACATTAAAAGAGGCAGTTCATGAATTTCATAAATATTTTTAGCAAGAACAAAGATTAAGGCTGTACATGCTTTTTTGTTGTTTTTAAAAAGAATTATATGAATTTAACCATGTCGCTTGCTTCCAGCTAATCACAATAAAAACATCCTAATCTCCCAACTGCAATTTAAAAAAACTACTTACAGAGCCTCTAGGGGGATCCGGTGGCATGCTTCCCCAGGAAAAATTTCAAGATATGTACCTCTAAGTTGCCATTTCCTGCATTTTGAGATCACAGTCAATGGAAAATAGAAGAGTTTTTTAACAGGCAGTGAGGCAATCCAGTGCATTACCACGCCAAAAATTACCGCGAGCTGATGCTAGGATGCCCAACGGGTAAAAAAGGTTGAGAAGCCACAGAAAAATGGCAAAGAATCGTGCTAAAAAGACCGGCTAAATGGAGAAAACATTATCTTTCTTTGGCTAGGGAGAGTTTCAAAAACCAGGAGAATTTTGAGAAAAAACAGGAGGCCGGACATATTCGCATATTTATCTCAAATTTGTATCTCAAAAACTGATTTCTTGGAATTTGCATTATCAGAAGAAGTGTAACTAGAATAAAAAATCTTCAGTTACCACAGCTTTGAACTCAAGTTTAGGTGGCTAGGTACTAACTGGCTATTCACTGTAACAATCATGATTTTACTGGTAGTTTATCAGTCACTATCTATTGAAATAATAGAACATCACCAAGCAAATATAACTTAGCCATTTTATACACTTGTGTAAAAAAATCTCTTCAAAAGAATATTGAGCCATACTTGTAGGACTGAATTTTAATGTCTTTTACTTGCTTGCAGACAGAACTGTAGCAACAGAATTTCCCAGGCAGGCAGTTCTGTATTGACATCAGACTCCTTTTACAAACCCTCTTCACTTCAATCTGAAGCCTGCTATCCACAGCTATTTCACAATGGGCAGTGCATTCCCAGTAACAGAGGAAGCTTTGCTGATTTGACACAAAGCCATCACCTCACAAATGATGGTGGCTTGCAACAAAACACTGGCCATGACTCAAATATCACTTCTTCTCATCACTATATTCACGGAGGTAATCACCAAGAACCACCACCATCATCTCTGTTTTTGTCAAGATCAGCACCAGACCACATCCCCCCGCATGGAGGGTTTGTCTCTGCACATATCAGCAGTATGGTTGACCCAGTTTATTCTGAACACTACAACCAGGGCTATGTTTATCACCACATACAATCATCAGATCCAAGCAGACAAAGCACTTTTCCTCAGCATTTTATTCCCATTAACCCACCATCTATCTGTCCAAGTGCCCACAACCCAAACAGTGGAGGGCTCAATACTGGCCATGTGGCAGCATCCAAGGGTGAACAACCTGCAGTATCCACTCAAGCGGTGCCTGACTGTAGTGGTAGTAAATTGGTTGGCGCTCCAGCATACATGATCAGTGGACAACTGGGTAGCAAGGATATGAAAATTACAATGCTACACGATGATCTGTCGAAACACAGCTCCAAAGAAAGGATCAGAAGGTAACAAATGAAAAAATAAAGCATTCAAATTAGCAATTTGTACAATAGATTGTTCTCAAAACTGGTGCAGTGGTGAGAGCATTATGGCCTGGTTGAGCTTGCTCGTCAATTCTTGACCTTTTTCCCGAGGGTTTTCTTCAGGTTCTTTGCTTTTCCTCCATTCACAAAAACAAAGACTTCTAAATTCCAAATCAATCAGGAATCCGAGGTTCACAGGTCTGTCAATTGCAGGGGTATGTGCAAACCTCGTTGTTTTATTTGTTGAGTGGCGACGCTTTGTACTTTTCCCCCATCATTTCCTCTAAGCAAGCACAGAGCTGCCTGTCCACAGGGAAAGCATATTGTTCCAGTAAATGATGAAGACAGTCGGGAACAAGTGCCAGTAGACAACAAAATCCCACTTGAGCCTATATTGTTTGTGCAAGTTGCTGAGTAACATGAAGCATTTGCAATGCAAAATTGCTTTAAGTGTATTTGTAAGCTCTCGCACCAGTTTTTGATTGGATAAAATTAACTCTGAAATTCCTAGAGTACCTCAAAGAAGATTTTCCCTTTCCCCTGACAGAGTACAGAAACCCCTATCACTACTGGTATTTTGCTATGTAAACATTTGTAACTCATTAAATTGGCAAGTTATTAAAATATGTAATGTAAAGTACATGAAATAATTCATATCTGAACTCCAGAGTAAAGATGAAAGTGAGAAACGACCTTTGCAGTGAATTTCCAATTCACTGCTTAGATCATTTCTTACTTTAAAAATATATTATGTAAAATCATGTCATTTCCCTGGACCCAGCCCACACCTTATTCTGTTATTCTACATTGTTTTGCAGAGAACGCATCAAGGAGAGTTGTGACCAGCTACGCTTTCTTTTGCCGAGTGTTGCTGGAAAAAAATCTGATATGGCTTCTGTGAGTTATGAATATAAAAAGTCATTTTACAAAAAGTAAGAATTTGGGAGACACGGTAGGCTAAAGGCTAGTGCATTTGACTTTGGCTAAAGTCATGCAGCGTTGAGTCCTGTCAGAAGTCACTGTGTGATGTTCTTGAGGAAGACATACTTCATGAGAACTCTTGAATTTGATGAAGGACTAGAATCCCATACAGGGAGGGGGGGAAGGTGTGGGACAGAAATAATCGTAGTTTCGTGTTGCTGAAACTGGAGACAAGGGCCAGTCTGATTGCCCATTAGGCTCAAGAACAGAGTTAACTCATACAACACTTGCAGAGTTCAAGTTAGATGCATTTACATTTTTGTATTGTGGGCTTAAATGATACAGGATACTGGCTACTGCACACTAACACAGTGTCTTGAGAAAAGTGGATATAATGTATTTTCTTTGTACCAATCAGATACTTGAAATGACAGTGAAGTACGTCCGAATGATCACGGAGAGGCTCCCACCTGCCGTTCTTCAAGAGGTACATGTATATTTTGGGTTGCTAAAGTGCTACTGCGATGAAAAAATGTTGTTCTTGTAGTCTTCTGATTCTGATTTTAAATTTGGCAAGAATGCACCATACCAATTATTGCACCTCAATTTTCAAAATAGGTCTTTATTTTGAACTGTCCGCCATTACCAGAGTAAGCTTCAGCCGAGTTGCATTGAGAGAGCTGGATTGAGAGAGAAAATGACATCATTGCCTCACCAGTTTAATTTTTTACTGTCACCCGCCAGTGTGAACCAGAAACTTGTTTCTAAAAGCTTGTGCTGCATACTAATCAGCTGGGTTCACACATTGCAAAACAAACTTGTGAGTCGATGATGTCATTTTCTTTCTCGATCCAACTCTCTCAAGGCAACTCGACTGAAGCCGAATCTGGTAATGGCGGACAGTTTAAACAAGAAATTGTCGCTTAAGAAACAGACCTATTTTGAAAATTGAGGCTCAATAATTGGCATGGTGCATTCTTGCCAAATATAAAATCGGAATCGAAAGAGAACATTAGAACAATTTTGTCATCACAGTAGCACTTTAAAGAATGTAAACAATTGCAAGTTCCGTGTGTATGCTGCAGCACAATAATATAGCAAAAATAATATAATTTACATGATTTATTGGCTGGGTATATTGGGTTACCGTTCTTGGTAAAAACGGATACTCCTATGGTAATTAACAATCCACAGGCACACGTTGGATATGAGATGATTGATAGCTGACAAGGTGCGTAGCACTGAGTGGGCTATGATCATCTCATGTCCAGCAAGACGAAGTACAAATGGAATGACAATGTTTTATTACCCCCCCCCCCAAAAAAAAAAACAAAAAAAAAAGGTAAATCCTCATTAAGCTCATTGGTCATTTTGAGATGACCAGTATGCATACCATATTTGTAGGGTATAATTGCTCATCTATCAATGAAAACTCTTAATTATATTATCCAATGTTCTGGTTTTAAAAATTATATTTATCTCTCTTTACTCTTGCTTTTAGATTACACAGAACATTGCTGAAACAACCTTAATACTCCCCAGGAAAAGACCAAACAGAGATTCAACAGCAAACACAAAACAAGGGAGGCCAAGGTACTTGACTGCAAAATTTACACCACACGCAAACAATAGAAATAAATTTATCATATCAATCTTGTAATACTTTATTTCTAAAAGTTTTTTTAGATAATGCCTCTGATTGGATGGCATGAGATGACCAGGCATATACCTACATGTACATGTTGTGTTTCAACCTAAATCAGGATCAAAACCAACATTGTGACTAGGCTAGAGCAGATTTCCTATACCATGTCTCATTTGCATGTTTTTGATTGGAGTTTGCATTTTACGACTTGATTTAATGTTATTGCTGACATCAGTTTGATTTTGGCGTTACAGTGGTTTACATGTTAAAACAAACATGTGAAGGTGCTGCAAAATATCCCCTTGTTAACCTTCCATACATGCATGTAGTTATGCTGTTGCATAAATTTGGAAAACTTCAAATAAAACTGTTAGCTAACATTTTCATTGCAGGCTTGCACCTACTACAAGTGTTCATGAGGGACCACCAAGACTACCACACCCTTTAGCACCATTTTACATGAGGTCTGCACCATTTCCAGCCAAAGCCCCAGCCATGGTAACCACAACAGGGCCTATGTATGTGCCACACCTACACATCAGGCCTGGTCATGAACAAATTCCCGTACAGCACCACAATGTTCATCAAACTGAACCAGCCAGCTTTAAACAAACTACTTCACCTCCTTCAGCATTTAACAGCTGTCACGCTATGGGTAACATCAGAGGTGCTAACGTGATACAGCATCGCCCACCACATGATCACATCACAACAAATCTGCACCAGGAATGCAGTGCACCTCATTCTTCATTTCACTCCAAGCACATTTATCATGGAAACCACCCTGCAGTTCCGAGTGTACCTGGTCACAGTTATGACATGCCGCAGCAATGGGGTTTCTTGAAACTGCCACCCATTGGGAATATTTTTCATTCTTTAAGTTCAAGCAATTTATACCAGGAAAGTGCAAAACAGGATTCTTGTGAGTCTGGCACATCGTCCCCAGCTGACTCTTCATCCATGACGCCACCACTTTGGGAGAGCAGCGGAAGTTTGATTGGTAGCAGACAAGATCAGGCACACATGGACAGTTCTATTATGTTTAAAGGTACCTGAATATAAAAAGCTGCATGACATATCTCATTGGTGATAACACGAATTGCTCCATGTAAGGATGCAATCACCAACCAGCAATTATGGTTCTTGGTGAAAACTAAAGTATATAATGCAAATTATATGGGCAGAAGGTAAACCTGTATTCAGGAAGAAAGGTGACTATGGCTACATTTTTGAAAATGTTATTAAAGTAATAATAGTGAAATTTCATTGCTGTTCAGTCATTAGAACAGATTTTACAACAGAGATGGTCTGTCAAATTATGGGCTGATAATTTGTTTTCAAACCAGTTGGAATGTCTCCAAAAAGTATATCTTGAAATGCAGTGCAAAGCATTGTTGTCAAGCTAGAATTTGTTAAAACGCCTGTGTTCATTATTAATTAAAAATACCAAATAAAAGTCTGCAATAGTTCCTGTACAAGATTTCATCACCTGGAGACATTCAAGATTCAAAGAAACCGTTCTTGGTTAATCTTTACCAGATTCTGGCATTTATTTTATTCTTACAATAAGGAAAAATGACATGCTACAATATCATAGCAGGCGAGGCCTCAACAATTACCAGTACTATTTAAGTTCCATTAATTAAACCTGACAGAAATTTGACCCACACCATCATAATCGAAACCGAGTGGCATGTCCAGATACACAATAACCCGTAAAAATAAAATTTATTGGACAAGCCTATTCAACTAGATGGAGACAGTTATTTTAAATATATATTTAATTAACCATTTGAGTATCTTAGCTTAATATGTTTTGTAACTAAATATGAAAATACAAAGAAAATATTATAATTATAAATTGATATTTAAAATAAATTTCTATTTGCTTCAAAGAAAGGTTATTAGTAAGAGTGCACAAGCATTTGAAATGCCTGCAAAAGGCTAATGACGACACAGTGTTGTCAAGGCAAAACAACCACACGTCATATTTTACTGGAATGCTGCAGCTATTCCAAAAGTTATCGCCATGAAATAAATGCAGCAGTAAAATTAATTTTGCTTTGTTAGCTGTGTAATTTTAAAAACAGCCAGCTTGTACACAGTTTGGTTAGTACTGGAGGGGTGGTGAATGGTCCCTGAAAAAATAAGGTTCTCACAAAATTTTACTAAAAGTCAATGGTCTAGCAGTCTAATTTTTAGCAGTTCTGGAGGTCTCGCAGTCTCAACTTTTTTTGCAAAGCTGTTTTGGTGGCTCAATCCCAGTCTCGCAACCCAAAATCTTAATAATTTCTCGGTCTCGCGGAGAAAACAAGCTAGTCTTGCCGTCTCACGAGTCTCTCATTTACCATTTGCCACCTCTTACTGGCAGCAGGATTTACCTACTAGCTGTATGATTGCATTTATTAAACGTTGTTGTTGACAGTAACATAATTTTTTTTATTCTGCTGGTAACTTGTTAATCTACATTAATATTTTGTGCCATATGGCACAACTGGGACTTGCAGGGTTAAGCTAGACATCAGTAAACTATATGCCTGGCTGAATCTGAAATGTACTGTACTTTCTAACTTACCACAAAAAAAAACAAGAAAACTGGTTTACATTTGTGCTGGAACCAAATGGTTATAACAATGTAGTGTTCAATATTGAAAACCTATTGTTATTTTAATATATGCTGCTAGTAAGAGTATTTTCAAGGTTTAAATTATATGTCAAGAATATGTAAAAGTATGCATTATTTAATATTTAGCATATGCAATGAAAGTCAGAATCTATAGATCGTTTTCACATGATGTCACAGCTGCCATGTTGGTGGACTGGAACAATGGACTTTCTCTCCTTTGAGAACTAAACTCCATTTTATGCAAATTTTGGAAAACCAATTTTGTATTGTTTAGTCCACCAATATGGCCGCCTTATCACGTGAGTGAAAACCATTTATACATAAGAAAACTGAACCAAAAGAAAGTCTCAAAGTTGTGTTAACAGACTGGTTTATTTTCAGTTTAAATCTGTCTTGAACAGTCTATAATAAATACAAAAGTATATTATATTTTATATTTGAGAGCATTGACAGTGTACTTATAAAAACTACATCAAGTTTATATTTTATCAAAAAAATAATAAAAAAACAATATCTTTTAGCTTGGTTTAATTAGCTAAAGTTTGATTAAAAGCATTCATTATAATTGTTTCATGTACATGTACACAGTTGTGTAATAAAGTATCACTTATTTTTTACTATCTTGTTAAGTGTCTTCAGCCTTATTCAGTTGATTTAAATACCTGGAAAAATAAGGAAAAATTTGTAAAAACTCATCTGTGTTCTGTTGGAAATCCATGGATCTGATTGGTTCTCCCACTGTATTCTATTGGCTGTTAGTAGAAAATCAGTAGTGTTCTACTGGAAATGTATGAATCTGATTGGTTCTCCCATTGTTTTTTATTTGGTGTTAGTAGAAACTCGGTCCTGTTCTATTGGAAATGTGTGAATCTGATTGGTTCTCTCATTGTTTTCTATTTAATAACAATAGGCCTTTTGCAACAGTTGGTCACGTGACGTGCTTTTCAAGAACACACGGATTTAGTCATTGGTAAAGCATAATGTTATCAGAAATGGAACGAGTATTTGTAAATAAGCTTACATGCAAATTTTCAGATTTATATCCTTTAAGAGGGAATTTTTATGGATGTTAGAAATTAAAAGGATTTGTATGGGAAGAAGATGCTTTTCTCTCCAGTCATGCTTGAGTGGTTTTCCATACAAATCCTTGTAATTTTACAAGTTTTCAAACAGCCATAAAATCTTTGCCTTTAGGTTTAAGAGCCTAGAATTTTCCATTCTTCCTAATATTTTACCCCTCTTTCTATGTACAATAGTTATATGCCAGCAGCTTCCTTTTGTAGAGATTAATAACGGAAAAGGTTTCTGGAGGGCAAAGCTTCCTCACTTCCATAAAAGAGCTAATTTTTGCAATATTCAAATCGTCATTACATCTCAACCTTACATAGCATTGGTCATTTAGCTGTAGCTAAAAGTTTAGAAATTATCAGTCACGTGACCAACTGTTGCAAAAGGCCTATTAGATTATGAGCTCGAGATTTCTATGAGGTGATAGTTGATGAGGCCTCATAGAAATCTTGAGCTCTTAATCTAATTGTTTTAGTAAAAATCACGATAAACGAATCGTGTGTTGGTGAAAAAGTTCTAAATCTTCCTTCGAAACTTTGCTAAAGTTCAAAGACGCTGTCATTTCGAAGACAACCTTCAACCACTGCACTCTAATGGCTGATAGTGTGTAGTAGCTCAGCCAATCAGATCGTGGCATTTGCATTACTAACATAAAGGGGAGTATTGAAATGTTGATTGTGTTGAGTGTGGGAAAAAATCTATTGGTTAGATGGTGTCAAGAATGTCTAGAGTGTGTCACAGATTTGGGATAAAAATAACAAATATTAATGCAACTTTAATTAACGCAAATTTTTGAAACTCTTGTTATTCATGAAGATACTTAAGATAAGATAATTATTATTGAGGTTACAAAAGTTACATACATTGTAGTGTTTGTATGTGGTCACAACCATGAAAACTTTCAAAGTACAACATGTAGTATTCTGCACTGCAACCATCACTTCAGATTATAATTATAGCAGGGTTCAGAAGGGCCGCAGAGCGGAGCCCCATACCCGTAGAAACAGGAGAACCAAGCACACATACAAAATACAAACAGGTGAGCCATGCCTTTCATTTTTTATGGTCAAAATGGCAAGTGGCACGACTCGCGGGCGCATACATATGTACGTCCGTACGGACAATGTCGTCTCAAATGTCAATATGGCAGCCATAGTCCAGGGAGTTCGACCTGGTTAATCTTTTTAAAGGTTACTATAAGCTTACATCTTTGACATGTTATGGTCAATTGACAGCTGTCAAAAGAAGGTATCCGCTGACCAGCATCACATGACCAGATCGCGGCTCAGATTGAGAACTCATCGAGGTCACATGTTCTTTTAAGTTGTTATTGGTTTACCATTAATCGCGCGGTCCAAAATCGTTTTTGTGACTTCTGGCTGACTTCATGGTGATTCTCAGCGGCATTTCTCCAATTGGAGTTGTCATTTTTAATTATTCTTATTTATTTCAGCTGTGGAATCTTTCTTACATACAGTTGCACATGCTAGTACTTGTACTCATTTTATTTTATATTGTCTAGTTTTGTAAACCTAATTAATTTGGGGCACAATAAAGTTGTTGTTGTTGTTGTTGTTAATGAAGGCAATTTCACAAATTATTAAGAACCAGCAAAACATATGGAGCTCTGCTTTTAGGCTTAGCTAAATCTATATATTAATTGTTTTAACTATATCAATAATTATGGACATCATCATCAAAAAATATAATTATATTATTTAAAACATGACAGGTCCCTTATTTTATGACAGTTCCAACAAAACCTGAAAGAAACTCAATTTTGCATGGTAATAATGTAAAATACTGTCATTTTTATAAACCTAACTACTCTATCTACTCACTGAAACGATTTCAGCCGGAGTTCATTTCAGCCATCATTTCAGATCAGGAACAGATGATCCTAAATAAACCTTAAGGATTTCAACTGTTGATGGAATCAGCTTGCAAGGAATAGTTTTCTTGTTGAGTCTTTTGTATGCTTCATACCTATGGCATCCACCAAATGAGTAGAAATAATCACCTCCCAATCTTCCTTTGATCCACATCACATCAACTGGTGGTACTGAATGTCTTACATTTACATCCTGAGGGGAAGGAGATCATGATGATTTCAAGTTGTGTTCAGTCAAGCTCGAAGACTTAGAGAAAACAGGGTTTACTGTATTGAAGGATACTTTTTTGGATAATTTTATGCAGTTCTCAAACTCATTAATAATTCACTGAGTTAAAACAAAGAAAATCATAACCGTGAAGGAGGGTTGGATACCCGATCTTAATTAGCATAGATTTTGACGATTTTATATCTCCGTTTACTCCTTACTTTTTGTTTCGATTGAGAAGATTATATCAAACACATGAGACAGTGTTTCATTGGCTATCCAGATCTTACACTAAGGAGCCCAAATGTATGACCACTTTTAATTCACCTTCTTTCAAGAAGCTATTATCCAATCAAAAGCCAAGGACAGAGCTCTTCCAGTTGACTTTTGACATGTTCACACCTGGGTTTCCAGTTGTAACATTTGCTGGTACTTCTTTAAATAAGTCATGTCAGTTTTCAGTCTACAAAGTACGGCAGAACCTGACAAAATCTTAGCTGTAGAGGCATTTTCACTGGCTTGCATCACACGTAGTGCCTTAAAGGGCCCTAGTCAGCCACACCTTTGTTATTGTTTACATGTGAGAATTTCAGTATTATATTTTACGTGGATCGTGTCGAAACGAAAGAAATTCCTTGAGAAATGTGCTAACACTTCCAGTAACATAACCTACAGCAATATAATATGATTCCGCTTCACCATACAATTTCCATAATTTCGATGCCATCGAAAATGGCGGAGGCTGACTAGGGCCCTTTAACCCACATGACCCTACACCCATGCTCCACCATAGAAAAAGGCCAACGACTTTTTGGACAATCAAGTACCATATTATATTAAGGTTCAACTTTCACTTGGTGTAAGCGAGGTAGTCAACTGTTGCACTGTACTGTAATTCATGTTTTGGTTTTTTTAAAAAACTTTCACTTGGTGAGTTGAGGTGAGAAGTGTAGAAATTCTTATGTTCCATGTAAAACGCTTTCAGCTAATAAACCACAGAATACAGGGCCACTTTTAACCATATACCAAATTAAATGAGATGGCTCGTTTGGCTTGTTTGCTCACTACCGAGCCAAAGGACCCAGACGAGCCACATCCACTGCCGAGCCAAGCAAGCCTGATGAACCACCACATTATTTCTCATTCTTATATCCACTGCCGAGCCAGACAAGCCACCAAATCTAACCGTCTTCAGAAGCAACAGTTTTTAGTGACCCTGTGTAGTGTTTGTTGCTAACATCAATTTACTTCAGGAGATTTTAGGGGTAGATATTCAGCCACTATTCTCCATCATGGCAATTAATATATTAGGATAAGGAAATTAGTGTAAGTTGAAGGTGATGATGATGAAGCTAAGGCTGCAGACCTCTCGACCCCAAAAAACCTAAAATCTGGAGATCAAGGTCAAAAAACCTGGAGATTTGGAGAAAAGCTGAGAGATTTATTGACAGCATCAAAAATAACTAAAATCGGGTGTTTATCTAAAGAATTTTTAGTTTTCTGTTTATCAATGACTTTATTTTATAAAATATTTTGTGATCTGATAAATATTCATCATTTTCCACCATTTTGACAACATGAACAAAAGGTAACTATAATGCAAGACACTGGCAACCCTTATTTAGCATGTCTTCTAAATATGGTCATGAGGTGCATGTCTTGTCAACCAGTCGATCAAAATGTGTCATACAACTGTGGATTTCTACAGAACATAATTGCTCCAGAAAATCGATTTAGCAAGACAAAAACTAAAATAGTGAAGGAAAGTGTATTTCATTGCCCTGTGAATCAGGTTACTATATGAGATTTTTGCATCTCATCGTAAGACTGTAAGATTGTCCTAGAAAAAAGCGTGTTTTATTGTTTGTCGCTTCATTAACTCTTGTCAACATTTTCAAAGTTTTCTGCAAAGCAGCAGAAAGTTTTGAGCACAAGATTAATATAACAAATTAAAAAAGAAGCGAAAACCGTCGAGAAGTCTCGTTTTGTCGAGCCATCGGTGTCGATCTGTGTGCTTTGTTGTTTCTCCTCATGGCGTGTAAAATCTATATCATAAAGCAAATGAAGAAGCCTAAGCCGTGAATTACACTGTGATAAAACACTCCGGACATTTGAGAACACTAGAGAAGTGTAGAAAAACAGTCACCTGCGGCTTGTGTTGTCTACATTTCCCTCGTGTTCTCAAATGCCCGTCGTGTTTTATCACAATGTGATACACGGCTTTGTCTTCTTCATTTGTTAAATAATACAGGGCCAGTTATTTGCGCATGCATGTCATTGAATAAGAATAGCGTCTATTGTGTTATTCCTCGCTCTAAAAATACATGTAAATGAGGTGGACTGAATTAAGTAGCCCTGAATTCTGTAGTCGCTCTTATTGATAAAATATAAGCTATGATATCTTCAGTTTTCACGGCACGTTCCTAAATTCAAATAAGCTTTAGCTTATCTCACCTGAATAGTTTTCATAAGTGACTGAACTTTCTCCTCTTCCAGTACAGGCGGTATTGGTCTATTAATGGCAATAATAGGCACCTGGTGTACCTCAGTGATTCCTGCTGAATGTACGCTGCTTCCCGAGGCCATTGCTCGTATAAATTGTCCAGTCAAAAAGCACACAGCAAATCCTCTTTTTGAAAACAAACATGGCGACTTGCTCGCCATAACTAACTGTACTGCGCATGCGTACAAGGTGAGCGTATATGTGGAATCTGGAATTGACAATTTGGAAAAGGGAAATGGAATCAATCCAGCATGATAAAACAGTCACAACACAGGCGTTTTTAACTCACAATTTCTCTTTTTTTTTTTCAAGCAGAAGGGAAGTGTAAATTATACATTAAATATATAGATGAAATAAGACAAGCACTTTCAGCAAATAGCAGAAGCTGTCTTAGTATTTTCTTTGAATTTACCAATATGCTGGAAGAAGAGGGGTTTTGCACTGACATGTGAAGAAAAATCACTTTAAATATTTTCCTTTGAAAAGCTAAAACAAAGTTTCACATCTAACCTGGTGCCCAGTTATGGTTCTTTCTTGAAACTGAAATCACACATATGGCTTTCAAAAGCTCAAGAAAAACTAAAAATGAATCCC
The DNA here is from genome assembly GCA_947652115.1 of Blastomussa wellsi. Lineage (NCBI taxonomy): Eukaryota > Metazoa > Cnidaria > Anthozoa > Scleractinia > Plerogyridae > Blastomussa > Blastomussa wellsi. Next base: position 10,527,975 of record OX393563.1, read on the forward strand.
AGTAAAGATTTCAAACTTTATTGTTAGAAGCTTTTCAAAGGAAAAAAGAAATAAAACAAATCACAAGTGGGATTTTTATTAAAACCTTTAATTTGTCATGTCGACATTGCACATTTCGTGCTACTTTATAGTCGTAGTGAACTATTTCTTGAAAAAACGCTGCTGCCAACGTACATGTATTTGTTACAGTGAAATAAATTCTTTTCAGAAAAAGCAAGAACCTATTTACGGAGTCACCAATTGAAAACTAAGGTTTGTACAGGGACTGATATCTTTTGGTGCCTGCATCTTATTTTTTCCCTATTATTTGATTCAAATTCTAATGTAATTTTTTTCTTCAAAAGTCTTTCTTTGGAGTTGGTTTCTTGCTTTTTATCATCACAACAGCAACAAAAATTCCTAAAAAATAAAAATAAAATTGTTACATAAACACTACATATTGCATTATAAATTCATTCACAAGAACGTGCACAAGAGATAAAACCTTATTACACAGAACAAGTCTTTTATTTTAAAAATCTGGAACAAAAACACATTACAATCCAAGCAATAAAAATATGAAAAAGAATAATTGTCATGGCAAAATGATGTGTGCTTGAAAAAAAAACACACTTTTTCCAGTCCTCAGAAAACAAACAAACTGACAGACTTGATCCATAGCAAAATCAACAAATAATAAAGCAAAACAAGAGAAGCAGCTTCAAAACAGCTTGTTCACTTCGATTCTGAAGAGAATATTGTTGGATTTCTTTCTTTGACTTGTTCAGTGGAGGGGGACGGGGGGTGGAAGTCGGAAGAATAAGGGGTGGGAGGGGTATGGGAGGAGGGAGGAGAGAGGAAAAGAAGCAGGATTACCAAGATGGCGGAAACCAGGAGCCATGAGAAGCAGAAAGTTTAGACCCTCTTGTCCCCCACAACTCAGAGTCTACCTGCCCCACATTGAATTCAAATTATCTAAAATTCTATTTTTAGTACAGTATTTCAAACCTTCTTTCAAGATGATTAAGAGAGAACACTTACCTATTATTCCTAGCAGTGCAAGACCAGCAACAACTGGAATTATGACAGCATACATTCTTGGTGGAAAATATCTCTGGATACCATGACCTTTCTCTACAAATGGCTGAAAGAAATAAAACTATTTTGATATAGACACAACAGGCCATACAACAATATAAACATGATGTACAAGATTTGCTGCAGTTTTATCCTATTTCCGAAAGTAAAAATTAACCTAAACTTGAATTTCTCAATAAGAAAATGAAAATTTTCTTGGCGAACTTTACATTAGTTGAACATCATTAGCCCAAGTCAAATTGAACATAATGTAAGAAAGATAAAATATTTGCTGGCATAATTGCAAGTTACCATTTTTCTTTAGTTTAGCAAGATATTTACTGATTTTAAAATACAGAGAATGGACCAATTCAAGTTTTATCAATACTGCACCACAAACTCAGTGTCTATAATTTTTTGCCTTTGGCGATAATAGACAATGATCAGAAAACTTTATATCACTGGTAAAATATATATTTACTGGAAGAAATGTATATTTTTGAAGTACAAGCTTTTCCCATAAATCATAAGGAAAGAAAATAAGTTTAAACAAAGGAAACAAAACAATCAAAGCCAAAAGTTCCTTATTTAAGGTTATACAAAGGTCATAAAACATGTTTTACTAACAGCTGACTTATGATAATTATTTATTGCATAATTTGCCCTAATAACCCACCCACCCCTCCCTTGGTCCTATCCAGCCCGACCCTCGGTTGTCCAAAGTCGACATGACAACAAAAGTCACGAGGAAAAAATCTCGTCTGTTTATTCACAGAGACTACGCACGACACTTTTCATAGAAACAGGGTATAAAATAACCCCAGAAGAATCGAGTCTTTTATGTTCCAAGAAAGGGATTCCCTGTGTCCCAGAAATTTAATACTTTTCAGTCACAAAGTCCAAGCGATCTACTGCGGGCACTAATTTACGATGAACACTCACCAGTAAAACGACCCATATCGTGTAATACACGAATATTACGGCACTGACTAGCATCATTCCACATCCAGCAGCACGATCCGTTCCAGTAGCCTAAAATGAGTTAAAATTTCCCTTCCTTTTAATAAACTTTGACGGTGACACGCAGCATGATATGGGCCAATGTGCTCAACTGAAGGTCTAACAACTCGCGAAAGAGCAAAACTTTGAGATATTATATAAATTCAAACAAAATACAAATATGTATAATAAATTTTAACCACTCAAATCCTCACCTACCATTTTAAAAGGGAGGAAGCTCTAAAATATTGACCAAAACTGGAATGAAATGGCCGCAACTGTTTTCGGAGTAAGGAATTGAGACGTAAAAACAATTGGTCAGCGGAACTACAACCGGAAGTAAAGTGTAACAAACCCGGAAGAAACTTTCTCCGCCCAGCTATTGTGCTGATGACATTATGAACAAGGGCGCTTTGTCAAAATTGTAAACAAACTTTTAATAAATGCGAACAAGAATATTCCCGTTGCATGAATAAGACAGTCGTGTCCTTAACCATGGAAGAAAATTTGTGTTCGTCTTACATCTCCCATATTCTCGGGTTAGCTGCTGAACTGAAGGAGTCTCTCGCCAGAACAAATTTAAAACTATTCCTAGTTTCCCCAAGCGATCGGTTCCACAATGAAGTTGTTAATTCTTTCTTTTCTGGTTCTTAACTCACTGTGCTTCGTCCTCGGCGACGAAGACGAAATAAAGCCCAATTTTGCTGATGTGGACGCAAACGATGGAGAGATGTTAGATGACGCGCCAGATGATTATGTTGAGGACGAAGAAGACAACGTAAGTTCCATCCATGGATTGAATGAATTTGTTTTGATTGAATCAGGACCGAATGTATTGTACGCTATATCATAGCCCACGTTCACCCAAAAACTGAAGATAGCGAGTTCTCTGGAAAAAAAGTGGAAAGACGCCGAAAGGATAAATTAGAAACCCACCACCACTCAAATTTCCACTCAGTACATTTAATTCTTTATACTTGACTATCAAACTAGCCGAATTTGTTACAATTACATTGTAAGTTGAAATCGGTTAACTAATCGAGTTACAGACATATATAATTTATTTGCCACCCGCGATTTTAGCTGATATTTTGAGGATGATGCTGATTTGATATTGTTTACCGAGAGAATATCTGTTGTATATTTTCACCTCTCTTCGCCACTTGAAAATCAACGTACATTCAGCATTAAAAAGCATTAATTTAGTCCAAGTTATTTATTTTACGTTTGTGATATCGCATTTTTAAATTGATGATTCTAATTTTATTGTCACATGCAGTACATGGAAGATGACGAAGACTACCCAGAGGTTTGTATAACACGCAGATATCAGTATTTTCATTTCAGTTGAACCGCACATGCCCTTATTTTCGAGGTGATTGTGAACAGTTGATTGCCCGTAACACACATTCAAAGGCAAAGTGTGAGGAGAATAAGAAAAAACATCAGTTAGAATCCAGAAGATAAATTAAAAGAAATCTATATGGGCCAGAAACGGTATTGTTTTTTCATTTAGTTAGAGACTTTATCAACTGTCTCCTTATCACTGTTATTACAGAACTTCTAAAACTTAAAAGAGATTTTTTTAACAGGAACAAGATGACAGCGAACCAAAGGACCCCGATGGTTTTAAGGCAGGTATCATTTGCTTGTGTTTCGCCCCTTTTCTGTAAATTTAACACTGAGTTACATGTCTGATGGATTTATTTCAGGATGATGATTCAAACCAGACAGCTGATAAAAAACCAACCGGAGGAAAGCGTCCGATTGTAAGTAGCGCCATTTTAAACACAATCCAGAAAGTCAGTTGGTTTTTTTCTATATTGCTCACCTCGAACTTAACTGGGGTTTGAGGGAGTCTGCAGGCTGCAATTAATGCAATCTCTAGTTTCATTCTACTCAATCCTTAAAAATGAAGATATTTTGACTTGAGCGTTATCACCAAAATTTATCAGAGCAAATCAGATGAGAGAACTCCTCTCCTCTCCACCCCTCCCCCCTACCCAAAAGGCTTACGTCAGCCATTCTCGTAACACGAAATGACTTGCTGCAAATATCACTACGTCATACATGGTACCCAGGCCACGTTCGTTCACGGGATTGGTGGACAGGGATATGGATATCACGTGGTCTTCACTGATTCATCCAATTTGTTTAAAAAGTATATCAAGTTACTTTGTTCTGAGAATTCAGTTATTCCTTTGCCGTTGATTTTCTCTATATTCTAAGTTTGACAATCTGCTGATAGTGTAAAGAGAAATCGTATTTTGATCATTCTCCTCTATTAATTCGTTACAGTTCGTGGACCCTATAGTGGAAGTCACTCCTGCATCACAAACAGGCGAGGCAGGCAGTGGTTTTGAACCAAACGAATCAGTAAGTACTTGCCCAATTAAAATTCACTGTTTTTTTAAAATTACTAGTTCCACTTTTTCCTTCTACTTTAAGACGTATTGATTTCCTGACCTCACAACACCCTGACAGTTTCGTTGAGTATCTCCAATGATTTTCTGCACACAATTCTCTCCAGTGAATTCCTCTTTAGATCAATGCACATCACTAGCAGAGTTTATGAAGCACGCGCTGGAACACACACGTTTGTTTTTACTTGACGAATAATTCTTAATTTTCCTTTTCTTTTCAGGATGAGCCTGATCTGAAAGAGGCTCTGAAGAACAAACTCGGACTCAATCCCGATGACGACCCCGAATTCTTCAAAAAATAGTTTTCCAACAGCCTGCCGAAAATGCCTTTATTATATGGTGCATGGAGTAGTATAGAAAATAAAGTTCTCCAGTCTTTGTCAAGTCAATTAAAGGGAATTTTTTTATACGGATTTTCAGCTTTGGATTAAATTTAAGCAAATCAGTAAGTTTTAGATTTGAAGAATTTATAAAGAAAATTTAATTACTTTTTATATCATATTATTTTTCATCTACCAGACTTGTCAGCTACTTTTAGATTTTGCAATCACATTAAAGACTGATGTTTTAAGCTGCTAACTGTTTCCTTATGTCTATGTTTGACTCGCTGTTTTTGAAATATTCCTCGGAATTTTTAGACTTTTTATACTTGGACTACGCCTGTTAACCAGGCAAAGTTGGACGCTCCATACACACCTTCAGATAAAGGAACGGTTATCTCAGTTTGGTACTAAATATACACCACACGCCCAAAATTAAATTTTAGACTATCTGTCCAAAACGATGATCCCCAAGCACTTGAAAACGCGAAGGCGCCAAAGACTCATTGAGAATGCGTAGCAAATCTCGAAGTACGCAATGTCTGCGCGACTTCCACGCAGGCGTCAAAACAGGCTGAAAATTAAGAGAAAGCAAGTGCGAAAGCACTGGATAAGAGTGGTGTTGCCACTTTTCCCCCAACTGAATCAAACGAGTTCATTCCCGCGTACCTCGGCTATGCGACTACCCCTGAAACGCTTTCAATGAATTCTATTGAAGGCTGTGATCTCGGTATATAAAAGTTATATGAACTATTTTTGACAGCGCGGTCCTATGGTCGCTACTCACCCACCCACTCAGTACAGCACGTATAACGCGCGAAACAAAATCACAACTCTAAGTTTGGTTTTCAGAAAAGAACGTCTGTCTGTCTGTCTGAGAATGAATCGCTTCACTTGACCATTTAGATCAGCACTTTTGCTTCTTTTTATTTTGACTCGCCCTAGGCATTCATCTAACCAAAAATACCAATGGCAAATAAACCAAACGTCGTCATTAATGAATGCCGAAACGAACCTAATCGAGAATTTTAGTCAAGCCTCAAGGTACGAATTGTTTCCAGGTTAGGTCTTATCTTTAGCCGCTAGCTCCTTTTCGCAAATCATTTGAGTCATGGCTTATTAAATTAGTCGATTTTCAATTTCACAATACAAGGAGAAAAACGAGAATTTAGCGGATGAGCAAATGCCGAAAAAGGAAAACGAGAATTTAGCGGAAGAGCAACTGCCGAAAAAGCGCGTTTTCGCGACAAAGCGAGCACGGAACGCGACACACGTCAACCAAGCGCGACAAAAAAAGGGACGAAAAGAAAGTTGATGACGATTTTCCGCGGGAACGCAATTTCAAATAAAAACTAGATGTTCCTTTGAATGCACACACACTGCAACTAAGGAACACACATGACTGCTCCATAAAACAAAAGATTTGGTTTCTGGTCATTTCACTCTCCAAATTACAATACACCTCGAGCTTGATGAGCAACAGAAAAACGCCGCCAGATACAAGTTTGCAGTGAGATTTATTAGTACTGTTTGAGTAGCTATTGTGAACGGATTTACAAGTTTCCAATCCTGCTGGAAGACTAAATAAAACGCCAATTACATTAAAATTGACAATGCTCGAGAAACACTCAAAATTCCCTTGACCATTGCCACGCAGTTTTCATAATTCACCTTGGGAGAACTTGAAAAAACAGTTGGAGCTCTAACTGTGAATTAACAAGGAAATGTATCTACAGACGATCAAAATAAATATAAATACTTAAAAACGCACTTGGGTTAGGTGTTGTCCTGAGTCAAAGGTAGGAACTATTTCAAGCAAGGACCCACAGGCTCCCACCAAATTCTCCTGTTTGCATACATTTGTATAATTCGAATTCAAAATTCAGTCTCACACTCGCATGACTTTTTCTTGAGATGATCAGATTGTAGATTCCCATTACAGGTCTGCTTCATCCATTAGGTAAGGTATGGTAAAGGAAACCAAATTTCGACTTCCGCTGGAGTTCAATGGCTTTTACTTTAGAATAAAACTAAAGAACCGAGGCACGTTTACACCAAAAACATCCACTGACAGCTTCATCACTGACCGATCTTTCCTTTTCACTCCGACTTCTAAAGCCGGGAAAAAGAGAGAAACTTTAGTAACAAGGCTGGTCAAATAAAAGAAAATCGCGAAAATGTCGCTGATAAAAAAGAGCCACCAAATGCCAATGTTGTCATCCAGTAACGGAGAAAGAAGACAATTGATTTACAGTGCTCATAAAGTCCCTGCGATGGTAACGATGTCTACTGTATGTCATCATTTGTAGCCATACTGCAGTTCATCATAGCTTGATCTCATTCTCGACACAGGGCGGCCATAAATATCAGTATCAGGTTCTACCAGCTCAGCCCCATAAGCCTCTGCATACCCCGGTGACACAGGCCGACCATACCGGCTACTGGGCCGAGCCATATGACCTTGCGGGGGACCATAAGGTCCCTGGTCACCCTCGTCATCTATCAAATGCCCCCAAGTTCCCATGGCAGCTTCCTCCGCCGTTAAATATCCAACGCCCTGATCAGGATACCCCTGATATTGCGCCACAGCGTACGGGCTTACTGGATGTCCTGCGGCATTCAGGTATGCCTCGCCGTTGTACATCCCGTACTCGCCCGGATCCTCCATCATGTAATCCGGGGTCATGGCTCCTTCACGTGACATAAGAGTGACAGGGTCGTCGTATCCCGGATGACCATAAAAGAGCTCGGGTCTGTCAAGTGGATCGCCATCCATGAAAGCGTCATCACCGTACATCAGGCCATCACTGTCTTCCATTGCGACTCTGTTTTCTATCATCTCCAACCACTGAGAGTTGTGCCACCGAAACTTCTCTGCTTGGATCTTCTTTGCCCATTCATCGTCATATTCCTGGAATTTATGAAAAAACCATTCAGCTTTTTTAAAAGGATTTACTTTATCAAAACCAGGTGTAATAAAAAGCAGTAATAGAAGTAAGGAAAACGATGTAAAACGCGGAGAGCGAACAAAAAACTTCTTGGCTAACTTCACTGAATTCAGTAGAGTCACTGTGAATCACTGACAGACTGACTGGCTGACGCAATGAATCAGTTAGTGCCGTGGGGGTTGCCCTCTATATTCGAGCCAAATTAGACATTTTTTTATCTATATCAAACCATTACACTAAGCCTAAACAAGACACGTTCCAAACGGCTGTGCAAGTACATACCATGATGATGTCGAGCGTCTGGTCACAAACTTTGCGGATTTCTGTGTTCTTGTCATGCATAAGATCAATAAGGTAAGCCGGGGCCTCTGTGAATTCATACGTTAAGGGTTAATAATTCCAAGAGTGATCAATGTGTCAATTCTCCTTACCGTAAAATGCATCGTCAAGCAGACGAGGAAGTGACACAGTGAGCGACCATTCAAGGCTTCCATGTTGTGCTGCTCAGAAAATTAATATGAATAGAGTATGGGATCCCAGGTTTAAATTGGAATTTCGGCAAAGATTCAATTTTTTCTTCAAAAGGATACGTGTTTGTTTGATAATAACCTCCCTTGTCGCTTTGTGAAAAATCATTTGGTAGAACACGTACACTATTTGTAAAACAACCTCGTCATCTTCTTGTTTAGCTGTAAAGAAGACAACAATTACTGACATCAGTAGGTCAAATCCAATATATGTTTTGGTGAATCATACCACATTACATTTATTGCAAAACCGAGTGCTTTCTTGATCACTCTGGAAAGGAATTAAGTTTACTTTGGTATTATACGACACTCGTACCCTAACCTAACGTTGATGACTACTTTGTTTTTGGTTAATCAGTGGATATTGATCGCGAATTTTCTCGCGCTTGTTACCAGCTACTTCAGTGCAAATACATACATCGCCAGCCACAGGGAAACCAAAACGACCTTATACATACCTTAAAGGAGCTACGTTATCGTTCGTGCACTTTGAAAATTTTAGCTAAATTTTTCAAAACTGTCATTTGTAATCCGTCTCAATCTTCTCCATCCCAAGCCATCCTTGTTCCTTTTTGGTTTAGTATCACTCCTTTGGAGTTTTTCTTCCTTAGCAAAGTATTATTTTTGGGTTTCCTAAAAATATTGTGACGTAGCTCCTTTAAAAACACTTTGCCTGCCCTTTTGTTTGTTTGATCCTTGACAAGCTATAGAGTACTAGGCAGAGTAGGGAAGCAGTGATGGTACAGTGGCATCTGTGAGAGCATTCGAATACCACCAAGGCTACCTGGGTTCGATTCACGAATATTTGAATACTTCTTCAAAGGTCAGTTACTTTTATTTTATCTATTTTACATGGTGATGGTACTGAATCTTACCGTTCAACAAGTCTATGAGCATTTGAATGATACCCTCCTTAGCAAACACTGTGGCGCACTCATCATCTAACGACACAGTGCCAATCAAGATCACTACTTCAAGAACAAGATCATCTTCGGCTACACCTGCAACCCAGAAATATTGCACATAATAAGGACCATTGTAGAAATATAATTTTATTGCTCATGCCAAAAAACACAAAGCCAGCACTCCGCGTACCTCCTTGCTACCAACCCCTAAATACATCTTATTCTAACTAAGAACCAAAGAGTAGCCGGTTATATATTATTGTTTTGGCTACCTTCCCATTTTGGGGTTTACATCGGTGTTAGAGTTGTGGCGATTTTTCTTTGTTTTGGAGCTATAGTTTTCCTGTTCTAAATTGTTTTGAGCTCTTTGTTGTTTTTTTCTCTTTTTGCTTTACGTCACTGGCGAGTTTGGTTCTGGTGAACACACCCAATTTTTATATTAATAGCAAGACGGCACCTTCTCACCTGGCTGTAACTTAGTTTTAATGTAATCTAACATGTCATAATCCGTTAACAGTTGTTGGAAATTCACGTCTTCGACTGTAAGGTTTCCTAAGATTCCCAGTGCCTCGAGTACAAACTCTTCATCTTGGCAGGTCCGCACGGCATTAGCAAGATCACCAATATATTCCTGCAAGAAATAACGGTGAATGTTGAATGGTGTAATGTTAGCCTTATAAAATGCAAGATTTCAATAGCGAAGCATGCAAAGTCTAAAAATAGAATGCAAACTATTGAACCCCACTGAGACTCGGAAAACATTAGCGTGTTCTGAGGGAAATTAAGGTAATGCAGGCAAAGTTTTCGCTTCAAAAGTGTTTTTGAAGCACTGACTTTTGCACTTGAAGAAATCGTCCGCCATTCCGGTTTGCTTGTCTGACGTCGCTAGCTAAAGGAGACCAATCTGGGCTTGAATCAACATTTATTGGCCCCTCAAATATACCATTTTTTATGCTTCATCAGTCTACATCAACCTCATAATATGACGGTTTTTATTTTTTTCGCACGCAAGGCTAGATGAGACCAGTACAGTAGCCTGCAAGAGCAGACAATTTTTTCGGCTCTAGTTTCACTAAAATGAGACCTTGATTGCACAAAAAGAAAGACTGTGGTTTTGCCCTGAACACCCTACGCGAGACAAAAATCCTTAATTAGCCCTAAGCGAGACAACAAGCATCAAAGTATCATATTGGAGTCTCTGAGATACTAGCGCATACGGTCAATCAATTAATTTATATCAGGCAACATGTGTGCAGTTTAATAAAGTTTACTACTACTAATACTACTAGTCTCTTTTATGACTTCCCCACTCGGGGTGGGGTCAGCTTAAGCTTTGACATCAATTGACCATATTACTTACCACAAACTGAGCCTTGGTGGGTCCATCTTGTTGTGAGATATTCCTGATCATCTTGAGCAGCAAAGGATCATTAAACTTGAATGCTCTTCTCATCAGAAGCCTGAGGCCAGGCCCTTCGCAAATCAGCTGCGCATTTCTCTTATTGGCTGCAAGGTTAATGCCCAATGCAATCAACTCCAAGTCAATGCGATCTCCTGGACACTCCAGCATCATCTGCATCATCTAACATGCAACAGTGACGAGATGTCAGCACCTGTTTGCCATCTTTTGCATACTATTCCAATGGTACTAGTCAACGGTACCTAATCAAACTCAGTCATATGATTGGGTTCAGTTATTTTGATAATCAAACACCATCAAACCCAAAATATTGTGCTAAAGAGTTTGACTGGGTTCAAATTCTGAATGAGTCAAACCCAATCAAACTGCATTGTTGAAAATCTAATAGTAAGATTGTCAAGATTTCCATGGTAAGAACTTACAATAGGTATACAATCTGTGTAGGTGAACATGGACTTGAATCTGTCATCCATGCTGATGTGATACAGGATACAAAGTACCACCACACTGTGAATCTCATTGGCTAAGAAAATTAAACAAATGCATTAAGGAAAAAAAATCATTTTCTGAAAAGGACATTTATCTTACAGTTTTAAACAAGAAGTTCCATTCACACACCCAGTTGTCAGTCAGACATCAAGACATAAACAGCTGACAAACAACCTGCGCTTTTCTGAGAAAATGCATGCATTTCACTTTTGCAGAGAACGTTGTGTGCAAAGCATTACCAAGCTTCATTTCATTTTTGTCCAAATTTTCTTTTCGTTTCATGAGATTTTGAAGCATGTTTAGTTTTCAGGATCCTGGACTCTACATGCGATGAATGCAAGAGTACAAATTTGCATTTCGCGCCCGAATGGTGCGAGATGTGGGAGGGGCTATCCCTTTTATAGTGGAACTTCTTCTTTAAGTCTCGAGTACAAGGCAGTGAAAAAGCCATGTGCACTAGCCTGCGTAACAAGCATTCCCAAGCAAGGGCAAAAAGTGGAGGAGGTGGGAGGACCCCAATTTTTGTGCCGCCAGAATACGATAACAGCTCTTACAGTTCTTTGCTCGCTTGCTACGCAGACTGCATGTGTACTGAAGAGTTGGCAAGTGACATGATCGAGGCAGCTAGAACCCAGCACGATCCAAATGCGAGCCTTCTTGCAGGCTATGCACTAATCATTGGACCAATCAGTGACTCCACATAATAATCATTGCTGTACAAATACATGTAATATAGTAATATTAAGATCAGGTTACTGTATGCAGTAGAATTGAAACAGACAACTCACAAACAAGTTGCACAAGTTTTGGTAGAAGGCCAGCTTTCACAGCTTTAGCTCGCAATTCTGTGTCAAAAGAGAGGTTAAGGAGCAGTCGGAGAGCAATGTTAAGTAGATCCTGAAACACGACAAACAACAACATGCAAAATTAATACAGTCTAACTGATAATTGTTAGTATAGTGGAGCACCAATTTAATGAACTGCGAATGGACTGGGAAAATTGGTTCGTTATATCGAGGTTTCATTATATTGAAAACCTCGATATAACGAAATTGCAGAAAAAAACAACCAAACTGTTCATTATATCAAGGAATACTTAATAATTGTTTTAATGGTGTTACATAACAGTACCCAGAATTTCGTACGTGCTACGGGTCTAATTGTTAAATATACAAATACTTCAAATCTAAAACTGCAGGTGGATGGAGATGTCACCTTGAAATTAAAGGCATGCTGAACATCGCGCAATTTTCAGGTTTTAATGTTTAAATGGTTATTTTATAAATTCTTTTAATATAAATTTTAACCAAACTTTTCACAGTTAGAGATAATATACGCAAGTCTACGGGCCAAAACAAATTGGGGCCTTTACACAACAACCAACTTTTCTGCTAATAAATATAATAAATTAGATACAAATTTAAGAGATATTAAATCTTTAGATAGTTTTAAGAAAGCTGTTAGCAAAGCAAAAATTTAACTTTAGTTATTTTATATAATTAGATACATGTATTTAGGATTTGTTATCTTTAATATTAATTTTATTAGGAGGACCCTCCTGTAAAACACTTTTTAGTGAAGTTGGTATCCTCAATAAAGATTAAAAAAAAGTCAAGCCCTATTTGCCTGGCTATTATGCTTGTTTGTCACAGTATTCCAGAGGACTGAACCTCAAGCAGGTATGCTAAAAAATCTTTCATATAGCGAGAGATGTTGAACTAACAAAGAGTCACATGCACGAGTTGAATAACTTGAGACACGCTCCTTTATGATATCGGCGGTTAAAATCTTCAGCAATTTGGCATTATATGCCTTGTGTGTGTACACAGATAAAATAGCAGATTTATAAAGGGAGAACATGGTAGCTATTGCACTTCATTGGTGATGGAATTATTGCATGCGATAACAGCTCTACAGTGTAATCACGATAAATGCCTCTTATGCTTCAATGTACTCATTATACAAGTTAGTGAGAATCAACATAATTTTAAGTACCTCATTTGAGTGAGGAATTAGGTTGGTCAGCTTCTCTAATATACCACATTCAGCCTAGAAAAAAAGTCAATTCTTAAGGAATTGCATTGCATTGCATTGTACAATCAAATCAGACAAACCTTATACTCAAGAACCATATTTCCAGTAACTGTTGTTACTACTGGGTAACAGACCTTATTCCAAAATCAGCCAATTAATCATCCTTTTATATGCATGTTAAATAGCCCTCCTTACCTCGATAGCATGAGCAAAATTCAAAAGAATTTTTACTCAAAAATGAGGCTAAAAGGGCCAATTTATATCTGCATAAATCAGTGTCCACTTTGGAATAAGGTGTATCTAATCTGCACACATGGTGATGTCCTGAATTAAACTGTCATTATGATGAACTGGTAAACAAATAACACATTTCCAAATATAACAGCTGGTAATTACTTGTTCTCTTGTTCTGTTCTGATGTGGGGAAAAAGCAAACTTACTGACATTTTCTGATTGGCTCAATCCCTTTGTACAGTAATCTATCCACGCTGTTTAAGAAAGGTCATATTTTTGTAAAACTAGCTAATAGCTTACCATTTCTGCTTTGTTTTCCACAAAAATACTCAGCTTTTTTAGAAAGGAAACAACCAGAATCAATAAATCTGCATTGTCCCTTTCCAACAGTTGCACCAACATGTAGACAATCTTCTTGTTCTTCATCTTCATCTCAACCTTAGCATCTTCAGCAAGATTTAGCAACAAGTACGACAAAACTAAAAGAATTGTAATCAAACAGCAGCAGGTAAGTTTAGAAACTATTGAAATCCATTGCATGAACAAAGACACCCATAATCAAGATCCTATTTACATAACTTTGTCCGCTAATATCATGGACCCACTATGGGTTAGTGTATATTTGTACAATAGCCTTTTCCAGGAGTTTCAAAATGTTTGGAAGTAGACATCAGCAACTTGAAGGTAAGACAGCTATGACATTTTAAATGTCATTGTTGCATGGTAACCATTAACTGGCGTACCTCTGACCCAGAGACAGTTACTAGCTTGTTTTTAAACAACTGCTCTTCCTACAACTGTAGTTTCAGATCATAGGGAATCAAGAATACTGCACCAGTTCAGTGTTATACGAATAAGGGTGCATGTGACATAAGGTTCTCATTAGAAGGTATCCCTGATGACATGTGAAGGGGGCTGATGATACCTGTCAACTGACTTTGTTTGGAACTACAACTAGTAAATTATGTTCAGGAGAGTAAGAGACTGACAGGTTCCATGAGTAGAGAAAAGGTCTGCATACAAGCCTAGGGGACCATCAGGTTGGAGCTTATCCTGTCCTGGTTTCCTTAGCATGAACTGACAGGGTTACCCCCCAGCATTATTTCTCTGGTACCCATTTAATATACGCCTGAGCGGAGAGAGGCACTGTCAGTATCTTGCCTAAGAACACAATCCAGTGGCCTGGTCACGGCTCAAACATGGGCCATCTGACCCAAAGCACTAATCATTAGGCCACTGTTCCTGTCACCTGGGTGGGGGGGGGGGGGGGGTGGAAGGAGGACCTGCATATGAAAGGGGCAGGGATGCTCGTCATCTTGCTTAGGGGAGTAAAGTTTAGATTCTGGTCTCACTTAGGGTGCTTTGGGCAAAATGCCACTATATTTAGCCACCAAGGTCTCATTTAGGGCTTTAATTCAAAATTTCCAACGAGCATCTATGCGAGTCCCCCCGGGGCCTCCCATGAGAAGAGAAAACAGTAAGAAAATTATTGCAGTAAAGTAATTAATAGTCAGTATTACATTATCTTTTAAACAGGTTAGAGTAAGGACAGGATATTTGGTGTATAAACTATGTTGTGGTTTAAATTTATCCTTGGATTAAAATTTTTTAAACCAGTTTGATGTTGATTTCCCTTCAAGACAATGAGAAATGAAAATCAAACTGGTTTAAAATAATTTAAACCAAGGATAAAATTAACCCTTTACTGCCCCAGGGGTCTCCCTTTGACGAGTAAAATTGTCTGGCGTTAGACAGAGTAAAATCTATAAGTCACTCTTGGACAGTAAAGGGTTAAACAACAACAACTACACAAGGGTATGTATAAAAATCACTGTTCACTAGTTAATAGGTAATTTATAATTTATTAAGTTAACCTCTTAGCAGCTGTTCTTGTTTTTTGACAAGTCCAATAAATTTCTTGTAGCTTTTCTCATAGTCCTTCCTGTTATCACTTGATCATGTTAAGGCAATAACACATCAGACTTGAACTGCACAAAGTAACAGTATCAGCAAGTTCTTCTTTCTTGGACATACTTAAAACATAAAACAAATAAGTCAAACACTACATAAATTATATATATTAGATTTTAAGCCTCATTGTTTTTTCAGGATTGTTGAATTTCTTGGCTCCCCAACCCTCTCTCAGTAGCCAGCAGTGCAGGTACAGTGATAGAGTGTGAGGGTTGAATAATCATCCATTTTGCCTGTTACTGCCACCGGCATCATAAACACAATTCATAGAAAGTGTTCATGCATTTGGATGCCAAAATAACACCTGCATTGCAGGCTGCTAACCCAGAAGAACAACATCTAGCTTCAACGACTGCACTATAATGGCAGGCAGTACAGCTGGCCGTGGGGACAGCAATCTTTAGACTTTAGGTATAAAACAAAATGGAGATCTTTAGTGTTAGCAGATCAGTGGGGATAATGCTATTGGGTATGTCAGGAATTGGTCAATTCATATCAGAGGACAGGAAACTGAATTGCATCTGACAAAATTTCAATACTGTCTAAAATCACAAGAAGCCTCTCCCAATTCCTGTGTTTAACTGTACATGTAGGACAGATTTCTGTCTTTTAAAGACACATTTATTATCTGATTTTTCAGTCACTTTAGATGGGAAAATGGACAAATAACTTTTTTGTATGAAGACGAGTTTGAAACAATTTTCTGTCTGTAAACATGTATATATGAATACGACTAAAGGGAAATATACGTTGGGGATAACAATGTTCCTGTTCAGGCCTGTGCTATAAGGGTGTCTCAGGAGGCTAACTTTTGCCTTTGGGTAACCAGATAAATTTACTTTTTTCATACAAGCTTTAGTGCTGGGCACCCTGGATCTCATGGTTTGGAACCTTTGGGCTCCTTGCAATTTTTCTTAGAGCACAGCCTTGCTGTGCTTTGCTTCTCATACTAGAGCAAAGGGGAAATCAGTAAAGCCTGTCAGGAAGCAAGGATTGAAGATAAGATAAGATTCTCTCAAAAAGGATATTGGTTTTCTTCTTCTCTAATTCAGCAGACCACTGCTCATATCGTTTTATCTCATTTTCCATGACTTGCATACACATTGCACCAATCTTGTAATGGATAATGATTGAGTGGAACTGAGAGAAACTGGAAAAACAGAAGAAAATGTACACAATGTTGGTGGTCAGCTCTGTGCTTTTCTTCCAGTCTTCTCGCAGCACTCTAGCCATGGCACCCAAAACAGGTTCTGGAAAAGACAGAAGACAATCAAGAAAAACTGTATCACTTATGATAAGAGGAAGAGTAGAACATGCCACATTTATATATTAGTTTACTTGTCTCAAGACCTTATTCCTACAGCTGGCATATGCTGAACACCTTATTCATTCTATGATCTCCGATTTTATTACATCCAAACAAACACCAGCACCTCCACGCAATTCTACACCTGACCTGCAATCAGTACGAATCGTTCTACCATTCAAGGAACAAAAATCAGCTGACTCTGTGCACAAACAGTTGAAGGATCTTGGTAAGCTGTTAAACATCGACTTACGCCCAGTCTTCATTTCTCAAAAAGTTGGAGAAGATCTCAAACATAAAGAAATCAAGCCCGCGTTGATCAACGAACAATCAGTAGTTTACATATTTCAATATGGCTGGTGTGATGCCAGCTATGTTGGTTACACATGTCGGCATCTTTACCAACGAATCGATGAGCATAAAAGATCTGGATCAATATTCAATTGCAGCCAAAGTCAACACCCATCAAGAACAATAACATCTAATATGTTTCACATTCTTAAGAAATGCTCCGGCAAATTTGATTGTCTTCTGTATGAAATGTTCCTTATTCGCGAGCACAAACCGTGTCTAAATATTCAAAGTGACTCGATAAAAGCAAAACTCTTCACCTAGCCTCAAGGGACTAAGACCTTGAACTTGAACATTAATATTCTTGTTATCTGTTGAATATTATATTTTGACCTGATGATGGTGTCATGAGGACGCCGAAAAGTTGTCTTAAATATGGTTCTACCCATAATTTTCATCATCAAATCGATAACATTATCATGTCTGACTTGTTTATTTGTTTGTTTAATTATTTGTTAAGTACCATTTGTTGCAAGCTCCTCCAAGTTGTCAGGATTTCTTGACAGCTGCAAAATAAGAGCTGTTCCTCTTATCTTGTCAGGCAGTTCTTCATACAGCAACTCCACATATTCCTCTATGTCATTAATGTTAGCTTGTTCATCAAGCTAGAGTGGCAGGAAAATGTTTATAAATTAGACTGCTCATCAAACCCCCTTCCCCTTCATTAAGCCAGACCTGCTTCTCTGTTGTAATCTCTTCTAATAAAATGTCCATAAAAACTGAAAGCCCCCTGATAATGAGACAGTGTTGGTCTTGAAACAGTTTCCCAGTTTTCACATGACCACGTTGGGTGACCCAGGCAGCTCCACATGTGGATTTGTATTTGTCGTTTTTATGCATTGGCTTAAATTATTTTCACTGTTCTCTGAGGATCCCATAGCCTAATACATTCAGTTCTGATTGCTGATCTGATTCCCCCTCCAGCCTATGGTATCTCCAGTTTTGGTATCAGTTAGATATTATTAATATTTAAATAAGATTTTCACTTATTAGATTAGTGTGATGGAGCAAGTATTAGTTGGATGGTTACAACAAGTTACAGCAAGTTGCAAGGCATCTATTCCAAGTCAATCAGATTCTATTTTTGATGAGTCAAACAGTTCTGAAATGCTTATGACATCAAAGCCTAAAGGGTTAAAGCAGAACTCTATATAAAATATTTACCGCTTTTAACATTAATGGGCTTCTTGAAACTCCCAATAGACACGTACCTCAGTACCTTCAAAGTCTGCAGCTGAATTCTTTAAGCTGTCACTTTTGTCTTTGCCTAGAGAGTGTATACATAAGTTTTCACAAATTTATCACCCAGTGAATCGAAACAACCATGGAAAATAATTAAAAGAATCTTTACTTCAGTTGATTTGAATCTTCTTTCTTGGGGATACCGTTAATTCTTAATTTACAAAATAAAATTAATGTCACTGTTCCTTAATAAAGGAGACCGACTGCGGCGCAATATTTATTTAACGTGTAGGCTACTAAACAGAAACAAAGAACTACTCAAGTTGGCGATAATGGGGGAGCACTGCCTTGCGTAAGGTGAGCCTGTGCGACTTCCGGCTATTGCGTGACAAAACGAACCTCACTTATCTCCCCAACACTACGAGCTGAATGCAAAACAGCACGTGCTGGATCAGACAAGAGTATTGGTTAGCAGGCGATATTCAAAGGCAACGAGGTCAACAAGCTTGGGGGAAGTCGCTGCGCAGACTTAACCAAAACACGAAGGAGTGACCCTTGTTTAATGCATTCAAATAATAAGACCAACCCCGTCTCCAAAGGGAGGGAGGGAGGGAAAAAGTTTACGATAGTTTACAACAAGTACTAACTGCGCTGTACAACAGAACACTGAAGCGAACTCTGAACAGTTTGTTTACGCTTTTATAGCTAGACAAACGTCTACAAAAATAGCCAGTAGAAAGAGCTGTACTACGGGCCAGCTTAGCATTACACGTGTAAAAACATTACAGTGAATAGTGCTTTAATACTTTAGGCCAATGCCGTGAATCGTTATAATATGCTAAAGACAACAAAGTCATAATGTTTAAACCTAATATACAATGAGTATCAGAGTTTGACGACCTTTGGAGCTTGACTACACAATAATTCTATTGATAGCTTTGCCGCCATGAAAGGCCTAAAGATATGGGCGTCACGTTCCATTAACTATATTTTACTGGTGTGACAGTAAAATGGCATTTAGCACTAAGCGAGTCAACTACCAGTAATAGAGAATCTACACAAAAGAACTAGAAACCTAAAAGATCACCTTTACTCTTGCCTGCATCCTTCCTGTTCTGCAGGTAGTACAACAGCTGTTCCACTTCAGGAAGCTTAGAAGGATGAATAAGCTTGCACTTTTCAATGACCTCTGTTGCTAGCTTGGTTATATTGGTGGTAGAATTTAGACTCTGAAGACGAATTCTGTCAACAGAGTAATAATAAAAAAGTTGAGGCAATATAAAACTTCTGTCGATAAAATGAGCCAGGGTGCTTTTCGAGAAAGTGTGGTAATGTGTATTTGTAAGCAAATTACTGGCCAGGGTAACCACAGAAATACATCGTACCAGTACACGGGATCTTTTCATGAGCTATGCAAAGTTAAATATTATATCCCCTTTCATTCTAAAACAGACAGTTTTCGTTAAATATTTGTATTTGTCCATTTATGGAAGGCAGTCAGTAAAAGGGAAAATTTCTTGCGTGATTTGTCAAATTCTTAGAATTTCCTGAGCCTTTTGGTGAGGGAAATTATTAGAATAATATTTTAGAAAACGTAAGTGAAATCACTTCCTAATTTCACAAGTATACAATTTGATTTTAATATCATACATGCAGGTGATAAATTACACTCACAATCATGGGTTTTTGACTTGTTTTTTTTTGTATTGAGAAATTTTGCACCAAACGTTGCCACGTTTGTATCATTTATTGTACATCAGTTTCATTTGTTAATCACACAAAAGTGGAAC
Organism: Blastomussa wellsi; assembly: GCA_947652115.1. Lineage (NCBI taxonomy): Eukaryota > Metazoa > Cnidaria > Anthozoa > Scleractinia > Plerogyridae > Blastomussa > Blastomussa wellsi. The sequence continues at coordinate 10,547,930 of OX393563.1, forward strand.
AAATTTGTGTGGTACAGGCTTTTGCCAATGATGCATTCAAAGTGGGGGTGGATCCAGGAATCTTTGATTGGGGGGGGGTCCAAACTTGTACTCAGTTGAGTGATAATAAGTGATCCTGTCGATGCAAGAATTTCAGTGTCAAACAAGAAGTACCCCCCCCCCCCCGACCCTCCCCCTGGATCCGCCATGCGACGTCATCTTCTCAACCTGTGCGTAACTAGGAAACAAATAACGCTCAAGCGCGGGAGAAAATAATTTTTAGTTTTCGGGAAATTGTCACACTAAGTACCGTCTTACTGTTAAGTTTAAATTGCTCAATGCTTCACCTTAGCTTCTTCAAGCTGTCCGAAAACCAGCGAGGAATCATTATAAACTAATTTACATCTCTTTCAAGAGTAAATACAAGTTTACTTACACTTTCTGACACTCCTTCCGCTCGCCCAACATGGGCTCCCCCATCTCGCCAAGAATAACAGCTTCCAATTCATAGTTAACGATTATTGCTTTTTCCGTGGGATGTGCATCGATACTTCCTCCCTTTACCCTCCTAAACGATGAGGAAACTTTGTCAGAAATTTAAAACACAAATAAGCTAAAGGTGCAGCGAACGACCGCGCGTATTCATGTGACTACGCAGAAATTCTGTCAAAGGCTCAATTTTTGTAGTAGTTGACTTATTACAGGTAAAAAGACTAACCTCTTCAGATATCTTGCCTCGTCTTGCATTTTAAACTTTTGCTGAGGCTAAAAAATGTTTTCCCAGACGTTAAAATAAAGGCAATCTAACCATGGCAGAGGAAACACAATTTCTTCAGCTGCCATTTTCGTCATATTTCCCGTGGTGCATTCTGGGAAATGTTTTTCAAGAGTGGAATGGACTGCTGGAAAGAGGAATAAATTCGCTTAGACTGGTTGTTATTTTAAAACAAATGTACTAGATGTTTGTTTGAAATTCGTTCTTAGTAAAAGTGCTTAATCTTTGAAACGGAACGTGAATGAACCATACCGTTTAGTTTTTTTGGGCGGGGTTCCCTGTCTCGCATATAAACACTTCGACGGGTATCCAGCTAAAATTAAGGAACTGATCATGACCGCGAGTGATCATGAAGAGCGTGTTATAGACCCTGTACATGTTTTACAACGCAACGCCTTGTCTCCTCCGATACCAAAATACTACTACTACTACAATCTTTTTTTTATCACGGGGCCACTTTCACTACAAGTGGTCTTCACGTTTGACCACTTCGTCTTTGATTTACAGTGAAACTTCTTGATACTCGATTTAGCCGCCAAAATATTCACTGCTCATTTATACCGCCATCATGTTTCGTTAACATGTTTAATGAGCCGAAGGTCAGTTGAACACGACCCGTCACCATACCCCGCTACAATTAACACCAATCAGACCAATTTAAGGTCATTCTCGTTCCCAGAGTCTGCTGAGTTTTGGTGTAGAAATTAGAAAAGGAAGTTTTTGGGAAGGAAAAACGATATAGTTAAAAATTTTCAAGAAAATCGAGGATGGACATATTAGGGACCTTCAGATCAGAGTACGAGATTGACTACGGATACGACTTTTCATTCTAAGTGCTCGTGCTTTCACATTTGACAGCAATCTTGCACTGACAGTCTCCTTTTCAACTGGTTAGCAACTGGGAAGAGCGAGACTTCTGGGTCCGTAATTGGATTGAAATTCGAAAGTCGTAGTCGCACTCCGATCTGAAGGTCCCTATTATGGCCTCGAGAACAATTACTCGCGGAACGTTGAGCTGATGTCCTTTAAATTTGTGATTATTCTGTAAGTCATTTATTTTGTTCCATTTACTCAAGACTTGTTAGTAATGGTGTATTACATTTTAAACGGGGTAAGATTGCCCCATCATAAATATTTCATTTTCAAGCACGGTTTTCTATCTTTCTTATTGTATTTTTCGAAACAGTGGTTGGAAGGGAGTATTCAGGGAAAATTAAAAAATAAATCGTTACACGACTTCCCCTTGGCAAGGGCACGGAATCTGGTGACGAGGTTGTATGAGCGCAATGCGCGCGCACGCTGCTCAACGTGATGACGTGACAATGGATCAACTGACAGTTCCGCAAAAAATCGAAAACTCGAGAAGCGCTTTGGAAACAAAACGCTCTCTCAAAGATATGACCGCAACAAACATCAGAGCTTCAACTGTACAGCCTACTTTCAAAACACAAGACAATTAAGAATGTGATGCACACAAAGCGAGAAAGTGAATCGGCGAACTTGCATGTAGGTATGTAAAACGTTTGTTTAAAATGTTAAATTTTAGCCATCTGTGAGACATGAAAACCTACTAAGTTAAGCGTGAATGTTCAGCAACTCTCTAACATTGAAAAGAAAAATACATTTAAGTGAAAAGGTTTAACAGAGGTTCGGTTGAAGAAACAGCCAAAAAAATTATGCTCCTGCGACAAAGTTTGAGAAGGAAGAATTTTTTTACTGGACGTAGTCGTCTTTCACTTGCGGTGCGCGCACGCAAAAGGGCATTTTTATAGTCTTCAGAGACAAATACCAAGCTTCCGTTCAAATTCCGTGAAGGATAGCGGCGGCGGCGAAGTCGACGACAAAGTAGAGAAGCATGAATTCAACTGGGTGAAAAGAGCGGCTCTTTCTCGCAGCGATTATTAACTATTGTCAAACAAACACACTGGAGAAACAACTACAGCTCTTCCCTTCTTTTTAATTTATTAGAGTGCAATCCCGCAACGCTCTTTCCGTTCGGGTTCAACACATATAAATACATACTTTCTTCCACATTTTCGTAACGGCCGCTAAATTGATCTATACATTGCTAAATATTTTCGTCTGTAGGAATGTCGATATTTTCACTCGCGCTCCCTCTCCTTAATCCATAAAGCGTACTTTCTCTTTTTGTACCAATCAGGAGAAAATCGCGTCTAGCGTTCGCGAGTTGTCCAGCGCTACGTATGTTTGCCTCGAGGCCTGATTGGCTAATTGAGTAACTTCCCATCGCTGCGATTGGCCAGATGTGTTTCAGTCTGTCAAATTGAACTCTCGCGCGAGTGAATACCATTCATTTTCAATATCGGTATCAATCTCTTTTCACTTTTTATCGTACAGATTCTACGGTATCATGTTGGGAGAATAATATTTTGGTCATTACGGGACAACAAATGCTAGTCTCAATCACTGAGAATGGACGTCGACAAAAACTAATGGATGCTCCTTATTCCAGCGATTGTCATAGTAATTCGATCTTCCACACCAAGATCAGTAGCAACGTCATGGAATCTGAAGAGAAATGAAATGAGAGTCAATGCAACAACTATGATTGATGTGAAGGAAGCAATGCTTTTAATTCCCAGTTACTTTTATGAAAAGCACCCACAGAGAAATTGTATTCAGCAGAATAATTGCGTGACTTCGCAACGTCCAATACAATCTCCGATACACTTTACGAGACTTGCGGGCAGAGAATAATGGTAGCTGTATTCATCACGCGTACGACATCTTCGAGACTTGGCGCGCAAAGTTGAATACAACTACCGTGGTTCCCTGTGTGCAAGTCTCAGAGAGGGAATCGGGGATTACCATTTTTTCCTACAAGCGCGTCTCATAAAGGAAACTGCTCCTTTTGAGAATAATGGCAAACGCTACACTTGCATGGTTTTGAGCGGGCTGATCATTTGGTAAACTAGTAAGGTACTAAATTAGGCACGGGCAGACAGACACGCACATAGGTTACAAAACACCACGTCAGAACATTAACTTACTTATCAGCAGTTGCTTTTAATAACGCATTAATATGCGTCAACGTTTGACTTGGTGTCACCTCAAGAGCCTCCAATACGTTGCAGAAGTAATCTGGTAAAAACAGTAACAACTTATTTCATTAGTTGTCAGCATAATCTAAAACGTTGCTGAAGGTCGGTTAAAGTGAACAGAGGAAACTAAATTTATCACAGATTCTTTTCTATTTTTTATCACAGTTAATGACGCTTTTCCTCCGTTTTTCGTTCTTTCCCTTTTCCACTTCGGCAAATATGTTGCAGCTAATGGTTCCACTCATTTTTCAGCCCGGGGATTGGTAGCGTTTTTCCTCTCTTTTAGAGCCAGATGGCACACGTCAATTCGTCTACAGTTTCCAGTACATTTCAAGCATAAGCATCCATGTCGGCCAGTAAATGATGCGTTCAGTAATTTAAACTATTTTACCGTTGTTTTGGGGTTGGATGGTACACGTCAAACCACCTTACCGGGTAAATAGTTGTTAGGTGATTTCCCGCGCTTTTTGAGCAAGCAAACGCCGACTTACCTATATCAGCCAATAGCTGTTGAGTGGAGTATGGAGTGAGCTCATGGATCCTCAGGATACTCTCTGTGTAAGCGTGCATAGTGCCACGTGCGATGGACCCCAGCCAGAAGGTCCCCGGATGACGTTCACCTTCATCTTAAAGACAAGCAACGCAAAAACACTGTTATAGACCCAATTCATAAATGGCTGCCAATGGACCATTTTACAGTTCTGTGAAATGTTACCAGGCCTTGTATGAAAGTGAAGTAAGGGGTGACCTTGCCATAAGAAAGACCAGAACTAGTTAGCATAATAACACAAGGATTTGCATATCAAAAGCAGGGGGGTTTCTATCAAAACAAGGTCACCTTCAGCCTCACTTCCATTCTAGGGCTTGGTAACTAAGCACAAACTGTCAAATGGCCTATTTTAATTCTTTTGTATTTATTTAAATTAGCCTTTCTAACCTCATTGTTCAGTTGGTAAATCAAAAGAAATTTTACTTTCAAACGAGGTTAGAAAGGCTAATTTAAATGTACACAAAGGTATTAAAAAATTGGTAGTCATTTATGAAATAGGTCTATTAAAATGATTCTTTTTATTTTTCTTTAATAGCTCTCCTGAGAAAATCCACAGAGATTTAACCCCATCTTTCTTTACTGACGATGCCTCGGAGATGAACTAATTGTGGGAGGAACACGCTGAGTCATGTAATGTGTCAGGGAACGCAAGTACAAAATCGAGAAACAGGTGACCCAACTCTAGCGAGTAACATAGCTAAGCAACTTTTCAGTTACCTGAAGCGATTGATCCAGGTATGTTACTCTTGGGCTATCCTTACTTTAAACTAATTCGACTTCCAAAACTCGAGTTTTCCACTACTAAATTGGCTACTATTACTATCTAAAGCAACCCCGAATCTTTTCATACAATTTAAATATAACGTAAGATGTTAACGGTCTAAACGATCAACTGAGAATTATTCACAGCTGAATCGTTTACACTTATCTTTTAACAAAGTACTCACTACGTCAATCGCTAAGGGATTATATAACTACTTGATTGTGTCTAATTTAGGGAAAACAAATCTGCAGTTACAGACATACCTTGTATATCTGGGAAGGGCAAGTTTCCAGCCTTCATGGCGACTTCTAGTGCAGGGTTTTCTTGCGTTATGAATGGCTCCAGTTGTTGAGGAAGGGTCAAAAGGTAATCTCCAATCTGATGATAACACAGGAATGTTAGTCAACAAACTACTCACATTATCAATCGTATCAGCGGTGACAAACGAAGGGCTAGGGAAACTGGCATAGGATAAATCATGATTAGTGATGCACATGATGACTATGAAGACATCAACACAGCAGAGTAGAGTACAGTAGGACGGGGCGGGGCGGGGCAGGGCAGGGCAGGGAAGGGAAGGGTAGGGTAGGGTAGGGTACGGTAGGTTAGAGAAGAGTAGAGTAGATCGAGTAGAGTAGAGTAGCGTAACGTAGAGTCAAGTCGCGTTGAGTAAGGTAGGGTAGGGTAGGGTAGAGCAGTGTAGAATAGAGAAGAGTAGAGTAGCGTAACGTGGAGTCAAGTCGCGTAGAGTGGGGTAGGGCAGGGTAGGGTAGGGTAAAGGTTTTTCAGCCAATGACGCAACTACGAACCAGGTTGTAAAAATTACGCACACACACACCAGGATAACCGTGACAACGAAACACAGATACCACATATAATGAAAACTGGAGTTCTGTGCAGCAACAGTGCAGAGGTGAATACTCACATGTGTAATGTATCCTAGTGGAGACAAGCTGAATGTAGGCAGTTCATCACTTAATGCTGCTCCAGACTCAGGAGACTTAGCAGACCAAGCCTGGACAATTGGAAAAGGTACCGTGAAACTTTTAAAATAAACAAACATTGGCCTACGAACAGTCCCTTTTCGTCTTATTCCGTCGAGCGCGAGTTGAAAATTGCCGTGGGAAATCGAAAGCGCCAAGGTTCATCTCAACGCCCCTGATTTCTCGAGTTTACCTCGGTGTAAAAACCTGCGACTTTTTTATTTGTTCTTGACCTATTGTTTTTCTGTTCTGTATTGTTTCGAGATTCTTTGTTGTCTTGTTCGTCCTTTGTTTTACATCATTCGTGAGTTTCACAGGTTTTTAAACGGAGGATGAGCCGATTTCCCACTCACTTCACGCTCGACTGACTAAGAAACAAGTTGCTCATGGTCTAGGAATACCTGGAAACAGAGTCATATAAAAACTTTCAACATGTTCTTTTGCAAAAATTATGCGTGCACAAGCAAACGGACACCCACTCAAACTTTGTGAACATTTTCCAATTGACATTCGGCGTAATATTGAGACCAACACCGACAAAACTTTCAAGCACATTCATGACCCCTTCTATGAGACAAGTCAGCAGGGAATCATGGCAGTTATATTCCAAGTTGCTAAATATATCGCAAGTTTTTTTGACTATCATGTTTCCCTGCCAGTGCGTCTTCATAGAGAGTACTGGCACTGAGTGAAGTAAACCATTTAGATGGATATGAAAATCGAATGGCACGATAACTAACACATCTTTTGTGTGTTTTTATGATTTGAAACCACTTTATTTCCATCACAATTATGGAAAAAGGCATGGGCGATAGACTATTAAAACACTTAAATGGCTATCAACGCTCAGTAAAAGCACAAAATGAAGAAACAGAAGAAAAAAAATTTACTAATACCTGAAGTTTAGGAGTTTGGGCCAACTGTTGCCTTATTTGGATAAACACGATATCAAAGGCGAAACTATGCACACGCTCATTTAATGCCTGCAGTTGCTCCACAACACTAGAAAGGACAGTGGCAGATTCCCCAGCTTACAAAGAAAAACACAAAAGGGGAAGAACAACGGAATTTTACAAGTCTTTCCCGTAAAACAATGAACACCAGAAAAAATTTCTGGAATTTTTATTGTGTAGTGACTAATCACAGCAAAGTTCAGGACACGCGAACTAATGACCATTGCTGTTTGCGGTTTAGTTTTCTCACACCTGATTGGCTTTTTCTTTGTAACATCATAACATTCCATAAACATTTCTGGTGTTCACGGTTTTACGGGAAAGACTGTAATACAATTCACATTACATTACACAAATTAAAATGAAATCAAGATCTAAGAATAATTTTACACTTTTAGTTCATGTCGTTGCAACCTCATTCCTTATTAACTGGAAAAGTTCAACCTGAATACACGAGTATACCCTGCAAATTTTGGAATTTGAATTGCAAGTGTATTTTTTTAACAATTAAACCTTTTCGCGTGCTGGTATAAGAAAATAATGACAATGGCATAACCAATTTGAAAGCTCCCTCCTATTCGGTCTAAACTAAAAACGAAACTAAACTAAAGACAAAATTATATATTGGGTGTTTCCTTTGGAAAGCCCGAGTAAAAATATCTTAACACCACATAAGACGGCCTTTATGAAAACCTTGTTAAAGGGGCAGAATATAACAAAAAAAAGGAAGCAGCAGGATATAAGATACAGGAGTAAGGAGCAGGATATAAGATACAGGAGTAAGGAGCAGGATATAACATACAGAAGTAAGTAGCAGGATATAACATACAGGAGTAAGGAGCAGGATATAACACACAGGAGTAAAGAAAAGGATATAATATACAGGAGTAAGGAGAAGGATATAACATACAGGAGTAAGGAGAAGGATATAACATACAGGAGTAAGGAGAAGGATATAACATACAGGAGTAAGGAGAAGGAGATAACATACAGGAGTAAGGAGAAGGATATAACATACAGGAGTAAGGAGCAGGATATAACACACAGGAGTAAGGAGAAGGATATAACATACAGGAGTAAGGAGAAGGATATAACATACAGGAGTAAGGAGAAGGATATAACATACAGGAGTAAGGAGCAGGATATAACATACAGGAGTAAGGAGAAGGATATAACATACAGGAGTAAGGAGAAGGATATAACATACAGGAGTAAGGAGCAGGATATAACATACAGGAGTAAAGAGCAAGATATAACATACAGGAGTAAGGAGCAGGATATAGCATACAGGAGCAAGGAGCAAGATATAACATACAGGAGTAAAGAGAAGGATATAACATACAGGAGTAAGGAGAAGGATATAGCATACAGGAGCAAGGAGCAAGATATAACATACAGGAGTAAGGAGAAGGATATAACATAGAGGAGTAAGGAGCAGGATATAACATACAGGAGTAAGGAGAAGGATATAACATACAGGAGTAAGGAGAAGGATATAACATACAGGAGTAAGGAGAAGGATATAACATACAAAGGTAAGTAGCAGGATATAACATACAGGAGTAAGGAGAAGGATATAACATACAGGAGTAAGCAGAAGGATATAACATACAGGAGTAAGGAGAAGGATATAACATACAGGAGTAAGGAGAAGGATATAACATACAGGAGTAAGGAGCAGGATATAACATACAGGAGTAAGTAACAGGATATAACATAGAGGAGTAAGGAGAAGGATATAACATACAGGAGTGAGGAGAAGGATATAACATACAGGAGTAAGGAGCAGGATATAACATACAGGAGTAAGGAGAAGGATATAACAAACAGGAGTAAGGAGAAGGATATAACACACAGGAGTAAGGAGAAGGATATAACATACAGGAGTAAAGAGAAGGATATAACATACAGGAGTAAGAAGAAGGATATAACATACAGGAGTAAGGAGAAGGATATAACATACAGGAGTAAGTAGCAGGATATAACATACAGGAGTAAGGAGAATGATATAACATACAGGAGTAAGGAGAAGGATATAACATACAGGAGTAAGGAGAAGGATATAACATACAGGAGTAAGGAGAAGGATATAACATACAGGAGTAAGGAGCAGGATATAACATACAGGAGTAAGGAGCAGGCTATAACATACAGGAGTAAGGAGAAGGATATAACATACAGGAGTAAGGAGCAGGATATAACATACAGGAGTAAGGAGTAGGATATAACATACAGGAGTAAGTAGCAGGATATAACATACAGGAGTAAGGAGAAGGATATAACATACAGGAGTAAGTAGCAGGATATAACATACAGGAGTAAGGAGAAGGATATAACATACAGGAGTAAGGAGCAGGATATAACATACAGGAGTAAGTAGCAGGATATAACATACAGGAGTAAGGAGAATGATATAACATACAGGAGTAAGGAGAAGGATATAACATACAGGAGTAAGGAGAAGGATATAACATACAGGAGTAAGCAGCAGGATATAATATACAGGAGTAAGGACCAGGATATAACATACAGGAGTAAGGAGAAGGATATAACACACAGGAGTAAGTAGCAGGATATAACATACAGGAGTAAGGAGCAGGATATAACATACAGGAGTAAGGAGAAGGATATAACATACAGGAGTAAGCAGCAGGATATAATATACAGGAGTAAGTAGCAGGATATAACATACAGGAGTAAGGAGAAGGATATAACATACAGGAGTAAAGAGAAGGATATAACATACAGGAGTAAGGAGAAGGATATAACATACAGGAGTAAGGAGAAGGATATAACATACAGGAGTAAGGAGCAGGATATAACATACAGGAGTAAGGAGAAGGATATAACATACAGGAGTAAGGAGAAGGATATAACATACAGGAGTAAGGAGCAGGATATAACATACAGGAGTAAGGAGCAGGATATAACACACAGGAGTAAGGAGAAGGATATAATATACAGGAGTAAGTAGCAGGATATAACATACAGGAGTAAGTAGCAGGATATAACATACAGGAGTAAGTAGCAGGGTATAACATACAGGAGTAAGGAGAAGGATATAACATACAGGAGTAAGGAGAAGGATATAACATACAGGAGTAAGGAGAAGGATATAACATACAGGAGTAAGGAGAAGGATATAACACACAGGAGTAAGGAGAAGGATATAACATACAGGAGTAAGTAGCAGGATATAACATACAGGAGTAAGGAGCAGGATATAACATACAGGAGTAAGGAGCAGGATATAACATACAGGAGTAAGGAGAAGGATATAACATACAGGAGTAAGGAGAAGGATATAACATACAGGAGTAAGGAGAAGGATATAGCATACAAGAGTAAGTAGCAGGGTATAACATACAGGAGTAAGTAGCAGGATATAACATACAGGAGTAAGGAGCAGGATATAACATACAGGAGTAAGGAGAAGGATATAACATACAGGAGTAAGGAGCAGGATATAACATACAGGAGTAAGGAGAAGGATATAACAGACAGGAGTAAGTAGCAGGATATAACATAGAGGGGTAAGGAGCAGTGTTCAATATGATGGAAAAAGCTTTCTAAGATTGCTTTGTCAGCTGATGAAATAGTGGGCAAACGTGGATTACGTTTTACCGCAAAATCTGATAGGCAATTTAATGCTATGAAAGAAACACACTTTTCAATTTTTTTTCCTTTCCTCAGAAACAAAGCGGTATTACTTTGGCTTCAGTGGTGAACTATTTACATAGGAGTTACACTATCTAATCAGATTAAAGTTCGTACTTGGTGATGTAAACATTTTCTTGGGAGACAACAAACTGGTGAACACGTGTTGTTCAGATATTGTTAAAACTCAAAAGGAAATTAGGATATGTCAGAAATTGAAAGTCCCTGCAACTGAAGTGATTCTACGATAGATTTTAACAATCTATTGAAGAAAAATGCAAAGATATTCCTTTGCGTGCTAAGTTGTAATGTAAATATTGTGGCATATTTTCTCGTAAAATTTTGACTATTCACTATTTACAAGATAGGAGTTGCAGTATCCAACAAAGGAAAATTCGTCCTTGGCTACAATGTAGCCTGTGTAACTGGTGGGAATGGCTTGTTTGAGCAGCAGAGCCTGTAACGAGAAGAGAATGACAAGGTCCGAGAAGAATGGTGATTCGATTCCTCATGGCTCCGCTGTCGAAATGAATAATTCGTACTCGAAAATCTTCCAGCTACGCAGGCTAAACACAATGTTGCCCACACATTGCTAACCCAAGAAGTTATTCGGGAAATTAAACACTATAATATTTCTTTTTTGAAATAGCTCCTTGTTTCTACTGTTCCAGGAAATAATTGTTGAAGTCATAATAGCAGAAAGAAATTGTTGTTAGTTACCTGTTTGAAGCTTCTGGACTAATTCATTTAAGGCACTAAACTCAACAGGCCTTTCTTTCTGTAGGTAATTGTACCAATGAAATGGTCTCAAATGAGTAGAAGTCTTTTCTCTGACTGCACTGTTATCTTGGCATTGAGAATCTTCTGCAGAACTAAGAATTGCCTCAAGTAATCTTTTATCCAGGCTTTCAATCTTTATAAGTAAATCACCTGGTAAAATAAATTGGGAGAATGACTAATTCTTGCACAATGCCCACACAATTCCTGTTATAATGAGATATGCCTACAGGCAATCAAGGTAGAAACAAAACTTTGTTTTACTGCCTGAATTCAACAGAAGCATTTGATTATAATGCAATATCAACTATTAGTATATTCTCAGCTCCGACTATTGCATTTCTAGCTTTTTGATTGGCTAAAAAACTCCGACTATGAGCCAATAGTCGGAGTTTTACGTCACATGGAAAATAGTGCGCCAAGTTTAAAGTTGTATGCTCTTTCCGGACGCTTTGTAAAATTGTGGAAATAAAAATCGGCAGCAAAACCCGGTTTGAGAATTTACTAAAACGCCCTTGTTGGATATGAAGTGATTATAACCAACTCGCGCTACGCGCTCGTTGGTTACTTTATCACTTCATATCCAACGCGGACTCATGGAATAATATGTTATCTATTATTATCAAAACATGCCCATGACTTGGCAAATCTGAATACAGCTACCATGACTCTCTGCAGGCGTGTCTCGTTGGGCATTATGGATTTGTTCAGATGTAAACAAAATGCTGTGACAATCAATGTGGACATGGGTTAGTAGCAGTAAGTAGCAAAGGGGTGTAGACTATGACAAACAACAACGGATATTGCATGCAGAGATTTACATTTAATTTATGATAAATTATATTATTGCAGACAGCAAAGTGGAACATAATTTGTACTTAATTTTTTAATTTCCTACTGTTTTTTGTTGTATTTTACAGTAGAATGTAACTTCTAGAAATCACCAACACAGAGATGCAACTCGGTACAGACATCTAATAGTAAAATTAAAACAAGAGACAAGCTGCTCACCACAGATCTGAATTAGACGGAATGCATTTTGGAACATTGTCCAGTCTTCACTGAATTCTTCACTTGGTTGGATGTCTACTTTCGAATCCACATCAAGAGAACATTCTTTTCTTAAACTGGAAATGCATTCATCCATACGCCCTGCATATGCACCAAAGAACTCCTGCAATGTAGACAAAAGTGATTTTAATCTCAGATTTTGTTAACATTTTATGTTACATAAAATAATACATCTGCAATTGTAGTCCTGTGCATAGCCCAAACACATTGATACCTCCAGACATTTTGGAAAATATGTTTTATAAACGTTTTTGGCCAGTCATAAGCTAATAAAAGTAGCTCCAAAACTCAGAATAACATTTGCAAAATAAAAGCATGCTTTCCTTCCCACTAGCATCATGGCATGGGTGAGAAAGTGGACCACACAATCTTCAAGCTTTTGTTTTCAATATTTCTGCTTCTTCTTTTGTTTTCTTTTGATTTTTTTTTCCTGCAGTTGTTGGCAAACTGCCAGGTTTGTTTCAGTTCAAGAATTTTTGAGAAAGTGTCAGCCAGGGGTGGTTGGAGGAAATTTTCACTCAAATTTCTAAAGATTTTTGTGCACATTTGAAGCTCAATCATCAGCACTCTGATCTGGGTATCATTCCTTCTGCAGTTGTTGAGCATGAGTGGTGCCTTTTTGGTCAAAGAAGAAGTAAAACAAATTCTAGTGCTCATGACATGCGTCTAATGGCATTTCAAGTTTGAATGTGTAAAAAAGAGAATTCATACTAGTTAGCTCTGGATCGATCTGTAAACTGACAATATTTTATGTTGTCGAATAAGACTGGTCAGGGCTTTTTCTTACCTCCAGGACATGGCAGAGACCATGAGCTGCATAGCCATCAGTAAGGTCTACACAATATTCAACTGCCTGGATAAAAACAAAGTTATATGTATCAACTGTAACTGAAGTGGCATTCAAGGAATAAACATCAAATCAAAAGTAAATCTGGGTGAAATTGAGCATATTGGAAACATTTTTAGTGACAAAGCTCAAAATATACGTACAGTTCGTACAAAGAAGGAATCACATTAACAAGGTAAACATCAATAGAATGAGGAGCAGTTTTTAAAGTTTAATAGCAAACCAAACAATATTTATTAATTAAAGAATACAAGAAATATAATTGTACAAAATAGATATTAAACCCTATAACAGACAGGTTAGTATGTGGCAAACCATAGGAAGGGGGGAGGGGGGGGATGACTACAACAGTAAAATGTAAATTTCATGGTTATGTAAACTGGTAGGGTTGAATTACAGAATTATAACATTAGGAGTGTTGAACCAAGCAGCAGCTGACTTACCTGTTCAGCAAGGTGAAATATTTTCTCAACAGATTCAGCCATGAACCCAGCAGTCTCCATGAAGCTATCTGCATGCTGTGTATTGTGGAGGAACACAGGACACATTTAAGGCACCTCTGGTATACAAGATGATTAAAATCTCCTATATAACAATGAGGACTTGGACACAATATACATGTAGACCAATTTGGCTAATGTGTTTACATCCTTGTTGCTACCCAATTCAGATCATGTGATGATTCATTTGGGAGGTTACAACTGTGCAATTTGTCATGCACAACTGAGTGCATGGGAGTATGTACGAACAGAAAAATTGTAACCTCACAAATGAATCATCACATGACCTGAATTGGGTAGCAACAAGGATGTAAACACGTCAGCCATATAGGTCTATGGTTGTGGGAGGCATATTGGCATACATGTAATGGAGAGCTGAACTCTGCATCAAATGTTCTGGGTTTGAACCCCAGATGCGGTCAAATTGTGTTGTGTTTTTGGGAATGGCACTTCACTCTCGCATTGCCTCCTCCAATGTTAACCTAGGGCAACCTGACAGAGTGCTGGGGAGTAACATCCCATCCAGAAGGAATACACAATTCCTAGCTTCTTCATGCTACAAAACCAGAGCAAAGTACTTGCAGCTATGAGCCTGTTGGACATAAGGCTTTACTTTTTCTACTTTGATACAGTAACATAATACATACTAACAACGGTTTGTGTATTGGGCCTTCCATTGTCTAAAACAAAGAAAGAACTGAAAGGGATAGTATGAGATGCTTACCAGCCGTGTTGCCTGTAATTGCTCCACAAGGAATGTCTGCTGTAGCAAGGGGTAATCCAATAAGTACGGAATATAAGGTGAGTACACTTCATCAACCAACAGAGTGACAGCATGCACACCACATTTGTCTGATGCAATAGGAAATAAAGTTACTGGTTTTTTTTCTCCATTGTCACTTCAAACTTAGTAAAATCTCAAGGGCAAAGAACAGATTCAAGAACACTGTTTTGTACCTTGCTGTTGTGAAACTGCCTTTTCCAATCCATGAGCAAATCGTAAAGTGACCTATCAGTCACAAGAAAGAAGTTCAGACTCATAAAATGACAATGGGGTCTTTGCCTAATACAATATAGATCAGTTTACCTGTCGCAGCTCAATCAGCTTTCCAATGATGTTTGACTCACTCTTGATAAACTCTGTGATACATGAGGACAGTGAAGGGTCCAAGTGAGCAAGTGTCTGACCGATGAGTGTGCACAGCACAGTTCCAGGTTCATTGAATACTTGTCCACACCAAGTCACCTGTAACACATGTAAGAGATTTCTTGAGCTCTAAGTACTTCATGGTTGTTCAGTTATTAACAGACTACTCAACTTCTCACAATATAAACAAAGTGTATTATTAAGATGCAGTTAGCACATTCATTAATTTTGGATGGGCTGTCTTGTAGTTTGCCTTCGTTGTAGATTCTATTGACAGGAGCGGTATGCACACCACCAACTGAAGTAAAAAATTAATCCACTAACTAACTGACAACTCACTAAATGACTGACTGTACTGTCTCGCTGACTCACTGTCTGTTGTGACAGACTGACTGACTGGCTGACTGACTACATTTATCACTCACTCGCTGATTGACTAAATAACTATTAAGTAATCTGATTTTAGTAATTCTATTTTAAATAATACTACTATGGCCTGTGCTCTTCAAGAAATGGATAATACTATTTACCAAACAAACTGCAGTATTCCCTGATCAAGGAACATTAGGATCAGAGGAACATTATCCAACTTTTGAACAATAACACTCAATAACAGTGCAACTTGTCTTTCTGATGCTGGATGCTTAAAAAGTGAATTACTACAAGTATAGCATACAGCTTTCACTATCAGGCATGTTTACCTCTGTGTGCCAGGTTGAAAGGATAACATCATAGAAAGTTGACAGCCACTCCAGCATTGATTTATTTGGATCCTCCACACGAACTTCATTCCAAGTCTTCTGGAGTTTTGTCTATCAATTTAGAGTTAATAATACTAACTGTTTAATTGTAGGTAATTTAAAATCATGCAGGCTACAGTCATCAGAAAGGCACTCTGAACTAATAGTTTGTGAACAGGACTCAAGAACAAGCAGTCTTGGTTCAAACCCTCGCTGGGGTCACTGCATTGGGTTCTTGGGAAAGACATTTTGTACCCTTATAGGACCTCTCTCTAACCAGGTGCTGTGAGTGATGTAGCTAAGGGATGGGCCAAAAAAGCACCCAAAAAAATATTGTGCAAAGGGAGCCATGCCAAAAAAATCCAGCAAGCACTTTCTACTGTCCAGGTCCTGTGATGATGTTAAAAAATCTTGCACAAGCTCATAGTCCAAAACTCAACCTGAAGGTGAAAAAAATTCTTGCCCAGAAAAATTGTCAAACCTGCCTCCCCACCGCCCCCTCCCCCCCCCCCCCCAAAAAAAATGGTACATCCCTAAAAAGAAACTAAGCCAGCTGACTGAAGAAACCAAAACTAACAGATAAATTAAAATCACACAATCTTTACTGAAAATCTCAAATAATATTATTGATGCCAACCTTATGACATCTGATGTAATAATTCTGAAGTTGATCCAGCCTTTCAATGTTTGAAAATATTTTAACATATTCCTTGGTGTCCTCTGTAACCAAATAATAAAGAAAGAGCATTAATTTTGTTTGTTCTAGTCTGGCAAATCACAGCACATGTATGTAGCATTGACAAGTGATTTACTAATTTTGATTATACAATGTAGTTTAAATAGCGAGGAAAATTATAATTCATTGACAAAGACTACCTGAAAGCTCAAAATGAATTGCTTAAAATGAATTTCAGGTCAAATAATCTCAGTTGTATATTTCTTTGTTTTAGGATTACAGTTGGATAAATCTAGAACAAAGAAAACTGCAAATCAAACTACTTGACAACAAATTTGACCTGAAATTCATCAAGTTGCATGTTCAGCATAATCAGAAAGGAATTCTAGACTAGGCTTTTTCTTGAGGGACATAAAATACCCTAAACCTTACTTTTAAAATGTAAGTATATATTAAGTTCTTGTATAAAAAAGAAAAAGCTACATTCTGCACTATAAGTTTCTCTTACTACTAGACAATACTAACCAAGGGAGTGATTATTAAAAGCAGCCACAATCTTTGGACTCAAGAGAGCCTCCAGCCTATTCTTCAGACCCTCAAGGAGTCTACGCCTCTGGGCATAATCAGGTACATCTTGTAATACAGTCTATTAATGAGGAGAAGATTACTATATACCACTTCAAAATTCATAAAAAATACATGACTATCAGTAATGTAATCAGGCTTTTAGCCAGATAGCCATCCAGGCGTCCTGTATACGGCCCCTTTTTAAATAAAATTGTCTTATTTTCCATGTTTCTTTATAAATATTATTGTTCATTTTAGCAGGCCCCATAGCGCATTTTGGATGGCCACTTTTCGAATCCTGACTAAAAGCCTGAACGTAATAATCATAAGGAATAATTATACTGTATACTTACTAAACTCTTGTGCATTCCTTCAAGCTTTGCTGCTATCTGAAATTAGAAAAAATGATTAATACATACATCTAGAGCGGTTTTCACTTTAGTGTCGTAAGTACATATGTACAGTAATAGGTGCTTTCTTTGGTTTAGCATTACTGTGCTCAGTGCTTGGTCTAAACAACTTGCACAAGAAGTTCTCATCTAATCAGAAGTACAATGTAAAACCAAAACCAATTGTGACTCATTCGTGCATGTTTTCCCATACTTTGCCTCAACTACATGTAGTCAGTTGAGTTGATTTTATGCCATTGAATGTATGGAGAACATGTACAGTGTATAGACGAGTCACGGCGCCAATACCAATATCGAGTGCCGACCAAGTTTCATTTCATTTTAAGCAGTTTAAGAACAGGCAAAACAAATGTCGCTCAATACATGTATGTAAACATTGCCCACTGAGCAGTAACAATAAAACTCCAGTCGCACATCTCCCACGCTTATCTCACCGAAAAAATTAAACCAACAATACATGCTCGCTGAACGATTTTTCCAACGCACACGAACAACTGTTAACACAGAAGCAGTATATTTTGTTTCTCCAAAAAAATGTCCAGTGGTACTTGCAGTGCACTCGCGAGAAACAAGAAATTTCTCGCAAGACAGTTCTCGTTTCCTGCGAGACGAGTCTCGATAATTGATACATGTATGACAGTCTCTTGAAAATTACTCTATGATAACTGTGTAGATTTAAATCCCTGGTAAACCAGTTAGCAACCAAAAGCTTCCTTATCAAAATAAAAAAAAATGTTAACTTTCAAATATGCTCAATGTCATGTACTCGAACACTCACAGCCTTGACATCCCCTGATTCAAAAACTTTATCCACATCAGATGACAGTACTGTCCAGTTATCTGCTTCCTGTAAATAATAAGCATTGAATTATAATTTCAAGACCAGCCTTATTTTATTAGTAAGAGCTTGTGATTTTGAGACTCCAAGCTTTTGAAGCCAAGATTTTGAGGCTCATCTAAAATTTTCAAAGACTAGTCATTTTTCAAGTACCACTATAATACCAATATTGTAGAGGCACAGAATACAGTGGTGTCTAGTCACCATCTTTGGTAAAATTTACCATGGAATGAAGTAGCAGATTATCAAAAAACATGTAGAAAAATAATAAAAGGGTAACAACAAACTGTGGAGAAATGGAGATGGTTTCAAATGAGGAAGGTTGAGGATGTGGCATCTGAGACATATTGTAGCTACTTTAATTTACCTTCAAAGCTCTTGATGCATCCTGCATTCTTGTTTTAACTGTATCAATCTCCATCAACATCTTCATTGACTGTGCAGTATTTTCTTCAACCTTGAAAACAATACATTTAAAAATTATAATAATTACAATTACTGCATGACATTGTACAGTATAACTAAATGTATTGGAGCTTTGTGTTCATGTTCAAATACTATCTGGACAAGTTGGATATAAGAATAACTGCATGGCAACAAAATATCACTTTTACCACTCTGATGTCCTCTTTCACAAGATCCATTTGTTCCTTCAGAAGTGAAGCATCATGCCGTATGTTCTCTATCTCTCTTAGCACTCTGAAGAGGAATAATTAGTAATTATTAATAAAAATAATCCAAAATAAAAGTTTGCCATTAAAATATTGACAGGGTTGCAAGTAACAGTCAGACATAGGACAATGGCCCACCTATGGTAAGACAGAATATCCAGACAACCTTTTATTACACATTCCAATACCATGGCAGACCTTCCAACTCTCACGGTTTGACCGCAAGATTCACGGTTGAGGATGCCATCTCACGGTCTCACGGCTTTGCCTCTAAATCTCACGGTGAACCGAAAAACCTTGAAATTTTCAACAAATTCCGTAGAGTAAGAAGGAAAATCGAAAAATGTGTGTTCATAACAGCTGACAAACGTATTTGTGAGAGAAACCTGGGTACAATGTCAGCCTCATTCCAGTGAAACTTTGGTGTGCTAAGGTCTCTGGGAAAGCTTAACTTTCGAACACAAATTTCAAAATGACTACTCGCTAAGTTCAACCACCGATGAGAATCTCATCAGTTCTGCCAAAAAGCAGCAATAGAATACAACATGGGGCACTAAAAAATTAAAAAAAAAAATACTCTTAAACAAATGATCTGGTTTTTTTTATTTATGCATATTTTAGAAATTTCCAGGTTTGAGGTTCCAATCAATTAGTCCAGTCATTTTGTGAATGGATCTAAAAGTAATTGCAACAGAAGCTTTCTCTTCACCAATCATTCAGAATTACCCTCGAGATGAACATATTAAAAGTCCCAAAGGATCCAAGCATGGGAACATCTCGAAAATATAAGGATATGTTAACCTGTGCTTTTGTAAAACATGAAAACGAGGCTTAAAACATGGGTTGACTTTATTATGCTTTCTTGGCTAGAACTTCGTCCAGTTTCTCCAATTGCTACAAAATAAGCTTCACATATGTCTGAAAACTTTCATCTAATGAAAACCGTTCCAATAAAGTGCACTTAATCCATAATAATAACTTCTGCTTTTGTACAACATGAAAACGAGGCTAAAAAACATAAGTTGACTTTACTGTGCTTTTTATTGCTAGAATTTCTCGCAATTCTTTCCAATGTAATGAAATGTGCTTCAAATATTTCTAAAAGCTTTCATCTAGTCAAAAACTGCTCCCAAGATGTGTACTAAAACCATAATAAGTCCTTTCAGGTCTTTAACTGCAACTGCATTTCATTTCTATTGTATCTCAAAGAGATGCACACCAGAGGAAATAGTAATGATTTTCAGTATCACTATACAACTCGTAACAGTTTTGGAAACGAAGATAACTTTCTTAAAAGCAGATTTTATCATACAAAAACAATCTTCGTATTTTTTGAACTGTTAAGGAATTTTACAGATTACAAGCTGTGATGTCAATCATCGTCACTATCAACATCTTGATTTAGTGCATTTTTGCAAGAGGTACCCCTACATTGACCACACGCAGGGGAACATTCCAGGCCGTGTTTTCTACAGGTGCACCTCATACTGGCACAATCCAAAGAGCAGTTGCATCTAATCATCCTCAGAAGTGACTCGGGTGCAGCCGGTAAAGTGGTCATCATTGGCAGTAGTTGGTTGTTGCTCATTTTCCATCCCCAGTCCTCCACTGACATGCCATCATCTTCACTTTTCCATTGCTTCACTTGAAGAAAAACCCTTTGACTGTGAAACCTGGCTGCTGCTGATGTCGGAGGTAGATTCTGGGGCTGTATTTGCGAACTCTTTGTTGCCAGTTTCTCGAGGTATCTTTGGTGTCGCATGGAATCAAGATTTTCGCCGGGGTTTCCACCGTACAGGGACACTAATGCCTTCTCGCCTGCTTTCACGACATCATCTAAAGTTGAATGCAAATCAAATACTTTTGCTTGCTCTCTGAAGTGGGAAGAGTGGAAATACTTTTTCAAAGCTGCGGCTTTACCAATTCCGTATGGGCAAGAGGTGGTGTCACATCCCGAAATGGCGTGAAGAAATAGCATGTTGCGACAAACATCATAGCCTAGCTGCTCTTGAACTTTCTTCATATTCCAGACGCGTCTTCTGGAGTTTGCCTTTGGTTCTGGAATGAAATACAGGTCGTAGCCATCTGGACGGGTGTAGAAGCAAAGCAGCACAAGCAAATCTGTGTCGTCTCCGACAAGTACAGTGTTCCTTTCTCGAGAAGATTCTACAGCTGTTTTCACAATTAGGACATCGGCGTCGCCTTTGGCATGATAGGTCGTACAATTCTTGTTCTTTAAAAACTGGCTTAACATATTGATGAATCGCTGTTTATTCTTGACGTTGGAGAGGAAGTCGCCCTTCTTAAGCGTTACATTCATGTCCTCTGAGAAGGTTACAGTCGCGCCAACTTTTCCGGCTGCTCTTCGCTGTTGCGTCATGTTCTTCGTTGACATCTCGTCATAGCCATCAAAAACAACGATGGGGTTGCCATATTTCTTTGTCACGTAGCTGCAATATAAATCACAGACATCTTGATATTTGATGGACCCTCGAGGCCAAGGGACGCGGTGGAGTAGGGCTCCGCCATCCAGTACATACTGAACATGGCTTGCTGGCCCTGACGTGGCATCAGGTGAAAGCTTCCCCCATAAGGCTTCCGCAAGAGCTGGTTTTTGAGGCTGGCGCAACGTCAGAGGAGAATCAAAAAGAGCTGCTGGGTAACTGCACAGTTCATAGCTGAACAATCCCCTAAGATCATCGGCACTGTTGCAAGCAATGATTAACCGTTGAAACAGTAGTTGAGGATCAATCTGAACGTTGTCGCTTTCAATCCTGACAGATGACTTTGAGGCAAGGGTGACAGCCTGCGCACTACGCTTGAACGTGTAATCTCCAACTGACTTCCCTGACATCGAAGATAATATCTTCTCCCCGGAAGCTCTAGCACGATCAACATCGACATCACTGCTTGCGTTTACGCCGTTCATGATGTTTATTAGGTTAGGGTTGGGCGCGAAAGGATCCCTGTCAGCCAAAGCTGTTAGAATGATAAGTGTGTCGTTCATATCACGTTTTTGTCTCGCTTTTGTCATTTCCTTGTTTTGTTCACCCGAGTTGTACTGTACACCTGTCAGTTCTTGCATTGACCGGTTTGTTTCAGCACAAGCTGGCATTGATAACAACCAGATGAGTCGCTGCTGTTCAGTCATGCCTCTACCTCTCGTTAACCCTCCACTAGTCTTCAGACTTCGCATCAACACTTGCTCGATCACCAGATCCGTTGGCAATCCTGCCCAATGGCGATCACTTCTCCTGACTACATGGAATCCTGATACAAAATCGCGATATACTTCAGGGTGCGCATTCTGAAGACTGCTCATGGACTGGAGGTATAAGCTCGCACACTTAACGTACGGGTTGTGCCCTGATGCAGCAAGGTAAGGTAGCATTTCTGATATCGTTTGAAGGTGCAGTTCCCAGTTGGCTGTGCGTTCTGCCCTGATAAAGGCGCGCAGTATGTCGACCATTTCCATGTACTGTAGCCATAGTACGGCTGTACGGCTTGTACTTCTCGCTAGGTCTTTCTGGCTATGAACACGCTGTTGAATACTGGCAAGAACACCTGAGGCACTGACTTCTTCGGCAGACATTTTCTTTTCCATAAGTGCTTTAAACAATGTATGCGCAGCATCAACTAACTTCAAGTCGTCGGTGTTTTCCGGAATATAGCCACTGGAGTCTTCTGCCAAGCTGTTGTGAGCTACAAAAAATTGAGTCGAAGGGTCAAATCACTCTTAGCACCAATCGAGCAAAGTTTAAACAACATTAACAAATATAATCTAAGCTCAAATTCAAATAATACTTACTGAACTGTGTATGCTCCCGATGGCCAGCGCTGTTGACATCATCTGGAGGTTCATGTGGACTTGATTGGTTATCTGATTCAACTGCAACAAATAGTAAAATACGATTTTAGTGTTATTAAGATTCGCATTTGTAAAAATCATACATGAGGTGTTCATTCAAAACGTCTTCGCATGAGCAAGTAATTGATACAATAAGTGAAAATTACCACAATGCCTACCCCTCTGTTCCGAGTGCGGCGCTTCCTCATCAGGCACGTTCTCATTGGAACCTTCTAATTGCGCTACAAAAAAAAAAATAAAAAATATTGAAAACAACAACAAAAAACAACCAATTTTGTATTTCACGGTATCAATCTAATACACGTTAAAGGAAGGCAGATATAAAAGGCCACTGTACCTCTATGTACACCATGTGGAATAGCTTCCCCAAGAGCTGTCGAGTAGAGAAGAGCATTTAGGGCTGCATCGATGATCAAATGCGCGCGGATTGCGCGAGAAATGGCTTTGCCAGTCAATATATGGTCAACAGCGTTTGACGCATATATTAAATCCAGAAGTTCTCTTAGGCCCGATCCAGCCATGAGATGGCCAATACTCCCAAGGAAGCTCATTTCTGTGTGAAAAGCTCCCAACCGCAAAACCACTTTGCGTAAGTCACTGTTGGCTGGCTCTGTCTGGATTATGTTGAACGCCTTTAACCACAAGGGCTGGTCGAACGTGACAATGGGATTAGCGATGTTGTGGCGGTGCGCATGTTGACACAAATTTCAGAGTGGAGGAAATGCATGTCACGTCGCTTGGGTTCATGTCAATCATTGGTAGAAAAGTTATTGATGACTTCCCATTGTGGTTGCCACGATGGACGGCCTGCATCATTCCAGCCCATGCTGGGCGCGTGGTGTTAAACAGCAGAGACGTCTTCCACAGAATGTCCAAATTCGCAGTGGGATCTACTGCTCTTGCAACCACTAGGTTGCTGTACTTAATTTCCACTTGCGCTTGTCTTGGTTCAGATAGTGGGTGTATTTGAACTTTTCCTGCTGCTGAGATGTCTTGAGGATTGATCTTTTGCCTTGGCACGCATCTAGTTCGCTTTGTACCAGGAGTAGTTGTGCAAATCATCCCCATCCCATGGAAAGTGTCTTTTCCGTCAAGTGTTCTTACATTGTGATCCACGTTGTCAGCTACGTACTGTACAAATTCTCCGCCATAATCTGGTATTTCAGTACCTTGGTCCAGAGCAGCATTCAAGTTAAACAGCTGAACTTCTTGATACGAAGAACAGAAGCCATGGCAATGGAGGGTGTCTATCAGAAATCGAGATGCAAAGTTATGATGGAGCTGCACAGCTAAACCAACTTGCAAGGGCGCCAGAATCACACGTGGTCTCGCCGCCTGAATAATGGCATGTCCAATTGATGCTAATTTGATGTTGTCTTTACCTACCAGAATGCCCTCCAAAAATATCTTAAGTGTGGCTGGAAGGAAGTTAGCGTTTTTCTCCACGTCTGTTTCAATCAAAGGGTAAGTTTCATTTGATGTTTTAATCAATTTGATGTCATTCTTGATCAACCTTGACGCTGTTTTAATTATATTCATCTTTTCCGTTTCCACGTCAACATCTTTTCTCTTTGTGCGATACTCGTATAGAATAGCTGTTACAGTGCTTCGAAATGTTACTACATTTGGCTTTCCGTTGATCTCAGTAATAATGATTTTATCACCGAAATGTTCCTGCAGCCTCGTCTTCATGTGGGTGCGGCTATACGGGGCACTGGTTGACTCGCTGAGGTATTCCTCCATTTTCTCAACCAAATCTGCAACAGTTATTTGTTCGTCATCGTTTTCTTCAAGAAATGACGCCACTTGTAGAAAAGCTTCGTTTTTTTCTTCGTCTTGTGGCCGTCCAATTTTTCTTCTCTTGGAATCAGGCTCATCTGGGGCAAACAGTTTTGGAACTTGCTTTTGAGTCCTAAAATTCACACTACATGCCTGATGGTAGACAGCATCGGCAGCTGGCAAATCGTGAACATTTAATATTCTTGCTCGTACAACTTCAGCCCAAGAATCTCCTCTTTGAGAACATATTTGTAAGACAGTGTCTTTAGTTTCGAGGGTCGTCACTCTGAAAACATCTCCTGGCCTTCTACTTTGCTCTTCAAAGTCAATGTTTGTACCACAATAGAAGCAATCAGTTTTAAAACTAAAGGACTTTTCAGTTTGGCGATCCAAAGAGCGGCGACTACTTGTTGTTTGCGAGCCTTCGCTTTCCTGTTTTTTAGCTTTAGCAATGTTACTTGGGTGGCAATATGCGCGGCGGCACGTCTGGTGTACTTTTTGACCAGGAAGAGTTTGAATGGTGTCGTAACGTTCTGCACTTGCGCGGTTTATGCCATCGCTTCCCTTCTCACGGAGAGAGACGATTTCACCATCAAGCGGCTTTTTACAAATCACACAATTTAGTTCATCCATTTTAGGACTTCTACAGGCTATAGGCCTAAAAATTACAAGGAATCATGACTTAAAAACGTCCACAGAATTTAAAAAGCAAGGCAAAACGTTTTTGGTTAAACAACCAAAATTAGGCTTATGGAGTAACTCGATCACACTTACCCGATCTCAGCGCAGAATATCAAAGTCCTCAATCCATTGTGATCAACAGAGGTGAAAGAACTGAAGACGGCAAACACAGCACACACTGGCCGGAGTGAAATGCACAAGCGTGACACTGACAGCGCCAGCTTCCTACAATACTGTTGGACGTTTTGCTCTTTTTTTCTCTCTTTTCCGATTGAAAATGAAATATTCTTGAATCATATCGTTACTTTTTTAGTGAGTAGAGGCCAACGAAAAAAGTTTCAACAAAATCGTCAAAATGAGAAAATCGCTGAAAATAAAAAAGCCAACTAAACGTTGTTTGTGCACAGTGTAGAGAAATTCTCATTCGAACAAGAGCTATTAAAAAGCAGATTATAGGGAAAATCTCGCAATTTACCTAATTTTTCATATAAGAAAATGTTAAACTTGCTATATTAGTTCAAATTCTGTTGCATTTATTTCATTTAAGACCTCAAAATGCGCGTTGCTTATAACAAGTTTCATTCAGCCTCGTTTCCATGCTATCATAAAACGTGTCTTAAAGCCCTCCAAAAAAAAAAAACATTTTTAAGTACTTTCCCGTGATGGGATTTTCTGGGACTTTTGATATGTTATTTACGACATGTTTCTGCGTCTAAAACAGTTGGAATTTTTTCTGTTGCAATTAGTTCTAGGTTGACCTATTTTTTCTCACAAAATGACTGGACTAAATCTCCAGGTTTTTCTGGGCTTTTCTTCAAAACCTCCAGATTTGCATGTGATAGGGGTTGGAAGGTCTGCCATGGATGCTTACATTTGATAACGGTTTATCAAGGCATTTTGTAATATGATGTCTGATCTCATTACCGTTTTGTCCAATCAAAATGGAGACTTAGTTGGACATAGGTAATTCTATATATATATATATATATATTTATCAGTGGCCTACACTCATCATGGATAGGTTTCTATCCTTGAAACAAAAAAAACCTGAGATAATTTAATATAACAACAGTGAGGAGAAATAAGCATGCTTTCAAACTCTGATTCTAATAATTATCAATTCTATCAATTTATTTGACGAAAAGTTCTCCACCTTGGAATGTTATTCACTGATTGATTACTGGTTTCCTCCAATGCATTGTTAACTTCCTAAAGACAAAATGTTGCATTATTTTACAATGTACCATATACTGAAAAGGATACAAAGAACTAAACAAGGTTATCACATTTACAATGTACATTGGCTACATCACTCTAGATGATTGTATAGCCAATATTTAGCGGCTGATTATCTGGCAAATGTCAGCTTGGGAACAGGCTGAAATTTTGTTGTGATTAAAAAGCTTCTGCAATGAAAAAATGCTGTTCTTATTCTCTTTCGATTCCGATTTTATTTTTGGTAAGAATGCATGAAGTCGGTTTTTTGGAACGACGATTTCTTGTTTAAACTGTCAGCCATTACTAGAGTCGGCTTCAGTTGAGTTGCATTGAGAGAGCTGGATCGAGAGAGAAAATGACGTAATGAAAAAATGCTGTTCTTGTTCTCTTTCGATTCCGATTTTATATTTGGTAAGAATGCATGAAGTCGGTTTTTTGGAACAATGATTTCTTGTTTAAACTGTCAGCCATTACTAGAGTCGGCTTCAGTTGAGTTGCGACTCACCAGTTTAATTTTTTTACTGTGTGAACCAACATATTTGGTATGCAAAACAGCAACTTGCTTTTAAAAGCTCGTGCTGCATACTAATCAGCTGGGTTCACACATTACAAAAAGAAATTAGTGAGCCGATGACATCATTTTCTCTCTCGATCCAGCTCTCTCAATGCAACTCGACTGAAGCCGACTCTGGTAATGGCGGACACTTTAAACAAGAAATCGTCGCTTAAAAAAGGACTTATTTTGAAAATTGAGGAGCCATAATTGGCATGGTGCATTCTTGCCAAATATAAAATCGGAATTAAAAGAGAACAAGACAACATTTTTTCATCGCAGTAGCACTTTAAATAGTGAATTTCAGCCCAGGTTGAAATTTCAGCTTCACTGAAACATTTTGGTAGGTGCCAGTTTGTTTTGTAGAAACCTGTCACCATCACAGGCTAAAATTCACCAGTGAGCTTCCAGTGCTTTCCAGAAACACTGACAGTGGTAACAAAGTGCCAGTTACTTTGCTCTTCCTTGCTAAAAGAAGCTGGCCACATTTCCCCCTAAATCAATCAATCTTTCACACAGGCAGTTCCTCTACTGAAACCAGCTGCCTGTTTTAAATTTTATTGAAACCTCTACCTTCCATCTTTAATAATAAAAGTAACTATTGAGACTAGAAGGCTTAAATTCAACAATAACCTTGATTATTAAAGATAGGAGGTAGATGTTTGGGAAGTATTGTGCAGTATTTTTGTCATGACATCTATATTTTAGGAGACTGTGATACTGTTGAAAAATACACTGTTCCTTAGTTAAATTTTTGTGTATTTATACTACATGCATTTTTTTCCAAACCTGAATAAACAGCTGTAACTTCATGACCAAGTTTGATGCATGAGCCTGGAATAAACATGGTTAATTGTTAGGGAATAAATTACAATCAACAGCTTTCAAAGACAATACCACATGTACATTCAGCTCTGTAATCGTTCTTAGATCTGGAACAACATGAAAAGACAAATTGCTTTAGATCTGACATTCAGTTTCATGATTTCAATACTGTTTGTCACGAAAGAATGTTGGTCTCCCCAGGGTTCTCATTAAGTGCCGGCAGCCGGCTAAAAAACCGGCTACTTTGAATTTTGAGCCACCTACTTTTCTGTGATAAGCTTCCTAATTAGTGAAACTGAAGTCCACTTGCATGAGAAAATAATGAAGACAATGATAATGAATGCCCCCAGACCCCCCTAGAGGCTCGTGCCACTCGCTTCACAAGCCACCTACTTATTTATCTTAGCCGTCTACTCTGAAACTTAATGAGAACCCTGTCTCCCTTTAACACCGACCTCCTCCTCCTCTTCCCTCTACTAACAGAAAATGGATTATCTTTATTTTTTCATCTATTGCATTTAACATTTTTGTTGTCCCTTGTTGTGGAATAGTCAAGTGTCAATAAAATTACCATTAAATATTACCAGCTAAATGTGAGAAAATGATTTTCCTACAACTTTATTTCCTATTTAGAAAGGAAACACTTATGTACGAGTCAGATTGACGCTTCAACATCCCTGCCCAGGCATACCCCGGACATTTGACGCCCATACCTTTCCCAGAGGTTGGGAATTTGATCCTCATGCATATAGGGTGGGAAAATTTAACGTTAGCCTCAATTTCATGTTACAAGTCACATGGCGGAGGCAAGTGGAGGCGGACATGGCGAGTTTTGAGGGTTTTAAAGGAAAAGATTGCAGCTTCTTGGTGGCTTAGCTAAAAAGCAAAGGACTAAGGCTTTAGGTGCCCTATAGATCTTTGAGTGGTTGAGATATTATGGAATTCCTCGGAGCTAAAATAGCACCAACAGATGTCTGATCTTGACTTCAGGTGCATGATAGAACCTACTAAAAAGTTGAAAAATTATGGTGATCTAGTCACTTATTAATTTTCCCAGAGTTGGATGGAATTTGAACACAGATTTTTCAAAAATTCAAATGCCTGGGGGGTTGGGATGTTGAAGCATTGATCTGACTGGTACATTAGAACCTGCAGAGCAAAACTGGTTTTACTTCTAGTCAGTTAAGTCTTGCCTGTGAACGATTTACGGCTGTTCTTACATGGCGCTAGAAGCTAGAATTTGTCTGCATTTACAGGCTATTTAATTCTAATAAAAACTCTATAATCATAGAGAAATAATATTTAGAAGAAGCAACTACATGCACATATTGTTAAGGTGAGGATATTCATAGCGGAGCTCCTGCTCATGTCGAAGGTGCATGCGGGTGGAGCAGCCATACCTATAGAGATTGGAAAACCCATCGAACCAGGAAAATTTGAATGTCATGTATGCACGGAAAAGGGCCGGGATGAGGTTGTAGCAGATATAGTTTCAAAACAACTGTATAGCAGTCAACGTCTTTTCAGATAGTCTGAGGTTTTATGATCAATTGACAGCTGTCAAAACAAGGTATCTGCTGACCAGTATCACATGACCATATTGCAGGCTCAGGTTAGGACTCATCGAGATTACATGTTTTATGGAAGTTGACCGCTGACCAGGTAATGGTTTTCCATTGTATTGCGGCTCAGGTCCGATTTTTTGGTTGATTTTGTAGTTTTTTATGGTCATCCTCGGCAGAATTTATGTGATTGTAGTTGACAATTCTGATTTTTTTTGGTAATCAAATCTTTCCTGAGGAGTTGCGTACACTAGAATTTTCACTGATTTAGATCATTTTTCTCAAATTGTTTAATATATTAATAAGTTCTTACAGTACATGGTTTGAACCCGGGGGTAAAAGTCGATTGTGTAGT
Organism: Blastomussa wellsi; assembly: GCA_947652115.1. Classification (NCBI taxonomy): domain Eukaryota; kingdom Metazoa; phylum Cnidaria; class Anthozoa; order Scleractinia; family Plerogyridae; genus Blastomussa; species Blastomussa wellsi. The sequence goes on from OX393563.1 coordinate 10,577,737, forward strand.
TTGATCGTCTGGGTGAGGGTAGCCCTGAGAAGGGCTGTTGTCGGTGACAGTGACTGAGCGGAAGTCATCATCAGAGTCATGTGATTCGAATGTTATGAGTCTGGTTCGTGAAAACTGATTGGTCAGTTTAGCTGTGATGTTATTGGCTGTAAGACTCGAGTAGTCTATGTCGTCGGTCGTGATTGGTCGGTTTCGATCCGTCGGTAAAGGTAGGTCGTTCTATTCGGTCTGTTTGTTTTGTCCATGTCGTGAATTAGTTTTTTGTACGGTGCCGGTAGTTGTTGACTTCTGTTAATTAGAGGATTCTGTTCTAAGTTAGTAAACCAGCTTAGTGCTGTAGGTCAAACAGTAAGCAGAGTCCCAGTCGATATTGTGGTTCGTAAGTCGACGGTGCTCAGCAATGTGATTGTTGACGTCAGAATATGTTGTCTTGTGGGATATTTATGTTTCGATTTGTTACACACATCTCATTTATACACAGCCAAAATCATCACGATCATTTTGCTCAGTCAGCTCTGACAGACGTGTACACGTTGCAAACTAGAACTTACGTCAATAGGCGTTCGATCATCACGGATTCTCAGCGCCGAATTTACCCACTCTTTAACATCAAAATTCTCGTCAGAGAACTTAGAAAAGTCCATCTCGCTAAAAGAAAACAAAAACAAAACAAAACAATGCCAACTCACAACTCAATTGCCGCCATTTTGAATTACAGGTCAGTACGTGGTGTAACAATAATGGTTGTTGCACAATCAAAGGAACTCTTACCCAGGCTCCAACGACCCAATCATTTCAAAATGGCGGCCGAAATGCTCTCCATGTAGGGTTATTTTAGCTGAAAGATGTCTGCAGATGCAAGATTGCCAAAGAAAAGGAAACGAATCCTAGCTTTAGCTGGATATGAGCCAAGGCACATTGTATCTCCGGGAGATGTCATAACAGAGGACACTGGCTACATGAGGTAGGTTGCTGGATATCAAAATGTCTGCTTGCAAATTAAATCTTGACAAAGTTTGAATTCTAGATAGGGTTTGACTCAAGTCCAAAATCGCACTCTAAATTCTTCCTGAATTCATGAGGTAAACAAATGGTCATCATCCAGTGGCATCCATAATTGGTTGATGTGTTCCTTTGGACTTCAGAAAGGGTCTTGCATAGTGAACTGTAGCACACACACAGTTATTTTTTAAGCTGAGATGGAAGGTTCTTTCCTTTTCAGGGGCCATGGAACTTATGTTGATGGTGACAAACTGATAGCTTCTGTTGCTGGAGTTGTTGAGAGAGTGAACAAACTGATTTGTGTACGACCATTTAAGACAAGGTAAGCAATCACTTTTAATAAAAGACCTAATAATTCATATAAATAATCGGCTCTTGGCTATTCAAATTACTGTTTGGAGGCTGAAGAAAAAGATAAAAGAATGGGAAAGGGTACAAAGAAAACACATTGGCCTGACTTGTGTTGAGATTATCTTAGTTGTCTTGAAAATTTTGCTCAGAAGTCATTGTTGTTTGTTATGTGACTGTGATTTTGCCAATAAAATACTGTTGCATCCTTTCCTAAAATACTGTGGCTCTTTAACCCATTGACTCCTGGAGATTTTTGAAAAAAAACGTGTTTTTTAGACATTTTGAACATTTTCTAGTCAGTTATAGTCTAAATATGCTTCAAATTTCTCCAAAATGCATTTGCAGAACGAAGGCATGCCAGGTTTTTTACTAGTATCGCATTTAACTATATTTTAGCTCGGACATGCGCACAAATCAAAATTTCGAGATAGTTTTTGGATGAGAAAGTGACCCACGTCTTTAGGCTTTTCGATTTCTTTATTTTTATTTTTCGCTTTTCCTTTCTCCTTTCCTCGTGGGCTTGCTTTCGGTTCAAGAATTGCCACGAAAGCATCATTGAGACAGAAAATACCGGTACTCAACATGGAGTAGCCAAGGGTAAGTGAGGGAAATTTTCCTCCTAGTTTTTGGCGGAAAATTCTAAGCGTTTTCCTGCATATTTCAAGCTCCATTGGCCCAATCAATATCATCTGGGTATCATTGGAAAGCACTTTCCCTTCTGTAGAACTGGGATAAATGGGATTCCTATTTTGGTCAAAGCTGATGACGTCTAAAGCGGAACAAAGGTCAAAGTCTGTCACGGCCGGTTACGGCCGGTTTAGGAGTCAATGGGTTAACTCTGGTTTATTATTATGAAGTGACTCAAACAGAGTGTTAGTTTTTCCTCTTCTGTAGATGTGGTGTTAGTTCATTGCAGGTTCCTTTCAATCATTTTGTTAGGCTGTCCATTCACGCTTTTGGGTGTATGCAGAGATTGAGTCATAATGTATTTGTCAAGCTTTTCTACAATGTACCTTTAAGAACAAAGTGCTAGAGTTTCTGAGTTACTTTCTGTCACACTCCCTTGCAGCCCTTATCTCGTTTAATATTGTGATGTCGAGGTGGCCTCTCCTATAAGCCTGGTGGTTTTCTAAGGTCTACTCGCCTAACAACCTGCTGTATTTCTAAAATGTTTTTATTCACAAATAAATGATGCTGATGATGATGATGAAGTGTCTTGATCAAGAGCCAACAACAAAGGTCCTAGGCTAGTCAGAGCTTGAAACAGTTTTTTTTGTGTGAGCACTGAATAATCCTTTGTTCTTGGTGTTACGGCCACCATATAACGAGTTGGAATGAGTCCAAAGTGACCCCAAGAGAGAGATAATGAGCTAAAAAATGACAGAGGGGGAGAGGGCCCCTCTACTCGTGAAGCCTTCCCAACCCTCTATCCATTAAGCATCTAAGATGGGAGCATAATCCCAGATTATACAAGGGACCGTAGGTCCTGAAGTATAAGTATAAGATAGGTTACATTCCGTCTCATGTTTCTCGTATAATCTATCTTATACTTCAGGACCTACGGTCCCTTGTATAATCTGGGATTATACTTCAAAACATTCGACTCCATGTAACAATGCAGGTTCAAAGACAGCCACTCTCCCTTGTAACTGAAAGAACTGACCTACTTGCATCAGGGTCGAGCACTGGTCTGTAATAGAAACGTCTAAAAGTGGAATCAGATGACCAACAGGCCAGAGCCAAGATATCTGACAAGGCAACCCCACCCCTGGCAGCGGCAGAGGCTGACGCTCCGCGCACTGAATGAGGTTTAAATTGAGATGTGTCAATGCCTGCTGCTTGTAGCAGACTCTTTACCCACCTAGCAACCGTACTAGCTGAAACAGGTTTATGAGGTTGAACTACTGACAGGAAAAGCCGATTTTCCTGGCCAGCAAGAACAGATCTCATATCCTTGGTACGAGATTCATATTCCTTGAGGCACTCAACTACACACAAGTTTTTGTCCTCGGGGAAACTGGCATGAAAGGATTGTTTTAAGTTCTTGCCAGTTCGAATAGACTTAGTCAGGGATGGTAGGTTAAACACTACCCCTTCAGGATAAAAACATCTGAAACGGAGATCATGAGCTGCCAGTTCAGAGCTTCTTTCGGCAGAAGTCAAGGCTAAAAGCATTGCCAGCTTTTGAGACAACATCTTAAGGGATAAGGATGAATTCATCCCAAGACCTCTGATATACTTAACAACCACAGACACATCCCAGGTGAAGGAGTATCTGGGCTGGGGAGGTCTTGAATTAAAGATTCCCTTCAGCAACTGGCAAACCATGGGGTGCTCTCCAACCCGTACAGAGTCAATTGTAGGGTGAGTCATTGAGATGGCAGATCTGTAAACATTAAGTGTCCGGTACTGTTTCCCCTGCAAATACTCGCTCGCAAGGAAATTAATTATGTTGTTCAGAGATGCTGAAATGGGATTAATTTCCCTCGCAGAGCACCAGCCAGTCCACTTTCTCCATGCAGAGGAATACTGGTCAGAAGTGTTTTTCCTCCAGGCAGCTGAGAGGAGCTCCCTAGCTTGGCATGAAAAACCTCCCTCCTCATATTGCTGCCTGAGATAAGCCATCCTCCCAATTGGAGGTGGGTCAGAGGGTGGGACACTCCCTCCCGAGTTAGTAAATTGGGGGACTGGGGAATTAGGACTGGAAAGTCCATTAGAAGATCCAACAGGAGGGGATACCAAGGCTGGGATTTCCACACTGGAGCTACTAGTACAAGGTGTGGGACTTGCTGTCTCAGAACTTGACTGAGGACCCTGCCCAAGAGGCAGAAGGGGGGAAAGGCATAGCCTTTGATCATGTTCCACTGAAGGGAGAAGGCATCCACTGCCTCTGCCTGAGGGTCCGGTTTCCAGCTCACAAAGCGAGGTAGCTGGGTTGTCAACCTGGATGCAAATAGGTCGAGCTCTAGAGGACCCCAAAGGCTCTGAAGGGTTTGGAACACAACTGGGCAAAGCTTCCAATCGGAGGAATCCAGGTGATACCTGGATTCCCTGTCTGCAGTGACATTCAGGATCCCTGGGATGTGAGTAGCAGACACTGTTATCTGCCGCTGAAGACACCACTGCCAAAGGTCGCAAGACAGTGAGGCTAGGGCACGGGATTTGGTTCCCCCCATCTTGTTGATGAAGGTGAGTGCGGTCACATTGTCCATCAGGAGATGAATGTGAATGTTTGTTTTGTCCTTTGCAAAGCATTTGATCGCAAAGGAGCCTGCTAGAAGTTCCAGGCAGTTTATGTGGAGAAACTGCTCTGATTGACTCCATAGGCCGCCCGTACTCACTCCATTGCAATGGGCACCCCAGCCCTCCTTCGAGGCATCGCTCTCTATTATCATGCTGGGGTCTGGGTGAGCGAGGGCCCTCCCATTCCAAGCCATAAGGTTCTCTGCCCACCATTGCAATTCCTCTATTGCCTCTTGGTTCAGAAAGACCTGAGACTCGTAATGGCCTCCCATTCGGAGTGCTTGGATCTTTGCCTGTTGCAGGTAACGATAATACAGTGGGGCAGGGAACACTGCTTGAATGGAAGAGCTCAGCCGGCCTAAGAGATGGGCTAATTGTCGCACTGTTGTAACTGGATTGGTAATCAGAGCTTCGCACTCCCTGCGAATGCTCCTCACTTTGTCCCGAGGAAGGGCAAGACAAAGGGCTACTGAATTCACTGATAGACCCAGGAATTCTATTGTCTGTACCGGGGTTAAAACTGACTTTTTCAGGTTGATAATAAACCCCAAGCTTTCTAGGAGATTCATAGCTGTTGCCAGGTGGAGCCTGGCTGTCTGTTCTGAATCCGTTAGGATGAGAAGGTCGTCCAGATATATTATAAGACGGATCCCCAGGTTCCGAAGAGTTGCTACAACGGGCTTCATTATTTTGGTAAAGGTCCGGGGGGCACTGGCCAGCCCAAATGGGAGGCATGCAAATTCCCATAGGGTTTCCTTCCAAATGAACCTTAAATATTTTCGGTGCCCTTTCCAGACTGGGACAGTGAAGTATGCGTCTTTTAGGTCCAGTTTCACCATGAAATCCCCTTTTTTTAAAAGGTCCCTTAACATGTGAATTCCCTCCATTTTGAAATGTTGAAAGTTCACAAAGGAGTTCAATTTCTTCAGATTTATAACTGGGCGGTGGCCGCCATCCTTCTTGTCGACTAAAAATATATTGCTGACAAACCCCCCTTCGGTGTTGCAGGAGACTGGGTGGATGGCTCCTTGTAGAGCCATTTTGTCTATCTCTGTTTGAACAGCCTCTTCTTGGGCCTTTGACATGAAAGTTTGAGGCCAAGCTACCTGGTGAGGCATAGAATGAAACTCTATTTTGTAACCCATAATAGTCTCAAACACCCAAGGGTCGTCTGTAACAAGATGCCAATTGGCCTGAAAAAATCTGAGGCGGCCCGCTACTTGTGATGGGGCAGAGCTTATTGAAAATAGATTTAGAGGCATACCTTTGTTTACTGGTTGGTGGAGGTTTGGCTCGTGAGAGGGAGAAATCCCCTTCCCCTCGGCTGAAAGGGACGGGACCTGGATTGCCAACGTCCTTGACGGCCTCCACGTCGTAGATTGTTCCATGACCCTCCACGTGCCAGATAGGGGCGTCCACGTGGAGGGGCGGGCCGAAAAAGCAGTTGCCCCACTTTCTTAGCCTCATTTATTGCTTTTGCTGTTTCTGTACGCTCTTTGAGATGGGACTCAAAACCTTTGCCAAAAAGATCCTTCCCAGCATCCGGGAAGTCCTCCTTGCCCAAGGATACGTACGCTTTGTTTACTTTTGTTAGGACTGCCACTCTACGTTTTTGTGAAATGGTGGCTGATGCGTGTCCGGCCAACTGTATAGCTCGTTGGATGATGGCCATGAGGCCAGTTCCTTCTTCCCTTGAGAACTGTATTATACTTGACGGAGCCTCAAGTTTGTCAAGCAGGTGCTCGTGGGTAGTACCCAGAGGTCCCAAGATATCAAGCACTTTATCCTGCACCTCTCTCAACTCGGCATCGGGGCCAGTTAGACCACCCATGAGGCCGGGAAGATAAGAGTCCAAGCGTGGAGTGAATGCCGCCTCCACGTTCGGTCTTGGATAATCTTTCACGATTTGCCGTCGGTCAAATTTAGATAACGGCTTCCTTGTTGTGCCAAGAAAGGTCGAGAGCTCCTCCGAAGCCTGCCATCTGGCCGAACTGGCTTCAATAATGTCAGGTGATTCTCCCTGAACGGCTACGTCCTCGGTAGCGTCGTCAACGTTCATGGCAAGTTCGATTTCCCGGTGAAAGGGAAAATCGCGTTTAAAATGTTTAGCCGATTGGCTAGCTCCAGTGGAGTCAACTGACTTTCCCACCGATTCATCTCCGGGGCCATCTAGCACACCGGCAGATCGTTTTGATCCAGGCACATGTAGTTCGGGAAGGCTTGCGGAGCCATGAGGCTTTCCCGCGTCGGATAATCCCGAAACGATTGCTGAGGAAATCGCTTTAATGAAGCTGTGGTCGGCTGACAGCGCCTGACCTACTCTCTTACCTTCATCACCAAGATCCGGTGGAGACTGTGAAGGTCGCTGGGGCGGTAAGTCGCCGGTATTTTCGCCTGATTCTTCCGAATTATCGGCCATGACGAAGAAAACGTGCTTCCAATATGGCGGAGCGAAACAAAAAGGCGCTGTGGTGTGCGACCGCGAGGACTTATGGGACCACGAGGCTGTTGAAACACGTTTTTCTTGTTTTTTTCCTGTTGAGTTCTGTAAATCGCTGTTATTGGAGCGAAATAAAGTTGGCATTGCATTGTTACATGGAGTCGAATGTTTTGAAGTATAATTGCAGAAAACTCAATCAATTGAGCTTTCAAATGCCAAATAACACCTGCCCTGCAGGCTAATTGAGTGTGGTGTGGCAGCCTAACTGTTAGTGCTCTGGACTCCAGTTTGAACAGCTCAGGTTGGAGCCCCAGCCGGGGTCACTGCTATTCTTGGAAAAGGCACTTTTACTTTCACACCCCCTCTCTCCACCCAGGAGTATAAATGGGTACCAGTGGGGGCCGTACCAGTGAATTGTTGGGGCGACCTACCAGAATCCTGCGTAGTAACCTGTGGTAGAAATACTGCTGGCCTCTTAATGATATGTTAAGTGCCGGTGGGTATGAGGCAGTTTAATTGGCTTAAAAGACTTAACTGCATACTGAACTGCACATCTCTATGTGCCCATGCCTTGTACTTAAAAAAGCTGTTGCAAAGTATCCTTAAAGTACTAATTAAAAAGAGTGGTTTGGTTCAGTGGTTGCAGTAAAAGTTGTGTATGTTTTTGTTTACTCGTTGCAGGTACAATGGTGAAGTAGGAGATGTCGTCGTTGGTCGAATTACAGAGGTACATGTAAGGCAAAGTGAAAACATAAACAAGAGACAACTTCTAAAAGCCTAATGTGCAAAAAAGTTAATTGAATAGGAAATCAATTAAACATGTGATTATGTTACCTTTATTTACAATGTTAGCAAGGAAAGTACTAGACAGTATAAACAAGTTTACAGTTGATGAACAAGTTTCATTGTTACAAAATTAATGTAGAGCTGAAAAGTATTTTTGTTCATAATTAATTTTTAATGAGATATTTTCTTCCTGTTCAAGAGCTAAAGTGCGTCATTTTTCACCACTTAACAGAGGTTTAAAGCTAACATTCAAATTATTTCTGGATTTTTTTAAAGGTTGGACAAAAAAGATGGAAAGTAGAAACCTTTTCAAGGCTGGACTCAGTTTTGCTTCTTTCCTCCGTAAATTTACCTGGTGGAGAATTGGTAAAAAATAATACATATTGCCTGCTAGGCTCTAGCTCATGTTATTATTGCATTTTTTGTTATAGCTCTAATAATAAGGTTACACAACCATTCTCATAAATATTATCCCTTATAATATCTGCCTATTGGGATTTCCTCTACAGTTAAATGCATAAATTATTTCATTGACTTGAACATCTGGTCATGAGATTACAGCTATCTGAATCCTTGCAAGGAGGGAGGTTGCAATTTGTTATGGCACTGTCTTGAAATCCAATATAATCGTTGTAACTATGACAGGCCCAGAGCTTTAAGAATTTTGTCAGTTAAATTTGTAACCAATACAGCATATTCTCATGAATTATGCTTGTTGGCATGAAGAGTGAGTTTATCATGTGCATCACAAAAATAAAATTGTATTCCTTTGAGGTACGTATTCCAGCTTTTATAATTCTCATTTTTTGCAACAACAGAGAAGGCGATCTGCTGAGGATGAATTGATGATGCGTCATTTTCTTGCTGAGGGAGACCTAATTAGTGTATCCTTTGAGAGAGAATTTTATCTCAACATTTTCCCCGTATTTTGTTGCATATTTCAGTGTTGACTTTGCAATTATTATTAGCTTGTTTAAATGGTCTAGTATTCTCCTTAAATACAGCCAGGCAGAAGTGCAGTCAGTTTATAGCGATGGCTCTCTTTCCTTACACACTCGCAGTCTGAAATACGGAAAGGTTAGTTTGGATGTTGTTTATACAGCATTAGAATATAGCCCTGTATGCTTGCCATGGAATCTTAGCAGGCTTTATTTTTAATAGAACATGGGCAAAAACCATAGAAGCCCAGTACCCCGGATGTAGTTTATGTTGCGTTGTGAGTTGAAAAAAATGGTGGCGACAATCTTTTAAAGTTGTCTTTTTGTTTCCTTTATCATGGCTGCTAAAACAAATATTACGTATACATAGGTGGGGGGTTTGACAGTACTTATTGTCCCGTAGTGGAGACTTTTGACCGTTTTAATGGCCTTTGTAGCAACATAATGACTTTCAGTTACTATTTTGACAATCCACAAATGCCCTGGGGTAGGGCATTTGAACAGAAACTCTCAGCTCAGTTCAAATGCCCTGCCTATGCCCAGCCTCCCCCCCCCCCTCCACTGGCTTAACATTGATAGTTGCATTGCATGTATTTCTGCATCTAGTCTAGGTAATTTGAGATTATTCTCTCTCCCTGGTGCTGTGTGCTCATCATTTCCCATTACACACGTTTTGTTGCAGCTCAAGGAAGGCACCCTTGTTCAAGTTCCTCCTTCACTTGTAAAGCGGTGCAAGACTCATTTCCTGAACCTTCCCTGTGGGGCTGCAGTGATCCTGGGTAACAATGGCTACGTTTGGATAAGTCCTTTGGATAATGAAGAAGCTGCTCTCGCAGACGGTCAGACTGACAGAGTTGCTGGTGATGATACAGAACCCAAGCAGGTTAATATTAATGAGCAGGGTTTAAAATATATGAACAAGATAATGCACTTATTTTCATTGGCTCTTCAGCTATGACGTATTAGGGTTGAAATGAGAAATTTTATAATTTTGCTAACAGGGTGAGTAGCCTGTGTAAGCTAGACTCGGAGACCCCATAAATTACTCACAGCAATTTTACACAGCCAGTCCTTAAAGCAATGACAATTCCTATAGATTTTTTAGCATCTTAAGTCTTTCAAAGCAAAACTTAAGCAAAGCCTTTGAGTTAAACATTTTAAAAGTACATTAAATAAATACGGAATTGAACTTTGTCTCTGTAGACGTAGTCACTGATTTCTATTCAGTGTTCTGGAATTTAGTTTTTTTTAGTGTAAACGGTATCATGATATTTACCGACGTTATTTAGAAGTGTAAATAGACCTTGTTATCATTAACCTCCATTATGTCTTGATTGTTTTCAGATTGAAGACTCAGATCGACAGACGATAGCTCGGCTTCGAAACTGTGTTGTGACACTTACAGATCATGGAGTGATGTTATTTAATACTTCCTTGCAATATGCGTATGACGCCTCATTGAGGCACTCGGTGAGCATCTTTTGTTACCGTCGCAATGCGTATTCGTGGTAAATGGCGAAACAAGTTGGCCATAAACTGCCGCGCTGTTGCTGCGACGATTTCGGAACTAGAACCTCGGTAGGGTTGCGCCGGGTAGTTTGTTTTGCAGTCATATTATGTAATTGTAGGCGTAATGTAGAAATATGGAGGTAGTGGATCCGCATGTTCCCATTTTTTGCTAAAACATCATGGTACAAAATTGTCGGGCCCAAGAAAGGGGGTTCCTTTCCTTCCTTCCAATCGCCACTGCATAGCACGCACTGATCTTTACGAGCCGAAGATCCCCTCATCGACTGCGACCAACTTGAATAAGTACCAGCCAAGCTATGTATCAGTTTTGCTCGGGGTTTTTACTGGTTTTAACCAGGGTTTTGCTTGCCTGACCGCAGCGATGTACGCATTTCATTACAATCTCACAAACACGTCTGAATTTTAAGTGTGGGTCGGCCTTTATTGGTGTCCTTTTAAAATTCGTAATTCAGTTTCGATTTCCGCAATTTTACCAGCCTTAAACCGTTAAAGGAGCTGCGTCACGATATTTTGAGTTTTTTTTTTTTGCGACGAACCAAATCTCCTTTAACCCTTTCCTGCCCAGGCGTGACTTATAGATTTTACTCTGTCTAACGCCAGACGATTTTACTCGTCAAAGGGAGACCCCTTGGGCAGTAAAGGGTTAAAAATGTAGGAAACCTAAAAATAATAGCTTACTAAGGAAGAAAAACAACGAAGAAGTGATACTAAACCAAAAAGGAACAAGGATAGTTTAGGATGGAGAAGATTGAGATGGATTCAAATGACGATTTTGAAAAATTAGCTACATTTTTCAAAAGGCACAAACCGTGACATAGCTCCTTTATGACAAACCAGAACAAGCTCCGGTGGTGTAGCGGTGGTCCGGTGGTGTCCCTTTTAAGGTCGGGACACACTATGCGACAACTCGCTGCGACACGTCGCCGCGACAGGTTGCTGCGACAAATTGCCTCGTGTGACATGTGAAAATCTTTGTCGCTGCGACGGAATTTTGTCGCACGAATTCAAACCAGTTTGAATTCGTGCGACAGATCGCAGCGACAAAATAAGCACAAGCAGCCTTGTTGCAGTGTGTGTACGGCTTCTGCGACGAATCGCTGCGACAAAATTTAAATTAACCAATGAGGTAGCGTCAATTTTTCTCGTTCACATTTTCCCCTCTTCCAAATTCGCTTGCCTGCACCAAACAAGCGTCTTGTCGCAGCGACTTGTCGCAGTAGCAGTACAGACGCAGTGACTTGTCGCGGCGACGTGTCGCAGCGATTTGTCGCATAGTGTGTCCCGACCTTTATGTAACGGCATATTTGCTTGCTTGTTTTTTCAGGTAAAGGAATTGTTAAAGCCTGAAATACAAGAAGAAATAGCTGAAAATGTTCGCCAGCGTCTAATACAAGAGATGTAACCCTTTCTCATTATTTTAGCATAACTGTGCAAGCTAAATAAAAATAAATGAAATAAATCGACTTCGTTTAACGAGGGTAGAACATAATAGTCTTGCGACTTACAAACCTGTGGCCGTTGGCTTCCCGATCGAATTGGGATGTAGAAGTGTTGGTTTTGTTGGAGGGAGGAAAACCAGAGATCCCGAAAAGAAAACCCTCTGAGCAAGGGCGAGAACCAAGAAAAAACTCTAACCACCCACATATGACACCAGGTCGAGTGCTCTCTCTTTTCCTTCCCTTTACAGTTTGTTTGTGGCCAGCTTGTATTTGTTGGTGTGGAAATAATATGAGTAAAAGCCATTAGTCAAGGCTAGGCTGATGTTGTGTGGATCAGTTTTCATTTCTGTGCATGGACAAATAAATTATAATTATTTGGCTGCGAAATTATAATTTGGCGGTGAGATGTGCGTGGCAGTAAGAGTGATTTATGAGTGAGGTTCGCCTGATTTTGGGTAAAGGAAAGAAGAAGCGCTCTTCTCAAATTATGTATGGTTGCATGACCTTTCCAGGGATCAAGGGATATAAGGCTATAATTTCATGCGTATATCTGCGAACGGTAAGTTGCGCCAATTGTGGCCATTGAATTCACATTGTTCATACAGGAATCGGTCCACGAAGTAAACGACCTTTATCCTTCAACAACGCTACTGTTTATTGAAGATGGAAGTTTATAATTGTACACGGTGAATTATTTCTTATTTATTATTGATTAAATACTGAAAGTGAAAGATGATCATCGCAGTGAATTTCCAATTTAAGCAACTGGAATAAAGAAGCCTGAAAAATCAGGGCTTCAACGGGATTCGAACCTGTAACCTCCACGATACTGGTGCGATGCTCTACATTGCGAGCAAGGTCAGTTTATTGAGTTCATATTTTCGCTACAGCGAATGCGAACTTAATAAGTTGACCTCGCTCCCAATGTGTGGTTTCATAGCTCAGTTGGTACGGCATCGCACCGTGATTGTTATTTTGTTGTTGTTTAGTTTTGACTATTACACACTAATTGTTAGGTATTGTTTCACATAAGCCCGCGCGCAAAGTATTAAATATCTTTTTTAAAGGTATATTTGCCTTGAAAACAAATTCCGTGCAGAAAAAATCCTGCATAAGCATTGAGCGAAAAAAAAATCCTGCAAACCGAAATCCCCCCGTCCCCCTCCCCCCCCCCCCATCACTTTCCTAATGGCCCGTCCCTAATTTTACGTTCTAAAATAAAATAACTAATCATTACTTACAACATATTATATACTCTCTTTTTTTACTTAACATTCTTAAGACTACAAGCTTTGTTCACGCGATATTTTATATTAACTGGATTAGCTGTTTTATTGGCCAAGAGTGGACATCTGAAGGAACCACTAGTTTTAACGAAGGGGACCGTTAATTAACGAAGTTAAGTCCAAATTTATAATTATCGTCAATTTGGCAACTGTTTTACTAAGTTGTGACATAATCAGATCGATGTCGCTGGCTGTCGTCCGTCAGCCTCTTCCTATTTCTTACTTTCAAATTAAAAGCTTTTCTAAAACTCATTTCTAGGACAGATTTGCTTTCGCGCAATTGAATTTTTAAAAATGTTCTTGCACAACACAAGGCTTGGCTTAACGCTTTATGTTTCGTAAATAAGAAAATCATAAATTAAGTAAAAATTAACACGTACAACTCATTCTCTCTGTGTCGTAGTAAGAAGGAGCAGAAGACATCTCAGCTGTTTGTGTATATTTGCCTTGAAAACAAATTTCGTGCAGAAAAAATCCTGCATAAGCATTGAGCGAAAAAAAAAATCCTGCAAATCGAAGAAGATAATCGTATTTCTATGTTGTATGTCTTTACTATACTGCGAGGGGTTTGTATATTTGCTGCCGGAAATTGAGTTTCAAATCCTTCAAATTCGCTTTTTTCTCCACGTTTATAAATATAGTTGCGCTGAAATTTCATTCATTGGGCCTTCTGATCTGATCTACGATTAGAGCATCGAAAAATGACGGGAATCACATATATGGCACTGTTCGGAGACGATCACAGTCGATTTTGTCGAGTATTAAACAGGAAAGGAAGAAGATAAAATACGATCGACTTGAAGTATGCCGTTGGTTGTACATAACATCCCAGCCACATAAATTGACTCAAGACAATCACTTGCTAAACCTTAAGATTGATGTTTGAATATAAAATGCTATTCGAGGACTTCAAAGATCCAACGATGGCGCTCGCGCGATTGTATCGCGTGCGATACCCTCGCTTTGAAATAACGCGCCAATTTTCCTGACATTAGAGGACCCCTCCCTAGAGTTCTCAATTGTCCAAGAGACACGTGACCAGCCTGTGCCAGGGTCTTTCTCTCTCGCTCCAGGGGTCGGGAAGAGAGAGACCCTGGGAACGAGGTTGGGTGGCCCTTTGGTTTTGGATTTTAGAATTTGATGACGTCACGAGAAAACGCTCATAACCGAGTAATTGCACGTGATTCAAATCATGTGGCACAAACGTCTTGCGCAGTTCGTTTGTCAATCTATATAGATGCCAGCCAGCCGTCCGTAATCATTGTTTGAAACGAAAGTAGAATCTTTTTAAAGTTATGTCTAACGAAAAAACCCTCATGATCTTTGTTTTGTAACAGAACAGATCGCCTTTGCCGTGATGATCTGAATTTGAAACCTGATGAAAACTTTTTAGATTTTATATACAAACCAGAGTATTTCGAAATGACGTATCCATGGAAATTTACCAAGAAAAATGTCGTACGTTGACACTCGCTAACTGAATGCAGTTTCCCGTGGTAAAAGGCTCATTTACCGCGGTAAAAGTGTCCCGTGTGACGTCTGTAACCGCACCTGATCTGATTCAACCAAAAACGTTTGCAGTCTTTGCAGATGACTTGATCATCGGCAAAATGGTTCAATTCTTGGTTTTCACGTGACGGCAGAAAAAACTAAAATTAAAAATTTTGAGTTTTCAACTTCATCACGTAAAAGTCATTTTTAAAGATATATCTGCTCAGCTGTTTTCAGCTCGGTGGACGGCTTTGTTTTGAAAATAGAACAGTTTGAATTTCAGATTTTTCACAATCCGTGACATCGGCATTGTTTCTGGGTAACATGTTACGTGCGCGAAAATATTGATTCCCCTTATGTTTTCGAGTTCTGAGTAACCGATATGTCAAGGGAAGTGTCTATGCGAATGATTTCAAGTTTAACAACGAGAAGAAACGTTTTGAGAGAGCCAAAGTAAACTCCAGATGTTTCCACTGGTTTCCGGCCGCCATGTTGGAGTCCCTCAGAGGGGCTCCAACATGGCGTCCCCATACTAAACAGTATAATTTTCAGTGATACACTTTGCCGAATAACTCGAGTTCGGAAAATCGTACATCCCCGAAACTTTGGCACGTTGTTTATTTATTAATCTTCTACGGTATTTCAATTTCTTGACTCAATTTATTGATTGGTAAGCGATTTTATTTGTTACGTGCGTGAAACTTGCGTGATACTTGCGTGACGTGAAAACCACCAATACCGGTAGAGGTTTAATAAGATAATATTCTTTATTTAAAAAAAATGAAAAACACCCCTTTAGCTTAGGTTCACAAGCAATCCTCGAACAGTCACTCAACGGTATCGTAAGTAAATCCTGGGAAATTTGTGGACAAATTCGTGTCATTTTCCACACATCGATATCTTTAATCGGACGTCTTTGGTATCTTCGCGAGAAAAAGATGGAAACGTTTTATTGAACTGTATCAGTAAGTAAACATTTCATTTCTGATCGGGATATTAAAGGTGGACTTGCTTACTGGCATGAGTCGATAAAGTCAATTCATTTCAACCTGTTAATCGGATTAAGAAAAGCCAGCCGTGGAAATGATAACAAAAATCAATGTTCTAAAATAAAATGACCTGAATGGGTATTTCTTTAGATTCGGTTTTCCCATGAAAGCAATTTTTTTTTATTTTTCAACATAGATTGATAACACAAACTTCAGCATTGATAAATTGTTTTCTTTCATTTCCAACTAAAACTAATCATTACTTACACCATATTATATACTCTCTTTTTTTACTTAATATTCTTAAGACTACAAGCTTTGTTCACGCGATATTTTATATTAACTGGATTAGCTGTTTTATTGGCCAAAAGTGGACATCTGAAGGAACCACTAGATTTAACGAAGGGGACCGTTAATTAACGAAGTTAAGTCCAAATTTATAATTATCGTCAATTTGGCAACTGTTTTACTAAGTTGTGACATAATCAGATCGATGTCGCTGGCTGTCGTCCGTCAGCCTCTGCCTATTTCTTACTTTCAAATTAAAGAACTTTTCTAAAACTCATTTCTAGGACAGATTTGCTTTCGCGCAATTGAATTTTTAAAAATGTTCTTGCACAACGCAAGGCTTGGCTTAACGCTTTATATTTCGTAAATAAGAAAATCATAAATTAAGTAAAAATTAACACGTACAACTCATTCTCTCTGTGTCGTAGTAGGAGCAGAAGACATCTCAGCTGTTTGTGTAATGAACTGGAACGTACTAGAACCGGTAACCGGTAAGTTTCAGTGCCAATAATGAACTCTAATCACAAATGCGTTTTCTGGAACAAAGAACGCTTAATAGGTAAAAAAAAAACAACCAAACGGAACAAGAAACCGATCATATTGATCATTGAATCTCTACCCATTTCTAAACACATTTATAAATACCAATTAAGTTTGACATGAAAAACAATAAACTCTAGATGTCTGTTCGAATTACGTGTTCGCTTGCAATGGCAAATTCCTCTTTGTCTCTTCTACACAAGAAACAAACATGCAGCAGCCACGATTCATCTTTCGTGCAAACCTAAATTATAAACGAAACGAAATCTGGCGAAATCAGCTCCAAGTTTTGTTGTTTATGTTTCTCTCAGGTAAATTGCATCTGCCTTGAACTCTGTCTTTGAATACGTCCTAATAGGCAACCTGCAGCGCCTCGATACCACTCAAGGAGAAAGCAACAACAAATTAGACTGTCGAGAACCGTAGTAGGTTCCACTACGCGGTAATCCTCCTGTAGTGATGCCAACGCTAAATGGAAAATGAACCCCGGTTGGTAAGTATAAACTATCTAAATCTGATATAGACCTGACAAGTCAGACCTGGTAGTTTCACTGAATCGCTCACCCGATAATATAAAGATGAACCAATTGTCGATTGATGTTATATTTTTAGGTTTCCGGGCGATGAATCATTCACGATATGAAAAACGGAATCAACATACGTTGAAAAACAATATTATGGTCATCTTATCACAAAATAACACAACTGAAGTTGATAACCTTGCAAAGTTTTCCTCAACATATTTTTTTGCTAATTTTATGAGGTTTTAAACGATAAAAAAGAAACACGATTACAGGACTTTATTTGAAGTTCAGGCTTTCAATCCAGATGTTTGTTTCTCGCAAACAAGTGTCGTGATCCTGACCATTTGGCTATCACTTTGTAAACTAACGGCAATACATCCTATGCCTATTGTTCGGATAATAGTCAATTTCGCTTTTCTTTTTCTCATGTTAAGCCGCCCGTTGCGATCATAATACTTTCAGGAAAGAGACACGCACTCTGGTAATCAGTATACAGGGTAGTCCTTCGTGAAATCGATCGTTTTCTTTATTTATCATGTTTTCATAAAATAAAATTTGAATCGTACAAAGAGAAATTAGAAACCTTTGACTAAGCATTTAGGAGGTATGTCCATGTGGTTAACTTCGCATTTAAGTTTGTTTTTCTAATAAGTACTTTTATTTTCGTTGCCCTCACCCACGCTTCTTATCAATTTGCATAATTATTAACTTCCATCACTCTGAATAGCTGCAAATCGGTTGCAAAAATTTATCAGCGAGGACATCGTGGAAACCAAGACCGAATAACGAATAAGATTAACTTTATTTAAAAAATTTAACATGCTCCGTGGCTGGTAAGAGTGGCATTCTTCTTTCTCAAAAGTAATTGATCATCCACAGCAAAACTGTATACTGATTTCAACAGTGACATCAGCTGAAGCTCAACTGTGTACTCTTGTCTTAATACTAATAACTATCCTCTCATACCGTTTTCATTTCGTCTCTCGCCTGAGTGTGTTATCGACGTGCATTGTACGCATGCTTGTGTGAATTCAGCTTAATATGTATACTTCATGTGAGAGTTAAACAAGAACATTAGGCCAGTATGTTAGTTTATTGTTGGTCTAAGAATTATTCTCTGACAGTAAACTTGAAGAGTGTTTCTTGATCATGATCGTTCATGATTTACTTCTTGTACCACTAATGTTTAATCTGTATATGTTCAGAGGTTGTTTGTTTCGAGCGAAATGTCGCGTGATCCATTTGGCTATCAGTGAACTAAACTGAGTAAATACATCATTTCCCTATTGTCTTTGTAATAGTCAATTTTGTTCCTCTTTTTCCAATGTTAAGCCACCCGTTGAGAGCATAGTGTATTCAAGAGAATGCGATGGGTAGCCCTACCGAGAAATCGGTCGTCAATTTTGCTTATATTGCAAGGCTCTCCCAAAAAGAAAATGCGGGGGGGGGGGGGGGGGATTAGAACTTTTGTGGATGTGCCCACTGAACGGCTTGAACATATGCGGTTAACTCTGTTTATTTGAAAAGTTTGTTTCTAACTGTTTTCATTTCTTAGCCCCGATTAAATTTACATAATTGTGACAATATTTTAGTTGATGAAAAGGTAAGTTGTCAGTTTCAGTCAATAAAATAACTTTATGTGGAATCATTTTTCAAATGAAGTTACCCAGAGAACTTATTTACTTTTAAAGTTCAACACTATGGTCTGTATGAGCGGTTTAACAAATGACCAAGACTTGCCAATTAAATACCATAAACGGCACAATAATTGTGTATTTACTGATTTCATCAGTAGATTTCATCAGTAGAATAAGTAATCTTACAGTTGATAAAACGCTTATCGCACGGACTTTATCTTGGCTTATTGTTGTCTTATGGTGTTTTTATTTGTCCAATTATCTGCTTCTTACTAAATACAAGCCTGTTTCTATTCGTTTACGTGCAAGGCAAGATCAACATGCGCGTATTTTATGTAAACGTCAAACAGGAACATGAAGATAATATAGTTTATTTTCCGTATCTGAATTATTATCTCATGACAAACAGTTGCCAAGTCTCTTTTGGAAAGCGGTCGAAAGGTACACAGCAAGTTTCAATATTGGAATTGATTATAATAAGTTTCATGATCTCCAGGTTGAATTAGTGACTAGCTTATCTACTACTGTTGTTAATGTTGTTAGATGTTTTCTCAGGCTTCAATTGGTAGATTTAAAATAGGATATCTACAATGGTTTGAAATGAGATGATATCTTTTTAATCGAGATATAGAGAAGAAAGAATTCTTGTTTGAAAATAAAAATGAATTTGATAAAAATAACAGTATGTGTACATGCGGATATTTGTACGAATGGGAAAAAGTTTTTGACTTGACCAAATCGTCCAGATGCAACGTATATAACATCAGTTGCAGAAACTACGCCATTTCCTTGAAAACGCAGTCGAACCTTTAGCCACGTATGTAAGCTATTACCGTAACTCGGTAGCATTTATTTAAACCTGAAATTAATAACAATCTTACTGATTTTTCTTTTGTATTTCGGTTGTACGTAATGGCAATAAAGATATTATGTTTTTCGTTTAAGTTTTTTTTCATACAAGGATGAAATATCGGAGGACCAGCTCCACAGATTCAAGTTATTGTTTGAAAGGATAAGAAAGAGCTCATTAGTTCTGCTCTCCTCCAGGCAAGATAGCGTGTAGACAATCACAAGCGAAAGCCTCAACAACCAGTTCTGGGTTTAAGTTGAACTTGAGTTCTCCAAACAGAGATTCTGGCTGGCCCAGTTTTGACGTTCTAAAACAGCCTACTTGCAAGCTCGAAGAAGCCCTCAGTCCTCCAGCATTTCTTTGCAACAACACAAGAGCCAAGACTACAAATTAAACGAATGATAGCAAACGCAAATGCTGTGTTATTAGGCAATTGTTTCGGCGGTTGTTAATAATCGATGCAGCACGTGTGTCGAGCGACTCGTTAACATAGCGGTTTGTATTTGTGTTAAATAATTTAAGTATGTTCTTCGTTGGAAAGAAACAAGCCGCCTTTGCTAGTGGTGATTGACCGTCACTAATTGTCGGGCAGTTCAAACGAAAAGAAACGCGCGGTAATGTAATAATCTTCAGTTTCTTTGAGTGGTTCGAAGGGTCTTTCTCTAGCCTGAGACGAAGAAGAAGTTAATTTCCTGTCCATTTGAAAATAAAAGTGGCAAATTATATATGCTACCTTTGTAAATAAATGGCGAGATTGATTTCGAAAATTTCTCTCTCTGGAAATACACCTAAATTCAAAGCCGGGTACTAAGTAAAAAAAGTAAAGGAAACGAGCACCTGGAATATTGTCAGGTTTGAGCCGTTGATCAAGCTGAGCAATAGATTTAAGACGATTCTTAGCTTCTTATTACTTGGACTAGCAACTGTTGCGAGTGTACAAGTGCTTTATTCCTAAACGGACAGTGTTTGGTTTCCCTTCGTCTTGGTCAGTTCTTAACCAGTAACGCAAAATCTCTAAAATGTTTATAGTATATATTCATTCTGAAGGTCAGGCGTTTTGCAAGGCTTGATTGCTCAAGCAATTTTGTACAAAGTTTTGCGCGCCTTAATATCCGTCGTGGGTTTTCTCCGAATAAAATTTCCACGGTGATGTACAAGGGGTAAATGATCAGCAAATATACAGTGATCTGTGATGCTTTAAAATTATCTTGGAATAAATAACAGACTTTAATGAAACTGTTCAACTTCGAGAAGAAACGGCTTGGATGTAATATTTGTTACATTTTTTAAAAAACGAATATGGCGAAGTGGTAGTTCTCCTACTTCTAAGATTTCCAAGATAAAAATTTTTAATTTTTAATTTTAAACTTCTCCTTTGCCTTTTCTCAAACTTTTAACGAAGAAAGCGAAATCGCAAGTTCTTGAGTTCGTGCCTCTTTCCACAGGCGCATGCGTTATGCGACCAGAAAGGTTTGCTCGTAAACAATATAATGATGAACTACACACCAAGCCGTTTTGTAGAATTGTTTGGTTTTACTTCGATGGCGTAACAACTAGATATAATAAATATTGACCATGTTTTGTATGCGGAAAATAGTGTTGTCACATCTTATCGCTCGCCTGCTGGGAAAATGAATAGAAAAGCGTTGAACAACTAATATGATTCAAGAAAATTACTGTGTACGCTGGTCAAGTTATTTGATGTTAGACCTGATTTAAAACTTGCATAGATAAAAGGAAAAGACAGTATTATTAAAAGATAAGCGTTTTCTATTCTCTCTCATCGGAGGTAGAAAGATGACTATCGATATAAAAAGAGACTGGCCGGCTATCAGCTCCCACTGCAACTGAGCCTTTTGCGAAATTAAAGAATAAAAAGAATTTCACATAACGGATTATAATTCGTCCGTTTGACCCCCCTCCTTCGCAAAATGGCGTTTAATTTTAATTTAGGAAGTTTATCACTATAGTTAAATTAAAAGAAAAATTCTCGAAATTGAATTTACACCCGTAAAGAAGTCTTAACTGTCATCAAGTTTTTTTTGGCGATGTAACACACGAATCCAGTTTTATGAATTTCGAAAACGCACACAAAAAAGAAAGCTCGTTTAGTGGACCCGAAAAGGCGTTTCAAACTTTAATTATTTCAGGAAAATACATTGTGGAGTGTGTTGTTCAAACATAACTTTTTCGTCTGCTATACGCTGGCAAGCGATTTACACTCGTTATCACTAACTCGAACGAGAGAATTAAAAATTAAAATAACGTTTCCACAGATAAACAATCAAAATTTTGTGGTCTCTGCGGGACAGCTTAAATTTTTAACAGAAATGAGCCGCGTCGGTTCCAAAGATTTATTGCGAAATTACGGAAAAAGTTATCGGCTGGTAAAGCTGGTTATAACGCATGTAACAAGACAGCCAAACGAACCACGATAGAAAATTGATTTAGGAAATCAACCCTACCCGACATCATCAAATTTTAAAAACTTGTTTCTGCTCTTTATCGAATGTTTTAGTGTAAAATGATGGGAAAATGGAAGACGCCTACTTGGCAGCGAGTGTGATCAAGGTACGGATATTCAAAAATAGTTTTGTTATGACAAAGCTTGCCACTTGCTAGAGTGCGAGTTGTTAATGAAATTGGATGGACGACGCTACTAAGTAAATGATATAATCTTCGACCTTAATGTTGCGAGGGTGATCTATGATCAGTTTGGCGATCAAAATGGACCTCTTTTCCTCTTTTTGTTCCGGTGAAAGGGAGTTCGAGACATCTGTCTAGCAAGTTTCCCTTACGTGCGTGCTGTTTAGCGTGCTAAGTACGTTTTGATTTAAGATTTAAAACGTTTCTTTTAAGTTTCCAAAATACTTCCGATGTACATAAATTTCCTATCTTGTCGAAGGTGATATTATCACTCTCACGTAGCACGCGGTCGTTTTTGAGATACAGTTGCCTTTTTAGACAGCTTGGTTGCTCGGGTTATAAACTCCCGATTAAAACAATTGCTATTTAACCCTGAGAAAAAAGGAAAAATAAAGACAAAGATTGATCATTTGAATTTGTTTTTATAAAGTGTTTACTTTATTAGGAATATGACTGACCAAGATTCACTCCGTGAGATAACTGCGAAAATTACTTAGCTGTTTCACCAAAGGCAGGTTTTTACCCAGCCATTACACACTATCGTTCTTTACAAAGAACTGTGTTATTCTTTAGTCACCTTGTACAACATGGGCGATTAAAGAAATCATTGTACCTTCCATAGTTGCCGCTTCTCGACAGCTCATATCCAAGTTTTAATTTCGCTTATTTTCGACGCTTCCTTGTGCATTGATTAACCGGTTCCCTGAGGGCACGTATCGTCCACTAAGCACCTCAAAGTGACCCTTGACAATTAAGAATGTATTTAAATTTACTTTGCACCACGAACCATAATAAGCAATCACTGATTACCACAAACCTAAACAAAGGAAAAATAAAAATTACTGATAACCGTTAAGATAGGAAACGAGAACCGCTGGAGCTGGCGGCTAATGAACAAGATCTTTGTAATTTACATTCCTGGCTGAGAATCGCCTACTGTGCTCCCCTAACGTTACTCGGTTTACAAAAAAAAACAGCCAAGCCGATCATTTAATGGTTCGCCGAGAAACAGAAAGCAAGCTCAGTGAATCTCCGGTGCCTCGTACATTGCATATGCACGGCATTTTGTTGTGTGTGCTCTCCGCATGTTG
Organism: Blastomussa wellsi; assembly: GCA_947652115.1. Classification (NCBI taxonomy): domain Eukaryota; kingdom Metazoa; phylum Cnidaria; class Anthozoa; order Scleractinia; family Plerogyridae; genus Blastomussa; species Blastomussa wellsi. Next base: position 10,600,808 of record OX393563.1, read on the forward strand.
TCCTCCTAGGGAACCACACTCAAACCCTGAAATGGACATGACCCCAAACAAAACACTCATCGCATCTCCGGGGCTACGCTCTTGCCTGTGCCTCTTATACAGCAAATAAATCAGACCAGGGTTGGCTTCCATGGCTCAGCCTAAACCCTTTTGCTTAAGTTTCTATAGAAGGCACCTGGGGTTTGCAACTTTATTTTCCCTAACCAGTGGCCTGCATAGAGGGACGAGAAACTTCACATGGGATAAGCTCTTTGAAGGCAATTTAATACTTTAATAATTGATCATATATTGTTCTCGGACGATTTGTTTGCTATTAAGTCTATTTTTACAGCACGTGTATTCCGAAACAAAGTGTTGGTGGCCTATCTGGCGCGTGCCTGCCTGAAAAGACTTAATAAACTTATCTCGCTTTCTTCATTGTGGAGCTCAGAGCCGGTGAACCGGTTAATCTGCAACCGGGCTACCTATTTGAAAGGCGTATAACTCCTCACTCATTAAACTTTCAAACAACAACAAATCTCTGTAAATTACACATTAGTTCTTCTTAGAGTGTTCACTTGTATAAATTTTCTCCTTCCTTAGTTTACCTCGAAAATTTTAATTTGCTATTCTGGGGATTAGCTGCAAATTGGGTGTTTTCCGGTGATTATGGTATTAAAGTACAAACTAAGAAATGAAATCCCCCGCTCATAGCGTTCCAGGCATTCAAACGGAAAGGAAATAAGGTATGTTTTTTGTTACGTGTTGCTCTTTGACTACTAATATCTATTATTTAAGCACGAACTGTGGAGTGAGTAATTTCCTTAAGCCAAGTTTCTATACAACACTGCCACAATAACCCTTTTTTCCACCAGGGAATTGAAATTAACCCCGGCGTCAATTGGCCTGCTCAATGAGCTAGCGAAAGCGCTTTCTTTGGCATGAGTAAACATTGTACTATGAACGAAACAAAACTTCAAAAAACTGGCCACCATTTATTGATCTTCGGAATAAAGTCTGGCTGTTTTTCTCCCCTTAAGTTATTTCTGTCTCATTTACTTTAATTCATTATTAATGAGGCCCGCATATTTACTCTCAGTAATGAAAGAGACGAAAGTTATTCCATTTAAGAGATAGTTTAAATAAAAGAGTAGTTATTGTAAAGAGTGAAATTTACCGTATTTTTAGTTTTAGCAGTCCATTACCAAGGCAAGCTCTCTGATTGCACGAAAAATAATGAGTTTTCAGAAGTAATGAACCCACCTCTATTCTGATGCAAATTTAATTTCCTTCACCGCTATTTAAGTGTCGAAAAATTTCCGCACCATTTTATCCACTTTTTAAACCAAGTACAATGATAAAATGTTTTCTTTAATTCAATTTGCGCTATCATTTGAAAGGAATCGAGAACCTTCTTCAAAGTTTCTAAACAAAGTTGAGAAAGCCGAAGCAATTTCCGCGTTTAAAAAAGTGGTCCACACCCTGCCGCACTGACACGAAGACTAAACGGTTTGCATATTAAGCGAGCACTCCGGTGGTCTACCGTCAGTTTGTTTTCTTTAGCTTCATCTCAGTGTGCAGCAATCTTGCTGATCATGTCCAGATTAAAACACGACCTTCTAATTATAAAAGAAAGGTTGCGAATTCGAGCAAATATGTTTAAGCACCTTTGTTCTTGACACGCGCCTGCCACGCGCCTATCAGCAGGTGCCGAGGGAATGCCCCGCCTATGCAAAAAAACCAAGATTTGATCCAAGATTTGTTCGTTTCCTACTCGAGGCATAAGATGCGGAGCGCTTGTATATTTCACTTTCGAGATTAAGAAACGCAGAGCTGCACGCGAGAGGATGCGACTCACAGAACACATCAACAGTTAACTAGATAACAGACTAATGCGAAACCAAATTCGAAACCTGAAAAATAACACATATTTGTTTTTTATTACCATTTACTGCATGCTCTCTTAATAAAGAGTTGGTGGTCTTAATAAGGCTCGTTTCCATTGGAAAATGTTAGAACACTACTAATTAAATAAACCTATCTAATCACTGGTGATTGATTTGGGCGCTAACTTCTTTGTGTTCATTAATTCGTAATTGGGACCGAGTGTGTTTACATCTTTCTATTTCTGCAATATTAATTCGAAGGATCTTTATCTAAAGGAGTAAAATTAGGAAATCTGCCTTCGGGTCGCGGCATGAACTAAATCAATGAAAAAATGATAATATCCTAAAAGCGCCACGCGTAAAACAATTGATTTTTACAGCAGTGCTGTTTTACAATTCCTCAGCATTAATCTATCAGAAAAGTAGGTTGGGTGTTTAAACTTAAGCATTGTGGAGAAATCGCGTTTTGAGAATATGCGGGGTTAAAATGACCCTAAATCTAAAGCGAAATGAGGCTACAAATCAAGTCAAATTTGATACAGACTCAAAGTATGCACCTGTACCATTGATTTATTATTTGAAACTAAATTTCCTTCTTCTTCCATCGCTAGATTTCACCATCCGGATGTCGGTTAAAGAAAAAAAATGTAGATTTAATCTCTGCTAATTCTGCACTTTGCTACAAATCTCGTTGTCGCGGCGTCCATTAATCGAAATACTTCGTTCCTGTTTCCTCATGCTACAAAACTTTTCCCTCCAAATCTGTGAAAAAAATACATTACAGCCTCATAGGAAATGCAAGTTTTAGTTTATTTTCCTTTTCTTTGGCGAAACCCTGTTGATCAGTTGCTCAAGTCTCCGCAAGGGGTAACATCGGGCGCATGCTTGATAGCTACCAAAGGCAGGTGCTTCGAACCCTGGCAGCTCATTATAAGCGAGTAGCACAGCGCTCAATGAGGTGTGAAGGGCTAGATGAAAAATATTTGATTTATTACAAAGACTTATTTAGTTTTGCTTAGCCATTGTTCACATCTTGATCATTGTCAACGGCAAACATTGGCCAGCATATAAAGCGCTGACGTTTTATTAAAATCTCATAAACCGAGAGTAAGTGAATACGTAAAGATTGAAAATCACCACGATTGACCGACCCGGCGGTAAGGATCCGTGCCGAGATGTCCGTTTGGATGGCGCCGTCACTCTTGGAAAAACCAACCGGTCCCCTGAACATAAGTCAGGAGGTTTTAAGAAGCGTTTTGTACGGCAAGTGGTGTAACGTATTTGGAGGCCAGAAAGAGCTCACCTTTAAGTCAGGGGTGCTGGAGAAAGTGGACTACAACTCGGATGAAGGTAAATTTTAAAATTCTTTTACAACAATGAATATTATTCAGTTTTAAAAACAAAATATGTAGTGAGAAACACGGCGCGACTTAAACTACCGTGCGTGCTTTGACACTGCAGAGTTTCGAGCAATGCGAAATTATGTAATTACTCGTCTTCAAACGGTGTGTTTGGTTACTGGAAGTTTACAACGCCGTGTCATTTTCTCTGTTTTAGTGTGGAAAAAACTGTCAAGGGGTTGTGAATTGTTCTGTGTTACGTATTCTTTTGGAATTTAACTAAGGAATGCCATTAAATTTTAACGACTTAGGAAAGTTTATAATCTCTGGTTTATTTTAATGAGAAGAATTTGGGTTTATTAAACACACATCACTTTTTCTCTGGTTTGACGTACAGAATTTCTAAAGCTGCACGCTTCGCTGGCTGTTTCTCTAAAATGAGACATTCAAGCCCATTGTAAAAGCGGTGCCGCAAATTGCAAAATCGCGTGAGATTACGCTCGTCTTCGGTTTTGCGTCGCTTTAGAAAAGCATAGCTTCAGGCTGTGCCGAAATGAAAATTAAACAGGGATTGCTCTGATTTCTTTTCTGATTTTGCCATGAAACTTGTGTACTTGCTTTCAAGCTCATTTATAACAACATCTGCGAGGTAGTTTGAGTGGTACAAGAGCGATAAACCCCCTTGCGCGCCTGTTCTTCTCATCCTCCTTGCTTCGTTTTTTACTCAATGTTTTCAAAACGCCTTGTACAGTTTCCGGCTGTCTGGTGAAACGGTCATTAGTGTGCGATCTACCAGCAAACAACATTTCAAAATGGAGGCAAGAGCGCTTCCTTATTTCAATTGTAATTTCGGAACGATAATAAGGTTTAAATACCCAATTTGCTCTTAGCAGGTGGATTCACTCTGAATGAATATGCATGCGAACCTCGGAAATTTAACTAAAAGCACTTAATTCCACCCAGTTTTGTAAACGTGCAGTATTCCGTGGACTTTTAAGCTATTTGAGCAAAGTTCATGTCTTATCAATTGAGGTTTTCCCGATCGCTTCGAGGTCAGATATTCGCCTGCACTTCTTGCTAACGAAGTGATTCCATCGCCATCAAAAACTATGTACTTGCATTGAAATTCTCGAGTGTCGGCGTGACAGAGGATATAAAAGAGTTTATATAAAAGAGAGAAATATGTTTAATCTGGTCTAATTTCGAATTTGCTTTTCGAGAGAAATTAGCATGTTTGGACATTTTTTATCATGTAATTAATGTCCACTAGTTAGCATTAAACATAGATTAGCATATCAAAGAACAGTAACATGATGGAGTAACAATGAGCCCAGAACAGTCAAACTCAAAGCAAAATCGATGAATACAGACAAGCGCGTTTCCTAAAACAACTTGGAAAGCTTTGCCCACGTGACACCCTGGGATTGTCCGCCTCGCCTAAATCACAAACATGAAAGCATTTTGGGAAATTAAAAAATAGAAAACAGGCATGCACAGAAAGAAAGTCGGGAGACTGCTTGTTTTCATAAAACAAGCTTCCGTGCTCTGTTAATTCAAATACGTGTGCCGTATTGTTCGACACTCTTTACTTTCACATTGTTTATGAAATTTTACCAATACCCAAATAAAAACCTATTATGAGAGAAGTGTCTAGTAATGAAAATTCGTGAACCATATCCTTCCTAGTCATATCTTAACTTCCGCAATCACCTCTAAATTTACTTCTTTGGTTTGTGTTTCATACTGTGCTCCATCAAAGGCGATTGTTTGTGCCCGATAAGCCCCTGTAGCATAACAATTCGCTAGAGATTAATGCGTCGCGTAAACCATCCTTTTCTACCTGCTTATCACAGTGTATTTAGCACGTTCCTTGGGTTTACTTTAATTCAAGATCATAAAGATTAGCAGAAACCCCGAAGCAGGTGCTACAAGCTTGCCTCGAATGAATAAACCTCAGCACATCTAAATTCATTACTGGCAAAGGATAAAAGAAATTCGTTTCGCCGCAATTTTAACACGTTACGTTTCTCGTGTTTTTTTTTTCGGTTTTATTACTGTGTTAGCTAATTTTACAAACTTCTATTTCGGAGTTTTCTTCAGCGGTGGAATAAAACGTTATAAATAATTGATTGTAAACGACTTCTGTTTGCTGCGATTGAAGACTACATTAGAGAATAGCGTTTGGGTTTTCATCCGTTTGGGAAAAATGACTCTTTTCAATTCTTTTCTTCTTCTGCGGCTTTTTAACAAATTCGTTAACTTTGTAAATTTTAACCGCCTTTCCGATGGTGCTTGCTGCGCGCGTTAAATCACAACAGTTATGATTTTCCCCGTATTTACTCATTTAGTGGGAAAACGAAATGTCTAGACTACAATTCAGCTATCTTAACTGCAAAAAAACAGTTTTTATATAGTAGAGAAAAAGATGGCGGCGTTTTAACTCATTGACCGGGCACCGAATTTATTATTCTTATTGTCTTTTTCCCTTTATTTCCAAGAACCCGACGTTGGTTACACGAGCAGCATAAAACGCGTCGGATCGACAGCTTTAGTCCCGGTTCTAAGCAACGACACCGCGAAAACTAAGCAACTGTGCTTAGAGAATGACTCGTTCTTCATGGCATTTGTTTCTCTTCCGGAGCAAGTTACTATTGCACCTTCGTCAATTCCGGGTGTTCAACTTGGTGTGTTTAGTACCTGCTGGATCAAAGAAGGCACACAAATGGGGCCCTATACCGGTCGCATTGTTAAAGTTGAAGAACTGAACGCCGATGTTGATAACAGTCTAATGTGGGAGGTGAGTAGCTATTCGACGTTGGCAAATAACGTTAGGGTGTTCGAGTGTTATCGTGTTTAATATTGCGTTATGATGCGGGTTCAACGTTATCGCGCTTAAAATCAAAAGGCGCTGTGTGAAATTCAACCTTAGCACCGCGGGCAGTTGACGGGAAATCCATGAAATCATTCAAGGAACGACTGAGTTTTCATTATAGTTACTATTTTTCTTCGTCTAGAAGATTAACTTTTTTTGACGAATTTCAAAATATTAATACCGTCCAGAAAATAAAATGATAATTCTAGTTTTGATTTTGTTTCACTGATCACTTTAGATTAACATGTTTTCTCATAATGTAAAATTCTTAATTTTGCGTTCGTTTATTGTCAGGTAAAATAGACATGTGCTTTAATGCCCATTTTACAAAGAAAATCACAATGTGATTGAAACTGATGTTGCGCGATAGCCTCGGGTTCAAAATTATATTCTTCTATTTTTGTCAGCCTGGGGGATTAGGTAAAATCGCCATTTTTGTACAGTAAAAACACTGAAAAAAGCGGCAAAGGAAATGCTGTTTTTGTTTCCAACAACTTAGAAATCCCCGAAAAGATATTTTGCATAAGAATTTTAAATTCAAAATAAATGAAGTTAAACCAAGAAACCGATAATTCTGAAATTTCATTTGGCAATCTATTTGCGATTTAGTTTTTGTTTATATAGTACACAAGGCCGTCGAGAGCCTCTTTGACTTAGAACACACTAAAGTCTCTTCATATAGACATTCCCAAAGCTAAATCTTCGCACACATAGCAAAATTTCTGACGTCGTGAAAAGGATTTTCTTTCCGAAATTCTACTCTTTTGAGTCCGTTTTGAACATTTTCGGCAGAACATACAGTTACAGTTTCGTCGTTATTCCAGATGCAAAATGAACTACAAGCGGTAATTATCTTTTCCCGCAACTTTTCCCTTCGGATAGGTTCTCAACGAAGATGGAACCGTCAGCCACTTTCTCGACGCAAAAGACGAAAATCCACGCAATTGGATGGGCTTTGTTAACTGTGCAAGAAATGAACAAGAGCAGAACTTGGACGTGTTCCAATACGGAGGCAACATTTACTACCGCGCTGTCAAGGACATCCCGCCCGATCAGGAGTTACTAGTTTGGTACGGTGGCACGTACATACAGTTCCTCGGCATACCGGGGATTGCACCCGTCAACGATTTTGTGAGGAGAAAGCGAAGAGGACCCGAAGAAGAAGACGAAGAACCCGAACAAGCTATCCCCGGTTAGTAATGAAGCACAAACTTTTGATAATTCGAATTTCAACTATGCACAGACTTCTCAAATAATGTTGTTAGTCAAACAGGCACTAACACTCAGAAAACTTTTGAAAGAGTTTACACTCCTCCAAAGGCACGAGTCGCAGTTGTAGTAGAAAACGTCAGTTTTCGATTGTTACTACTACTGTCTAAATTAACAAACTGTCGCCTTTGTATAGCAAGATGCAGGGAGCCACAATGCTACAGAATACTTCAGTGACAAGAGGAGAGAACACCTTCAAAACGACTGCAGCACGGCTTCAAAAAACACACAACGTTTGACTGAAAAAAAAATCGATTAGGAAGCTAACACCAGCATTTGAACCTTTGATATCTACAAATGAATAACAAACATCAGATTAAAAGTTTCATGCTTGCTTTAGCGTCAAAATTCATTGTTTCTGTTTTTTCCAAAATAACAGGGTAAAATGACGAACAGGTTTTCTACTCCATACGGAGATTGGCTTCTTGGACGCAGAATTATTTTCGAAAAATTCTCGACTTTCAATTCTTTCACGCGTAGGAGTCGTTGCGACCTCTGAAATTGGTTTTTCGATCGACTGAAAAAGAAAAATATTCATAAGCTTAGTAGCAGTGGATTTGGTAAAATTTACACGCTGACTTAACTCAGCACAGGAACTGCAATAACAAATCTTTTTATTTCCATTCGTTTCAAAAGTTCCAGGATTAAACGCACGCCTTTTTCTGTGAACATCAAAAACAAAATATGCTTTTGGCACTAAAATTGGCTGTCATATATAGTTTGAATATTTGTGAAATACAATAATATATACATGCCAATTCTGTTTTGATGTTTATATGAACGGCGAAAAGCCTTGCTGTGCCATCGAATTTGTTATTTCTTCCACCGGAACTGAATTCAATTCTTCATATTTTTGGTGTATGTTTATTATAAACATTGGTATGCTGCTTTTATTGAAATGTTTCTTCCAAGTGTTGTGTGGCCATATTTCTAACAACCAAATAACACTATGACAGCCAGAAGGCAAATTATATCCGCTTGCGTGTGAGGCAACGACTGAAATTTAGCTTTACTAGCTAGAAAACTCGGCTACTAAAACAAACCGCGCTCGAATTTAACTGCTTTCCTTTATAATTAGGAAAAGGGGTAAGTCTTGACAGATTTGCATTTCCAAAAGCGCGGATCCGGAGTTAATCAATCCAATAAATATTAAAAACTTGGCGGGGCGACTTGGCGATGGAGCTTGGTTCAGTATGAGGCATTCAACATTTTTTAAGGGAGATATTATCATTTACAAATTACGAAGCAAGGTCGTTGGCGCCCAGTGTTTTTCATAATGACTCTATCTGTGGGGTGCTGTTACTTCGAGCACGCGCTTAAGAAAAAAAAAAACGGCGAAACAGAAGCACACACAACAATACGAAAACTTGTTTAAGTCTGTAAAAATGTATTTTGTGAAAGCGTTCGAATGTGTTTTTTAATTTGCCTGTTTACGAGCACATCTCGGTTTCCCTCGTCCGTTGAATTGCTTTAGATGGCTTTCTGGCCACAAAACTGATTACTCGCACAGATAAATACAGTAATTATTAGGTAGTTAAGCCTCGAGCTAACATCATCTCCCTGATGTACATCTAATGGAAACGCGCAAATTACAGCTTTCTTTTTTCTGTCCCCGATTGTTTACAACACCCACTTGTGCCCTTGCTCTGAACGCGGAGGCAGATCTCGTTTCCGGAAGCAAAAACTCGCAACGTCTAGTTTGTAAACACCGATGCAAAGAGATTTTAGTTAGTTATGTTTTCAATTCCCCCCAAAAAATAATTTTAAAACTGGCTAAGAAAAAAAGCGATCTAAACAGAAAATGGGCTATTTTTTTAATAGAAATACGTTTTACCCGATAGCCAAAGCAAATTTACTCATGTAGTTTATTTTAAAGAGAATCTAAAATGGATTGTGTTACTGGTGATGTTTGAGAGAAAACAGTACACTGAGAGTTAGGACAGCTGGATTTCGATTAATTTAGTAGGCTTTCAAGGAAAATCAATTAGGACGCTGGGGTATAAAATTAATAATGGATTAACTATAATGATTTGTAAACGGTTCAAATTCGGCATGTTTAAAAGTGTTCAATTAAAGGGAAGTTTATTTAAACGAAGTGGTTTAATAAAAAGGGCTTTAGCAAACAGAAAGGAGGAGCAAATATGGTATTAAAAACGCTCTTTCGCCCGCTTGTCACCAAACTTTGTGGACTTTGTTTCAATATTTTTCCCTCTCGAATTTACCCCTCTAGCAACTGAAAAAGAACTTGAAACATACCAAAAAATTAAACGTCGAATGGTGAAACAGCGATCGAAAACACTGACAAGCTTGTTAATTACGCTTCACTCGAGTCTACGTTTTCTTTTTCTTTTCTTGTCTCTGGCGCTAATGAAAGGGGAACAGGTGATTTTTGTTATATCTGTAAATCGGCTCCTTTGTATTCTGATAACATCACACTAGTTTTGTTGAAATTCTATCTTGCTTGAATGGTTCACTACTCGAAAAAGTGAGCGTGATGGAAAAGGCATTGTGAAGTCAGTATTTTAATTTTAAACCCTCGAGCTTTACGCTTTTTCTTTCTTTTTTCAAATCGCGCCATTGCGCATTCAATTTAGTTATTCGTATGCACTGTAACAAATCACACAAAATGCGTCAAGATTTACTAAATCGGGTCCTTTTCTAATTTCTTGGGGTGTTTTTCTGTTTAATTTAGTTTTAATTTGGTAGTACTTTGTCGAAAACTTTTACTGGCACCAACAATAGCACAATGCTTTGGCAACTTTAACTTATTTCATTTAACTCGAGATTTAGCGGCTCTCACTTAAAAGTGTGTCTTCTAATTATTTTTTTGCTGTGTATGTGCCTTTTAATTACATCAGCATTTCTTGAAATTCGGAATAAATGCGGTGGGTCGGAGCCGCAGTTAATTAGGAGTTTTAAATTGGTTTTATTGAGTTCGTCACCTGGTTTTTGAAGACAGCTTTTTATGTCTTTTTCTTCTCTCATAATTGTAAAGAAGCATTTGTCATGAAAGCTCGTATCACATATCATGAATCAACAATGCCATTTCTTTCTCGGTGAGGCTTTTGCGTTAATCAAAAATCATTCATTTGCCCCCCAGGTCATATGTTAAATGTAAGTTTACTTGCTGTTATACCACTTTCGGCTGCAAGTAAAAATCTAACCACCCCCAGCATTAATGATGAAGGAACCTTCGCTTCGGGGTGATAGCAAGCCTGTCACCACAAACACAGTGTATTAACAACCGATGCTAGAACCTGAGAGAGAAAAGAAAAAACAATGGAATTGTAGGCGTGAAGCAAAAAGGGTGACAACTTGCATGTTTTCTGTCAAACAAGGAGTAAAATGAACGTATTTACACATACCCAGTTTTAATGTAAAGTTAATTAAGAAAAATATTCTCGAATTTGGTTTAGTGCGAGTTAAAGCACTAGCATGTCATTTTTTGGTTTACTTCGAGCTTGCTTTACAAGACTGAAATATATAAAACAACTGTTTTTTTCTCTCATTTCCTGTTGAACATTTTTGGGATGCATACTCTTCTGATCTATACTTCTTACTACAATAAACACGTGCCTACTGTACGGCTTTACAGTCTTCTCACTCTACAAGGTTGTTTTCATATGGAGTAGGGTTACATTACTTGGCTATTGCCGCAGATGGTGGTTTCTTTATTACACTGAACGAGGCTAACAACATACAGAAAATACACGGTGTAACAGGATTCCGTTAAAGCCTTTCGCGGCACCTACCAAGTATTGATTTGTTTAACCAGACGAAAATCCCTGTCTCTAGCTGCGATTTTCTAATTTAAATGCTGTATAATAATTTCTTTTCGTAGTTATGGTGAACGTTCAAATTGCGGATGAGTTGAACACCTTAAATCATTTTGTAACCAGAATACATTTGTATCTATTAAAAAGTGTCGATAAAATTCACGATTTGAAAGCTTATAACGCTTGTGATGTTTCCTATGTTTTACTAAAACCAAGAAACGACAATTTAACGGTTGTTAAAAGACAATGGAAATTGATTTCAGTATTCTCAGTAAGAACCTAATAATAATTTTGTTCCTACTTTTAAATATATATCTAAAATACTCCCATGTATAGGATCGACGCATTTTTAAAATGTCCCTTAACTATATCCAAAAAGTTCGAATGCCTTATTTATAATAACGAAGGATTATTGTTTTGGCTTTGATTTATGAAAAACGTTTTTATTTCTAGGTTTGATTTCAAGCTGTTTGTGAAGCACTTCGTATAATTTACCGCGCAGCGTGAAATGTTTATCTTGGAATTGAACCACCTCAACCACTTTCCACATTTCCTTTACGCTATTGTATTTTTAAAAACAGGAAATCGCACCCAACTGAGTTTTATATTAGAAAAATATATCTTTGTTTGCAGTTGAGAGAATTATGAACTTATAGATCTTTTTTTCTCTTTATTTCTAAAGAAGACCCTGTTTACAAATTTAGCCACGAGAGAGTCAAAAGCAACGTTGTACCTGGCAGACTGAAGTGTACGCTTTGCAGAAGAGGATTCAACTCTAGAAGCAACCTGCGGTCGCACATGCGTATTCACACGTTGGAGAAGCCTTTCCAGTGCAAGTATTGCAAGAAGTCGTTTTCACAGTCTTCAACGCTTCGGAACCACACAAGACTTCACACGGGCGAAAAGCCCTACAAGTGCGTTGTGTGCCACTTCGCCTACTCGCAGCTGGCAGGACTGCGGGCTCATCAGAAGTCGGCTCGGCATCGACCTTTACACGAGGCTGCAAAAGCGGCAAGCCAAAAATTAGAGACAAATCACAGCGAGCATTCACCAGACTCTCCCAAGCTTGAAAGCACTCCCCAATAGCTGACAATTCTATTGGAATTGACTACTTAATTAAGAAGAAGCTAGTAGGAAGCCCCAATCTTGATTAAGTGGTATTCCTCCAGAATATGAAAGTAAACACACTTAGCTTCGATCTTCAATAGTCAATAGAAAAGCTAAGGATTTAAGAGCAAAGACAGTCTCTTAGAACAAAAAAGAAATCATTCTTAATTTCGCTGAAGATATAGTTATATGAACAGCTTTAAACTGACTTTAAATATAGATTATATTTGATACTAGGAAATTGAGTATAAAAAGGACATTTTAAAAACGTGGTCTTCTTAAAGCTGCCGCTGCGAAATGTTAATTTTTCTGTGAGCTGGTGGCCGATAGATCGGTGATGAAGACAAATCAATGAAAATGGCAATCAGGAGGAACTTCTGCACTTTTCAGTTGTATATAGTGTAAATATTTTGTAAAAAATTTTGCTAGAAAGCTTTAATGAACGTTGTATAAAAGTATTAGGAGCACGCTTCCATTTAAGTTGTCAATATGATTGACACGAGTGCCAGTTTAAGATATATGGGTCGACTCTAGTTTACTCAAGTACCGTTTTGTAGGAAATAAACAGACATCCACATGGAATATAGGTGTCGTGTTTACAGTTCGCTTTCTGGAAGCATCACCTGCTGCATAAATGCAGTTGCTGGGCCTTGTGATTTCTTCCACTTCAAATGAGGACATGATGTTTTGTCACAATATTCGACTCACGATGTAAACACGAAAATGGAAAGGGACATTCACTTCAAGAACTTAATAACGGGTTTATAAAGAAACAATTTTCTCCTTTCATCAAAGCTCAATTTTCTATTTAACTTGGGTGGCATATGTTTGCCTTAATTTCGTAAGCCACATTTGTTCCTATAACTGACAGAAGAAAAAATGGGCTTTTCAGTCTCATCTTGTTGGTTTCAAAACTACTTCAATTTATAACATTTCGGTTAAAAGCGGGGAAATGGTTATTTATTTGCTGAGATTATACTTAAATTTCCATGTCCGACCTTTGCCAGTTTTACAAATTGACTGACGTTAAAGTTCAGCATATAATCGTCCTTCTTAAGTTAAAATGGTGAGAAACTATTCAAACTGCAGTTTCCAAAAGCCGATGCTTACCGTCTTCAACGTTTGTTCACATAAAAACAGTGCATTCAATTACTTTTAATTAACTCGGCCAAGCTATGTTTAAAGAAACGAACAATTAATTGATTTTTTAATTTGAATCGGCCGATAACAGAGATCTTTATTCCAAAAAATTCCTGAAATGAAAATTTATTTTTAACATTTCACTTTGTAATTACCGTTTATTTGCCAGTTTATCGAGTAAAAAAGCTGGGATCACCTTTGTTTTAAAATGTCCAGTCGGTGATAGTTATCAACGTTTCGATATCATCAAATTTTGTCCCTAAGTGATCTTTAAAAATGCGCAAGCAATGTAACAGATTATTCCGAGATCAGTCAAGATAAGCCCAGCCTTTTTAAGCCGGATCTGAGGGATACGATACGATCAACTTGATTAATAATTGTAACCGCTCTTTCATTCTTAGCATTATCAAAACTAAGAAGCTGCCGCCATCGGGACTTCTTTTTTCAGTTTGCAGTCGAACCTCGACATTGCAGATTATCTCAAATTAAAAATGCGCGCAAGTAGTTTGGCGTACTATAAAGCCGATCGAAATCACGTGCACCGCTCGTGCCATATGTAATCAAGAGTGTAAACTAATCGTAGCAAACGTTGGAAATTTCTTTAAACAAATCACTTGGCGGACTCAAACAATAAGTATTTCTTACAATTCAGGGTTCTTATAATTTCGTCTCCTGGTTTGATTGGCTTCTTTGGAATCCTAAGCAAACCACTTTGTTAAATTTGAAAACTTGTAACTACTGCCATCGCGTTCTTCGTGATTGAAACCTCCTTAAACACTGTCCTTTATTGGCTTCTCTTTATTGCTTACGGGGATTTGCACCTGAGTGTCGAAAGGTAGTCGCATTCGCTTTGGTTTTGTGTTACTACGCTTCGCTTACTACGCTACGCTCAGGTTTAAAAAGAATCGCACCACTTTCTCTACCCCGTCCGAGGTCCAAACACCTTACCCTTTTTATGCCTGTTAGGTTCGTACCCTTTTAATTACCTGGATAGCCTCTTAATAATTCTCGTGCGTCTCTTCGACATTTGTTTTGAAACTCCTTTTCAATGCCTTCATGTAAGCTCAAATTACATTAATTACATTTTCCCGCCGAGAAGGGGAGATTCCTACTCTTTTATGTATCTCCAGCCTAGAAAAGGAAAACCTTTCGTATAAAGCCTCCCTATATTCTCTACTATGGAAAACACTCCCCCTCCGGGAGGGGGTTTGGAACTTATAAGATTATAAACGGAGCTTTTTGAAAAATAACGCTAACTGTGACGTTTATCTGAGAAAACACTAAACTGAGTCATTAGGGTAACTTAAAGGGTGTACACGGCTGTAAATGTACATAGCAGTAAACAGTGCACACGATTTATCTATCACAATGACTATTGCAGAGGGTGGGGGGAGAGAAACTCCCTTTGTAAAAGAACTTTGTGAAAGTGCGACACAGCGGTCCCGAGCAACCGAGAGTGCGCCGTGGCAATCGAATGGTTGCTAAGGGCATAGTGAGTAGAGAAGAATAGTTAGAAGAATGGTTATAGCTTCATAGCCATTTTCTTCTTTTCACCATGCCAAAGAGGAAAGGGAAAACAGTAAGAACGTCTGTCGGTGGCATCCTCGGAGACCCAAGGGGCAGTTAATCGAGGTGAAACGAAGTAAACGCGGCAAAACTCTGAACGACAAACGTTTTCAATAATTGCTGAAGGAGCCCCTATGAACTGAGTCTCTCCAAACCATTTCCAAAGCGCTCTGTGAATACTGAAAAATGCTTTGTATTATTCTGACCAATCAGGAGCCATCATTTGTAGAGCCGTTTGGAAATGGTCTGGAGAGATTCGCTGGGAAAAGCGAGGTTTTGCGAATTATAATAACTAAAAGAATCCTAATGATTCTCAGATGATTTGCCATTTTGCGGTTGTTGAATGCCGCTGGGTTATTTTTCTTTTTTGTTTTTTGGCGGCGTGAAACGTCAGGCAAGAAATCTGTTATGTTCGCATTCTACACGCATGCATGCAGTAACATAATAAGGAGTTTCGAGAAAAACGAAGTATGGGTGACGCCTCCCTTAGAAAAGACTTCATGGAAAGTTGATTCACCCGTTCCTAGGCACTGTATGTCTTCAAAGAAAACTGCCACCCAAAGAACATTTGGAAATATTTTATTGAGTGAAGGAAGGCAAGTCATCTGTTAAGGAACAGAGTTTCAGCGCTGCATTTCGGTGCATTCACTACCAAGAATGTTATGTTACGTTATGTTCATCAACAAGAAACAGTTATTTCTCCTCCTTAGGCAAAACCTCACCAAGAAACGCATTACGAAGAAAATCACAATATGGAAGGGAACAGACAGCTCTGTACACGTGGCTTGGTATAACAAGCCGAGGACCGTGTGACGTACTTTGGTCAGTGGCAACAGCCCATGATTGACGAATAATATCCTCGGCAAACCTTTTGCATGCCGCTAAAACGAGGCTTTCAATCACGGGAACGTTTACTCCGTCGGTGCTGATAGCTGTTAGCTTGACTCCAATGTCGCTGCACGTTTCGCGGAGCCAGGTCTGTTCTGGAGTTGGAAGAATCGAATAAATTACTGACTTACTTTCCTGAGGTTCGGTCGTTTCCTTTTTGGGCGTGAAACCAACGACATCTATTTCCAAGTCTTCTGAGTCATCGTCTGGTTTTGGTGCATCAGGTAGACAACTTTCTTTAACTTCAGCTTCAGAGAATAGCTCACTTGCCGGCGTGAAGCTGTTGAAGGTTGGCTCTTCGCATTTGTGAGCTTCACTTTCTTCAGATTGTACTTTAGCACTTATACGGCCTCCACAGAGCTTACAAAAGGAAACAGTTTCGTCCACTGCCAGTTTTTCACACGGCGCGTATCCAAACCGACGACACCATATCATGACATCTTTGGTGCCGAGCTTACATGAAGGCATACTGCTGGATATACGGCGCCGCATAGCGACTGCCCTCTGCCACTCGCAGGCTCTCCTCTTACCAATGTTCCAGCCAAGAAACTGATCAACAGAGGCGGCACAATAGTGATGCTTTACGACGTTTCTTTCAGGATCAATCAAAGGATGTTCTTTCACAGCCTTCCTCAAAATTTCATTTACTTCGTCCGTGAATTTGCTATGTTCATCAAGACTGCTGGAGTTAAGCTCAGGGCTACTGCACCGTGAAGCTGGTAGACTGTTAACTGGTGTTGACACAGCGGATGAAAACGCAGATGAACCAACAGACACTGGAAATTCTAACTTCAGTTTTTTCAACTGAGGATACTGCGATGAAATGTCTGACCTGGACGGTACCTTCCTCGCTGTGGCAAGCGTTTCAGCTTGTACTTGGTTCTTGTCACTATTTACAGCGTTTCCTTTTATGTTGTTACTGTGACCTGCGGGAACAGCGAGTAGATTCGTCGCGGGAAAGCTTTCTTCATTGCCGGACAAGGTAAGTGGGATGCAGTTGTCTTCAAATGTCCTGCGATCCAGCTCCAAGTCTACAACAGTCTCAGAACCCAGTGTCTGAAGCCCTGTGTACGTTCTGTCCAACTTAAGTTCGTGAAAGATGTCCACTCTCTTGTTCCTAGGATCAACGAAATGTAACTGGACGCGCACAGGAAATTCACCCCAACCTCTTCTTGTCAAATGAAAAGGTGGATTGTTTACCTCCACTATGTCGTTTGGTCTATAACTCGGATGAAGAAAGAACCATACTTTACTTATAAATCGATCAATGCTTGGGTCTTCAGGTGAACCGCGGACATACACCATCCACTTATGGGTCGATTTATCATTATCTTCTCGCCTGTCAATGGATAAGTACTTTGATGTGTTACCAACAATAATTCGTTTCTTTATATAGAATCGTGAACCCGTACATGCAACTTCCACTGCAGAAGCACTAGAAAGGTTTCCTTCTGCACTTGAAAGGTTTCCTACAGCACTTGAATGGTTTCCTTCTGCTCCTGAAAGGCTTCCTACAGCATTTGAAAGGTTTCCCTCTGCACTTGAAAGGCTTCCTAAAGCACTTGAAAGGTTTCCCACTGCACCTGAAAGGTTTCCCACTGTACTTGAAAGGTTTCCGGTTTCTCTTTGAGGGTTTTCTTCACTTAAATTAAGTTTAGGTAAATTGTGAGCGACTGTATCATTTGATTGATCGGACTTATTTAGTTGTTGTTCTCTCGACGTTTGATTAGAAAGGACAGGCATCGAATTCTCTCTTGAAGAACTTGAGGCACTTGAATGACAACGGCTACTGTCAGTTTGAACCACGCTGCTAGTATTTCTCGCTTCAAGGGTTATCTTGGATTGAAATCTGTTGTCAACAAGACCATTGTTTGTCAATGACCTGATACCTTCAGATTTCTCGGCTCCAAACTGATTGGTTGTTTCCGATTTACATTGAATACTTCCTGCAGTACTGCCTATTTCATTGTAACGATTCTGGACACCAGTAGTTGCAAATTCAACTCGCTTGTTACGATTCCGAGCTGACTTTTTTAGCTGACAGTAGCTCAAATTTCCATTCGTTACTCCAGTTGTTTTATGCCCAGACGAACCGTAATATTTCGCCAAAACACAGGCTCTTAACCGGTCCAACATGACCTTCACTTGACTGATTCTCTCGTCGATTAAATCAATTTCTCTCTCCTTCAAATGTACCTCAAAGCCAAACTGCTGACGAATGATACGATCGATCTGCTGCATCGCTTGTTCCTTTGCATCTTGCTGTCGTGTGTTAAGGCTTCCTTGTTCCCGCTTCCGTTCACTGCTGACAGATTCGTAATCTGGATCTTCCGTTTCTTTGCCGTCCAAGCTATTGTCCATTGCTTTGCTGTGTAAAGGAAAACTGCTTAAACTTTAAGGTAATATGCCGCTATGCCAGGTTATTTGCAATGATATTCTCGAAGAAATTTTCCATTCGTGTATGTTTACGTTTGGTACGCGTGCTCAGGTAATAATGGCGCTGACAAACGATTTATTCGCGGGCGCAGTATCCTTCTCGCTTTCCCCAGGCCACTCAGCGCAGATTGCTTGTTTTCAGCATGGAAGGTAGAGTATTTTCTTCAGAAGATAAGTTAGAAAACAAAGAAATATCTATGAAAGCAGAAAAACTTTTTGGTACAGATAATACGTTTCTCAAATATTCTATAACATTTTGAAACTATTCTATCCTCAAAACTGGTGAAACTAAAAGCCCATATTTTCGACTTAAACTACCTACCCCTCCCCTCTTCAAATGATTATGACTGTTGTACAAATGGCGGCAACATGGAACGTGTTGCTGGATATAAAACCACTTTTTGCTCGCCATCGACAACGGCCTGCTCATGGCCATATGTAGCAGAGTTGGGAAAGCAACAATGGACGTTTCTGTTATTGGAACAGTTGAAATTATTGCGGGTAACAGGTAAATCTTCTGAAGAGGGTTCTGAGAACGGAGCTCTGTCGACATTCTTTGATCTTTGGAATATTTTTGAGGGGTTAAGGGGAAAAGTTCGCTTTTTTTCCACACAGCTAATACATGTACAGTGGCTGGCACACTGATGACAATCTAAGCAAATTCAATCCGGGAGACCGCCAATTTTGCATCAAGATACCTCTTCTCAGTCTTCAAAACACAGAGCTTTACCAATTCATCTAAAAATAGTGCATCAAATATTTCAAAATTTCCTCCCAAATTCAGCCCAAGTCAGGGTAGAAACTTGTATTTAAACCATTTTCCTTCATATTTGGGAGAATTGGTGATTACGGGAGACCGGGAGATTCATTCTGTGTCCAGGAGGAGGGGGTGAATAGGTTCGCGGATCAACGGATTTAGCCTTAAAAAGCACACGGATTGCGGATTTCAACGAAAAATTAAGCGGATTCGCGGATTTAAAAAATGCAGTGGATCACGGATTAGCTGATAATTTTAGCTCGGATTCCAGACTCTGCATGCTATGAAGCCCGGATCGTGGCCTTTGCCAGAGTCGCAGTTTTATCGTTTTGTCCATTTTCTGTTAGAACCAGACTCAAACTTTAAAACTGGCTTTAAAACTGCTTTAAAAAGTTTTCAAGGAATGTGGATGCAGATTTAAACAAAAATAGTGGCGGATTGACGGATTTGGCCAAAAAAATAGCCCGGATTGGCGGATTCATGTACCCCTATTCACCCCCCTCCGGGGGACTCCTGGATAATGTGGGAGAGTTGTCATGAATACCTCGAGTCACTCCATACCAATGGTTGGGAGGAGAGCTCAGCCAATCAGTTGAATTCTACTACGTTTTTATTATTGTTTTTCTTCTTCATTTGCAAAGATGGCATCTTTTATGGATATTCGTGATGTAGAGATTGTCAAGAGTGCTAAGTATAAATGGACACTTGGCCATTGTTTAGGGAGGGGAACATGCAGTATGGTTGTTGAAGCTGTTGGCACATTTTATTCCAAAAGGAAAAGCAGATGGCCACAAGTTCTTAAAGGAGCTGCTAAGATTTTCAAACAAGGACACCAATTTGAGTTTGCTGCTACTAATGAAATAGAAATTCTGCTGTATTTGAGTCACCATCGGGAAATATCTCCCTATAAATATTGTATAGGTGAGTTACAATGTTATAGGAGGTCTTGCTGCTTTAGCGTTAATTTTGATATTTTCATCCATTTCAAGAGGTCACTTAATCATACTTGTGAACAATACATCTGAATCCAAATCCATCCATTCATCTATCCCAAGCCAAAAACTGGAAGACTAGGCAGGGGGGACTGAAAATTTTTCAGATATTTTCACTTATTTCCTTTTTTGTCTCAATAAAATGAACAACAGTGTGACATCCCTGAACTAAATGCCATTAATAGCAATAATTATCGTGCATTTTGTATAAAAGAATTGATCTTTTTTGGATGTCTTGAACAACTACGAGTACAAAGCTATCAGAGTTTGGGCCTGATGCTACTGTATATCATGTTACTTTGTAATAAATTTACAAGCTTGAAAACAAGAAGTATTTTAAATAGCTATTGTTTCTTTATCCATAGTGAATTTGTTGGATTACTTCTTATACAGAGATCAACTGCACTTGATTTATGAGAGGCTGGATTGCAATCTTCATCATATCTTATTGAAGAACTCTGGGAAAGGCCTTCCTCTCTCAATCATCAAAAGATGCTCTTGGGATATTGTGAGAGCTCTTTGCTTTTTAGCTACCAACAGGGTTGTTCATGGAGACCTCAAAATGTCAAACATAATGTGGAATCCAAACAGGGGCATGTTTCAACTTGTGGATTTTGGTCTCAGTTTTCTGGAGGGACAACAAGTAAGATAGATGATTTTTGCTTATTCGTGTAGATGTCTAATGGTTAGCACACTGGACTCCAGGTCAGGTAGTCCAAGTTTGAGCCATGGCTGGGGCCATAATTTGTTCTTGGACAAGACCATTTACTCTCTCACAGGTGTATAACAATGAATTCTGGCAGATTTAATGCTGGGGAGGACCCTGCAAATAAGCCGCCCTGCAATGGACTAGCAACCCATTGAGGAAGGAGTAGAAATACTCTTAGTCATTTAACGCTGCAGAAATTGGAAATAATAGTGATAATGAACTTTATTTAAGTGTCAACTGTATCTAGCACTGACATACTAATTGGGGGCACTGTAAAGCACAAATGAAATAAAATCAAATTATATTAAATCAAATTAAATCAAATGTAAATGTTGTTTTTTATGGAGAGGGGAAAACTGGAGGACCCTGAGAAAAACCTCTTGGAGCAGAGAAGAGGACCAACAAACTCAGCCCACATATGACATCGAGGCCAGGAATCAAACCCAGGCTACACTGGTGGAAGGCGAGCGCTGTCACCACTGCGCCAACTCTGCTTCCCATTTGGGTTGATGCAGACTTGACCCTTTTATGTGGGTGACATGATAGTCTAATGAGTACAATCAACTAAAATAATAATAAAGCTTTAGTCCATCTATTTAAGTGATCTAGCTGTCTTTCAGTCTACAGTGTTATCACATTAAAGAAAAAATACAACCTTAATTCCATTACGCAAGTCACAAAATGTAATTAATATAGTGAAGAGCTTTTGCCGCATGGAGTGTTTATCATCTTTAACTTTCTGCATTTTATTTCTCAGCCCCATCAGCCAATTCAAAGTCCTGGTTACCAATCCCCTGAAGCACAAGTGTGGAACAGATTAGTTGCTGAAGGCACTGTTGACAGAAATAACTGTGTGAGTAACACTAAGTGTTTTAAATTGGCACCTACTATAAATTAATTAGTGAGACAATCTCAGATAGTGCAGGGTGTTGCCTACAACTGAACATATACAGCAGGTAAGGCCATAACACATTGTTGCTCCTTTTGAGCAAACTGGGAAAATATTTTTCTGCAAACACAAAATGTTTCCTGAAGCAAAAAACAGAAACATTTTTTGTGTTCTCGGACAAACAGGGAAACATTTGTGTCCACAACAAAGTGTCCTCATTTGCTGTGGCCTTTAGGATGGTCATCTACACAGGTGAAAAAACTCATGCAGGTCTGCATGGGAGCAAATCCCTTTGATCTAGAAACGGTAGAAAGGATTGCACCACAAGGAGAGTATGGTGTTTTCTGAAACATATATATATATCTACCTGTTGACATTCAAGAAGCAGTAGCACAGATACCAGCATTTTACATGGTACAGTGCACACAGGTTCCTACTAACCCCCCACCCTCTCTGCAAGACTATTTAATTAATCAATATTATTTAATTAAACAAACATTAAATTTTATACATTAGTGCCTTATAGCTTTAGTGACTTAGCGGATTAGAAGGTGACAGCCCACAAAACATCAACGCAAAAGTGCACTCTGCACTAAAAACCAAATTGGTCCCAGGTATTAACATGTGCCTAAATGCAATTTCATTCATTTAGTTCCTTGCCCCAGGTGGGGAATAGCTGCCTCCATCTATCCCCATTCTTGGCCACGGATATAGCTACTGTGACCCATGATGTTTACACAAATTTTGTTGCGCTTAACACAAAACAATGCTAGTCAGCAGTTCCCACGCAGCAACCTCGTTCCCAGGGTCTCTCTCTTCCTGTCCCCTGGAGCGAGAGAGAAAGACCCTGGCACAGGCTGGTCACGTGTCTCCCAGAATCTGGGAGATGACAAAGAAATCGTTAGAGGGAGGGGTGGCTCAGTATGAATTTTGTATATACTGAGACTATGGGTGCGCGGAAAGTGTTGCCACCAAAAGAAACACAGTACGGCAAAATTGTTTCCATTGGTTATCTGTTGTAAATGCCGAATCGTCCGATAGCAGATATCCATGATGAGGTCGTATGTTTCCTCGATGGACATTTTAAAAATTTCTTCAGGAAGGAGGAAGGCTTATCAGGAATTGCGAAAACCGCTATCAAGGTTGTGCGGAAGGTCTTGACCTCGCAATGGCCACATCTACCATTTCTACCTCGTGAAAGACAATTTAAATAATTTCAAAGCAATCAGGGCCATGGTCACCGAAGTCAAAGTTGCTTTGAAAGGAGCGAAAGGTCGAAAAGATCTCATCGTCTCAGAAGAGCGTGGCGAGCAATGACAGAAGTAGAAAGAGTCTTCGTTGTCTGAACTTTGCCGCCGCTGCCTATAAACAACGCGCTTGGCATCCAATGTTCGACAGAAAATGAAGGTTAGGAAAGGAAATATGTTTATATTGCCACAGTATTCGTTCGTCCACTCCGCTCGTTATACAATTTTTGTCTTCATGATATGTTGCTTACAAAATTATGCACCTCATCTGATATTTTTCATTCAGTTGTTATTTATCGTGTCGCGTAAATATTACGTTTAGATGTATATTATTGTTTGGAAGAAGTCTGTCTCTTGTTTCCTACATTTAATATTGAACCGGCCGTTGACAAAACAACTTGTGACACTCGTTGGCGAACGGTTATCGAAGAAGATAATCGTATTTCGATTTTGTATGTCTTTTCTATACTGCGAGGGGTTTGTATATTTGCTGCCGGGAATTGAGTTTCAAATCCTTCAAATTCGCTTTTTTCTTCACGTTTATAAATATAGTTGCACTGAAATTTCATTCATTGGGCCTTCTGATCTGATCTACAATTCGAGCGTCGAAAAATGACAGGATTCAGATATATGGCACTGTTCGGAGACGATCACAGTCGATATTGTCGAGTATTAAACAGGAAAAGAAGAAGATAAAATACGATCGACTTGAGGTATGGCGTTGGTTGTACATAACATCCCAGCCACATAAATTGACTCAAGACAATCACTTGCTAAACCTTTAGATTGATGTTTGAATATAAAATACTGTTCGAGGACTTCAAAGATGCAACGATGGCGCTCGCGCGATTGTATCGCGTGCGATACCCTCGCTTTGAAATAACGCGCCAAATTTCTTGAAATTAGACATTAGAGGATCCCTCCCTAGAGACACGTGACCAGCCTGTGCCAGGGTCTCTCCTCTCTCACTCCAGGGGGCGGGAAGAGAGAGACCCTGGGAACGAGGTTGCCCACGCAGCAAGTATATGGGATGGACAGGGGATTGTGCAAGGGCCTGAAAGGGTTTCCAGCTCAACCTTTGCGGTAAGATAATTTTGCTTGGTTTTCCTGCTGCTTAACTGTCTTCAGCACTTTTACCCCCTGCTCTCCCCCTTTTTGTCATATGTGGTGAGTATTGTTTGTTTCACTTTGGTGGTACTTGATGGTTGCTGCTCCCAGGGTTTTCATGGATTCCCTACCCTTGATGGGTTATGTTTAAAAATGTTGTTACTGGGTTTTGGGGTGGGTACAATGCCTGTCCTACACATGTTCTTTCTTTTATTTTCACAGAGGTGTTGTTTTACCAGTGATATATGGAGTTTTTCTCATGTACTTTGGTACATGTATGCAGGGAGCCCAGCACCCAAATTTCAAACAGACAAGCCAACCTGTGTCATGTGTGTGCAAGAAGAGGTAGTTCATAAATTTTAGTCATTCTACTTGCACTTTGATCAACTGCAGTTGTAATTTTGTGAGAATGTAATTTTAGTGAGATTGTAACCCTCTTGTGTGTAAATATGTGCACATATTTTCCACATTCAGTGGCACAGCTGCACGAATCCCTTTTCACTTTTGCTGTTGACCTGAGTTATTAATAAATCTCTATTCATACATAGAACGGTATCCTCCTACGCAGACACTCGTTGGGCATGTCCGCAATCTTTCCTCCCCCTTGAATGACAAATGCACGATGAACCCAAAGAGCATTTGCACAGGAAACTAATAGGATGGCAATTACTATTCACCTGCACAGGCTATAATAATTAGTTTTTCAAAAAAGTACTTCATAACACATTTATGGCAACAGATATTTTTAATTAGTAATGCTTCACGAGTCACCATTGCAGTGGTGCCCTGGTACAGTAAATGCCAACTTTTGTTTAGATTGAACGAGAAGAGTTTTTTACATGTGTTAAGAATAATTATTATACAAATATAATATAGATAGGACTCTGTGTGCGCTCTGATTGGTCAAAAAGCCATGTTTTATCAGTGAGAGTATAAAACATAGAAAAAGCGTGTTTTATTGTTTTTCGTCAGCTTTATTCTATAGAGAAATTCCTGACAAAATTCTGAGTCAAGCTGCAGAGATTGTCGAAGAAGCTTCTAAGTTCAAGATGAAAGTAGAAGAAGCGAAATTAAATTGCTTCAGTTTATCGATCGTGCATGTTTTGGTGTTTTTACTCGCGGCATATGAAATCTATATCATAAAGCAAATGAAGAAGCCTAAGCCATGTATTATACTGTCATAATGATAAAACACTCTGGACATTTGAGAACACAAGGGAGATGTAGAAAGCACGATACGGCCGCTCTCATGTGGCTTTGATAGCTCAGTTGGTGGAGCACTGCACCGGTAACGCAGAGGCCGTGGGTTCAAATCCCGTTCAAGTTTTATGACAGTATAATACATGGCTTAGGCTTCTTTATTTGTTAAATAAACAACTTTATTGCGTCAAACAACTTTTGAATCTCATACACCTTTCTTTCAAGTCTTTCTTTTTCTCCAGAAATATAATTGTTGTGGCATGAAAACTGGACTGACAAGCATTTGCCGATGTTTCAAGGTACAGAACAAACATTGTGTCTCATATCTAAATAATTAACATGTAACTAGTTATGATTTTGGTTTTTACACTGTATTGAGGTAGTGGCAAAATTGTTTAGAAAAAAGCATGGTGGAGAATTAAATTTTGTTTGCAAAAATATGGTCATTACAGGAGTACAGTCAATTCATGCTTAGTTTTGTTCATTTTGGGAGGCATGGAAGCCTAATGGTTAGTGCACGGGACTCCAGGCCAAGGGGGTGGGGTGGGAGTAGAAACACTCCTAGTTACTTCATGCTAAGGAAATTGGTAAAGGTTAAGTGGCCTGATGGGCAACTAGGCTTGCACGCAGTCTTTACCTCTCCTTTACCTTTTGTTTATTTCAGCATCATTGGCTCGACAGGTATGCAGTTTTTCACTAACTTCTGCAGTTTTATTTGTTGCACAGAGTGCTAAGTGCATGCATTTCAAGCAGATCGACAAGGAATTGCCAAAGGATGATAGAAAGATCACACCTGAAGAACATGAGTTATTTCTTGACTTCATCATGAGGTAATTTGAGTCAACTGTAAGTTGTTATGTTTTTGTGAATTATGGTGTGTTTGTTTGGATGGAAGGAACTTGAGGCTGGGGGTGTTTATCACTTGTAGGAAAAATCCAGTTGGTATGACTATTGTATAATATTGTATAAGCGATTTTCCAAATATGTTGGCCAAACAGGTGAGATTGCATGAGCTTCCTGTTTAACTACAAGGGGTTCCGTCTCGCTCACCCCTTACAAAAGGTCCTGGAAATGGAAGATTTTTTCAAGTGGTAAGGAAATTTCTGACTTTTTGTCCCAAATGGAAAAAAAGAGGAGTACCTCTTTGAGGTTATCTAGAAACTTGCGAAATTATTCACAGAATAAAGCATTTTGCCACATGATAGTGGTTTTAAAAATTGAAGGATATTCTTAGTTCAATTAATCGCTTTAAATGCATTTAATGAATTCCTTACCACTATTATTCCTCTGTTCTTTTATTCGAAGGAATCTTAACTTGATATTTGTCGCTCTTGTCTTACTTAATAATTATGTGCTTTTGTAATCTTTGTCATTGTAAATATATTAAATTAATTAACTATTTTATCTTTGCTCCACCCAACTCGATTAGCCTTGCTAAATTTGGGTGGACAAACTTATCACTGTAACTAGTATTGTATATAATAAATGTTGTTGTTGTTGTTGTAATCCACATTTTCCAAACAGATTTTCCAGAACATTATCTTTCCATTAACTTTAAACCAAAATTTCTGGATGTTTTGACCAAATCGTTTAAGAACTCTCAGTTGGTTAATTTAAGAGTTACAGAAAATATGAGTAATTATTTATTGGAAGTTGGTTGGCTTGCATTTGTTTTTCCTTGTAGAATGATGAAGTGCAGACCTGAAGAGAGGATAACACCATTTAATGCTATGCAGCACGTCTTCCTCAACAGTAAGAAGACAACCCTTTTACCCCATCTGCACTATTTTTCTCTTTTACCCCAACCAGATTTAGAACCAGTGCTTGCTGACAAATGTACAACTGGGGGTAACCCTGCGATGGACTAGCATCCCATTCAGGTGGGAGCAGAAATACTCCAAGGTGCTTGATGCTATGGAAACCATGATAATCCTTTGAAAGTCTGGCCAATATTAAGATGACTTGATTGTTATCGGTTCAGGAGGGCTGAAGAGAGAAAGAGAGGACTGAAGTTGCTAAATTCTTGGTGAGGTCAACTGGATGCGTATTTATGTTTTACTCTTTGTCTTTCATTTCTAGGTTCCCTTTGGTACACTCCACTGAGTTTGTCAGAGTTGTTACTGCTTCCAACAAGAATCCTGCAGCTGACAAACATCCATCTAGAAGACCTATCTATTGACTCACACCCAGGTAACTACATTTACTGTTTGGTTCATTTTATTTGTCTTTTTAAATTTTATAATTTTCATATGGAATGTCTCAAAGCCGTATCATATATTAAATGCTTAAGCCATCGTAGCCTGTGATGATCTGGTGTAATCATGTGGATCAGTCTTATTTTTCTGTGTTGCAGATGTGGTTATGGATGTAAAAGAGGAGTGTGCCAAGTTTGGGGCCGTTGTGGGGTGCAAGTTGAAAGGTGATTCAGCTGCAGGATATAAGGTAATTGAGTAGGTTGTAAGTAGAAACTCAGTCTTCTGTTGGAAATCTGCAAATCTGGTTGTTTCTTTTCGCTTATAGAACAAATTCGTACTCGCGTTGCCCTTTTAAGGGATTTTTCTTGATTTTTGGCCTAAAAGTATACGTTGTGGTTTAAATTTATCCGTGGTTTAAAAATTTTTAATCCAGTTTCAATCGATGTTGATTTCCCTTTGTTTCAGATTATGCTAATCAACATACGACAATGAGAAATGAAAATCAAACTGGTTTAAAAAATTTTAAACCAAAGATAAAATTAAACCACAACATCTATTATAGGTTTTGGACTGCAATCAGTTTAGAGTTTCCAGTAAAACAACTAGCCTACTCACCTTTGTTTTGTATAAGCGATATTGGACTTGTTTGCGCCTTGTTGACTATTTGCTCATAGAAGACGCGGGCTCGCAGACTAATTTCTAATAAGTATCCTGCAGGGCACAGGAATGATTAGGTACATTTTTGGCACTCAAGGGGGAAAGAGGAACACAAAAGTGTGTTAAATAATTCACATTCTTTCGTGCAGTTTTCGTGCTTCTGATTGGATAATGGCTGCACAAAAAGAATGTGAATTAATTAATTGCTACTCCCCCAAGACGGGATGCCGAGTCTCCAAAGCTTATGGCCAGCGTTATAATTACATCCTTAAGGTTTTTACCACCTCTTTACGTGCAATCCACGGTAAGAAAAAAGATGGCGGCTGTACATTTTACCACAATACCTTGCGATCCAAACAAAGCCCACTGGGCATATAGAAAGGTATGGTTTAACGGAAGTCGTTCCTTGTACTAACAACATTGCTCTTTCCGAGTTTGAATGACTTGCAACTTTTCTTTGTGTTTTTATTCTCTACTTGCACAAATCCCATAATACACCTCTCTTACCCCCAAAATTTTGCATCATTGTTTGCAATTTCTCCTGGGACATGAAGATGTCCCAAGGGAAATTTAAAACAATGCCTATGCAAATTTTTTTTTTTTTGGGGGGGGGGGGGGTAGAAGCGGTGTATTATGGTATTGTGCAAGTAGAGAATACGCTCTTTTAGGAGTTTCGCGCGCAAAGCATTATAGGTAAATGTACCAGTCGCCATCTTGTTGCTTACGGTGGATTCCCGATTCCCTCAATGAGATTTGCGCGCAGGGAATCACGGTAGTTCAAGTATTCATCACGTGGACGGCATCTTCGAGACTTGGCGCGCGAAGATGAATACAGCAACCATGATTCCCTACGTGCAAGTGTCAAAGAGGGAATCGGCCATCACGTACCAGAATGTCAAAATCTGTTCGCCTTGTGAGCTAACACGTAACCAACTTTTTCAAACGATGAGTCCTGTGCCATGGATTTTGGCAATCTACCTAAACCAAGCTCAAAAACGTGAAGAATGTCACAAAAGGTGGATTTTGGGTTTTCATGTTAAGTTTGGTTTTCTTTTTTCCCGGTTCTTCAGGTGTATGTCGAGTTCTCTGACGCTGATGATTGCTCGCGGGCTCACAGTGCCCTGACTGGACGGGAATATAGCGGCAGGACAGTGATTACCAGCTTTTATCCTATTGACTATTATTATAAAGATTACTTCTGGTGCTGACATAACAACACTATCAACCGTGAACTCCTTATGGGTCTACGAGTCAGAAATGTCATACACAGTCATGTCATGATGCTGCATGGTTTGTGAATAAAATTAAAGAATTATGTTCAGTTGCTCTTTTCCCAAAGATTAAGTGGATATTTATTTAGCGCTAGGTGGAAGTGTTAGTTATTTTCACATAAATTTTATTTTCCTTTCCTAACTTGTTCTGGAGGCTATCACAATTTTAGCCCCTTTCCTGTCTCCCGGGAGATATTTATTTCATTCCACTCAACGTATCGAGATGTCCCCGCTTTCTTCTTCTCCCAGCTATATTTTAACGTCTCGTCGTCTCCGTTGGGGTGTATTATCCCTGTCTTTCCTCATTAGGTGATTTTTTTTCTCCCTCAATTACAATCGCTCATGCACGTCATTTTTATAGCGTTTTTATCAGGTAGGGCAGTGACAACCTTGGGATCTCGGGTGAAAAAGTAGGAGGAGTGTCCGCTTATAAGAGGTTAATAATTACAGCTTATCAACCAAGCGCGAGGGTCGCACTGTCTGTCCGAGGTTTTGGTGTCGTTTCGATGTTGATCATCTTTCGCCGAGTCTGTCCTAAACAGTGTATGGAGACGTCATAGAAAGGGTATGGCTTCAAGACTTTCGTCGACTTTTAAGCATATCCGACGTCAGAAACCTTCATCAGTATTTATTTAGCGGGTCAACATAACATCATTTTTGGGACAAGATACTCGCGTTATAGTATAAAAACAGGGTAGGTGTTTGGTTTCA
This sequence comes from Blastomussa wellsi, assembly GCA_947652115.1. Taxonomy (NCBI): domain Eukaryota; kingdom Metazoa; phylum Cnidaria; class Anthozoa; order Scleractinia; family Plerogyridae; genus Blastomussa; species Blastomussa wellsi. The sequence goes on from OX393563.1 coordinate 10,630,802, forward strand.
AACGTCCACCCCAGGCCCTGATCTTTCACCTGGGTTAGTTCATCCCATTAAACTTCACGAGAACTTCAAAAATCTAAATGCGAGTTCCTTGTTTTGGTGTTTGAACAAGGTGAAAGTTATTTTCACGCAACCTCGAGTAACAATTGTATTCCACGATGTTTTTATACATCAAAGAAGGACACAACAAAACAAATCATTCTAATACTTTTCTTCATTAAATAACCAAGTGGCCATGTTTGATCACTTTAACAAACTTTATTTTGTCTCAGACAGTCTAAGTGTGGACTAATAAGTTAATTGCATGCCTTAGAAACCCAGGTATCGCCGTATGGGCACATTTCTGTCGAGAACGAGTTTTTAAGGTAATTTAGACACGATAGCTTACCCGCGGGAATTAAGTCACTTGCTGGGCTTTTTGTTACACAGATTCCATTTTTAGGGTTGTTTTGAGCGTTTGCGTGCATCTGAATCATAAGCATTGAGTGTGGATATTTGTGCACAATCAATTAAGCGACCTTTTTTCAACGAGGTGTTAATTGCCGAAAGGGATCATGCTAGGAAGCTAGAAAATACAAGTGTTTACCTTATTCTGCGTAATTTCAACTTCTTTGTCGGCTTTTTATACAAATTACAACTTTTCCGTTAGTTTTAGACGTATGCTACATATCTGTATTTAAATGATAAAAAATAAAGTATGCATATTTATGTTCATTTTAAAGACTTTTTAACGAGGTGTTAACTGTTGATAGGCTTGTGTTTACCTCCCGGCTTGAAATCTACGCTGAAAGACACGCTGGGAGCCTATACTAGGTGCAAATTTAAACTTGATTTCTTATCATTTTCAATCCATTTAACTGTTGTTGCTATGGAAATTTTGTCCCCTTGTGATCTCTGAATCTCGTTACTTGCGTATACTTACAACTTGTACACACAGCAGAAAATACGGTAGCCTAGGAAATAGGAGACGGCTGCACGCAGGCTAAAAATACGGCAAATAGCAGTTTATTCTACAGCAGTCTTTATTTGAAACACCTTTTAGAACTGAAATATTCCTTATATTTCAAACGACGAAATTCCGAAGTTTGTCTTAAATCCGTTTGCCCAGTTTTCTCGCACTTTATGCAGCTTTTTCAACCATGAATGTAAGTGAAAAATTGAATGTTAATTTGCTTGCGCAATGTTTGCTTACTGCTTGGATGACGTTTTCTTTTAGTGAACGAAGAAAGCAAATCGCACGTTTCTCTCCCAATCCCATTGTTATATTCATTACATGAGTGAAATATACAAAGGTCTGTGAATTATAATAACTATCTATTAATTTATCTGGAGATCTTTAACCGAAGGAAACAAACCGCACGTGTCTATCCTATTTCGACCGGCCATTCATAATAGTGACCACTTGTACAACATTAGAACGTTTCTGAATTTTAATAAACTATAGATTTGATTGATGATGTTAAAGTTCACAGTGGAGTCTAAAGACGCTGTCTATTAACTTCCAAGTTAAGAGACTGGCAATATTTTCTTGGCAAAAAGAAGCGAAATACTGCTTGCGCGCTTTTTTGCACTGCGACTTATTTCGCAACTTGTGCTTGCTTTGGCAGCCTACACTGAAAGAGCGAGTAACAGAGCCGCGACGTTGTGACAGCATTCGGAGTTAATTTTTGTGTGGTTTGCGTTAGACTGGAGACGCTGAGAATAGATATGATAGTTGTGATGTTCCGTTTTAAAGTCTGGCAAATGAAATATTCGTGAAAGTTACGAACAATCTTGTAGATGAAATTCTTTCTCAGAGTAAGTTTTTAGAAAGTGTAAACGTAGTGACTTACCTGCCTTCGACAAAATTGAGCGTAGCGCCGGCGCGAAGATCGAAGTTCAAAGAAAATCTCTTGGAGTTTCGTGGGATTGCTAACAGACTGTTATATTTACAATTTACTAAAAACTGTGATTTAAATGCTATAAGCTATCGATCTGTCAATTTGTACAGGAAACGGCTCAGACTGCAGGCGTAATTATCGACCTATCCTTTTTTGCTAAATATTTCATCTATTCCTAGTTCTCTTTCGGGATCGTCCATATCCACCTCTTGCAAAGGTTTCTTAGGTCTGCGAATGTACCTGGCTTTCTTTGCCTCTTGCAAGAGGTCATTTAATGGCGGTAACAGGTACACAGTTCTTGGTAGGCCGTCTGGAGGTACATGAAGGTACGGTGTTATGTCAGGGTCATCATCGTCATTATCATTAACGATCAACTGATTCGCGGCCGCGGGCTGAGAGAGTCTATTTTGAATCCTGTCTTTGACAACGTCGAGGTTTACATTTATAAGAGAAGAATCAAGTTTGGAAGCGCCTCGCGAGACGGGGCGGACTCGTTCGGTCTCTCCGTTTGCATTTGTGACATTAACATTCACAGGGACTCTATCGGTAGGGTGTGCGGCAGGCGACACATCGAGGCTAAGCTTTCTGCGCGATTGCTTTCTCCGCGTTTCTTTCGGCTTCGACGAAATGCGCGTAGCGAATGACTCTTCGACAGGGTCCTCCTCCACTCTTGAAATATCCGTCCGAGACGTGAGCTGAGGTAGAGTACTAATCATGGAAGGTAGCGTTGGTAACGACAAACTTTTTCGTCGCGAAGGGTCGGAATTCGGTTTTGTGTTCGCCTCGGTTGTGAGCGCATTCCCAGCTGAACCCGAGCCGTCGTCGTTGTCACTGTCTTTTAACAATGCTGCTCTTTTGGACTTTTTCCTTCTTGAAGTATCAGCACCGACTTTAGCCGGCATTGTTCTTTCTGTTATTGTTTCGCTGATTTCTAAGGTACCCGAGGTTTGCGTGATCTCTTTCAGCTCATGCTTAAGGCGACGCATCTCGTAGTTTAGCGAGTGCAGGTGAGTAGATTGGTGCCCATCTATGCTGCCTTTGCGGAGCCTCAAACGATTGCCTGCTCTCTTGTTGAGATTGCGAGCTTTGCTCGCGTTATGGTCGAGCTGTTGTGCGGAGAACATGATATTGTTGCTTCGCCGTGGTGTTCTTTCTCCCATAATGATTCGATTATCTGACCCGGGCCTGATTTGACCGGCTAAGAAGAAGTTTAACTCCCGTCATTCCTTGGTCATGCAGTTGTTAACCAACAAAACAAAGCGATAGACATCTTGACAACTCGTCGCAAATCACTGTCGTGTTGAGCGTAATCGTTTGCATAACAATTTGCGTGGTCGACACATTAGTTTTTGTAAGAAATATGTCAGATATTCAAGTTATTAGCATAAGACACGAGAACGTCACACAGGGCCTTGAACAATGCTGGATGTTTTTGTTCGGACGCCCACCGCTAAGAATGGAATTTGCAACCACCGCTTTTTGTCCGCAAAGGGCAGCTTTCTTTTGTGACAGGGCCACTGGAAAACAAGCAATCATTGACTGTTTTGACGTGCAAGGCGATTACAAACAAATTTATTAAATTCGCATCAAGGACTTTGGCTCCCACTCGACTCTTACACAATGCGAATGATCCAGTCTACAAGAGGACGCCTGATCGCAGGTTGAATGTGGACTAACGATAATTACACGGCTCAACTGTTGCAGTGATTGTTGTTTTATTGAATGCAACTTTAGTTTAATCAATGTTGTGCGCTCTTTGGGTTTTTTCTCTTTCCCAAATTATAGTGTCGAGGTCAATGTTTTACGTCATCGAGTTGGCGGTTTTCAAGAGTTTTAAATAGGAATTGGCGACAGATTAACGACGTCTTTGACAGCTTTTGTTATTTTTTCAGCTGGAAATGTATTCACTTTACTGATTTATTTTGCTTTGCGAGGATCAAGTTATCCTGCAGACAAATCCATATCGATTGTTATATTTTCAATCTTTCTCACGATCAGCGAAAACTGACTTTTTAATGCACTTTGAAGCACTTCGACGCACTAGTGAACCTGTCGACTAATTATCGCAATTTCACTGAAGTAAGTAAGTTTAATTTATCACAGTTCTTTGTTTTACAAGCGTTTGCTGTAAATACAATGATTATAATTGTTGTCTGAGCTTATATTTGGCTTTTACCGAGCCATTCGTAATTCAAAGCAATATTCGACCGAGCACTTTACTCCGGAAATTTATACCAAATGAACATTTTTCCGCTTGCCTCTATACTTGTCCATTAGAAAAATAAGGTAGTCTTGTTACCAGTCAGAGAAATTCGTCACGTCTAAAGTGACGACTTTCGACTTGTCAAGTTCATCGTAACAATAGTAACAACTTTGATGACAAAGATATCTTGTTTTCTTTTTCAATGATAGAGGTATGACCGAGCTCGAGGTTCTGTCGAGTTATGGCTAGCGAGATTCAACATAAAAAATAAAAGTCGATATTTTCAGCCGGCAGTGGTGTCCAAAAAATTCAGTTGCCAGCCCTACGCGGTCCTTCTATCGCTCGATGGCAGGTTCCTGCTCGTTTAGTCAATCAGACTGCGACCTTGCCAATAATCAGCATTAAATTTATACAAAAATGTCTGAGTTTTTTTTGGCAGGATTCTGCTGATTGGCTGTTTTTTCTGACGAAAGATCGAGAGCGCGATCGAAGTGTAAACTTGTCTAGTTACTGAGTTATTTAGAAAGAATTTACGTGAAGGTAAACCCTATTTCATAGCACTTGATCTCTTCTTTTGTAACAGTGGCAGATCTAAGGGGTTGGGGGAGGAGGTGGAATGAAGCCGCGAGATTGCGAAAGATGCCCTGCCCCCAGTCACGTACGCTTCTCCACCTCAACCGCTGTTTCTATCAGCCATTGTATGCAACAGACTGGCGAAAAACAGTCTGTCTTCAGGGAGTTGATCAAAACTATAATTATACACAGACAGGACCCACTACTCCATGGAAAGACCAGTGGTGTCTTTTCTAATCCCTGTTACCCACCATAAAAAAAGACGGTTTCTCCTGTGAATAGCACAGTGAAAAATGGGTAAAAAGATTGAAATGTTTTTGTGTAGTTTGTTTGACAATGTAAGCTTCATGCACATAAACGATGGAGGCCTTATCTCAAAATTCCAGGCTAATAACGTGAAGTATATCAAGCTCATAAGAAGGGTGGTGTCTTGTGTTGGGTAACTTTTTTATCAGTCTGCATGTCTTTAGTATTAGTAGTTATAGAAGTAGTCTTTCTAGTAGCTTTTGTGTGTAAGCACGCCGTCCTTGCCCTCCTTGGAAACCATCCGAGTGTTGTTGGGCTAGCGTATTTTTCTTTTGATGGAATTTTTAAATAAAGTATTACCTTACCTTCCCTTCCCCACCCCTAGACAAGGTAGGTCCTCCTCGAGCTGCCCAAAAATTTCTCCCAAGTTGCCTTGCCCAAATTTTATTGTGCTGCCCAAAGAATCTGATTTGCCCCCTCGGAGTTCGCGTGTATTTACTGAAGGACTCCCCTCAGCCACGCCTTTGTTCTTTGTTAGCAAGCGGGATTTCCGCATTTTATTTTATTTTCAGAGGGTATTTAAACAAAAGAGATTGCCTAGAAACTGCTAAAGTTATAATGTAACAGAGATCTAGCAACACAACTTGAGGCGATGCAATAAGTTTTTTTATATATCTCAAAATTTCCAGGACGAAGAAAATGGCGGATTTCAACGCCTGGTTGACCAGTGTCCTTCAAAAGACGCTGTGCATTTTTAAAGCTATGTTTGGAGATTAATTTCACATTTATTTGGTCAACAGGCCGAATTTGGAATGTAGCCTCGCCGAGATGATAAGACGAAAAAGAGTCGTAAAGTCAATCAATTTTATTTGCTCTGCATGTGGAGTTACAACATCAATTGACACTTAGCGATCCTAAATACGTAGGTACAACAAAATCAATTTATTGCCAGACCAGCAAACCCGATTAAATCGCTAATTCCTTTAAAAGGTGTCGAGTCAGGTAAATTGTAATTTCTGCGGAAGGATAAAGCGCCCTGGCATAATTAGCTAACCTCTGTCAATAATAATAGCTTACCAATAACTTAATACAGTGGTTATAACTACTCAATAGCTTGTACAACAATCATAGCTACTCAATAGCTTAATACAATGATTGTTAATTAATGTATACAGTAATAGTAGCTCCTTAATAGCTCACACAAAATAGAACAAAACGAGAAGAGCTCCTCCATCACTAGATGAAAAATGGCGCTCCATAATCAATAGCTTGATACCGCAATATTAACTGTAGCTCCATAATACCTATAATGTATGCAGCGCTCTAGCGAAACAGCTTCTAGTATAGAAAATATCGTTTTAAGTGCGATTTTGAACTCTGAAACCATTTGGTTTTATCACCAGTGAGTACCAGTCTCCAGCGTCCGGCAGCGAGGCTGTTTCACACCATTGCCTCTATTTCCGTTTCCTTTTTTCTTTCTTTGTGTAACTTTTTAACGGGTACAAATGACATTATTATCCCACCAGTGAGAAAAGACCCAACTGGTACCAGAATAACCAGGAAGTATTCCAGGCACACTGTGAAAGAAAGTAAAAAAATCAGTTAGTTTATAGTCTACGCGTAACGTGACGTGCTCATTTAAACATTTAAACCAGCTTTCAAGGTGGAGCGAGATTAGTGTTGAACGCAAGGGCGTCCATTAATTAAAGACACGGTTTATTGTGCCTATACCGAGCAAGGAAATGTAACACCCTGTTTTCCTATCGAGGATTTTAGGCAAACTCTTGTTCGCATTTTACCCTTTGCACCGAATCTTCCCAACCTCATTATAGTGAATGTTGAAGTGTTCGCATCTCAACGCGCCCGTACTGACCTTTTCCAGTTTCCGCGGGGTCTGAAAATTCGGAAGCTGCAAGCTGCCCTGTGGGTTTTGCTTGTTTTTCTAAAATGACAAAATTGATTCTCATTTACAAAACATACCTTATTATAAGAAAATTAACGCTTCATGAAATTAACGCGGATTTGGGAAATTCGCGTAAGTCGTGTTAATTTCCGCGACGTTATTTCCTTTATTTGTGTCCCAAATTTTTGATACACTCCCACACATTAAAATGAAGCTTTTTATTTTGCGCACTACTTTCTCGTAGTTTAAACAGTAAGTCGTTTACAATATTTCTGCTTCTTCGTCTGTGTTACTGTCGGAAACATCCGCATCTGCTTCTTGGTTTCTTGGAAGATAGTACACCGCACGAACAAGTTGTTTTATAACATTTCCAGTGGGAATGTTCACCAAAACCTGTGGGATAAAAGTTTCTGTCGAAGTGATCTGCTCAGACATGCTATCCGCGTCCACTATTTCATGCATTTTACTGAAATTTTGCGCGCGGCGGCTCTGATCTGCCAGCCATGTTTCATGCATTTTACTGAAATTTTGCGCGCGGCGGCTCTGATCTGCCAGCCATGTTTCATGCATTTTACTGAAATTTTTGCGCGCGGCGGCTCTGATCTGCCAGCCATGTTTTAATTCTTATTTTTGTCTACGCTTGGATTGCTTTACACGATTTTTGCGATAGGACACGGAGTATGCGCTTCTCCTGCAAATCCTGCAAAACTCTCTCTCCTCCGTTGTGGCTGATACGGGCTCAAAGGTTTTTCTTTCCGTTCTATTGCGCCAGTACTGACTTCGCTCAGCAGATTCTCCCACACCGAGAAACCCTCTAAACAAAGTTTACAAACTGTCCCATGAGAGTTCGCATGGTTGTGAGTGGTCAGATCTTACAAACTGTTGTAGTTAACTGGTTACATGTGGTTTAATCGGCCTTGACTATTCATGTCCATCTTAATCCTGAACGCCCTACCCTGGGTGCCAGAGGTTTTTTTTTTGTTGGGGCGAAGCCGCGATCGTTTCATCGTTTCCCTGACGGTCGTGCTAACTTGTGATTTATTGCACTTACTGCCTTTTATTTCCAGGCTCTTTCGATCCCGCTTAAATCCCACTGGCCACACCACAAAGGGTCCCACTGTTATATCGCTGTCCTCTTGGTACGGGCAGTACTGCGCTTGAGTGAAGCAGTTGAACGCGTTTAGATATGGTGCCTCCTTTCTTTTACATGTTGTCACTTTGCAGTGAAGGTACAAGAACTGTTCCGAAACACCAAAATACTGTCTAATGGCGAACTTAAATCGTACGGCGGCCGCATTGCTCACGTGTGTCGGAAGGTAGTCGCTTTCAACGGCTGCCGGACAGCTGTAAAATGAACGAAGAGCAAAATTAGCCGATTTCTTTGAGAAAAAAAAACAAACCCTTCCTTTTGGTCGAGAGCGAATTTTGATCTTAGTTCCAAGGGTAAGGGACCGTTCATTATTTATAGGAGGGGGTGGGGGTGGGTGAGAAATTAACATATTTTCCTTTATTTTGCAATACCCCCTTTGAAAAACTAAATTTTTTTAAGGTCCCCCTATTTTATAAGGGAAGCATTTCAATACCCCCCATCCCTCCAACTGAAAATATAAAATGGTAGAGGAGGAATAAACCAATGAACAGAAAATAAAAATCGTTAATTTTCTCAAATCTCTGTAACGTAAAATTTGTTACATAGTTATTACACATATGACAAGGTTTCTGGTTGGTATGGAGTGAAAATTGTATTGATGTCAACAGTGAGGCCCAATTTCTGGGGGCACGCTCCCCTAGGAAAATTTTTTAAAAAGTGATATTGCAGAGAAGCGATTTCTTTCTTTCTGGGCAAGCATTTGTTGTTTTCAAATCCTTTGGAGAAGCAAAACATCAACTATGGAGCTTGTTATAATTCCACGACGGTGAGCATATTGACGATTGGCATTCGGCTTCAAGAAAGTATATGTCTTAAATAAATTTTTACCGCAAGTAGAAGTATTTTTAAAGAGTGGTATTTTCTCCAAAGGGCGTGGTTGTGTGAGATTTGGTCGAAAAGTGCGAGTTTCGAGCCAAAAGCCTGATACTTAGTGTTTGTTATTATGGCGTTCACATCTGGAATGTTACTCTACTTGGATCCACTGTGCATTTGAAGCAATAGAGTTAAAAGTTTTTATATAGTTGCAGTAATATGTTTACGGTACTGGTTAACACTTTTTTTAAACTAATCTTGTGTACAAGTGGCAGTACCAAATAATTAAATTATTACTGTAAATCATACTCCATGACTGCACCAAAATACTGCACAAGGCTGTACCCTTAGAATAATCATAGTGAGCCGGTCATGAAATCTGGTGTGTCCAGCTCTGATTTGTACACTATAGTTATGTTTTTATTGATTTTAAAAAATATTATCTCTTTAAAATTTCGAGGCCCCCCACTCCATGACAAATAAATTTTCTCAGGACCCCCCTTTTTTCAGTGGCTAAAATTACAAGTCCCCCCATTTTCTCACCCATCCCCCCACCCATAAGTAACGAACGGTCTCTAAGAGGGGAACCGTTGGAGCCTCGAGGGGAGGCTCCAACGATTCCAACAGCTCAATCTGTTCAGGGTTAGAAAGGTACCTCTCGTCTATCCCTACCTTATTAGTACTTAATTTCGCGATTTTAGCGAGGCAGCATTTCACGGGGTTTATTTTCGCGATTTCAATAGGCCAAGGTGAAAAGGGGAATTAAATTTCGCGACTGAATTGTTCTCAACTTCATTTTATTTTTCAAAAACACCGAAATTTTTAAATCTTCGATTAAAGATAACTGAAAAAAACCCTCATATTTGAAAATTAACTTTTAAGTGTATTATACAACGTGGATACGCATTGCTTCTGTACGTTGTTCGCGGCAATGTTTTCTAAACAAATGCTTCATCTGATCATTCGGTGATTGCAAATCTTCAAATGGATATCCAGATGACAGGTCGATTTCTCTGAACTATCCTTTATGGGTAAATTTCGCGCCACGAGGATTTTTATCCGCGGGTCTTTAATTTCGCGATTTATTTACAACCGCGAAAACCGCAAAATTAAAGACCCGCGAAATTAAGTACCAATTTCTCTTGTTCCTCAATGAGCTTTTACACATTTAAAAACCTATGTTCGTGGTTGGTGAGGTACGTAAAGCCAGCTCCAGTAATGTTGCCTTACCCTTTGTACGGTTTCTATATAATGTGATGCTTCCCTTCCCCTCTCCCCCTGAATGAAATAGTAGCTCATCCGATGTCAATTCCTTACCCTCACCATCTAAACACATTGTTTGCTTGCCTTGACAGTAGGCCATTTCCGAGTTCTCTTTTGCCTCAGCGTCAGAACGAGTCTAATGGGGAAACCATTCATATGAAAATGTGTTTTACCTGCATCTTCATTCTCATGCAAAACAAACTTATTTCCATATGAATAGTTTCGCACTTAGACTCGTTCTGAAACTGAGGGAAAAGGGAACTCGGAAATGGCCTATTTGCCGATACTCATTTTCCTGGGTGGAAAGAGGCACATGCCGCACATCAAGTGTAAAGGGGCTATCAAAAAATATAACACAATAATCTTGGACAGGACCTCGGGAGGCTCCCCCGCCCGGGTTCAGGACTCAAACAGAGATCTTTCCGAACTGCAATCCAAAGCTCTGAAATTCTTAATTGCCCAAAATATTTCCAAGAGTCGTTCAAAACTGAATCACCGTTATGCTACTGCGCCGCGTTACTTACTATTGGTCGATCAATCGATATCCCAGCGACGAATGGTGATCTGTGCAGTTCTTGTACGCAGACACGTGACATTCCTTGGGAATAACAACACGGTCGTTCTTGGTAGCTAAAACAAAGATCCAAGTCATAAATCTCTTTGCTCAACTCAAGGTCAATAAAACACTATGGTACATTTGTGGAGCGATACGGGGTGGGGAGAGGTGAATGGTGATCAGCAGAAATTTATAGACACCACAATCCATCTTATATAGCTGTTGCGACTTGGGATCAAGTACTTTTGCACCCCTATGTTGCAGACGAGCAGCTTTATAATCTTTAAAAAAATCTTTTTCACAATCGCATCTACAGATTAAAGCGAAAGTGAAATATGTACACTCTCTCTATAACCTTTTTTAATCGGAACAGCGAGGCTGAGATTAACCAAACTTTTAAGAACGTATTATGCGTGGTTCAATTCTAGCTGTAACCATTCTCCCCCCGGGCAACCCCCGGAACAAGTCCACCCTTTCGGCCCGGGGGTGGGGCAGGGGGGGGGGCGTCACTTGGTACGTCACTTATCGATTGCCTATTTCCAGGGAAATCTGCAAAAATTGTAACCAACTGGTTAGAGAAGAATGATCTGTTAAAATTTAAATATGCTTATAAGGGTTTTTTGCTTTCTGTTCGCTGCTTGCAAGTTACTCTAGATTCTTTCCTATTCTTACAAAGAAGCGGCGAGACATACGGATTCGATATTCCGTCAGTTTTCTTTATAAAATTTAGTCTTCATGATTTCTTATGCTATAAATGTAGTCTCTGTTATTCATGATATATATAGTCTAGAAAAGCGTTCAAATCCGTGAGTAGACGTGCAGTAAGTCAGTCCTTATAACGACGACGTCGCGATAACAAGCTCAACAAGTGGCTAAGTCGCCAGAGGCGAGGGACTTCGTGGCCGCTTTCAGAAACGTATAGGTCTTGAAAAAACGTCGCTTTTTGCTATTTTTATCTCGATTTTGTACACAAAATAACGCACTTGTGGTCGACGAGGAGTCCCGGGGATGGGGAATTGCCTTTTTCTGTGTGCCCGGGGGTGGGGAAAACACCGCAAAATAAGAAAAAAAAATGGCAAATGCCCGGGGGTGTGCCGGGGAGGGGATGGTAACATGTAGAATTGAATCACGCGTTAAGAACATTCCTCGGGCTGAGAGTCGATTAAGAACGTTTTTATTTTGCCATAAAATTAAGTTAACAAATGGGAATTATCCAAAATAACTAAGGGCATGTTTTGTATATCATTAACAATGGTAACACACATTTCGGTTTCTCTTTGTTCAATGCTTTTTCTTAAGCCAAATTTAGCTAGGGTTGGTTGGCGAGACATCTCGCACGTGGCATCAGAGCAAGCAATTTGATACCATATCTCGGGTCTCTTTAAAATGAAGGCCGGATATGTATGGCGGCGGATGGCGGATGGAAAAATGCGGATGATAAGAAAACTAAAATAAAATAATTACTAAAATGAGGATGAGTGGAAGCTAATTTACATTGTTCTCTGTTATTCTGTTACGCGACTCCAGAAATCAAAACACTCGCGGAAACGTTTCCAAGATGGGCGAAAGCCGTGTTGCTTCGAAAGAAATATGCCTTGCCGTTCCAAAAATAGACTGTGAACTCTTAGAACCATTGTCAACTCCCTCTTCAGAAGAAGATCAAATGAAAAGTTTTCATTCAAAACGGTGTTGTCTCGGGTCAGTTGCAGGTCAGTATTTATAGTTTTTCGTTCTTCAAAAAAATGCAATACTTAGGTTTAATTATCATAACTTTTTTGAATCGAAAAGATAACAAATTTCAACAACAAAAGAAGACGTGGCCGGACGGCAAAGCAACATGATCGTGATCCTAGGGATTCGCAGGGATAGCCTCCTCTGAGAGATCGAAACGTCAATATTTCTAAGGCCTCATTTATGTGGTCTCATGTTCCCGAGCTGTCCCCTCGAAACAACTTTATAAAGCGTTTATATGGCAAAATTGTGGTTGTAGACGTAACACTGACCCCCAGTCCATAGACTATCCCGGTGGACTATTCGGTAGAACATTTGGGTAGTCCATCGTGGTGGTCCATGGACCGGGGGTCAGTGTTATGTCTACAACCAAAAATTGTCCCTGCGGGCTGAGTAAAAGTTGACCCTTTTTGATAATTCATAAAGTAATTTTGATATTTATTCAAATCGCCAGTTGTCCTTCTTCCTTTGAATTTCTTTCGTTCGTTCGATCACTGGAGGCCTTGCTGAGTTAAATTCTAGTTCTTTACTGCTAATTTGTGCTAAAAACTGAAACTGATTCGGACGGTACGTAATACTCGGCACGCCATGAGTTGTTCCTGGGAGGCGAGCCGAAAGCCTGGTTCACACTTGTGAAATAACGATAACACAAGTGAAATAATCACAAGCATAAGCATATCTTGTGCTTATGTTTGCGCTTATTTCACAAGTGTGAACCAGGCTAAAGTGTTTATATGAGGAAAACGTTGTCCGCCCGCCAGGGTTATCCTACTTGCCGAGACAAGACAACTCGCCTATCCGAGTTGTTCCGCACCCCGAGACAACTCGGGTGGGTGGGATCACTGCCTCGTCCCCAGGCGTCGCTCCCTGGGCTTACTGGGAACGCTTTGCGTTTTGGGATTGATTTTGCGCAGTTCGCGTGGAGTTGTGGGACTGATGCGAACGGGAAATCGGACTCCGCGGAGTGCAACCTAACCATCAATCCCCAACGCTCCTGATTTCCTTACCGCCTTGACCGACCAGCGCCCGGGGACGAGGCAGGTGGAATCATATAAACGGTTGGTTGTATTTTTCAACATTTTAGTGAAAAGTTATCTCACCCAGGGTAATTCGGGGGAGGGTTGTCTCGAGTACTGATGTTGCCGTAGCTGCACTAAACTGGGTTCCTCGCGTACTCATCGCATTTCGTACAGTCGACAACACCCTCTTGATTGAAAGGTTTTCGTTGAACTTTGAATGGTTCTGTGAGTTCACAGTTACAGTACAGTTTGTTTTTGGAACGGCAAGGTATATTTCTTTCGAAGCAACACGGCTTTCGCCCAAGCAAACTGAAGGTGGATTGGGTTGAGTCATCTAAGGACGAGTTTCTTTAAAAAAATCCAAGATTGGATTCTTAAATCCGAAAACGGATTTGCGTTTAATGAACACATTAACTCCAGAGTGGATTTTTCGGTTCCTTTGATGCACCCTGATCCGAGTAATCTTGGATTAACCTGTTCATCAAAGAAACGAAAAATCCGTTTTCGGATTTAAGAATCCAATCTTGGATTTTTTTAAAAGAAACGCACCCTAAGTTTGTTTTAATACTTAACACACTTGGCTGAATAACAATTTGGGTCGTTTTCTTTACTTCATGCAGCAAACTTTATCGATTCTGATTATTAGTATTTCATAATCTTTCTTTCAATCATTGTGGATTAGGCGTTTGTGAGTCATAATTTGCCACATTTTGGGGGCAAAAAACGTTTGCGAAAAACGTGAGATGCTTTAATTGAGGCAACCATTTTGTCTCACGGAATAAAGATGACCAGGATCTTAACCGCCCGCTTCAAGCGGAGCTGAGAAAATATTTCTTTCTTGCTTCTATCCTTATTTTTGTCAGTTAATTTATGTTTTTAATATTCTTTTGACAAAAAAAATGTATTGGAAAAAGTTGTGGTCGCGGAGTGAAATTTATTTTTCGCCAAAAACCCTACTCTCATGCGAAACGAGGCGTGACATATGATTGACGGAAACCGCGAGTTTCCGCGATTTCTGAAGTCGCGTAATAGTTGGCATCGGACTCTCGAACAAAACGTTATTTCGATTGGCACTGGTTCTGAGAATCAGTGACTTTATAAGAAAACTGCAAACTGTTCTTAGTTAATAAATCCTGAAGTTCCTTTTTAAAGTTTGAAATGTCACCTTCTGTGACATTAAGCAGCATAAAGTATCTTGACAGATATTTCTTCAGAAAGAGAACATTAAAGACCATTACAATTAATAAAGAAAACATTATCTTACCTTTTACCTCAACATAAACTATCGAGTTCATCTCAAAGTGAACAGGAAAACCGTCATAAGACTGGTTGAATGTATAGTTTTGGAAGATTCCAACTTGAAGTTCTCCGTGTACTCGATTATTTGCTTCTAAAAATAAAAACATAGGTGATGCTCATTATTATTTTTGTGTGGACAAATAAACATAAAACGAGCTTGTGGTTGATAAGACTTTTTTCAGTCCTGAAATCAAGCAATGAGCGAGGAATTAAAAAAAAATGACAGCTGTCATTTAAGCTCGAGCGACTTTCGTCTTTCCATGGTCAAATAATGATTTAACACACTCATTAACTGATTGGTAAGAAAATAAACAAAATAATTGATATGATAATAATAGATATGAAACCTTTTTTTACTAAAAAAAGCGAAAGTTTAGACGTAACAAGCGCAAGCCTTCCGTTAACGCCGGTTAAGACGTTCGCTAAAGAGATGTCTAGCAAAAATGGTATCATTTTGTCAGTTACAAAATAGGCTCTTCAATGAAAATTTAATCGTTATGCAATAACGATTTTTGCCAATACTTTTTCCGAAACCTGTAAAGTATGCCTAAGAGCCGTTGTGTTCCAGCACAGTACAACACAGGTAGAAACCTTAGTTTATCGATCTTCAGTAGCGTACTGGTCTCTGTTGGCTTGCTGTAGACGACAACGCAATTCACCAGGTTCATTTCAGGGCCAGTATATTTATCAATTAAGTTCGCAGTTATCAGTGCCTTCAGCGATAAGCGGTCCTCTCAAACGTCAAGAAACAAGTATGTACTAAACAGTCAAAGCGAAAATCTAGTCTTTTGACGTTCCACGTGGATGTTTAAATGACTTAAATGCCTGCCAATATGTGCGCGCCGTGCCAGTTTGTGACATCGGTTGCTCAAAACTGGCGCCTTTCGCTTGCAGGAAAATTAAAACTGTTGTAACTTTTAAGAGCGGATTAAAGTTTAAGGAATTACCTGACCACAGTGTTAGCACAATCCATATAAAAGTCAAACGCTTGGACATTTTTGGACTTTGCTCGAGTCTCGGCAAATTGACCACGAGTTCACAGATCTGTGAGATTTCCAACGTTGCCACTGTATGTGACGTCATTTAACCTTTCCGAAATGTTCATGAAATTATTTAAAATACCGGGTGACGCCAGGGTGATACTGTTTGATTTCAGCAAAAGCGGAAGCAAAAATTGTTTTGTCTTAATATTTCCTTCAACATTAAAGTTGAAAGCGTCCAACGGAGCAGCGAAAAATTACGTTTAAAAGGACTGGTTCACGGTTTTACGCATGTGCAAGCTATAACGTTAGTCCCTATCTGTTGTTAAAGAAACAATCACAAGCGTGCCCCCCTTGGGGGGGGGGGGGGTACTCGCAGTATACAAACAACTTTTGCGTGGAAATTTCCTTTGAAAATTTCACAGCCATTTGTGAAAACGTTGCGGGGAGGTCCGACGTATTTTTGGGGGTTGAAAATTTACACGCTCGGTATTTTTTGGGTCAAGAGATCTGTCACGTATTTTTTTAGGTCTTAAAAAATACGCGTATTTTGGGGAGGTCAGATCTCCGATCTCATTAGTTTATTGATGCAATAAATCTGTATTGAGGTGTTTAAGTCTTTTATTTTTTTGGGCGGGTAGGAAATTGATGCCAGGTATTTTCAGGCTCGTGCATTTTTTTTGTTTGCAATATGAAGCTCCGTCGGATCCCCCGTCATGTATAATGCGAGTACCTCCGCTGGGGTTATGTCAGATTTGTTTTTCTTTTGTTTGTTCCGGGTTTATCAGTATTGCAAAATTCCGGAAACTGATTCGAGTTAAAAAACAGTTTGTGCACTTATTCGAACTTATGCATGTTTGTACAGACTATCATCAGTACAGCCAGAAAGAGTGATGCAAACATTTTTCGGAAATGTTAAAGGATTTTCGCAGAAAATGTGAAACTTAGTGTTGAACATCGAATTTATTGTCGGCCCGACCCGAGTTCCGATTGGAAATTCCTGAATCTGATTGGTTTCGCAAATGAGCGCCTCGTGACTATAGAAAACTTGGAATTGTAGTCAAATGGTTAAGTAAGTTCGTTGTTGCCCAGATGCCGAAACCCTAGGCGGCATATTTTCAGGGCTAGATATTAGCGCTATAGTATATATAACAAACCACTTTCTTTCATCACGTTTTCATCCCAAACAGGGTAGCTAGGTGTTTGACGGTACTCCGATGATTTTTGTCCCAAACAGGGTCAGGGTTTCAAACCTCCAGTGGCACCCCTCAGAACCCAAGCATGGGTCAGGTACCCCCACCCCCTCCCTCTGGTACTTACTTGTTTTAGAGAATTCCATACTCTTCCTACGCCGTTCAAGTCCGACTGGTAGCACCACAAAGGGACCCATTGTTATGTTATTGTCTTCTTGATGCGGACAGTATTGTCCTTGGGTAAAACAGTTGAAAACCTTCATCCTCGGCGCCTCTTCTCTCTGACACGTTGTCATTTTACAGTGCAGGTAGAGAAATTGCTTTTCAGGACCAAAGAACTGGCGAATGGTGAATTTAAACCGGACAGCCTTGTTGTGTGTTGGTAGGTAATCACAGTCAGTAGCTAGTGCACAACTATAAATTCATCGGGATTAGTGTTGAACCGAAAGGTGATGGCTAAAAGGAATGACCGAGAGGGGCGTGCGTTTCTAACTGCGAACAGACTGAGTTGTCTTACACGAAGTGTGGAATCGTTGGAGCCTCATCCCTTTCAGTGGCTACCGAGGCTCCAACGATTACACGCCTCGTGTAAGACAACTCAATCTGTCCATGGCTAGAAACGTCCCTCTCGGCCATCCCTTTCAGCCATCACCGAACCGAAAAGACATCGAAAAAAATTTGCCCCTGTCCAGACCCCCAGCTTGACCCTCTTCTCCGCTTTTTTACTACAGTGTGGGAGGGACTGGACAATAGTTACCACATAGCGGGCGAAATAAAATCTGTGTCGTCCGAATTTGGTGCTCAGTGTCTTTTATAAGTGAGGAATACCCTGCAACTCGGGGGCCTTCACGATTTCCCTTTAATTTATTTATCTGTTGTTACAAAATCACTTGTTTGATTGATCGTTGGTCCTTTGGACGGACGATTTTGTTTCGTCCCGCGTCGGTCACTTACTTTAGTCATTCAGTTACTCTGTCTGTCCGTCCGATCGACCGACCGACCTACCGACCGACCCACAAGCATACGGGCAATTTTTTTGCCAGGGGGTGGGGGACGGGGGGTGTGCGGTGAACCATTTGCCCAAAAAATTCTCCCAAGTTGCCTTGCCCAAATTTCTTTTGCTTCCCAAAAAAACTCTGAGTTGCCCAAAATTTGGGAGGCTGTAGCCCCCCCCCCCCCCCCCCCCCCGGCCCATACACCGTCAGTCAATCGTCAGTTAAAACAAAGCAAAAAATGTCAGTCAGTCATTCCATCAGAAAACTGTTTATTCAAATAAAAGCTGTCGAAGCACCGCGAACGATCATGCTGCTAACTTACGTAGGATCTGCAAGAGACCTGATCAGCCAAAAATAAACTGTAACAAATACAAAACTGCAAGGCTGGTACCACGTAAAAAATGACTTTGCGAGAAATCAACATAACAGAAAGCGACAGCCATGCTTTATCAGTTTCGGTCATGCTGATGTCTCGCAAAGTCAATTTTTACGTAGTATCAGCCTTGCAGTTTTGTGTATTTTCCAAAACCATGCTATTGACCAGCTATAATCTCACTCACTGGTTATTAATTAGTGTATATCCTTCAGAAGGCCCATTCTCAGTACCGTTCTTGAACGCACTCAAGTAGCATTCCTTGGGAATAACAACACGTCCGCTCTCGGTAGCTAAAGTAAAGTAAAACGAGGAGTTAGGCATGTACATCTCCGATGCGACAGTTAAGGCGAGGGTCTACCTGAATTTGAATGAAATTTTGAGAGGTTTAGCGTAGGAAGAAAATACTTTTGAAACACCCAAGAGCAGCCAGCTTGGTAAGGGGACTGTTTGGGTGTGCATATTATAATTTTAAAATTCAAATTATAATTTTCCTAAATATATCCAAAAATCATCCAAAAATTTACAAAACACCAGAAAACATTTCTTAGTGTTTTGAGCTAAGGGGTTTGGCATTCCTTGAAACGTAAACGAAAAACGGCTTTCAGGTAGACCCCCGCCAGGAGCCCTTCAGACTTGAAAATTCACTTGTCTTATTTAGGTGTCGTTGCTAACGTTGTATCACTATTTTAATTTTAATTAATTTTTAAATGTAATCATTGCAAACGTACCGGCACTGACATTGATAGCCTCGGAGCGAGAAGATGAGAGACCCTGGGAATTAGGTTGTGACATTGGGAAGAGCATTAAGTAAGAGAACTGGGTTTGATGTTGTTTAGTTTACTATCGTACTACTTAAAAAAATCAAAATAACTCTAAAGCTGGCTCTACTGATCCTGACTGTTAGCCGAACTCGCCTAATAACATATATATGACGGCTCTCTCTCTCTCTCTCTCTTTACAGTTAAATAGATAGCTCCTCACCTGTAACCTCGACGTAAATATTCTCGCTTGTTTCGGCAAGTATTGGAAATTCGGCATGCTCCAAACTGAAAGAGTCGTTCCGAAAAATGTTCACTTGGACTTTTTCTTGTGCTCTCTCGGCCGTGCTATTTGTCTTTGCTTGACCCCCTAAAAGAAACATCTGGTCAACATTAATGATTCAAACCTCTGTTAACAAAATCACGATATTTAAAGAGAAATCCAAATCAGCCTCAGCTGGTTTTCGTGCATGCGGGTTCTGAGGAGAGATCCGTTGAAAATCGGAGAACTCGGAGAAAAACCCTCAGAGCAAGACGAGACACATGGGACCCATACAAGCAGTGGATCTTTGTATGTTAAAATATAAAGAACTGTATGGGGGATATTGAAAGCGTCCTACAATCGAAAAATTATTTCGAGTAATGTTTATTTTTTTGGTTGAAATAAACATGAACTTACCTCAGGTGTTGTATTGTGCCGTTCCTCGGCTCAAAATGGCTAATTTTAGCAATTTGAAACAACAGTCAACCCAAAACCCTCCAAATCGCTCAAATTCGCCATTTTGAGCCAAGAAACGACAAAATACAACACCTGAGGTACGTTCACGTTTATTTCAACCAAAAAATAAACATTAGTCGAAATGAGTTTTCGATATAGGACGCTTTCAATATTCCCATGCATTTCTTTATATTTCGAACATACAAAGCGGCATTGCTTGAATGGGCCGTCTGTGGACGAGAACCCACAACAACGGCTCAACCCACAATCGAAGCTGGGCCACCCTCGCTCCACAAAAAGAACACGTTGTTCAAAAACGTTTGTTTAAGGAGGCTGAACACAGTTTTGGAAGGTTTTTCAGTACCTGTACGTCATCACGATGCC